>CM065380.1:12772500-13457500 GCA_033060915.1 Euryodendron excelsum | reverse complement strand
GAACACCTTCAATCTCTTCGAATGCAAATCATTTGTTTGAAATTGGATTAGGTGTCAATGTTTTGTTTTAGTACATTGCATGACTTTTGGAGTGCATTACTTGATCTTAACTTATTGTGTATTCACTTTGACATATATTAGACTTAAAGTTAAACTTCTAAGTCTAAATTATGATCTTTATTAATCCGCACACTAAGCAAATGCATTAGTAAAATAACACAATGTTTAGTTATCATCAAAATCAACATGGGGATCAACCTTGAGTTACCTGAAGCATCCTTGCTAAGCTTAAGACTTGTACTCATGGGAGTCCTAGCATGCTTAGTATTTTCCAAGCCAAACTTCTTCACTAGGTCTCTAGCATATTTGGACTAAGAAATAAATATCCCTTGATCCATCTGTTTAACTTGCAAACCTAGGAAGTAATTCAGTTCACCCATCATGCTCATTTTAAATTGACTTTTCATATGTTCAGAAAAATTATGAGCAAGCTTTTTAGAAGTAGAACCAAACACAATGTCATCCACACAAATTTGAGCAATAAGAATGTGTTTTGATTCTTTCTTTATAAACAGAGTTTTACCAACTCCCGCTCAAGAGAAGCCAGACTCTAGCAGAAAAGTAGTCATCCTCTCATACCAAGCTCAAGGAGCTTGTGTTAACTCATATAAAGCTTTCTTGAGCTTGTACACATGGTCAGGATGCTTGGGGTCCTTAAACCCTTTGGGTTATTCAACATAGGTTTCTTCTTAAAGAATGCCATTCAGAAAGGCACTTTTCACATCCATCTGGTGAAGTCTAAAGCCTAGAGGACACGCAATGGCAAGTAAGATGTGAACAGACTCCAACCTTGCAGCAGGGGCAAAGGTCTCCTCAAAGTCTATTCCTTCAATTTGAATGCAACCCTGTGTTACAAGTCTTGCCTTATTTCTAGTGATAATGCCATACTCATAAGATTTATTTCTAAATATCCATTTGGTACCTATCACATTCACATTATTAGGTCTAGGCACAAGGGTCCAAATATCATTACGCACAAATTGACCTAATTCTTCATGCATAGTAGTTATGCAATGTTCATTAGTTAAGGTTTCTTTCGTATTTTAGGTTCAAGTGAAGAGGTATAGCACAAGTAGTTTATCTCATTCCTTACTTGACGTCTTGTCTTCATTGGAACTGTGACATCTCCAATCACTTGGTCCGATGGATGATTTAGTTTTACTTTGGATGATGGTTCTAAGCTGATTTCAAGTTTATTTTTAGTGTTGTCCATGTGGGTCATAGCAGTATCCCTCTTCTCGTTATTCTCTTTCTCCAAATCTTTAGAAAGTAAACTATCTGAATCACAATCTTCATCAAGTGCATCACCAGTGTGAACTAAAGTATCATCAATAACCACATTTGCTCCCAAATATGGCTAAACTTACCCAGATGTTCTCTATCCCTCAGAATGTAGCATTTGCTCCCAAATACTTGAAAGTATTTAACATTAGGCTTTTTACCTTTTCACAGTTCATATGCCTTCTTTTTGGTACCAACTCTCAGCTAGACTTGGTTTGCAATGTACCAAGCTATATTTATCGCCTTGGCCCAGAACTTCTATGGAACCTTCTTATCATGAAGCATTACTCGGGCTATTTCCTAGATCACCCAATTCTTTCTTTCCACCATGTCATTCTGTTGTGGTGTCTTTGGAGCAGAGAACTTGTGTCTTATGCCTTGCTCATCACAAAAATTAGCAAACTTAGAATTTTCAAATTTCCTACCATGGTCTGTACGAATTTTGTGAATGCATCTGATTTTTGTGCCCTTCTCTACCTGTACTTTCAGACACAGAACTCTAAACACAGAGAAAGTGTGATATTTTTCTCAAATAAAATCAAGCCAATTAAATCTAGAAAAATCATCGACAACCACAAAAATATATTTCTTTCCGCCAATACTCTCTATTTGAGTAGGACCCATAAGATCCGTATGAACAAGTTTAAGAGGTTTAGATGTCGTAATTTGCTTAACTTTCTTATGTGTGGACTTAATTTACTTCCCTAATTGGCAAGGTCCACAAATACAATTTGTGATTTTTTCAAGTTTTGGAATCCTACGGATGAGTTCAGAACTAGATAGTCTAGAGAGATCATTAAAATTTACATGGTCAAGTCTTTGATGTCATAGCTCAGTCTCATCTAGTTTAGCAGAATTGCAAGTAATACCACTCTCTAAGGTGATCATATAGCAATTATCAGGAGTACGCGCACCTTTCATAACACAAGTACCATTTTTATCAAAAATAGAACATTCAATTTTAGAAAACTGTATTTGATGTTATGCGTCACATAGCTGACTGATGCTTATGAGATTAGCCTTTAAGCCCTTAACTAGCCATACATTAGTGAGGTTTAGTAATTCTTGAGATTTTATATTACCTTTTCCTACAACTCTAAAGGTGCTACCATCTCCAAAGGTTACTAAACCTCCATCACATTTAGTCACAGTGTCAAAATAAGCTCTATTGCCACACATTTGCCTTGAACAGCCACTATCTAGACACCACATATTAGAACTGTGAGCCTTCAGGGCAGTGTGGACAATATATCCTCTTAGGTCATTTTTCCTTATCCATATAGTCTTAGGATTAGCCTTTAGATGCGTTGGGAGTAACTGTCAGTTAGGCTTTTGACTTTTCCTTGAGGTATGTTTACTCGTAGATCTTGCCATATAGTTTCCATAGTGTTGAGGTTAAGTATGTCTTTGAAAATTCTATTTAGTAAAATTCATTTGCTCAGCCAACACATGAAATCTATTAGACATCTGACCATTGTATGATCTACCTGGGTTTTGAAAGTTACGAGTTTGAACATAATCCATAGGTAATCCATACAATTTATGACATTGTGGTCTAATGTGGCCTCTTATACCATAGTAGTGACAGATATGTATAAAATAAGAAAGATTATCTTGATTTTGAAGAGTACTATACCTTTCTTTAGGAACAAATTTGATAGGCTTACTATATTGGTGTTGCTTGGACTTGGATGGTTTGGCCTCATACCCAATACCACGTGTATCCTAATAATGCTTCTGATTCAAGTACACTTTCTCTACCGTGGATGTACTTACCTTGTACTTCTTGAAAGTCAAATTAGACTTGGAGAGATCAGCTTCAAGTTTCAGAATTTTTTCTTCAAGAGCTTTCTTAAAACCATCTCTATCAAATGCATCTTTCTCGAGAAACTTCACTTTGTTAGTTAGAGTTGTTCGATGTTTCTTTAACTGACTAATTTTTGCTTGAGCATCGACATTCACCCTTTTTTAAGGAGTCAACTTCTTCCAAAGCCTTTTTCAACTTCTTACCTCGTTTGACAATCACATTGATAAGCTTGTATAACTGTTTGTACAGTTGATCATACGCTCGCTGCAGTTCACTTTTATCTTCATCATCTGATTCATCCTCATCTTCCTTGAAGGATTCTACTGTACCATCTAATTCATCTAATTTTTCTGTTTCAGGAATCTTAGATGTAGCCTCGGTTAACTCAGAAACAGATGCCATGAATGCCGTAAAATTCTCAGATTCATCATCTCTGTTTGATTCCTCTTCCTTATCGGAATCACTCCATATGACTATCAAAACTCTACTTCCCTTGTTTTTCTTTTTTTTGGATAATCTGTAGCAATATGCCCAAAGCCATGACATTCGAAGTATTATTTTTGGCTACATTTATCAAATGACTTCCTTACAAACTTCATTTTGTCAAAAGGTTTTCCTTTAGCTTTATCAAATGAGGAAGATTGATCTTGTTGTGGTTTATTAAATTTTTTTAAAACTTTTTGACAAACAAGGCCATCTCCTTGATACCGATATCAGAATCACTATCACCTACCTCATTAATTCTTTCCTTAATGGAGTTTAAGTCAACACCTTTATTCTTTCTAGGTTAATGAAAATTTGCTTCAAAGGTTTGTAAGGATTCCACTAAGTCTTCTACTTTCAAGACATAATAGCATTTATAGCTTTATTGTACCATCCACATTCCTCATAATCGACTCTATCTCAAGATGTAATAGCTTTTGAGGTAGTCACTTCATCGGTAATGACTATGGGCGAAGTCCCATTAACAACTGTCAACTAGACACGTTCATCTACAGATTTAAGAAAACCCCTCATTTTAGCTTTTCAATAGGGATAGTTGGTCTCATCAAGCAATGGAGGTCGAGAGGTAGAACTACCTTCTTTTGGCCAATCCATAGACATAGGCAATTAGGGCCTCACTGTTTAGAAAATCAAAACCGATTTTTTGAGTGTCCCGCTCTAATACCAATTGAAAAACCTAACCTTTGTCTATGTTTTGTCCAAGAGACTAAACTCTACAATAATAGGTTAAGATGTAATGGTAATGAGCAATATTGTATACTCTAAGACGAAATAGAGAAAAAATTATTCAATTAGGAACACACCAGTCTTTTGCCGTGGAAACCTTTAAATGAGAGAAAAACCGCATGTCCATTTTGCCGGACAAAGATCATGCACTATAATTTATAGTTCAAACGGTTACAAGACTCTTTACAATCAAAACCTATCAACTCCTTGATCTAATGATTGTTTGGATCTTGCTCATATCCATGATTTACCATCTCCGTGCTTGACCACCATTTAGATCCCATTAGAACGGATTTCACGCCTTGAACTCCTTCAAGACTCTCGATTTCTTCAATTAGGTTAAAGAAGATTGTTGCTAAGACACGTTTCCGAGCTCTTTGGAAGATAGAAAATACTTCTCTCTAGGTGTTTTTAATAGTGGAGCTCAGATCGGGTCTGGGAAAGTGTACTGCACTTTAAATAGGCACAAAAACCCTAGTGGCGCAATTCTTGAGAATTCAGATTTTGCGCAGTTCGATCCTGTGAGAACCCATGAGGATTCTACAAGTTTAATCCTAAATTTTGACATGCTCACTGTTTTTGCCCTCGATATCCCGCGAGAATCTCGTGAAGTCATGTTCAATTTGCATGCCCACTGTTTTTGTACTTGACATCTCGCGACATCCTTCGAGGATCTCACGAGGTCTTGTTTTGCAAATAGCGCACTGTTTTTGCTCTCGAGATCACTCAAAATCCATCGACATCCCTCAAAGTCCCCTTCATCAGCCAATATGTATCATATAAGTCTCTCTTAGCATGAGTTTTACATGAATAAGCTTTAAATCTTTTCAAAATGTTTGTGATTGATAACCCAAATCTCTAAATTACATCAAACAAGACTTGGCATGAAATTTAGCCAATTACATAATCTTACATTATAGTATTATAATTATTCGTACAAACTTCCTTTTGTCAAGAGAAGTCATGGATTATTGACCAGAATAGATTTTTGCCTATAGATGAATAACTATTTTTTTTTTTTTTGTAAAAAATGAACATAAAAAGAGAAATACTTAAGTTTCTGGTCATATGTATTCACATCTCCCTACACTTATTGGTCCCATTTTAAGAGAGACAATTATGAATTTAGCCTTAAATTTGAAGTATTTACGACTAATCCATAACATAAAAACAAACGAAATAAAAGACAAATAAAATACACGATAAATAAAACAATTGATAATTGAAATAAAATTTGTCTTCCCAAGTAAGAGGACGAAGCTACAATTGGTTTCCAATATATATTCTCTCATGCACAAAGACCTCAAACTTAGTTGATAGTGATAATCGAACCTCTCGTGAATTGCAATTATGATGCTAAAATTAAAGGTTGTGCTAGCTTTTTATAAGTCAAATTGTTAAGCTCAATGGATAACAACTAAAATTTGAATAAAAATTTGTGATTGAGTTTCTAACTCAAATTTGAATTGATAAGTTCAAATGAATAATAACTAAAATTTGAATATATTTGAACGCTATATGTTTGTGATAAGAGTTATGTTTTCATAACTAACTTATTTAGCTTTTTTTTCATAATCCTTACCTATTATTTGTAGTGATAAGATATTTTAAGTTGCAATTGAATTGTAGTAGTATAGGTAAGTCCAGTAATAGAGTCCCAATTGACGAATAACTTTTGATATTGTAATAATAATATATTTTGAATTAATATTGTTGTTAGTTATTTTAAATTTCAACTAACCAATCAGTTGTAGTGATAAGATATTTTAAATTAATATAGTATTAGTTATTTTAAATTTCAATTGACTAATCAATTATGTTTCCAATATGTATTGTAGCGATAAGATATTTTAAATTCCAATGGAATTCCAATAGTCTAGGTAAATGTAATAATAGAGTTACAATAGACAACTAACTTTTGATGTAGTGATAAGATATTTTGAATTTTTTTAGTTTAAAATACTATAGTTGATAACATATTTTTAAAATTTTGTTAGTTTAAAATTGAGATTGTGATAAAAATTAACCAATCAGATGCTCACATGTTATTAATAAAAAAAAATTTGAGAAAAAGGTATTGAAAGTTTTGAATTCAAACACCCAACAACGTTTTTCTATTTATAGTAGTATAGATTAGTGATCAATTTACATGTATATTTTTTATTTTATAAATTCAAAATTCTAGAAATTTTAATATTTTGGTCAATTGGGGTTGAATGCTTTGGTGAGAGATATACATATATATATAGAGAGAGATACAATCAAGTTTAAAATATTGGATAAAGATAAATACAAAATTTGAAATTGAAATTTAGAATTGTGAAAAAGCAAAATTGAAGTTAAACAAAAGGAATATTATCCTTGCTAACATAAATAAATAATTGCATATAAGTTAAAAGAACCAAAGATCATGTTACGTGTATATTTTTTATTTTATAAAATCCAAAATTCAAGAAAATTTGGATTAAAATTTTTAAGTCCAAGGATTCAACAACATTTAGCTATTTCTAATAGTATATATTTGTTTTTGATCACATTTGTGCATCACAATTTTAGTAACCGCAAGTCATGTTTTTGGTACTATTTTTTCACCAAAACCACCTTGAATGTTTTGCAAAGATTTCCATCCAACGCATAGATTTTCTGTTTTTATTCTTTTTTTTTTTTTATCAATGGCTGATATTTTGTGAGGTATTGATACCCAAACCGGAGAAAATTTCTTGATGGAGAAAATTATCCATGTCATATTTTTTTGGACATAAGTTATTCAGGCTTGAAGTGTACCGTCTCCACGGATCATGCAAATTTTGCATTGCATGAAAAGCAATGTTCTATGTAAACCATCAATCCATTTTATTTCTGCGAGACCCACCTTAACAAATACAAACACATTCACTTTTTCTTTCCTGAATTATTGCTGCATTGCTGGTTCAATTCTGTGCGCATTGCTGGTTCAATTCTGTTTTTAAAAAACACATGCATACCCTACCGTCCGTACATGGTGGGTGACCCTGCAGGCCCTACCTTTCGTAAAACCCATGTAGTAAAATGACATGTGAAAGCCTAAATGGCCCCAAGGCATAAAACAAAAGCATAAAAACAAACGCTGGAGGAAGTACAAGTAGGATCCCGAATCCCGAAGTTTCGAACAGTAGCCAAATCAGTATTTTTATTTTATTTTATTTTATTTTGTTACAAGCCGTCCAGCTTTCGCCGAGTTGTAAACATTATTTTGCAAGTCAGCAATTGCCGGTATTGCAAATGTACTATATATATAACAGATTTAATTGTTATTAGACTAACAAAAATATATGCAGATTAAAGCCCCACCCATCTATCCCCACACCATCTCTCTCTCTCTCTCTCTCTCTCTCTCTCTCTCTCTCTCTCTCTCTCTCTCTATATATATATATATATATATTCACAGTTCGGTGATAGTACTCCACTCCATCTTTCTCAACATAGAACCCTTTTACTCACAGAGAGAGATGGTCTTATATTTACTTTATTTAGGAAAAAATAGATTTTTATTTCTTGAGAAGCATAGAATTCAAATAATTGGATATGGGAACTGGGAAGATTCCAAACATGTCGTGTTCAATACCTAGAAAAATATTTATATTAGCTCATGATAAGTACTAGTTCATTGTATCGAAACATATTTGGATAATATCCCGACCAGACCTCATATCGATTAGTCATCCAACAAGACATACCAACTAGACAACCCGAGTGTGGCATCAGGTGCCTCACCAGCACATCCCGAGATCCTCGCTTACAAATCAATCACCACCCTTTGACTAGGGGTACGATTGCGCCCATGAAACATGTAGCCGTTACCCAAGAATCACTCCCAACTGCCATCTCTATATAAATGTGTCTTCACCTCTCTCCAAGGTACGAATGATCTAATCCAAACTCTGCTAATATATCTCCAGATTCCATCACCTAATTTTGGTATCAAAGTGTCCTTGGTAGGCATCACACCGGTGTTCATAGTCCAGATACTCTTCATCTTCCATCGGATCGTCCATGCTTGGCTTGGAACAGACCGTACAAATTTGCTGCATCATCAGTTGGCACCGTTTGTGGGAATGACTTTCTTATTGTTTTCATGGTCTTAACCAAGTCCAGCATAACTACGCAAAGGCAAACAACCATGGAGGATCAAAACATAACCGGGATGACAGCTTTGGAGCAACAGGTAGCTAACATAATAACCAGCATGCAACAACTAATCATGTAAAACCAGGAGATACTTCAGAGGGTCCCTGTTGCTCCAACTGCTACCCCCAGTGAAAATCAACAACCCAAAAATAACAAGTAAATGGAGACAAGAATGGGGCGATCAACTAAGGAGATGACGGCCTTACTAGAACCGAAGGCAATACACGACAGGAAAACAGAGCGGGGCTAGTAGAGGAAGAACACAGCCACGTCGCCCAATCCCAATTGCAACAAGTCCCTCAGGTCATAGAGGTCATTAGAGAGAAAATGGAGAACCCCCCCCCTCTCCCCTAATGGGACCAGTAGATCAAAGCCATGCAAGCACATATGGCTAGAGTCTTGGAGGCAGTTAAAACAAAAACTCCCAACACCGTCGAAGATTTGGTGAACCGAACCGACTCGCCATTCACTTAAGCAATTATGGAGTAGCCCTTACCACCAAAATTCAAAATGCCAACTTTGGAGACCTTCGATGGATCCAAGGACCCCTTGGACCACTTGGAGCCGTACACGGCCCTGATCCACTTGCAAGCGGTGCCCGACGAAATCGTGTGCCGAGCTTTCCCAATCACCCTCAAAAGGTCGGCCAAAGTGTGGTTCAACATAATCAAGCCAGGGACAATTGGCACATTCATCCAACTTAACAAGCTATTCATTGGACACTACATAGGCAGACAAAGATAGAGGAGACCTACTGCCTACTTTTTTACTGTGAAATAGGGAAGAGAAGAATCCCTTAGAGAGTTTGTGAACAGGTTTAACCAAGAAACCCTTAATGTCGACGACGCAGACAACAAGGTCGCAGTCACCGCCTTTATAAACGGCTTCAAAACCCACAAACTCCTTAACTCCCTAGCAAAGGAGCCACCAAAGGATATGGCGGGACTAATGCTCAGAGCTCAAAAGCACATAAACGCTAAGGATGCCATTAAAACCAAACACGACTGCGATGCGAAAGCCAGTTCACGTTCAGATGAGAAGAAGAGGCCGTTAAGAGACGAGAAGGACGATTGAGAAGTAAAAACCCCGAAGTATTTCGAGTCAGGATCTTGGACAAACGGGGGCAAGGGGCGATTCAGCAACCTCGACTACAACTTCACCCCCCTTACTGCCCTTCTAAAGTATGTCCTATATGAGATCCACAATGACCCAGCTCTAAAGTGGCCTGGCAAGTTAAGGAGGCCCCCGAGAAGAGATCCCAAAAGAAGTACTATAGATTCCATCGAGACCATGGCCATGATACTAAAGATTGTTTTGACTTGAAGCAACAGATCAAGAACTTGATCAAAGATAGGAAACTCAGGAGATACGTCGCCAAACAAAGTCAACAGCAACCTCCAAGAGAAGCAGAACGAAGGAGCCTCGAACGGGCTCAACAGAATCAATAACCCCTCGGAGAAATTCAGGTAATAGCCAGAGCGTTCACGGGAGGAAGGGAATCATCTGCGGCCAGAAAGAAGCATGTTCAGGAGGCAAGACAACCGAGGGAAGTTCTAATGCCCGAACGTCCGAGCAAGAAGCCTTGAGTGGAACCATCCACCATCACCTTCACCGAAGAAGGGGCAACAGAACTATGCCAGCCACATCACGATCCCTTGGTGATCACGACCATCATCTCCAATTTCAGCACCAGGAGGGTCCTGATCTACAGTGGTAGCTCAGCGGACATACTGTTCTGGAAGGAGTTTGACCAGATGAAGATCGGGAAGGAGAAGATGCAGCCTATCATATCCCCTCTGGTTGAATTTACAGAGACTGAATCATACCCCTTGGTTCCATAACCCTTTTGGTAACCTTGGGGACTGCTCCACAGTAGGCAACTAAGCTGGTCAACTTCTAGGGGGTCAACTGCCCCTCTGCCTATAATACAATTATCAGATGAACGGCCCCTAAACCAATTCAAGGCTTTGACATCCACCTACCGTCTCAGGGTTAAATTTCCAACGGAGTAAGGAGTTGGAGACATACAAGGAGATCAACTAATGGCAAGGGAATGCTACATGGCATCCCTGAAAGGAGAAGTAGATAAAGAGACCTTAATAGTAGAAGATCTTGAAGTTAGGGACGAAGAAGAGGGCCCGTGGAGGAACTGGAAGAGGTCACGCTCGGGGAGATGCTGGAAGTTAGGGATGAAGATGAGCTAGAAGCTAGGGACAACAGCTCCCGACCAATTGAAGGAAGGACTGAAGGAATTCCTTAGAAAGAATGCAGACGTCTTTGTTTAGACATATAAAGATATGCTAGGCATCAACCCTTAGATAGCGGCCCATCACTTGAATATCACAACTAGGGACAAACCAGTAAAGCAGAAGAGGAGGTGGACAAACTGGCCAAGGTAAAGTTCATCCGAAAAGCCCAATACCCTTTCCGGTTGTCTAATATGGTGATGATGGGAAGGCCAACGAAAAAAGGAGAATGTGTGTCGACTCCACAAACCTCAACAAGGCGTGCCCAAAGGACAGTTTTCCCCTGCACATGATCAACCTCCTAGTAGACTCACAACTGGGTATGAAATGCTCACATTCATGGATGCATTCTCGGGGTATAACTAGATCAGGATGGTCGAGCAAGACCAAGATCATACTTCATCACTGACAGGGGACTATACTATGACAAGGTAATGTTGTTTGGCCTAAAAAATGCAAGAGCAACATATTAGAGGCTGGTGAACAGAATGTTCAAGACTTAGACTGAACAAAACATGGAAGTATACGTGGATGGCATGTTGGTCAAGAGAAAACTCACAACCGACCATTTACAAGACTTGGAAGAAACCTTTCAAACATTGAGAAAGTACAACATGAAGCTGAATCCCACTAAATGCGTGTTCGGGGTGGCGTTAGGGAAGTTCCTCGAGTTTATGGTGTCTAGCAAAGGAATATAAGCCAACTCGAAAAAAATCAGAGCCATCATGGACATGTGTAAGCACCTCATTTTTGTTCGTTCGACAATCTTCAACCCGATCGGGTCTAGTTTCCAAGCATCACAATATATGCAAGCTCAAGATGAGCCTTTCAAACTCAAATCCAGTTAACTAGTCGCTTCCCGAGCCCACCGAGCCCAAATAAAGCCATAAACATCATTCCAGGCAGCTTTTCGAGACTGGGCGGTCTTGGAAACTAACACCATCCAGGTAGCTTCCCGAGATTAGGCAATCTTGGGGACCAGCACCTCATCAAATTTTAGACGATTCACTTCTGGCCCCTGCTAGCCCACCAATGTAGAATGTCCGTCATTCGGTAATCTCCGAGACCAGGCGTTCTCAGATACCAACACCACCCTTACAGGTAGCTTTTTAGGACCAAGCATTCCAGGAACCAACATCACCCAACGGGTAGCTCTCTGAGACCAGGCGGTCTTAGAGACCAACACCGCACAAATAGTTTTCCGAGACCGGGCAGTCTCAGGAACCAACACCTAGGTCAACATCGGTGCCTGCTAGCTCGACTCGATAAAAAATGGCCAAACTTGCCCCTTGGGCTTCCAGGCACGTTTTGGGAAAGTTCAAAATCCCTCAAATCGATAAGTCCACCCTTCCAAAATGCTACTAAATGGATAGGCGTACTTTGCATGCCATCCGGTCCAATTCCAATCCCATTTTGGTTGACCCCGGTCAAAATGACCATTTTATCCTTGAACACCCCGACACCGCACAGATCCCATTGAACAGTAAAAGACCCTCCCAGGATCATCCCTGAACAACCCGGCATGCTTAACATGACGTTCCGATCCATTCTTGACCATTTCCAGCCTGAACAAGCCAAAATAACCTTTTTATCCCTGATGGCCCAAACACGCCCCAAAACAACACCGGTCCTAGGTTACGGAACGGTGGGTCTTGTCACACACATCTGTCTAACCTAAAGAAGACCTCACGATGCTAAACACTCACGAATGGATAAAAGTTCCCCGGAGCGTCTCATAGACGCTCCACCAAAATTGCCTCTTCTCCCGATTCCCTAGTTATAACGCACCATCAAATGACTTGAGAAAAGCATAAATCAGGGAATTCTCGAAAGTTCGTTCATAGCTCTTTCCATCGATACGACTTGATCGGATAGATCGCTTCCCGAAGCCCCCCATTGTATGGCTCGCACAATGCCACTTTCAGCAACCCTTGGAGCGTCTCGCAAACGCTCCGCCGAGGTTGACTTTTTTCCCAACTCCCTTATTAAAATGCACCGTCAAATGACTTAAGAAATGCGTAAATCAGAGAATTCCCGAAAGTATTTCTAGAGTACTTTCTAACAGAATGGTCCGATCGAAAAAAATGCTTCCCAAAAGCCTCAATCATGCAACATGAAACAGCTACTTTCGAACCCCCATGAAGTGTATCACATACGCTCCGCAAGATGCCATTTTATGCACATTTTTCGAGACGATATCCCACGCTTTCGAACATCATTTTAACTTTTTGAAAACATGAAAGTTTGCAAAAAATCCCAAGAAAACACCCCAAGTGCAACCGATTCCTCTGAAACCTTCCCGATTAGCTCAATTATTGAGGTAAAGTTTAAACGAACACTCCCGGTGACGGAGCGTATGCTACATGCGCCCAGATTTTGATCAGATCGACCAAATTTTGATCAACAGTCGAGATTAAGTCAGTACAATGGTTGCCACATGGCATTCTATCATTGGAATAGTACCAGCGTATGTAGCATATGCGCCTGTGTAAATTTTACACAGGCGCATGTTTTGCATGCACCAGTGTCTGAAATCTTTGCCTATAAATACTAGCACCCCCCTTTGCATATTCCAACTCCGAAATTGATGCGAAGCTTTGCTGAAACTGCTCCAGAATCTCAAATCTCTATACACCTCCCACTCCTCCAACACTTAGGCTAGATTCCACCTCCCTCAAGCCTATACACTTCACCTACATAGCCGTATACACCATTAAACCCCTCCATCTAGCCCCTTAAGCCTACTAAAAACCTTCCAAGCTCAAGTCAAGGTATCCATTGAAGATTACAAGTGTGTTGAAGGCCAAAGGTGGTATCTCTTTTATATTTTTGTCTTTTCCTACTCTTCTCTTCTCCCCCCTAGCCTACTTAGTGTAAGCACCCCATTTTTGACCGCTCGGCGGTTTACAGTCCGTCTAGACTTGTATTCAAGTTAATGCGGACTTATTTTGAGTCAAATCAACTTTCCAAGTCTAATCCCGTCTATCCATCGCTTTGCGGGCCCACCAAGCTCAAATAGAGGTAAAATGACCTTAGGGACATTGTTTGGTCCAATTCCAAATCAAGCGCGTCTTTTCGAAGACGGTAAGTCCCCTTTCCATATTCCCATAGGCACGTCTTTCCAAAGACGGTAAGTCCCCTTTCCATATTCCAATAGGCGCGTCCTTCCGAAGACGGTAAGTCCCCTTTTCAATTTCAATAGGCACGTCTTTCTGAAGACAGTAAGTCCCCTTTCCAACCCCTTTTCCAATTCCAATTCCAATCCCTCTCTCGAGAATGCTGATTCCTCGATACAGTAAGTCTATCCAATCCGGCACATTTTTCAGAGAAAGTTTCTTCGGAACGGTAAGTCCCTTTAAACCTGTCGGCTGGGACCAGACCCCAAGTCCCCTAGATGGCAGAACAGTTCACCTTTGGCGCCTGCTAACTCGTCAATACAGAAATGTCTGTTTCAGCACGCCTTCTGAGAAAGTTGACTTCTCAGGCGCTAAGTCTCTTTAGCAGCTTCCAGAGATCAAGCAGTCTCGGGAATGATTGCGAACTGTCAGAGTAGCGGAAGTACTCGTAAACATCGCAACCGTCAGAGCAACGGAAATACTCACAAGCAGGTCGATATAGGGAATTGCCAACAAACCCCTGTATCACGAGACCGCCGTCAAAGTGGCAGAAACACTCAAAACCTAGGTCAACACCAGTACTTACTAGTTCACTTCGGTGAAAAATGACCAAACTGCCCCTAGGGCTATTTTTCAGCACATTTCTCGAGATAATACCCAAGTCCTCAGAATGGTAAGTCCACCCCTTCCGAGATCATCTTAGAGATGATCTGGCATGATTAGGTGCTTTCTAGTCAATTTCGGACCAATTTTGAGGCTTTCCAGTCAAGATGACCGTTTTGCTCCTAAGCATCTGAATGCCCCGGGGACCACACCGACTCTGAGTATCAAACCGATAACCTCCCGAAAATGCTTTTTATAGTATTCCTAACCTTCCTTTATCTTTCCGGATCATTCCGAGTCAGTTTCGGCAAACCCGGTGCAAAATAACCGTTTTGCCCCTGGTAGGCTGGTCGCCTTTTCCGACCACACCGGCTCTAGGTATCAAACCGATAACCTCCTGGAACATTCTAAATAATGTTTACAAATCTTGAGTCTTCTTCCGAGACATTCTGAGTCCGTCCCAGCAGCTTTCCAGCCCGATTGACAGTTTTGCCCCTAATGGCTTGGTCAACCCTTTCGACAATTCTTGTCATCCTTTTTCAAGTTCATTACCCCTGGGACCCTATTCTAAGAGTTCCTGCCCTTTTCCGGCCTTCCAGGCCATTCCTAGTCCCTTAAATGCTTTTCGGATCTTCTGGAGTCACTCCTAGTGAAGCCAGGCTAAAAATTGCATGGTAGTCACTAGTACAAGCGCCCAAATCTTCTCAAGATACGTTACTTGCCAACTTTAAAACTTTCCTAACTGGCTGGTGCCACTAATAGTGGTGTCAGAAGCATTTTGACATGGCGCCACTACAACAGGCGCCAGGTCATTCCCTTGTCTATAAATACAGAGGCTCCTCCAGCGTGAAAGAGGTTAGCAAACTCAGTCTAAAAACCCTACTTTTCGATATATAGAGCTCGTAGCCTCCCTAAACCCGAACTTCCTTAGGTTTTCCAAACCCTAGCCTCCATACACAAACCCTAGCCTCTTATACACTCACATACACTTCTATACACTCATACACTAGCCTCCAAAGCCTCATTTGAAGACTTGAAGTGCTGCAATCTGAAGCTTTGAAGATTGAAGACAAACTCTTGAAGACTGAAGTGAAGATCGAAACAAGACAAGCAAAGCAAAGCACGCAAAGTTAAGCAAAATAAAAAAGACACAAGGTAGGCTTCTAATTTACGTTTATACATCTTTCCCCCTCTCTTCTCTCTTCTAACCCACTTGGGTTTTCTTCTATTTTAATCCCCCATCTTCTTCCCCCTCTTTCTTGCATGCTTGAAATAAGGGAATTCCCGGTCCATGTGTAGGATTAGGCTATTGGAGAGTCACCGTGTCGGGGGCTTTCTTTTAGTCTAACCGGAGACCACGTGGGTTCGGCCCCCTTGATTATGTGGTAAAGCCTTAACTTTGTATGTTAACGACCCCAATTTGCATTGTGCATGTCATGATCTTGCATTCTTCCAAAATTCGTTTTCAAACTCGTTTTCAAAAGCTTACATCAAAGTCTTCTTTTTCAAAACTTGTTTTCAAAATCACAATCCTAGGGTGATTCTAGCATTTCCATGGCTAGGGTTGCTTTAGGAAAGTGTTACATTTAAAGTGACCAATATGGTCCATATTTTCAAATCCTTGTTGTTTTTAAAACCACTATCTTAAAGTGGTTCTAATCTTCTTATGGTTAGAATTGCTTTAGGAAAGTGAGGTATTTTACATTTACTTCCTAAAAACTCTCTTTTCAAAAATCTCCTCCTAAAAATCTCTTTTCCAACATGCTTTCCATAAACTCTCTTTAAATTCATTTCCAAAATTGTTTTCTAAAGACTTCCTCCAAAAATCTATTTTTCAAAACTTCTTTTTAAAACTCCTTTTTAAAAACACTCTCCTCAAAATTCACTTCCTAAAAGCACTCCCTAGGTTTCCATCTAAGAAATCTCTTTCCCAAATCTCTTTCCTAAAAACTCTTTCCAATAATCTCCTTTCAAAAATCTTCTTTTCAAAAATACTCCCTTTTCAAGGTTACTTTCCAAAAACTCCGCTCTAGGATTTCCTTCCTAAGGTTTCCTTTCTAAAAACTAACTTCTTAAAAATTCTTTTTCTTGGTGTCCAAGTTAAACCTTATAGCCAACGATTAGGAAACCCTAATTTTCCTTCCCAAAAGCATGATTTCCAATCCTTTATTTTGGCCTCAAAACTTAGGTTTTCAAAACCTCTTTTCTACGTCAAAACTATAGTCTTCCCAAAACTAGAATTTCAAAAACTCCATCTTTCCAAATTCATGCCAAATCCAATCTCTCCTTTAGGAAGGTAAATCCAATCTTCCCTTTAGAAAACTAGATCCTATCCTCCGTTTCTGGAAACAAAATTAAAACATCTCTTTTTAGAAACAAAATCCAATCCCTTGCTTTAGGAAATAGGAATCTTAATCCTTCCAAACCTAAATCTTTCCTAATTCAACTCCTTCCTAACCTAGTACTTTCCTAAACCTTAAGTTTCCTAAACTTAAACTTTTAAATCAAACTTAAACTTTAAGCTTTCAAACCTTTTTTAATTCCATCCCTTTCCAAATCTAAGTTTTCAAACCCTTCTTAAACTCAAAACCTTTCCTCATTTCAAGAATTTCTAAAACTCAAACTTTGAATCTTTCTAAAATTTTAAACTTCCCTAAACTTCAAATTTTTCCAAATCTAAAACTTTCTATATTCGAAACTTTCTAAATTCTAAACTTTCCAACTTTCAAAACTTCCCTATTTCAAAACATTCTAAATTCAAAACTTTCTAATTTCAATACTTTCTTAAAACGAAACATTTCCTAATTTCAAAACTTTCCTAATTCGAAAACTTTCCTAAAATAACACTTTCCTAAATTGAAACTTTCCTAAAACGAAACTTTCCAAAACTGACACTTTCCAATTCGAACCCTTCCTAAATCCAATCTTTCTTCGATCTTCCAAGTCCAACCTTCGAGTCAAGTCTTTTTGGCATCTCGAGTCCTTTCTAAATCCTACCTTCCTAGGTCTAGAGTCTCTATTCTTCCATTTCAAATTCCAATCTTCTATTCTAAATTCAAATCAAATCCAAATTTCAATTCAATCTCTTTTCTCCAATCATATCTTCTATTTTTTATCGGACTCTTGTCCGAACTACGACTGACCTGATTCCTCCAAAACAATACGTAGGCAACCCTCATGGGTGCAGTCACAACCTTTTTTAAGTTTCTATTTTCACAACCTTTTTCAAATCTCTAATTCCATAATCTATTTCAAACTTCTAATTCTAAATTTCTATTTCCAAATCTCTATTTTCAATTTCCAAAACTTTTCAATTTCAATTCTTTCTTTTCAAATCTCTTTCTAAAAATAAATCAATTTCTTTTCAAATCAATTTCTAAATCTATTTCTCAACTCTCTTTTCTTACACTTGCATATCATGCATCATTCTTTTTAAACATTCTTTTTCTAAAGTGGATAGGATTGAACATTTATTAGTTGAAGATTCTCATAGGTGAATCTAGGATAAATAGACATGTAGGTACCGCAAGGGCGGGATAGGGTGATGGCTTAGTGCGTCTTCCCTACATGTAACCTACCTCCAAACCTAAATCACTATTTTCGAAAGACCAAAATAGAGTTTATTTTTAAAAAAGGGCTTAAATATTTTTCAAAGGTTGCCAAACAACCTACTTTCCTAAAAACCCTTTCTTGAGGAAATATTTTCAAAATCGTTTTTCAAAAGCCCTAAGTGTAGTCTTCGGATTACGCTTAGTTTTTAGGTGACCTAACTCACCTTAATCAAGTTAGGTGGTGACTCCAAATGGTTTCCAAAAGCTCTTTATTCAAACCAATTTTCAATTCAAACTTAGTCGCATTCATTCTTCTAGGAGGGTGAGTTTTAATGAGAGAGTACAGTATTTTTTCCGCTTGTGTGTGTATTCCTCGAGTGCGAAGAATCTGGGCGCGACACTTAGGCTATTCTCTATTTTAATCCCCATCTTCAACCCCCCTTTCTTGCATGCTTGAGCCAAGAGGGCTCTTAATTCATACCTAGAGGAAAGCTAGTGGGAGCCACTGTGTAGAGGGATCTCTCACTAGCCTACTTTAAGATGGTATGGCCTAGAAGCCCCTTGATTATGTGGTGTAGCCTAAAACTCTTGTATGTATTCATGGCCCCCTTGCATTTTGCTAACTTGATCATGTCTTGTGTGCTTGGCTTCATTTTCGTGTTTCTAACCATGTGCTACAAAGCTTGCATTACTCTCGTCTTCATGTTATTGTCTAGCTCTATGTTCTTTTCAAAATGGTTCCAAGAGTTAGCCCCTTGAAGTTTATGATGAGACCTTAGAAGTCATGCCTTAGAAAATTCCCCACTAATCCTCAACGCACACTTTTTGCATTATTGCATTCCAACTTGCTCAAAAATGGTTTTCAAACTCTCTAATTCCTAAGGTTTCTATTCTCTCAAGTTTAGTGGTTGGAATGGCCCCATGGAACCTTCTCTTGAGTGGTTTCCCTTTTACATTGGCCATAAGAACCCTAAATTGTTAGAATAGTTCTCTTTTCTTTCATTCTTTGCACACAAATGGTTTTCAAACTCTTTGATATCTATGGTTTCAACTCTCTCAAGTTTAGTGATTAGAATGGCTCCATAGAACCCTCTCTTGAATGGTCTCCCTTTTACTTGGCCATGGGAACCCTACCTTGTTGGAATGGTTTCTTTCAAAAATGGTTTTCAAAATCCTCATCTCAAGGATGGTTTTCAAAAATTCATCCTCTTCATCCTTCCATTAAAAAGGATATTTCAAAAAGTTGTCATTATCATTTTGATTATTATACTCCACACTCTTGTCAAGATAATGGCTATAATGGTCACGAGGAAACCTTCTTTGGAATGGTCTTCAAACATCAACCATATAAATCATATTCTTGGCTAGAGTCAAATTTTCATGGAAATTATCTTCAAAAATGATGATTACCAAAGTCCTTTCCATAACATGAATTGTTTTTCAAGGCTCTTTCCAAAAAATGCACTAAACCACATTTCAAAACCAATTTTCAACCTAATCCTAGATTAACTTGACCCTAGTTACTCAACCCTAGGCTAACTTGACCTTAGTTATCCAATCCTAGATTAACTTAACCCTGGTTGTCCAACCCTAGGTTAACTTGACCCTAGTTATCCAGCCCTAGGTTAACTTGACTCTAGTTAGTTAACCCTAGGTTAACTTAACCCAAGTTAATTAACCCTAGGTCACTTTAACCCTAGGTTAACTTGACCCTAGTTGTCCAATACTAGGTTAACCAAACCCAAGTTAATTAACCCTAGGTCACTTTAACCCTAGGTCAACCTAACCCGAATTAGTTAACCTTAGATCACCCCTAACCTCAAGTCAACCTGACCTAGGTTAGTATGCTTCAAGGTTCCAACTCAAGGACCTCTCTTCAAAATGATCTTTCAATTCAAAACTATTCTCATAACCTATTTTTCAAAAACCTCCTACTCTCTTGAGATTTCAAAAATTAGCTCCATAACCTTTTCTAATCCTCCAACACTCTATCTTTAAAAATGTCTCCATTTTTCAAAAATTATTCCCAAACATGTTTTCAAGAACTCATAACCCTAAGGTATCCGTACCCCTCTTATGGTTAGGGATCCCAAGGAAATGTGATATATTAAGTACAACCTCCAAAGTTGTCCATATTAGGGTTTCAAAGCCCTAGGTGTTTTCAAAAACCACTTTCAAAAAGCTTTTTCAAAGACAAGTTCCTAAGGGTGCTTCTAACCCCAAAACTCTACATCCAATGTCTTCAAAACAAGACCTTAAAACATTTTAAAAACTCTCTTGAGTTATTTCAAGGCATTCCCAAAACTCCCTTAAGTTGTTCCAAAAACATTTCAAAACACTTTAAAATTCTATTTCAAAAGCATACTCAAAAACCTTCAAAGTCTATTTCAAGAACACTCCAACATCCGATTCCAAATCAAAACTCTCAAGTTCTCTTTTTCCAAAGATCTCAAAGCGTCTTCAAAAACTTACCAAAGACCTCAATATGTCTTCAAAACATTCCAAAGGCCCTAATGCGCCTATTTTCTATCTGGCTCTTGTCCGAACTACGAATGACCTGATTATCGCCAAATGAGATACATAGGCAACCTAAAACTGTGCGGTCATAACTTTCACTTCAACTCCAGTCCCTTTTTCAAAAGTTTCTATCAATTCAAAGTTTCCATCTCAAACCCCTTCGAACTCTCATGTTTTCAAACATTTGCATTATACATCATTCATCCGAAAAGTGATGACTAAACTTTTTTTCTAAAATTCTAAAGTGGATATTAAATGGACAATAGTAACCGGTTATTCTAATGAGTGAAAAAAAAGTGATTAAACATGTAGGTACTGAAAAGGCGGGGTAGGGTGATGATCTTAGGATATCTTCCCTACACGTAACCAACTCCCGGACCATAGATTTTCGTTTTTAAAGAACCAAAATGGAGTTATTTTTCAAAAGGGCTTAAATCTTTCCAAAGGTTGCCAAACAACCTATTTTCTTAATAACCCTCCCTTGAGGGAGTTTTCAAAAATCTTTTCCAAAAGCCCTAGGTTTAATCTTTGGATTAACACTTAGTTTTAAGTGCTCTAACTCACCTTAATCAAGTTAGGTGGCGACTCCTATTTTTCTACAAAGCCCTTAATCAAACCTAGTCGCACTTATCCTTCTAGGAGAACGAGTTCTAATGACAGAGTTTCATGCTTTTTGTCTCCGAGCCAAAAGGAGCTTGGACCCAAAAATCGGAGCGCGACAACATGCAAGCCCCAAAAACCATCAAGGACGTTCAAAGATTAGCGAGGAGAGTAGCGGCACTAAACAAATTCATCTCCAGATCCACCGGGAAATGCCTTCTATTCTTCAAGGTGCTACACAAGGCGTTCATGTGGATGGAGGACTGTGAAGGAGCCTTCCAACAACTCAAAGAACATATGAGTTTAGTCCCACTACTAAACAGGACAATTGCAGGAGAGAAGCTCTACCTCTAGTTGGCCATTTCTAGCACTGCTTTAAGCTCGGCCCTGGTCAGGGCAGAGGTAAGAGTCTAGAAACCAGCCTATTATACAAGCAAAGCCCTTAGGGGAGCCGAAAAGAGATATCCAAACATGGAGCTGATTGTTTTTGCTTTAGTAATTGCTACTCAAAGACTCAGGCCTTACTTTCAGGCACATACCGTAGTGGTCCTAACTGATCAACCCTCGAAGAAGGTATTGCATAAGCCCGAAACCTCAGGACAACTGTTGAAGTGGTCGGTTAAGCTCAGGCAGTTCGATATCCAGTACAGACCATGGTTGGCGATAAAGGGGTATGCTACTGCAGATTTTATCGTGGAATTCAAAACCCGCAGAGATGCCAAACCTGAAATGCCAAACCCAAACAAGAGCTCACCGAGGCCCTCTAGGTACTAAATGTTGACGGTTCCTCAATCGACAAATCAAATAGGGTAGGAGTCGTCCTGTAAAACCTTATCTTGCTTAGCATCATATTTAGCTTAATTGCATATATTGTTAAGCATTATTACACTAATTGAGGAGCTTAATTAGCATGATTTAATAAGAGCATGCTATGGGGGGCTTATCATATTTTTTAGCATGATTAGTGGCTTAATCCATGATTAATTAGCTTAATTAATCTTCATCTTAACTTAATGATAATAATGATTAATTATTATAAGTGTGATTAATTATGTTAATCATGTGAATTAGTAGTAGATTAGTGAAGCTAGGAGGTGTTAGGAGGTGCCACCTAGGTGTGTGCATAAGGTATGTGTGTGTGGTGCGTGCTTGTTACTGGCAAATGTGTGTGTGTGACATGTGTGATGTTAGACACAATTTGTATCTATCATGGTTTTCAAGTCAAGGGGAGGAGAGAGAAGAGAGGAGCTTCTGTAGTAAAAGTGTTTGATAAGAAAGAAAGTGGGAGAAAAAGAGAGAAAAAGAAGAGAAAACGAGAAAAGAAAAAGGGTATTAAAGGAGAAAGTTGTGTGCACTTAATTTAAAGTGAGGAATCTCAAGTCTATACTTGTTTCATTGCATTTGTATGGTAATTGCTTGTAAAAACATCATTTTATGCCATGGAAGTGAGAGTTAGGCTGAGGAAAGGGAGATTGCATATGATTTCTAAGAGGAAGCCTTGAATTCTTCATGTTTTGCATGTTTGTTGTTTAGAAGTCTTGTTTATAACCTTAGAATTTCATTCTAGGCTTTAGAAGACTTAGAAATTGAGTTGGGGTTGTAAAGTAGCTTAAAACCATGTTTTAAAGGTGCATTTCAGATCAAGAAGGGAGAGGAGGGCACCTGATGGTGCAGGGGGTGCTAGGTTACGCCAGGGGGCGCGCCTGATGGCGCACTTTTCTGGCCAAGGTGCCATGGCACACTTGGAGGGTACACTAGCGCACTTCTCAGCCATAGCTGCAACGCACTTTGGTAAAATGACCATAACTTTTTCTAGAAAACTCAGATTGATGCACTGTTTAAAACGTTGGAAAGTAGATTCACGGAGCTTTCTATTGATATAAATTTGGCACTCTAATTCCTTATATATTAGGAGATATTATAGTTTAAAGTTGACATTATATTACATTAGGGAAGAATTGAACATCCCATTGAGTTCTAATGCATTATTGGTGTTCTAAATCACATGTTTAAGGTCTATAAGCTATAATCATGTATTGGTTATGAATTATAGTATCTCTTTCATCAAGTTTGATATGGTGGTATTTGGTAGGTACGAAAGCGGATCAAAGCACACCGGTGTTTATAATACAGTATCAGGTGGGTTTATAAGATATTTTTATTCATATTGTGTTAAATGTCTTATTATCTATATTCGTGGTGATCACTGGATTATGAGGTGATAATTGCATATAATTTATACATTGTATGCATACTTTTCATTGCATAGAGGAGGTTTCGCCAAGTGGGGGCTAACCTAAAGGGTGTTAAAAGAAGGACATCCTTTGATAACAAACCATCGATATATTATGCCATTGTTATCATAAATATTGTGCACATTTGTGGTGTATCAAACATTGCATCACATGAGGAGATATTACATTTCAGTAGTGGTTTATCTATTGGTGGCTTATTTATTTAATATCTATCATTCAATCATTATGAGTTTGAGTATCTTTGTGAGCACGTTGATATATAGCTCACACCCACACAGGTTGTTTTGTAGGAAATTGGAGATGTCCAATCCACTGCTGGTGTTGATATTGATGTTGATATTGATGTTAAGTTGGAGAGCTTCGAGAAGCTCTTCAGTTGAATTATTAGTCATATACATTGTATTAAAATCTTGTTGGAGTTTGTTTATTTTGTAAATATTCATAAGTGTGGATTTGTAATCTTTTTATGATGTATGGTGGAATATGAGATGGTTTATATATAATGTTATGTTTATTCCTATAAGATTTCTATCTTTCGAATTATGTTGAGGTTTCGCTTACAGATAGGTGACCTGTGTGATCACGTTCACCCTAAGAAGGTATTAATGACGCTTGATTAAGAGCGAGCGTGACACGTCCTCATTGCCCCAGAAGGACATAAGATCGAGTATGCCCTACTTTTTAAGTTCTCAGCCTCCAACAGCAAAGCATAGTATGAGGCACTAATCGCTAGACCCCAAATAGCATGACGAATGGGGGCAGAGCAGGTTATAGTACGAAGCGACTCGCAACTAGTAGTCGAACAAGTTCGCAAGGAATATGAAGCAAGAGGAGGGAATATGAAGGAATACTACCAGCTAACCAGAGATCTGATCAGAAAATTTTTCCAAGTGCTACTGAAAAGAATTCCTAGGCTAAAAAATGAGGAAGCTGATCGACTAGCCAGAATTGCCGCATCCGAGGAAATAGACCCGGACGTACCATTAGAGATCCTAGATTCATCGAGCATTCGAATTCTAAAAGTGAACAATGTAAACGCAGAAGCCTCATGGGCCAAACCTACCAGGGAATACCTACAGCACGGAATCCTTGCAGAAGAAAAGATGGAGGCAAGATGAATCAAGTATCAATCAAATAGGTACACGTTGATGAACGTTGTTCTCTACAAAAGAGCGCACACGTTACCACTACTCAGGTATGCCACAAAGGAAGAGGTAGATTATACAATGAGGGGAAGTCCATGAAGGAGTCTGAAAACCACTTAGAGGGACGATCCATGTCAAAAAAAAATACTTTGGGCCGCATACTAATGGCCGAGCATGATCCAAAATGCTCAAGACTTTATAAAAAGATGCGACAAGTGCCAAAGGTTCACGAACATGCCAAGACTACCTGCCTAAGAACTAACCCCCATCTAGAGCCCCTGGCCTCTTGACCAGTGGTGGGGGATCGATATAGTGGGACCATTACCTGTAGGCATGGGACAAAACAAGTTCGTAATAGTGGCCATAAACTGTTTTACCAAGTGGGCGGAGGCACAAGCTCTACCCACCATTATCGAGCAAAATATGAAGAAATTTTTGTGAAGGAACATTGTGGGCCATTTCAAGATCCCTAGGGTCGTCATCACAGACAATGAAAAACAGTTCAAAGGAAAGCAATTCAATAAGCTCTGTTTGGACCTAAAGATTAGCCATCACTTCTCTTCGCTAGAACACCGCTAGGCCAATGGACAAGTAGAAGTGACGAACATCTCTCCTCAAGATCATCAAGACTAAGCTTGAGAAAGCTAAGGGCCTATGGGTAGACGAACTTCCTAACATTTTATGGGTAAATGAACTTCTCAACCAAGCTGACCCCTTTTTCATTCACATTCAGCATGGAGGCTGTGATTCCCATTGAAATCGACCTGCCTAGCCCAAGAGTCAAACATCACAACCCCGAGGTGAACAACGAGGCTCTTGGAATGGATCTCGACCTGCTTGAAGAAAAGAGGCTACTAGCAACTGTCATGGTGGCCTCTTACCAATAAAAAATACGCCAGTACTATAACGCGAAGGTTTGTCCCAAAGATTTCAAGGCACAGGAGTTGGTCTTGAAAAAGGTCAACCAGTAGACAAGAGAACCTCAAGAAGGGAAGCTTAGGCCAAATTAGGAAGGACCCCATGAGGTTATGGGTTTCACCAGTAAGGAAACGTACAGGCTTAAGAGCTTGGAGGGGAAGGAATTGCCTCACCTATAGCATGTAGAGCATCTCTAAAAATACTATGTATAAAGGGCCTAAATGTAATACCAATTCAAAAGTCAATAGAATTTTGTTTCCCTACTAGATCATTTTTCTACAAAACATCCCAACCAAAAGAAGTGTCCCTATCTAATTCATGGGATCAAACAAGGAAAAGGTTTACGAGCTCAATGCTTAAACACCCACCAAAGGCTGACAAGCCTAAGGCTTAAACGCCCAAGAAGTGTCCCTGTTCGATTCACGAGATCGAAAAGGGAAAAGACTTAGGAGCCCAAGGCTTAAATGCCTACCAAAGGCTTACAAGCCTAAGGCTTAAATGCCCAAGAAGTGTCCCTGTTCGATTCATGAGATTGAAAAGGGAAAAGGCTTAAAAGCCCAAGGCTTAAACGCACAAGAAGTGTCCCTATTCAGTTCACAAGATCGAACAGGAAAAAGGCTTATGACCCCAAGGCTTAAACACCCACCAGAAGTGTCCCTGTTTGGTTCACGAGATCGAACAGGGAAAAGGCTTACGAGCCCAAGGCTTAAACGCACACCAAGTATTCCTATTTGGTTCACAAGACCGAACAGGTTAAAGGCATACAAGCCTAAGGCTTAAACGCCCAAGAAGTGTCCATGTTAAGTTCACGAGATCGAATAGGGAAAAGGCTAACGAGCCAAAGACTTAAAGACCCACCAAAGGCTTACAAGCCCAGGGCTTGAACACCCACCAGAAGTGACCTTATTCGATTCATGAGATCAAACAGGGAAAAGGCTTACAAGCCCAAGGCTTAAACTCCCACCAAGTATTCCAATTCGGTTTATGAGACCAAACAGGTTAATGGCCTACAAGCCAAAGTGTAAGCGCTCACCAAGTATTCCTATTTAGTTTATGAAACCAAACAGGTCAAAGGCTTACAAGCCTAAGGCTTGAACGCTCTAAAAGGATATGGCACATGGACATCTAGAGAAGTATACACTTAAGCAGTTAGAAAAAAGATATAGCAAATCCTCCCAACAAAAAAAAAAATAAAAGTACAAGAGCAAACAAGAAAGAAATAGACAAATCTCTCATTGATCTAGCATAAAAATTACATCTGGAAAAAACTCATTATAATGAAGAGAAAACCAAAAGTCAAAAATAAAAGAAGGCCAAGATCTAGAACAGAGAAGGCCAAGATCCAGGACAACCTACGACTGGGCGTCGTCCGCCACCTCGTCCACAACAAGCTCGTCTACACTGACAGCCCCCACAGCCATAGAGGTAGTGTCATCTTCACTGGGCCTCAAAGCGAAGAAGTCTCGATCAGGGTGAAGCTTCGTAGCCATCTTCTTGGCGTCAACAAAACCCATCATGTAAGCATCAGCCATCTCTAGATTGTAGACCTCCCCTGCTTTGAACACCCGAACGGCCTGCTCCCTAACCTCCACCAATTACTTCAAGAAGGTGGCCACCTCCTTCAAAGCATTCTCCTTCAAGACTTGTTCAAGAGCAAAATCTTGGAGGAGAGCGTCACATTTCATGGCCCAGGCCTCCTTCTTGGTGACAGCAACTTCCTTCTTAGCAATGGCCTCCTTCATCTTCTTCCTTATAGCCTCTGCCTCAACGCAAAAGTCATCAATCTTCTTTTTCTGCTCCAAGCACTCCCTACTCATGGTAACAAGCCTAGGAACCATCACCGTCACTCTAACAGCCACCTGAACAGATCAAAAAGGAAGTTAACACAAAACATAAGTACAAGGACAAAACGGCAGTAATTAAGCCACCAAGCGACACTCACCCTAATCAGGTTATGAGTCAACTCCCTCGTCAGTCGAGAGTTTGACATTTCCCTTAACCTCTTAAAGACATCGTTAAGGATGACGTTCTTCATCTTCTGCCAAATAGCCTCCAAACTATCAATGATAGTTGTTGGCTTAATGGCCTCAACAGGAGGGTCTGAACCAAAGGGAGGAGCAGAAGATTGGCGCTTTGGCGGTGAAGGGGCCATCGGTGCAGTAGAAGGTGGAGGAAGAGGAATCTTCTTTGACTGAGGGGAAGGGTTCGAAACCTCCCTAGTCTTAACACCAATACCCGTCCCGGGCAAGAACTTGGGTCGCTTAGGCTTACCCTGTTCAATGTGTTCAAGGGTCTTCCCCCGACCTCTTCAGAACGGACCTATCGAAGCCCATCTCTTGGTTCCGTTGGTCCAGAGAGGTCTCTCAATCTACACAAAAGGAATAGCTATCAAAGTTAAAGAAATGCGCCACAACAAACAAAAAGGACGCATGCACACTCACTCCACTCACGTTTGGCAGTCAGAACTTCTCTCATAGGATCAAGCCTTAACATGTATATAGCAAGGCTCTTAGCATTCACTAGAAGCCTGGCCTCACTCACCCCATGGTTCTAAACACGCTTGATCCTTTCTGGCTGCTCATCGTTCAAGATAGGGGCAGTACGCACTGACCAAGATAGGACAAACCCAGGTCAGAACTCCAACGTTACAAAAAAATGCTACTGAAACTAAAGAATTGGTCTATACATACACTTCCTACTCAGCCTACCCCATTGCTTAGGAACCCAAGCCGTACTCTCTTCTACAACCTCCCAAGGTTAGACCTCCCACCCGTCATCATAAACATAGAAGAATTTGTCCTTTCACTTTTTATGGGAGGAGGGCAACTTCGTCACCAAGTTCAGTTCAAGCTTCCTAACCGAGAATTACCACCACCCAGTCTCCATCTCCATTATGTTATAGTAGTACATAAACTCCTAAGGTGACAGGTCGTCCTTCTTATCACTAGAGGCTTGCCATATGACAGCGCACCCCAAAAGGATTCTCCAAGTGTTCAGGTTGAGCTAACCAGGAGCCAAGCCCAGTTGATGCAGTAATTCCCGAACAAGTTTAGGGAGGGAAAATCTAAGGCCAGCTGTTAGGACATTCACATAAACCATTATCTCCCCTGGACCTTGCGAACATGCTGTATCATTTTTCGATGGAACCCTATAGGTCAGAGAGGACGAGAACTAGTATTCTCTCCATAGCTTATTAATTATGGACCTTATCATGGTAGACTTCATATGGGCCGCAACGAAGCCATATTCCCTAACCCTAGGAACAACAGAGCCTCTAAGCCCAAACTCAACAGCCCCCACCCCAGAGGAGGAGGGCTCTATTTCTGGCACTATTTCCTCCAATGATGCCCTATAATAACCCATAGAAGCACTCCTAGAATCATCACGCCTTACTGCGACAAGATTGTTGGAGGCAATTTTCTCATAATCCAAACTAACGTCCTCTAGGTCATTCATGGTGCCCAAACTATCTAAACCCCTAACACAGTCTAATGCAAGTTTTACTAAACCGATCAAATCCCAATAAACCGACTCCAATAACTCAAGGTTGCCCAAAAAGCCTAAGCAGTATGGAACCCTATCTGACTTCTTGTAGTACCAGAGGCACCGAGAGAAGAACCAATTATCGCATCCTGGTTTTTCTCACACGAGATGCTATGTGAAAAATACATGGTACTCTCTCGTTAGAAGTCATCCTTCTGGAAAGATGAGTGCGACTAGGTTTGAATTGAAAATTGATTTGAATAAGGGTATTTAGAAAAGATTTAAAGTCGCCACTTAACTTTGTTAAGGTGAATTAAGTCACCTAAAACTAAGTAAAGTTCGAAGATTAAACTTAGATTTTTTAAAAAGGTTTTAAAAAACTCCCTCAAGAGATATTTTTTGGAGAAAACAAGTTGATTGGCAACCTTTGAAGAGAAGATGCAATTTTAGTCTTTTGAAAATAGTGATTCTAGGTTCGGAGGTTGGTTAAGTATAGAGAAGATGCACTAGGTTATCACCCTATCCTGCCCTTGCAATACCTACATGCTCTTTCACACTAGGTTCACTCATTTAGAATCTTCGATTATCCAATGTCCAATTATATCCACTTTGAGAATTTTAGAAAGAGGTTCGAGCCATCACTTTAGGGATGATATGATGCATGATATGCAAATGCATGAAAAGAATTTGCAAAAAGATTTTGAAAAAGGGAATTGAAATTTTGAAAAAGGTTATGACCGCATCCACGAAGGTTGCCTACGTATCCTTTTATTGGGAATTAGGTCAGTAGTAGTTCAGACTCAGAGTTCGATTGAAAATAGATACTTTGAGCTTTTGTTTGATTTAAAAAGACACTTTGAGGCTTTTGAAAAGTTTGACTTGAAAAAAGTTTGATTCGAACTTTGGTTTGGAATTGATTTCGATTTGAAATTGAACTCTAAAGTAGAACTTGGACTTCTTTTGGAAAGATTGAATTGAACTTTGAAATCATATTGAGTCGAATTAGGGTTTAAAAACCATCTTGGTTTATAAAAGACTTAAAGCTTCCTAACTCTGCGTTAGGGTTGAACTTGGGTTTTGGCCTCATAAGGTTTATGTAACCTAGGGTTGAAACATGTACTTAAAATAGAACGTTTTGAATTAGGAAAGTTCCCTTTTTAGGAAAGAGTTGACTTTGAAAATATTTGAATTTGAAAATTTTTGAATTTAGAAAGATTTGAGCTTAGAAAGATTAAAATTTGGAAAGATTTGAAAGTTTGAAATTTAGAAAAGTCAGAATTTGGAAAGGTTTGAAATTAGGAAAGATTTGATTTCAATTTTCTAAAATAGAAGATTGGATTTTATTACCATAAATAGATGATTTGATTTGGTTTCCTATTTGGAAAAGATTTAATTTGATTTCAAATTAGAAAGTTTTAGTTTTGGAAATTTATCACTTTACGTGACTTTTGAATTAGAAAATCTATGATTTTATGTAGAAAATAGTTTTGGAAACCTATGATTTTATGTAGATAGAAAATTATGATTTTATGTGAGAAAACTAAGGTTTCCTAAATATGGACTTTAGGGTTTTGACTTGAATTATTAAGGTAATGAGTTTTTGAAAAGTAGATCTTTGAAAAGAGTTTTTAGGAAGTATATTTGTAAAAATTATTTTAAAAAAGGGGTTTGAATATAGACTTGTGAAAATCTCTTGAATATCTCACTTTCCTAAAATGATTCTAACCATGAAAAGATTAGAACCATTCTAGGGTTATGATTTTGAAGATAACTAGGGTTTGAAATATGAACTATAATGATCACTTTCAATGTAATATTTTTCTAAAACAACCCTAAACATGAAGTGGTTAGAATCATCTTAGGATTTATGATTTATTGAAAACGATTTAAGGTTTGAACCCAAAATTTAGACCTTGATGGTCATATTGAATATGACACTTTCCCAAAGTGATCTTAACCATGGAACGGCTAGAATCACTTTAAGTTGTGATATTGAAAACAAGCTTGAAAGAATAAGGTTTTGAATGCAAGTTTTAAAAGAGAACTTTGATGCAATATTAAATACAATATATGAACATGACAACCATAATGTAATAAGGTCGTGAACATACAAGGTTAGGCTTCACCACATAATCAAGGGGGCCGAACCCACATCGTCTTAGGTTAAACTTGAAGAAAGCCCCCAGCACAGTAACCTTCAACTAGTATTCTAGGCATGAACCAGGAAGTCCATTTTTTCAAGCATACAAGAAAATGAGGTGTAAGATGGGGATTAAAATAGAAGAAAATTCAAGTGGGTCAGGAGAGAGAAAAGAGAGAGGGAGATTACATTACATAACTTAACTAGAAAATCTCCATTGTCTTCTCTTTGCTTTGTTTGCTTCACCTTGGGAGCTTTAGAATACGCAACACTTGATCTTCAATGGATAATTGGAGACTTGGATTTGAGTATATAGAATGTATGGAAGTTAGAGTTTGAGTGTGTGGATTGAAGGGTGGCTAGGGTTTAAAGGCGACCTAAGAAAACTAGGGTTTCAAGGCCTATTTTCAGTGAGACAACATTTTTAAAGCGAGTTTGCAGATCCTTTTTATGTAGGGGCGGTCTGTATTTATAGGCAATCGAACTGACCCTAGCACCTGTTGCAGTGGCGCCAAGCATAATTTTCCATTGGCGCCAGACTTAATCTTACCTTGGTGCCATTACTTGTAGTGCCACTCCCTTAGGAAAGTGGTTAAGTCGGTAAGAAATAGATCTTTTGACCCTTGGGACGCAAGGCATAAGATTAGGGCACCTGTCCTAGTAACTACCATGCAATTTTTAGCCTCACCCCACTGGGAGTGACTCCAAAAAGTCAAAGAATAACCTCAAAGGCTAGGGATGGACAAGAGCCCCTGAAAAGGTGTCTTAGAAGTAGTTAGCTTGAGAACCAGTGCCGGAGTAGTTGAAAATGGTGATTGGCCCACTAGAGGCAAAACGGTCATTTGAACGGAGAAACATCGGGATCCACCTAGAGTGACCCATAAGAAAGCTTGAAGGTTGGAAACAATATTGAAAGTGTTCCAAGAGATTTTCGGTTTGATACCCAAAGCCGGTGTGGTTGGAAAAGGCGACCAATCCACTAAAGGCAAAACGGTCATTTTACACCGAGCTTACTGAAATATACTTAGAATGGTCCGAAAAGGTATTAGAAGGTTAAAAATACTATTAGAAGCATCCTTGGAGGGTAACCGGTTCGATACCCAAAGCTGGTATGGTTCCCGAAAGCAATTGGATGCCTATGGACAAAATGGTCATTTTGACCTGATGCTATCGAAATCGATTCGAAAGCAATTGGAGGGGATTAGAACGTGCTAGATTATCTTTGGGACAGTCTTGGAAGGGTAGGCTTACTGCTCTGAGGACTTAGGTACTTTCTCGAAAAGCGTGCCGATGGGACTGAAGGGGTAGTTTAGTTATTTTTTACCAGAATGGGCTAGCAAGCACTAGTGTTGACTCAGGTATTGAGTGTTTCTGCAACTCTGACAATGTGTGACAAGTTGGTTTCCAAAGGTTTTCCATCCTTCGATAAATGTGTCACGGCCAAAAGGCGTGTTCAATCCCGTGACATAGGGGGTTTGTTGGCATTTCCCAATGTCGACCAGTTTGGGAGTGTTTCTGTCACTCTGACAGTTGTGATGTTTGTAAGTGTTTCCATCACTTTGACGATGCGTGCTCATTCGAGAGACTACCTAATCTCAAAAAACTACTGGATGGACTTATCGCATAAGGGATCAACTTTCTCGAAAGGCGTGTCGGATAACGGTCATTCTTTGTTAGCGGTCTAGTAAGCGCCAGAAGTGAACCGCTCTACCATCTCGGGGACTTAGGTTCTATCTCAGTCGACAAATGTGAAGGGACTTACGTTTCGATAAATTTTATGCTTTCTCGACAAACGTGTCATACTGGATGGACTTACCATCTGAGATATCAACTTTCTAAAAAGACATACCGGATTGAGTTTGACTGTTCTGGATTTGAATTGGAACTAGAATTGTGGTTGAAATATGGATTTATTGTCTTTAGGAAAACGTGCCAACTGGAATTGGACCGAGCAATGCCCCAATGGTAGTTTGGTTATTTTGCTTCTATTGGGGCCGACGGGCTCGTGAAGCGGTTGATTAACTAGATTGAGTCTGGAAAGTTAGTTTGAACTTAAATGTGTCTGTGTCGGTTTGAATGTAAGTCTAGACGGGCCGGAGATTGCTGAGCGAGCAAAAATAGGGTGCTTACACCAACGTATGATACGAAGAACGAAGAGTAACATAGAGGAATCTTATCAAACGGGGTAAGAATTCACGAAGAGGCTTGGAGATTAGAGCGCAGGCAAGGAAGCAAAGTGTAAGGAAGAGAGAAATTGCAAAAGTTTGAAGAACGCAAAGTAGAAGGCCAAAGCCAAACCGCCAAGTCTAAACCCTCTTTGTTCGAAATAGAGGGCTAGGATTAATCCACTTGCCCCAGATCTGATGGTCAGCAGTCGAAAGGACGCGCCTCAGATCGAGAACCAATAAAAAATGCCCACATTGCAGTAACGCAGAGGGACGCGTCCTGTCACCTCCAACTCCTGCCATCATTACGCTTACGGCGTAATAAATGCAGCCTTGTCTTGAGGACTGGTCGACCATATAAGTCCCTCAATCACGACCAAGACAACTACAGGAACTAGGGGCATCTGATAAATACCAGTTCTGTGTATCAAAATAGATCTGCATAATATCCTAACCAGATCTCATACCGATCAGGCATCCCAACAGGACAGACAAACTAGATAGCCCAAGCGTGGCATCAAGCACCTCACCAACATATTTCGAGATCCTCACCTACAAATCAGCCACCACCCCTTGACTGGGGGCACGATTACGCCCGTAAAGAATGCAACAGTTACCCAAGAAGCACTCCCAATCGCCACATCTATATAAAGGTGTCTTCACCTCTCTCTAAGGTACGAATGATCTAGTCCAAACTCTGCTAATATATCTCTGGATTCCGTCGCCTAATTTTGGCATCGAAGTGTCCTTAGCAAGCACCACACCGATATTTATAGTCCAGAGACTCTTCACCTTCCATTCGATCGTCCATGCTTAGCCTGGAACAGACCATACAAATTTATTGCATCATTAGCTCATTTACAAATTCGCCAATGCTGAATTAGTGCTATTCTTTCTAAATATTTATATAATAAATGTTTTGTTTCAAAGGAGAAGGCAAGCATATTCAATCACATTATTTTGTATATAAATTTTGTATCAATTTTATGTTTGTATAGCATTATCTATAATTAAATTTCTTTTGAACATAACACTACAGAACGTGAAATAATCTAATCCGCACATCCAAACAAGCCTGGAGTTTGCATTATTATCAAAACATTAATTAAATGCCCTTAACAGTCGTGCTTCCCATGGAACTAAGGAAAATTATTAGAACTCATTGAGTGCCACGTCACTCTTCTTTTTTCTCTCACAATGCAATGAGCTCCTTACCAAGTAGGTACTGCACATATGACACGCATTAGGACCAATTAAGCCTTGGTGCTAAAATGCCAAAACCGTTTCAAAATCCTTTCAAACTTGGCACGTAACACGATTTAAGCAAGCATGGCATGTGAGAATGTGTTGCTCTACCTAGTAGGGGAAGTTAAAAAGTAAGGGAGATGTAATACTCCTACAGCACTATGAAAATTCTAAATTCCTAAATTTACTAACTGTGGGGATATGATTTGATCTATTTCAATCTAAGTCTAGGTCTTCTTATTTATTATGCACTCATTTAAGCATTCATCACCATGCATATAAATATAGAAGCAATAAAGAACAAGAGACAGATTTTCTCATGGAAACCCAACTTGGGAAAAAAAACTACGTCCAGTGGGCTAAGTGCTATAATGAATAAGTTACACAAGTCCAACTTACAACCATAACAAACGAACTCCACGAATGTCGTTCGAATCTTCACGAACTTCGGTTGAAGTTTACTTGCTCGACTCTTTAAGTTTCTGTTCTCCCTAGCTTCAACCTTAACATCGACTCACCACAGTGTTCTTCACTTAAGAGTCCTCAATAATGTAACTGTTTTTCCAAAGACTGGACTCTTTCTCAAACTGACCTGCTACATGGCTCAAGCCAGCATAGAGTCATTGTCTTTGCATATTCAGATTGCTCTCGAAAAGTTCCATGAAATTTATATATCATAGAGCTTGAACGAACACTTAAGCATAGAGATACGTCCTTTCAAAGTTTCATGAAATTTGTAGTTTTCGGAGCGAGTCAAGTTTTGGCGTCATTGCCAGGGACCAAAGGCACAAGGCAAGCACTACAAATCTTGGGATTGGAAAGCAATTGGTGGATTAGATCTCCATCCATCTACCACGACGGAGAAATCTTCGGCTTAGGCCATCGGTAGATTCGTTCCATTTTTTGTGTAAATACTATGTTAGATTTTCATTCTTTCTTTTTCTTTTTATTTTAGGTTCATTTTGGTTTATTTTATATATTTTGTTTTATTTTAATAATTGATTGGAGAATTGCTAGTGGAGAGTTAGAGATTGTGTTTGATTGTGAATTGGTGGTATATATATCTTGTGGAGATTGGAGGTTAGGTTGGATTTTTGCTTAAATTGGTGGAATTTATTATGTGGAGATTGGAGGCTTGGATGGACAATTATCGAGCATTGTTGTGTATGATGTGTTGAGGCGCGGTGCGCTACACATGTTTGTGCATTGCATCCATTTTCCATCATGCATTTCATTATGTTTGGGGGCACATTTTCAAACCATTCATCATCCAACATGACAATGAGGGAACACCTAATAGCCAATGGCTTAAGGGAGCCTCCCCGACTACCTCCCCATTTTGGGGGACCTCATGACGGCAATGAGAGTATTAATGAGAATGGTGGTGTGAAAACACCTCCATGTAAATCTCTTAGAGACTACATTCGGCCTAATAGACTTAAAGCACAAGAACCATCCAATATGTCTCTTAGAGAATGCCTTAAAGCTAATGGTCAAAGGGAACCTCCTCGACCACCTCCCAATCTTGAAGGGTGTAATGAATTTAACAATGGTAATGGACATGAGGGAGCTTTTTCAAAGCATTATCAAGAATCCCTTCAAACCTACAAAAACCCCTTTGACTATTTTAGTGAAGCTTCACGAATTTATTACCACCATGAGCACGTTGAATATCCACCTTCACCCCAAGTGAGCTTTAATGAAAATTACCTTGATTTTTACCCTAACCAAGAGCAAGTCCATCCAATTGAACAAATCCATCCCATCACTAACCTTAGGATTGAGAACATCATTAACCAAACCATCCTTCCCCAAGACTTTGAGTCTAAGAAAGACATTTCTAAGGTAAGTGAGGAAATGATTGAAAATGAACCTAGGGATGAAGAGTGTGACAGAGAGGAGTCCGAAATTGGGGACTCCAAACAAGAAAAGAGGGGTAGAGATGTGTCTACCCTTAATGATGACTTTGGTTTATTTGATGTTGCGAATGTGCATGACAATGAGGACGTTGATGGTTTAGAGGACATTCTTACCATGTCTAAGGATCAAGTGACCCCTACTTTTACACCTCTAACACCTAGTCCTAACCTAAAGAAGCCTTTTGAACTCCATGTCTCAACCTTTGAACAAAGCATCATTCCCATGGCCGACCAAGAAGAAGGGGAGGGTCAAGAACTTTACGGCATGAGCATAATTGGCACCTTTGTGCATGATCATTCTTTATTTTCTACATACCATGACCCTTTTTACCCTTATGTGCTTCAAGGTTATATCATAGAGTTCATCAAACAAGTGGCCATTGTATATTCTTATGCTTGTTTGAACTCTTTGAAAATCTATAAGTTAGGGGTGTGGGATAATGGCAAATTCCCACTTTGTGAAATTGGATGATTTTCTCTCTCTTATTTGTGTAGGAATAGGAGTAGTTTTATTTCTTTGTTTTCTTAGTTTATTTTCTCATTTTAAGTTGAGGGTACTTTAAGTTGTTTAATTTCTTTGTTTTCTTTGTTTATGTTGCATTATAAGTTGGGGGTGCTTTTGTACCCTATTTTTCTCTTCTTTTTTTTTTTTTCCACCATTGACTTTCATTCAAAGCTGTAAGCACCCCATTTTTGACCGCTCGGCAGTCTACACTCCATCCAGACTTGTTTTCAAGTCATTGTGGGCACATTCCAATCGAAACCAATTCTCTAGGTCCAAATCTCGTCTGTCTGTCACTTCGCAAGCCTGTAAGGCCCAAATAGAGGCAAAATGACCAAAATGCCCTTAGGGGCATTGTCCTTTCCTTTCCAATCCCTCTCTTGAGACAGTTTATTCCTCGAGACGGTTCCAATCCCAGGCACGTCTCTTAGGAGACGGTAAGACCCCTTTCCAACCCACTCTCGAGACAGTTTATTCCTCGAGACGGTTCCAATCCCAGGCACGTCTCTTCGGAGACGGTAAGACCCCTTTCTAATCCCACTCTCGAGACAGTTTATTCCTTGAGACGGTTCCAATCCCAGGTACGTCTCTTCGGAGACAGTAAGACCCCTTTCCAACCCACTCTCGAGACAGTTTATTCCTCGAGACGGTTCCAATCCAGGCACGTCTCTTCGGAGACGGTAAGACCCCTTTCCAATCCCACTTTCGAGACAGTTTATTCCTCAAGACGGTTCCATTCCAAGCACGTCTCTTCGGAGACGGTAAGTTCCCTTTCCAATCCCACTCACGAGAAAGTTTATTCCTCGAGACGGTCCGAGTAGCAAAACTACTCACAAAACCGTTAGAGTAGCAGAAATACTCACAAATAGGTCGATATAGGGAATTGGCAACAAAACCCCTGTGTCACGACGACCGCTGTTAGAGTGGCAGAAACACTCAAAACCCAGGTCAACACCAGTGTCTGTTAGCCCACTTCGGTAAAAAAATGACCAGACTGCCCTTAGGACCTTTTCTGAGACTTTCCGATCAAGATGACTATTTTGCCCCTAAGCATCTGAATGCCCTGGGAACCACACCGGCTCTGGGTATCAAACCGGTAATGTCCTGAGACTATTTTTTATAGTATTCTCAACCTTCTTTTACCTTTCCGGATCATTCCGAGTCAGTTCCGGCCAACTCGGTACGAAATGACCGTTTTGCCCCTAGTGAGCCGGTCTCCTTCTTCGGCCACACCAGCTCTGGGTATCAAACCAGTAACCTCCTGAGAATAATTTTTACAGTGTTCTCAACCTTCCTTTACCTTTCTGGATCATTCCGAGTCAGTTCCGGCAAACCCGGTACAAAATGACCATTTTGCCCCTGGTGGGCCGTTTTCCTTTTCTGATCACGCCGGCTCCGGGAATCAAACCGGCAACCTCTGGGAACATTCTAAATAATTTTTCCATATCCCAAGTCTTCTTCCAGGATAGTCCAAGTTTGCCCTGGCAGCTTCCCGGTCTAATTGACCGTTTTGCCCCTAAAGGCCCGGTCAACCTTTCTGACCCGTCCTATTCTCACTTTTCGAGTCAAATACCTCCAGGATACTATTTTAAGTGTTCCCGCTCCTTTCCGGCCTTCCGGGTAACTCCCGGCTCCTCCAAATCATTCCCGGACTTTCCGGAGTCACTCCTAGTAAAGCCAGGCTAAAAATTGCATGGTAGTCACTAGTACAGGCGCTCAAATCTAGTCAAAGATACGTTGCTTGCCGACCTTAATAGTTTCCAAATTGGCTGGCGCCACTCCTAGTGACGCCAGAAGGGATTTTGGCTTGGCGCCATTGCAACAGGCGCCAGTGTATTCCTCCCTCTATAAATATAGAGTCTCATTCAACGTGAAAGGGGTCTGCAAACTTAACCTAAGAATCATATATTTCGATATACAGAGCTCGAGCACCTCCTAAACCCTAGCCTCCCTAAGTTTTCCAAACCTTAGCCACCATACACTAAACCCTAGCCTCCTATACACTCTTATACACTCATACACACCCTCATACACTCATACACTAGCCTTCAACCATCCTTTGAAGGCTTGAAGAGCTGTCATCTAAAGCTTGAAGACAACTCTTGAAGACTGAAGGTGAAGATCAAGACGAAGACTGAAGACAGCGCGGCGCGCAAAATAAACAAGATACAAGGTAGGTTCTCCATTTAATTTTTTGCACTTCCCCCCTCTCTCTTCTCTCTCCTAACCCACTTAGGTTTTCTCTATTTTAATCCCCCATCTCTTTCCCCCCTTTCTTTGCATGCTTGAAACAAGGGGACTCCCGGTCCATGTGTAGGATTAGACTGTTGGAGAGTCACCGTGTCGAGGGCTTTCTTCTAGTCTAACCAGAGACCACGTGGGTCCAGCCCCCTTGATTATGTGGTGAAGCCTTAGCCTTGTATGTTCACGACCCCAAATTGCATTGTGCATATCATGATCTTGCATCTTCCAAAAACTGTTTTCAGAGTTGTTTTCAAAATAGTTTTCAAACTTATTTTCAAAATTGCATCAAGATCTCTTTTTCAAAAACTTGTTTTCAAAACCACAATTCTAGGGTGATTCTAGCCTTTCCATGGCTAGGGTTGCTTTAGGAAAGTGTTACATTAAAAGTGACCTTTTTGGTCTATATTTTTAAATCTTATTGTTTTTCAAAACCGTTTTCCTAAAGTGGTTCTAGCCCTCTTATGGTTAGAATTGCTTTAGGAAAGTGAGATGTTTTTACTCCTTCTCAAAACTCTCTTTTCAAAAAGTCTTTCTTCCTAAAAATCTCTTTTTCAACATACTTTCCTAAAACTCTCCTCTTCAAAATTGTTTTCAAAAACTCCCTTCCAAAATCTATTTTTTAAAACTCTCTTTTTCAACTCCTCTCCAAAATCTTTTCCTCAAAATTCACTTTCTAAAAACACTCCCTAGATTCACCTTCCTAAAAACTCTCTCCAAAAATCTTTCTAAAAAACTCTCTTTCCAAAAATCCTCCTTCTAGAAAATCTCCTCTAGGATTTTTCCTCCCAAAATCTATGTTTCTAAAAACACACTTTCCAAAACTCTTTCTCTTTAAAATCTTTTTCCAAAAACTCCCTTTCCAAATTCACTTTCCAAAAACTCTTCCCTAGGATTTCCCTTCTAGAAAACCTTTGTTTTCAAAAACGCACTTTCCAAAAACTCTTTCCTTGGAGCCCAAGTCAAGCCCTAGAACCCACAATTAGGAAACCCTAAATTTTCTTTCCAAAAACATAGTTTCAAACTTTGCCCCAAACCTAAGTTTCCAAAACCTCTAGTTTTCACATCCAAACTATACATGTTTCCAAAACCTCTTTTCTACGTCAAAACTATAATTTTCCAAACCTAGGGTTTCTAGAACCTCCTTTTTTAAATCCGTGTCAAATCTTATCTTCCCTTTAGAAAACCAAATCTAATCTTCCCGTTTAGGAAACCAAATCCAAACCTCCGTTTTTGGAAACAAAATCAAATCTTCTCTTTTAGAAACCAAATCCAATCCCTTCCTAATCCAAAACCTTTCCTAATTCAATTCCTTCCTAAACCATAAGTTTCCTAAACCTAAACTTTGAACCTTTCCTTAAATTTCAAAATCCAACTCTTTCCTAATTCAAATTCTTCCAAAACTTCTACTTTCCTAAATCTTAAGTTTCCAAAACTTGAACATAAAAATCTTTCCTAAACTTTAAAACTCAACTTTTAAATCTTTCCTAGTTCAACCCTTTCCTAATTCTACCCCTTTCCAAAATCTTTTTCAAATCCAAGCTTTCAAATCTTTTCCTAAACTCAAACCTTTCCTAATCTCAAGATTTCCTAAAATCCTAAAACTTTCTAAAATTTAAACTTTCTAAATTTCAAATCTTTCTAAATTCTGAAACTTTCCAAAACTTCAAAATCCTTTCAAATCTAAAACTTTCCTAAATTCAAAACTTTCTTAATTCAAGACTTTCTTAAGTTGAAACTTTTCTTAATTCAAATATTTCCTAAACTGAAGACTTTCCTTTTTCAAACATTTCCTAAAACAAAACTTTCCTATTTTCAAAACTTCCTTGTTTTCAAAGCTTTCCAAATTCAAAACTTCCCTTTTTCAAAACATTTCTAAATTCAAAACTTTCCAATTTTCAAAACTTTCCAATTTTCAAACTTTCTTAAATTCAGAACTTTCCTAATTTCAAAACTTTCCTAAACCTAAAACTTTCCTAATTTCAAACTTTCCAAAAATGACACTTTCCTAATCTAAATTTTTCCTAAATTCCAAGTTTCCAAATTTTTCAACATCTTTCCAAATCCAACATTCCAATCTAATCTTTCTTAATCTCAAGTCTTTCCTAGGTCTCCTATCTTTCCAAAGTCTAGGTTTCCTAAATCTCCATCTTTCCCAAAACCAAGTTTTTCCAAAATCAATCTTTCCAAAGCAAGTCCAATCTTCTCAATTTCAATTTTCAATCTCCTTTTCTAATCTCAAATCAAATCCAACTTTCAATTCAATCTCTTTCTTCCAAATCAATCTCTTTTCAATCGGACTCTTGTCCGAACTACGACTGACCTAATTCCCCCAAAGGGATACGTAGGCAACCTTCATAGGTGCGGTCACAATACTTTTCAAACTTTCAATTCTACCCTCATGGGTGCGGTCTCCACACTTTTCAAATCCTAAATTCCAATCTACTTTCAAAATTCTAATTTCAAAATTTCTATTTCCAAATTTTCAAACTTTCCAATTTCAATTCCATCTCTTCAAATTTATTTTCAAATCAAATCAATTTCAAATCAATCTCTTTCCAAATCTATTTTTCAATTCTCTTAACTTGCACTTGCATATCATGCATCATGTTAGTTTCTTTTAAAACATTGTTTTTCTAAAGTGGATAGGATTGAACTATAGTTAATTGAAGACTCTCATAGGTGAATTTAGGGTAGATTGACATGTAGGTACCGAAAGGGCGGGGTAGGGTGATAGCTTAGTGCGTCTTCCCTACACGTAACCAACCTCCGAACCTAGATCACTGTTTTCAAAGACCAAAAGGAGTTATTTTTCAAAAAGGGTTAAACGTTTTCCAAAGGTTTCCAAACAACCTGTTTTCCTTAAAAACCCTCTCTTGAGAAGGTATTTTCAAAATTGTTTTCTAAAAACCCTAAGTGTAGTCTTCAGATTATTCTTAGTTTTTAGGTGACCTAACTCACCTTAATCAAGTTAGGTGGCAACTCCAAATCTTTTTCAAAAGCCCTTTATTCAAACCCATCTTTCAATTCCAACCTAGTCGCACTCATTCTTCTAGGAGGGTGAGTTCTAACGAGAGAGTACAACATTTTTCCCGCTTGGGTGAGTATTCCTTAGGCGTGAAAAATCTGGGCGCGACAAAAGCTTTGTTCTCACGCATTGAGGACAATGCATCATTTTAAATTGGGGGTGGGGTAGAGGCTTTGCCTCTATTGTTTTGTTTTTGTTTCTTTGTCTTGCATCCTTAAAAAAAAAAATTATTTTACTTGTGAAAGTGCCTTTTGAGATTAGAAGATAGGAATTTTTGCATGATTGTTTACTCAAAATGATGTTGATTCACTCCTCATGCCCAACATGTTGCAATGATTGCTTAATTTATGCATTTGTAGAGAGGATTACATCATTGTGCACAATCATGCTTTACAACATAGTTTGTTACTAGTTTTTGCTTTTCTATCCTTACATTAGTGGAGATTATCACCTTGTGAGCTTTAGAGCATTTATCGCCTTTTGGAGCGTTTACATTTACTCAAGGATAGCTTATTCACCTTCATTTCATTTAATAGCTTCATTATGCTTGTATTTGGTTCATGAGTTGAGTTTTGATCTTGTTATTGACACTTGTACTCTATGAAATGCTTTGGTTGTACAACTTGGGATAGGATTCTTTGCCATATTCTTCTTGATAGCCTTTTGTTTCCCGTTGCCAAACCGTACATTTCTCTTTACCCATGTTGATCTTTTACCTTTATCCATTTGAATTGTGCAAAGTGATTTCATCTATTGTATTACAAAGGGACGCCTAAGTGAGAAAATGGTGTTTTTACATTGCTAAGAAAAAGAAGAAGAAATAGAGATTGATTTGGGAATTTCAATGCAAAAGAGCATATTGAAACATGAAAAGTAATTGTTGAATTAAATGGGGATGATATAAGGATGGAAACAAAAGGAGAAGTAAAAAAAAAAAAAAAAGAATTAAGAATATAAAAAGAAAAAAACAAAAGGAGAAGTAAGAAATGAAAAAAAAAGAATAAATAAGAAAAGAAGAAAAAAAAATAGAATAAAAAGAAGAAAAGAATGAAAGAGGAGTTCAAAAGTCGAAAATATATTAAGAGAAGAGTAAGAATTAAAATGTTGATAAAAGAGAGTTGTAGTTGTGTTTCATTCATCATTTCATACCTTGATCTCACATGATATGACAATTTATCCCATCTCTTTACCCTTACCTTTTACCTCTTCTACATTACTCTCTTCACCTCTACATGGCTTAATTGATTCTAGTTGTGCTTGATTGAAGTTTTTAATAGAGTATAAGCTATTTCTTGTCAATTCTTTGAATCAATGCTTAACTTTGAACATTCTTTCATGGAGCTATGCTAATGTCGATACACTTTTATCTTTTCAGTTTTTGTAATTGGTATGCTCACTTGATTTGTCTTTATACATTTACTCCATTGTTGAGCATACATTGTAAGAACCATGTGGGTCTTTAATTGCGAGTGTATGTCCGGTGAGGATTGAGGATTGAATCAAAGCTTTAAAAAGTGGATTTTCATAAGTGAGTTCATTGGTGTTGTTTAGCATGATTCTTCACCCACACACATGAATCTCTCTTTTGCATGACTTGTTGCATATTAATGCAAGTGTTGGAGTTTGGAGTGGCATCAATGTTAACTTGAGTATGATTATGCATTCATTCCTTATTCTTCTCTTGATTAGCAATTCACAAAAGGATGTTTGTGGATATCGTCACTGTAAACCTTCACGAGACATCACTCGTCCACTAGGGGTAACCTAGGGGTTTAAAGGCTTGGTGCATGGGCTAAATGCATCCGTGACTCCTACGAAAGTGGAGATTATCCTTTATATTTTTGATAATTTTTACTAGGGGCTAGCAAAATGTAAGTTGGGGGTTGTAATTACACCCTAAAAGTGTAATCATAGGCTCTTAATTCGCACTTTGTTAGACTTATATTATAATTAATTGTCTTATTTTAGTTAGAAATTCATTTGAGTATGTTTTTTTTATGTGTTTTGTAGGTTATATAAGCTAATAAAGGCAAAAAGAAAGCAAGAATAATCAAAGCGGGTTCAAGGCGAATAATTTGTTCATGAAAATTCAGACTTGTCTTGGTATTTGGGCCATATATTTTTACTCCGATATCTGATTGAGCTTATTTTTGTGCTATTGGAAAGAAGACTTCAAGAGCTACAATTTGTCCTCTAATGTGTATCGGCTGAATAGGCCTCTAAGGTGGTCAAAATCAAGCTTCAAAGTGGAGGGATGAATAGTACCCGATCGATTGGTTTGGCAAACTTCAGAGAAGGTGTTTTACCGATCGATCGGTGAACAGTGGTCAATCGATCAGTGAACAGTGCCCGATTGATCATGAACAGTGATCGATCGATCGGCCGATCGATCGGTGAACAGTACCCATGAACAGTAAAAACAGTGAATTGACCGATCGAACGCTACAATCACCGTTCGATCGGCCGATCAATCGGTGAACAATGCCGATCGATCGGTCGATACAGATCTGGAGCTTAAAAGCTTTGTTGTTCGAAAAAATGAGGGGAGAAGAAGATTTTTTGGGTTTGTAGCAGCCAAGGGGGTGGTGTGAAAAGCTCCTCCAAGGTTGGTTTTTGTATTTTTGTATATTTTTAGCTTAGATTTATGTTTGTAATGTTAATGTAGGAGTAGAAATTGTAACTTTCTTTCATTGTAATGTATTTTCCTTCACTTTCTTGCCATTTTCTCTCACTTTCTTAGCAACCAAACACTATTTTTACTTAGTTTAATGTTAGATTTACCTTCATTTATGCTCTTTATTATGGATTCTAGTAGCTAAACATCTCTTGGGTGTGATTGTGAAGATCCACCAAGGATTTTCAAGTATTTCAATGGGGATTCATGAACTTTAAAGTTTTATTCATAGATTTGTATAGTTCTATTTGGTTGGGTGTTGGATTTATTCAAAAACTTAGATTCATAACCCATTTGGTAATGTTTATGCACAATTCAACAATTGGTATAAATTTTGCACATTTTCAAGGTTTATTTCTAAGGTTCTATTAATTGGTTTAATCCCTACACTCAACTAAATATGAACTCAAGGTTTTACGGTCAAAATATTCCGAATCAAGAATCCACGGTGTGATTCTTGATTTGAGTTATAAAAATCCTCTATTGAAATTCTTTTTGTAAATTGGTGGATCGAATCAATTACATCCAAGCTTTCCATTTTAATTGCTTTACATTTAAATCAATTTCCTAGTTAATTGCTTTAATTTTCATTGCACTAGTTTAGTAAATCAAAACCCCATCAAAAACCTAAAAATTTTCGGTCCTTTTATTTTTCCTTTTATTTTATATCCAATTCCCCAAATAATTGTAATTCGATCCTAGGCTAGGTTAGTGTGAGTTAAGTGTTAGAGCCTATATTTGGCTAGGTCCCTTGGGAGAGAACGATACCGGATTACCGATTTATACTTCATCACGACCCCCGTACTTTTGTGAGGTACTAACTCCATTTTTGAAGGGATTCTTGATAATGCTTTGAAAAAGCTCCCTCATGTCCGCTACCAATGTTAAATTCATTACACCTCCCAAGATTGGGAGGTGGTTGAGGAGGCTTCCTTTGACCATTAGCTTTAAGGCATTCTCTAAGAGACATATTGAATGGTTCTTGTGCTTTAAGCCTATTAGCATGAATGTAGTCTCTAAGAGATTTACATGGAGGTGTTTTCACACCACCATTCTCATTAATGCTCTCATTACCACCATGAGGTCCCCCAAAATGGGGAGGTAGTCGGAGAGGCTCCCTTAAGCCATTGGCTATTAGGTGTTCCCTCATTGTCATGTTGGATGATAAATGGTTTGAAAATGTGCCCCTAAACATAATGAAATGCACGATGGAAAATGGATGGAATGCACAAACAAGTGTAGCGCACCGCACCTCAACACATCATACACAACAATGCTCAATAATTGTCCATCCAAGCCTCCAATCTCCACATAATAAATTCCACCAATTTAAGCAAAAATCCAACCTAACCTCCAATCTCCACAAGATATATATACCACCAATTCACAATCAAACACAATCTCTAACTCTCCACTAGCAATTCTCCAATCAATTATTAAAATAAAACAAAATATATATAAATAAACCAAAATGAACCTAAAATAAAAAGAAAAAGAAAGAATGAAAATCTAACATGGTATTTACACAAAAAAACGGAATGAAGTTACCGATGGCCTAAGCCGAAGATTCCTCCGTCATGGTAGATGGATGGAGATCTAATCCACCAATTGCTTTTCAATCCCAAGATTTGTAGTGCTTGCCTTGTGCCTTTGGTCCCCGGCAACGGCGCCAAAACTTGACTCACTCCGAAAACTACAAAATGGCGTTAGTACCCCGCAAGAGTACCGGGGTCGCGATGAAGTATAAACCGGTAATTCGGTATCGTTCTCTCCCAAAGGACCTAGCCAAATATAGGCTCTAACACTCAACTCACACTAACCTAGCCTAGGATCGAATTGCAATTATTTGAGGAATTGGATATAAAATAAAAGGAAAAATAAAAGGATCGAAAATCTTTAGGTTTTTTATGGGGTTTTGATTTACTAAACTAGTGCAATGAAAATTAAAACAATTAACTAGGTAATTGATTTAAATGTAAAGCAATTAAAATGGAAAGTTTAGATGTGATTGATTCGATCCACCAATTCACAAAAAGAATTTCAATAGAGGATTTTTATAACTCAAATCAAGAATCACGCCGTGGATTCTTGATTCGGAATATTTTGACCGTAAAACCTTGAGTTCATATTTAGTTGAGTGTAGGGATTAAACCAATTAATAGAACCCTAGAAGCAAACCTTAAAAATGTGCAAAATTTATACCAATTGTTGAATTGTGCATAAACATTATCAAATGGGTTATGAATCTAAGTTTTCGAATAAATCCAACACCCAACCAAATAGAACTATACAAATCTATGAATAAAACTTTGAAGTTCATGAATCCCCATTGAAATACTTGAAAATCCTTGGTGGATCTTCACAATCACACCCAAGAGATATTTAGCTACTAGAATCTATAATAAAGAGCATAAATGAAGGTAAATCTAACATTAAACTAAGTAAAACTAGTGTTTGGTTGCTAAGAAAGTGAGAGAAAATGGCAAGAAAGTGAAGGAAAATACATTACAATGAAAGAAAGTTACAATTTCTACTCCTACATTAACATTACAAACATAAATCTAAGCTAAAAATATACAAAAACACAAAAATCAACCTTGGAGGAGCCTTTCACACCACCCCCTTGGCTGCTACAAACCCAAAAAATCTTCCTCTCCCCTTATTTTTTCAAACAACAAAGCTTTTAAGCTCCAGATCTGTATCGACCGATCGATCGGCCAATCGAACGGTGATTGTAGCGTTCTATTGGTCAATTCACTGTTTTTACTGTTCACGGGTACTGTTCACTGATCGATCGGCTGATTGATCGGTCACTGTTCATGATCAATTAGGCACTGTTCACCGATCGATCGGTAAAACACCCTATCTGAAATTTGCCAAACCAATCGATCGGGCACTATTCATCCCTCCACTTTGAAACTTGATTTTGACTACCTTAGAGGTCGATTCAGCCGATGTACATTAGAGCAAAAATTGTAGCTCTTGAAGTCATCTTTCCAATGGCATAAAAATCAGCTCAATCGGATATCGGAGTAAAAATATATGGCCCAAATACCGAGACAAGTCTGAATTTTCATGAACAAATTATTCACCTTGAACCCGCTTTGATTATTCTTGCTTTCTTTTTGCCTTTATTAGCTTATATAACCTACAAAATACATAAAAAAAACATACTCAAACAAATATCTAACTAAAATAAGACAATTAATTATAATATAAGTCTAACAAAGTGCGAATTAAGAACCTATGATTACACTTTTAGGGTGTAATCAGGAACTCAGAGACACAACTCAATGAAAAAATAAGACTTTGTACCTGCACAAATCATAAACATAACAACTGTGAAATGTAAGTGTGGAATAACAAGTATAACCAATACAGTTAATAAGCCAAGCAATCAATAACCTTAATTTTCAAAGCTCCCCCACAATTCAATCTATATCAAATACACACAATTATTATGTGCAATTCACACTTCTCATCTTCAACCAATCAAACTCATCATGACAGAGTTATGTGAATCTAAACTAGCATAAACACTTGTATTCTAAGACTAAGCGTATGCACCATTGGAGATTAACTCAAACAATTTGTCACAAGATGAAATAGCTCATGAATGTATGGGTGTAAGTGAGTGAATATCAATGTTGTATTAACATATCGTTCAAATCCTAGTTGTGATCCTATTGCTACACCACATTTGAGATCTAATGACTGTTATAAGCTAGAAGTCAAACCCATTGTAATCCATAATCATGTTGATTTAAAGAGCTTTGCTCCCCCTCAATTTTGGCATTCCTTGTGAAGCTTATTCAATTTTCTAGCAATCACATGGTGGCCTTCACTCTATTAACTATGGTATCCTTAACCATCGACTTGACACATTTTGTATAACTTCATGTCAGATAGCAACTTTCACATATAATCACAGGTAGCCCTTTCTATCATGCACAAGCCTCATAATCTTTTCAATTTTATAGAGAGGACCAACAAGAAAGGTATGCAATACTTGGTCAATCTAGCACATGATGATTATTAGACTCAAGAAAGGCATGTAGAAGAGTTTTATTACATATGTTAACAAATGACTTGTCAAAACATATTGATATATGTACAAAGAGCACACAATCATGAATTATATCACTTAGACAAGTTAATAATGAATTGACTCGAGCAATACACATATGCTTGTCTTGATTGTAAGCATTTAGCATATAAAAAGTCACTCAACTCATACATGAATATCATAAAAGTATATAATACACAAAACAAAAACAAAATAAACAAAATCTTTTTGGCATTTTTGAAATGAAATAAAACAAAACCACATAGCTCTAGAGGAAGGCTATACAGTAAAAACAGTCTAGGCTATGAGAAACTAAAGACTATTCTATGTAATAGACCCCTAGAGATTTCCCAAGGTCATCTCGGGGTTTAGAGAACATGTCTACTTTCTCACCCAGACAACCCTTGTCTTGTGTTTAATAGTGATTGTTGGATGTTTTGGTGTTCTCCTCAATGCAGCCTTGGTGATTTGGTTCCTCTGAAAATTTCTTCTATTTGATTAAACCCGCATAGGCTGAGACAACACATCAAACCTATTGTAATAATATCTGTTTTGTTGCCAAGGTTGGTATGCATTCCTAGCTCTGGTCTAAACATAATTCTTAGGAAAGCCACATAATTTATAACATTGAGGTTTGATATGTCCTCTAATCCCACAATAATGAACACGGGTACAAAACGTGTAGAATATGTAGGTCGTGTGGGCTTAGGTTTACTATTGAAAGGATTAAATGTGTCAAAAGAAACAAACCTATTTTGGACTTTACATTTTAATTTTACTGGTACTGGAGCTGGAGTTGGAGCAGTTCTCTTTTCATGCACCTAAGCTGGAGTAACTTTCTTCTCAAATCCAATCCCAGTAGTGTCTCCACTAGCCTTTTGTGAACCAAGAAGTTTTTTAAGTTTCTCTGAACTTGCAAGTATCTTTTTCACACGATCTTGAGATACATATAAGTCAGACTCAAAATATGCAATTTTATGAACAAATCCCTTTTTTTCTTTCAAACATGCATGCAACTCTTTTTCAAGCTTAAGATTCTTGTCAGATAAGATGACTTCTTAGTTTTTCAGTTGACTTACTAATGATGCTGACTCAAAAACTTCATTTTTAAGAATGTCATTTTTTTTTTTCAAAAGTTCTAAGTTTAACAGTAACATCAAATTTATATTTTTTCAATTTCAGACATTCCTCATGCAATTCAAAGTATGCAAATTTTAAAATATCAGGTCCTTATGCTCACCTTAACTATCAGTGCTCGCATCATTTGAGCTTTTAGCAACCTCATCTATGGGGCTTTCTACAATTAACAATCTCTCTTTAGATAAATCCATGTATCCAAAATTATAAGATCACACTCGAATAAAGATATATGAGTGACCCGCTCTGATATCAATTGAAAATTCTAGATTCTTGAGTTTACTAACCTTGGGGATATGCTTTGATCTATTTCAATATAAGTCTAGGTCTTCTTATTTATTATGCATTCATTTAAGCATTCATCACCATGCATGTAAACATAAAAGCAATAAAGAATAAGAGACAGATTTTCTCGTGAAACCCAACTTAGGAAGAAACTATATTCAGCAGGCCAAGCACTATAATGAACAGATTAGACAAGTCCAACTTACAACCATAACAAATGAACTCCACGAATGTTGTTCAAATCCTCACTAACTCTAGTTGAAGTTTAGTTGCTCGACTTCTCGAGTTTCTGTTTTCCTTGGCTTCAACCTCAACACCGAATCACCACGTTATTCTTCCTTATCCTTGGAATCCACCAAGATAATCTCTCTACTTTATTCTTAAAATCAATTTCAATGGTGAAAATGATTTATAAACTCAACAACACATATTATCTGCTCCATCGCTTTGTTTCTTTCTCTTCGCTATGTTTTCTCTCTTTTTTGTACTTTTTCTATTCTAAAGAGAGATACAAATGATACGTAAAACTCTAGACCTTTCTATAGCTTATCTCTGTATCTTCAATTTTGTAATGATGTCAAAGATAATCTGTATACTCAAAGACTCATCAATTTGCTTCCTCACCACTCTGTATATTTTCTCTACGTATATCTCTTTTCTCTCTAGTCTCCGTATTTTCAGTATACTTGAGAGATGATTTCAATACATACAACTCCTGACCTATCTATAGCTTCTTTCTGCTCCTAAAAGTAGGCCTGATCACCCTCTTTATTGGTTAAATAGTGCTTGGCTTGAGAGTCCTTGAATATATAATAAGTTGAGCAACTTTGGACTTTAATTCCAACTACTCCTGCTACATGGCTTGAACCATCATAGGTTGGCTCGAGCGAACATGGCTCGAGCCATCATCGAGCTATCGTCTCTACATAATTAGATTACTCTCGAAAAGTTACATAGAATCGATATATTATGGCGCTTGAACGGACACCTTAGTATAGAGATATGCTCTTTCAAATTTCAGCCATGCATTCTTTAAAGGTTTATACTGCAGCTTGGATAGCTTATACCCTGACAACTTGAACTTAAATCTTAAACTTTTTGACCTAGATACAACTTGAAACTAGATTATAAGCCAAATGTCTTGTTCACGGAATAGCCAATACTAAAAATTCTAACACACTAAATAACAACTCGAAACTAATTGCTTGCAATGCACCTGCTACATATGTGACATGAGAAATTCCAGGTTCAATAGATAAGACCAAGATCTCGAATTTTTTCGCTCAATGCTTGGATTCAAATCTTCATAGTCGTTCAGTAGGGCGAAACTTATTCTTTAACTCTCAAATCACATATTAAAACTTAAGTTTTGACCCTTACGCAGGTGTAGTAGAGTCCCTTACAAATAGCTGTATAATGCTGACAGACAATACTACTTAACAGATATGCAGAATAATCCATCTATACATTTATTTTGCGGACCCAAAACATAAAAAAAATTGCTAAACTATTAGTTCTTTTCGCGGACTTTAGAACGAGCCAACCTCACAGCTGATTGTGAATCTTATTGCCTCCATCCCCACTAGTCTAACTTTTTGTTTGACCATAAGAAATTGCATACTTAGTGCCAGACCTTTCATTTACTACTTTTATTATTTTTTATTTTTTATTTTTTATTTTGATATTATGTTTGGAGATATCCGGACTAATTTAGGCGAATCATGACTAATTCCTTCCTCGTTGAGTCAAAGTCAGACTAAGGAGGCAAAGTATTTGGTTCTTGGTTGATATTTTATACCCAGTCCCATACCTTTCATTTACTGTTTTGTTTTTTCTTTCCTTTTTGTGATAATGCAAAGGGTTCGGTGACGTGAGAGTACCATGCACCTTTGTTGAGGATGCACTGATTGTTAGGAGGAGTTCACTAATCCATGGAAAGAGGTAGAACTTTAACACTTCCTGTTATGCATTTGCATTTAATCATAGGAGTGGTCCAATAGACGATGGTTAAATATGATATCTCAATTTGATGTCTCCCTATATTCTCTCTCGCCCAACCATTATGTAAATATATGAAGTTTTAAGGCTAGTTGGGTATAGGTTTTTTGTTAAGTTTTTTTTAAGTTTACAAGTAAAAAAGTCAATTTTTTTTATTTTTTACTTTTCTGACTTTGTTTTAACTAAAGATTAACAAAAAAAAAAAGCAAAAAAATTATAAAAAAAAAAACTTGACTTTTTTTTGCTTATAAACTTAAAAAAAAAATTGATAAAAAAACTGTACCAAATGAACCCTTAATTGTGTAAATAATAGTCCTGGACGAACTTTAAAGAGTAATTATACCTATAGCAAAAAATAAAAAAATCTATATTTCTTGATTCGATATTTGCACACAAACGAATACATACAAACAAACTAGGTTAGTCCATTTAACCATCACTTTTAATTTTTTTTTTTTTTAGAGATCAAAAGCTCGATTTTTGTCAATTTTATCTCTTATCAATATTATCTTAATTTTGACGTAAATGACCTGACTTTAATCATATTAGAGATTGATATTGCACAAAAATGAAGACATACAACCCACTGTTGAAAAAAGCATTCTATGATTTCCCAACTAAGAAGTTCTAGTTACAAAATTGATTGAGATTTAATCGGCCGTACTTTCTCTCATTTGATTCAATTTGATCTTGCCTTGATTCGTGTACTCATGTGACACGTCTGATCACATAGAAAAAGACGGGCATGTGATGGTTTATTACCCAGCAGGTAAAAGGTGCGCATGATCATAGGCTTTAGCTCATACAGATGTACTTTGAGTGGGAAGTTAAAACGACAGCAATAACAAACCCGGGCCAGTATAATCATCAGAACCCTAGACGGTGAGGATGAATAGACTGCACATCGTAGGTCAAGGTTGACTGTACGAAAAGGTTGCTGGCTCACTGACACCACCCCCAATTAGCCATTTGATGTGTCTCATCATCACTTGTGATCTCTCTCTCTCTCTGCATATGATTCATGTTTCCGTTGCCGTAGAAGTGTTCACTATTCATTACGCCATCTTCTGCATGAAATTCAGCTTTATATGTCCTCCCAAACAGTTCAAATGCAGACTACTCCTACACTCAGACAAGATTATCACCCAAACTACGAAAATGCCATTGCCAGGTTGACACTTGGCCATGCCTTCCTGTCATATGTATGGAATCCACACGACTCGAACGAAAAAAAACTGTTAAAACTTCACTGACCAGAGTATTCAAAAGTCTAACGCTAATCAGATCGATTAGATCAATCTGATGGACGGACGGCATATATATACACACATATATATATAGTTAAATGATCACTGAGAATGGACGGTCTCAAATCTTCTCATGTTCAAAGCACATGCATGCATGGATAGCTGCATCAAATAAGCGACAACAACAAAGCAGTCATACTAACCAAATACGAGAAAACATAACGAATATGAGACAATGTAACACAACCAACAACCGCAAATTAGAACCAAGCGTCACCACCACCGCCACGTACACATAAGCATATGCTCAATATTACAGTGTCATAAACTAAAATTACATTGCATTAACAATCACTACCCACCATTCATCCAGCAGAGTAAATCCCAGATACCTGTAATTACCTGATAATCATAGTAATTGATTAAGTTCGGGAATTACCAGTGAGAGTCGAACCTAAGACGTCTAGTACTGGAGCAACTTAATTGGCAAAGAAAGATTCCTTAACAATTTAACAGGCGCAAAAACACTGCTCTAGCCTGTATATATTTGAAAAATGGTTGAATAGGCCGAGGGTGAGGGCTATCTTACGCGGAGGGGTGACGGACTTCGAAGAAGGAGCGGTTCTTGACGACGATGTCGTACATGTGGAGGGGCTTGAAGTTGGCGAAGTTTCTGGGGAGAGAGATGAGGTCCGCCGAGTCCTCTGACCGATGAAGCTGGAGGAGGTCCGATCCGTTGGGGTTGTGGTACCGGGTCCAGCCGAGCTCAGCCAGCCGCTGCTCGAGTTCGGAGTAAGACCGGATCACCTGGTTCGCCGGGAGGAAGACGAGGACCCTGGGACGTGCGCCCGGAGCGGTGGCTGTGCCATGGTGGTGGGCTGACGGGTCTCTTTGTTCGAAAGACTCGCGGGTCGGGTTGGCGATCAGACGAGCCACGCCCCTCTTGTCGAATACCCATACGCCGGACATCTTCTCAGCCGATAGAGAAGGAGATGAGTACGGACGTAGAGTGAGGGTGCGATTGTGCTATCATGCTGTGCTATATTAGATATTAATCCATATAGATACATCCATCCTCATATATGTACCTGCGAGTGCTGTTGATGTGAGAAGACCAAATTAACCTTTAAATTGTGGGTAATTTAGGCTTGTGTTTTAACCTCTGTTCGCCTACCCCTCTGAGAGGGAAAAAAATTTAGTAGTCAGGTAATATTTGGTCGTAATATTTATTAAATGATAATACGTGATGTGTAACTATATCAATAATTTAAATTTATAGAGTAATAAAGAAATTTTTAAGAAAAAATATTAACAAAATCTGATAGAATGTTTCCTTAAAAGTTTCTCTACTACTTCACAAATTTAAATTAATTACTCATATATTCACATAACACATGTTATTATTTGATGAGAATTACCATTGAGTACTCAGTACTACCTAACCATTAAATTATTTTACGAGATGCAGGGTCAAGATTGTTTAGTTACAATAATTTCCTTTTCAAGTTATCCTTTTGAATATTAAAATAATAATGGTTCTTCTATTAAGTGCATTTGATAAGGGACAATTACATATTACCTAAGCAATTAGGAATTATTTGAATTCCAAGTCAAAGAAATTGTACTTAATGTTGAACATTTTCTATGAAACATGGTTTTACATACCACAAAAAAAATAATAATGAAAACGAATAAATAAACTTAAGTATATTAAAATTAACTTAAATTAAAACTTCAACCATTTAAAGTTTTCAACAATAAACTTTTAATACTAAATAAACATCTTAATTAGTAATCCCCTACACCTTTATTTTGCACGACATTATTTATGATATTTCCAATTTTATGTGCATTATGTCTTTTCATCTTTATGTAATTATTTTTTATTGCATTTGCTATGCTTTTAATGTTCAGAAAAATGATAGTTACTGTATTTTCTGTCTAATAGATACAAGTAAGTGGGTACAACAGTATAGGTGGCATTTTTTTTTTAATGCTTCGGAATTGGTAGCATGTGTAGCACTACTCTTTAGTGAATATGACAATTATATTTACATTTTTAAGTAATACCACCAAAATTAATCTAGGTTTACACTCAATTGCAAATTTGATATGTAGGATTGCTTCTTTGTGTCCTTATACACCATGTGTTTTATTCTCATACATCATAGACTCCTTTAATGATGTTGTTGTTTTCCACCCTAAAGGCTAATTTCTCACAAATTTTCTCTCAACAAGCATTCATTCTCCTAATGGCCAATTAAGTTAATCCACTACTAGTTTTGGTTTTGGTAGCTAGACTTATTTAGTGTTTGCATCCCTTTATATCATGGAGATTGTTTTCACAAAATGTATATTCTTCTAATAGTCATCATTTTGTTGGCATCTTTAATTTGATACATCTAAAGATTTCAAACAAATTCCTCTTTTTGTCCCCTACTGATGAATGGAAATTTTCTTTTCAAAAAAACTTGCATCATCACCAAAGTTGGCTCACATGCCATAATATCATATTCCAAAGGAAACGACATGAATGTTATGCAAACGGAAAACTCTTCTCCTTGAGGTGGAGGTGGTTAAATTGTCTTGGCCGCTTGGTTTGAATAAAAATAGACAATAAATTGTATTTTTCGCCATATTTGCAAAAAAAAATAGTCATCCCTCCCAAGGAAAAAAGTCACGAGTACTGTTACTAATGTTAATGTATAATTAACTTTTGTCAGAGTAATGTACATATATTCAATATCTCAAATTGCACTGACAAAAAAGACAGGATGTCACACAAGAGATGTTGTACCATGTTGGAGACACTAGTGGCAGACACACAAGGGGGCAGGTAGGGGCCACAGGCCCCCCAAAATTTTAATAAATTATTGTATACTCTATATAGTTTTAAGTATTTATGAAAAATTAGGTATATTGGCCCCCCCCTAAGTTTTGAAATTTTTTTGTTTATACCTTATATAGTTTTGAGTATATATGATAAATTAGACGTATTGGCCCCTCCTAAAGTTTTGAAAATTTTCCTTAGGCTCCTTGTTCTTTTGAGTATTAATAAAATAGTTGTATTGTTCCTCCAAAACTCAAGTAATTTACCTTTGTTCTCCGAAATTCAAGTAATTTTGCTATGTTCTTGTAGTCTAGAAAAAAAAAATAGTAGGAAAGGAGCACTTATATTTTTTAGTACTACATTCATTACTAGTTTTACCTTTTGTATAGCTGTTAGGCCTCATACTACAAAGTTTAAATTTAAGTCACAATATTGGTAAATGATACAATGGTACCACTAATTTTTTTTTAACCGTGGGCCCTCCGCGAAATTCTTGGGTCCGCCATTAGAGACACTTATAGAAAGATTGGATTGATGAGGTTTCATATTCAAGGTAAGTACATTATTATCGAGAGCATATTGACATTAGCCCAATCTATGGTTTTCCTAACAAGCTCTCTACTCCTACTACAAAACCTGGAGTAAGAAGAAAATGACGCAGGCATCACATTGTGATTAATTTATTCTGTTGCCAACACATGTTGGCAAAAATCAGTTTTAAATACCTTGAAATAAGATAACATTATAAGCCTGTTCAACATTGCAGAATTAGCTAGCTGGGTTGCTTAAATTCAATGAGTACTTAGAGCAAGTACATGTTTAATCACTGGATGCATGCAATATAATTTTTGTAAAGAGTTCATATGAAATTTTGCCCATACATGCGATGCTTCTACAATTCACTATCTTATGGTTGGCTTGGGATTTGCCATGAAATGCATGCATCACAAACTCTATAATAAGAGGAAGGTCATAGATGTTAAAAAATTCCATTAATTTCGTCAAACAGGTAAATCTTGAATATTTCTGTCAGATTTATTATGGTGGAAGGACTAAAGTTTTAAATTATCAAGCAGCATTAATTTATTGCATTGCTAATAAAACTTTGTTTTAAAATTTTCCGGACTATGCCTTCTCAAATGATTTGTGATCGAAATTGGCGAAGCCTATGACTCTGGCAACTAAAGCTAGTTAATAGCGTTTGCAATTTTACCGCATTCTTGATTATTTGATTATGTTTATGTGAGCCTACTGAATGTGTAGCCGTCTTAGCTCAGCCGGTAGAGCGCGTGGCTTTTAACCACGTGGTCGTGGGTTCGATTCCCACAGACGGCGTCTTCATTTTCTTTGCTCAGACCTTTTCGCTTTAAAACCGGAACAAGCGAGAGGATCCAAAACCCAATCATCAAACTAGGAACTTTATTTATCCGATTATTTGTTTTGAAACCGGAACTTCATTTTCTTTGCTCAGACCTTTTTGCTTTGAAACCGGAACAAGCGAGAGGATCCAAAACCTAATCATCAAACTAGGAACTTTATTTATCCGATTATTTGTTTTGAAACCGGAACAAACGAGAGGGTCCAAAACCCAATCATCAAACTAGGGACTTTATTTATCCAATTCAACTCTATAATCTTCGAAGTGGAGTTTTGGAAAGTCCTTTTTGTTTTTTATTTGGGGCATATTAGAGAGTCAAAATTATAGAGAGAGAGATGAGTGAAACTTATAACTAAAAGAATAGGTAGAGCAGCCACTATCATCAAGCGATGGTGAGTCAAACTTATAATTATAAAAAAGAGTTATATTAACTATTTCTATGAGAGTCATTTTTACTTTATTTGCACGATTTCACTATTGGCTAGGCAAAAAGAAAATCTCCTCCTTCCTCATTTATTTATTCTTAAGACAACCACAAGATTGTTAATATCATCCATTTATCTTTTTTTTTTTGCAAAGATTTTTCCAATAGTTATGACTTAGTTTACATTTAGTTTTCAATTCCTTGAATCAAGCTGGACCGAAGACTCCTTTGAAGTCAATGTAGCGCCACTACCATAATCGCCACGTGTTCTATTATTCGGAAAGTTAGATGAGAGTACAATATAATGCAGGCTTCTTTCTCATCTTTTAATCCGTAGTTTTGAGCACAAATAAGGAAGATGGGTATTTTCTTTTTGCCTACTCAATAAAGCAAAAATGACTCTCATAGAAATAGTCAATATAGCTCTTTCTTTTAGTTATAAGTTTGACTCACCATCGCTTGATAAAACTCATAACAAAAGTTGCACTATTATAAACACACATCACAATTATAAATTGAGCTTATAGTAGACTTTTAATTAAATCAAATCCATCAAAGAAATATAATAACCATATTAATCACAATAAATTGTAACAAAAAAGCTATTAAAAAAAAGTACTAGATACCACCAAAATAACTCTTGCAAATAAAATTGAAATTCATAGACATAAACTCGACGAATTCTTCTTCAAATCTTTCATCTTCTCATTTGTTGCTGTGAGCCCTTCTTGCTCTAATTCTTTCCGTCTCTAATAACTCATAAATTTAGATAACTAAGTAACTCATTTCTCTTATTTATAGAGAGGATGTCAAGTAACTTGATAAGGTTAATTTAAACAATCAAGTTCAAACAACTAATTGACATATTTATCTTATCATTATATATATATATATATCTAAATATGTGTTTAACATGCATCCCATCTCATGTAATATATTTACACTCAGTTTATATACTTTTTAAATATGTGTTTCACATATATCCCATCTCATGGGATAACCCTACTACGCATGTAATATTTGAAATGAAAAATATAATATTTAAGTTCATGAATTTTTTTTTGATCACATGTATTTTTCTAAGTTTAAAATTATGAAAAGATCATACTTAGGATTAAAATTAAGTCAACATAGTAGATACAACATAATAGTTCAAATTTAATAATATTATGAATAAAAATATTAAATATTGGGTGGATTGGACAGTTAGTTTGGATAGAGGAGTAAAGAAGGTAATTACTTGATATAAAAACAAAGTTTGAAAGATTAAAGATTATGTTAAACGTTGAAGATTAAAAGCTTTGTTTGGTTTAAACTTCATCTTATATCCCTAATTTGTAAGAGTAACCAATAACATAAGGACATGTATTTTTTCTATATTTCATAAATTCTAAATTAGGAGAAAAAGGAGTTCGAAGTTTGAAGGGTAAAAACCTCACAATATTTTGCTATTTATAATAGTATAGATTTATTTTGTAAAAAAAAATATGGAAGGAAAATAACTTCTCTTGTTGAAAATTCAACGAAAAGAGAAAAAAATAATAGAGAAACTACTGAAAATGAAATAATAATAAAAAAAAACAAAATGAAGGGAATGTAAGAACAAAAATAACTTTCTCTTATATTTTCTTAAATTTTTTTTATTTTTTTCTTTCCTCAAGTTCCAAACATGTTCTTAATTCAATTCTGGCAAACATCAAGTTGCGAAGGTTGTCAAAATCTGCAACCTTTTTAAGCTGTTTCTCTTGGTTCCAGAGCTATATTTTAAGTATGCATTTTTGGATTATAATTAGTGTAGGCTCGTACTTTTTATACTGCATAATTATGTTCATGCATGCTAAACATATCTCTATAAACACAGTTAGGACTTTTCCTTTCTCCTTAACAATACTAATTAATGAATTCACTTCACAATTTGTAGTTCCAACCATGCATGAATCAATTCCAATAATACTATTTAATTAAGGCATTAATTTAAGCTCAACTTTGCTTTCTAGTCCTTCAATGCGTGACATCTGGCGCGTCCTTATTTCTCCAAGTAGCAACCGCCAAGTATATTCAGGGCCCCGCAATATCACACTCTAAATTCCTTAAACGACCAGCACATCACCACTCGTTACGCTGGTGTTACAACAATTACTCGCTTAGAACAGAGTGACACGTGTCCCTCACAACAAGTCTTGAATACTTGCGTCGCTGACTTCTTGGATTGGGCTCTCCAATTCCGGTGGTCATTGGAAATATCCGATTTAACAAAATTAGATGCTCCACTTCTTCAAAATTTTAGAATAATTTTATGTATGAATATTAAATTTGTTAAAAAAAATTAAATTAAATATTTTTTTAATAAATACTGATTCATTTCGTTGTTGGTTATCTGACTCAATCAGAAAATAAAAATTTTAGTTTCTTTCATTTTATTTTTTTTTTTTCTATCTTTGTCATTTTTGTTTCTCATAAATTTAAGATCTAAATAAAGTAAAATAACCCAGAACAAATTAGGATATCTGTGGGTGCAATGTATCATGAACTTCAAACTCCTAATAATTTGTAGAGTATTAATTTTAGATTTGAATGATTTTTCGCAACTTTATACATGAATATCTGTATCCGTTTCTAACCCGAGGGGAGCTGGATCCGATCCAACTCCTGGCGATTACAGCTTTTTTATACTCGCAGAGACTATAAGCATGCTAAAAATGTTAAAAATGAAAGGACAGCGTCGTCGCTGTAGCACTACTACTTGCAGAGAATAGGGCGCTCGTTGCTGCACATGCAGAACGGCCAGAGCCATAAACCTTTTTCTCTATCTAAGGAAACCCTAGAGCCATTCTATATTCTCTCTCTCTATGCATACATATATTGTATATATGAACCGTTGTGTTTACCGATTTGCATATATCCTCTGTTCCGTCTATTTCTCTGTCGAGAGCGCTCGTTGTGGTGTCCTTAGTCTGGTTTTCGTCAATCTAAAACAAGTCGTCGCTTTCACAAGAAGAAGTTGTTAAGGTTTTGTGATTTCTGATCTTCCAAACAGAAAATTCACTGCATTTTCAAGGTTAGTACATCCAGTATCGTCTACATATGCATATTTGTGTACGACTTTACGTGTATGTATATGTATATGCTTTTTTAGAGACTAAAGCGTATGCTCTGCTTTTTTGTAACGATTTATCTGCTCTGTTTTTTGGCATGATGTATATGCTTTGTTTGGTGGTAGAGAAAAGAAAATGATTTAAGTTTGAGACTAATGTATTTATTTGTCAGCGACCTGAGAAAATTTAAATGTTCACTCGGCTGATACCGATGTATTTGATATATTTGGTGAGTTTTCGGTACTTTTTAAGACATGGAAACACTCAGATTTTGAAATTGTATTTCGTTTTCTTTCCTTTCCATTCCTTTTTCTCTCTTGGAATCCAAATGAATGGTTTAGGAAGATTCACCTTGCTTATCTTTTGACAGAACTTACTTCAGCAATTAGTTCTGAGTTATTTCGATCTTATTTGATTTCATGGTAATAACCCTCATGTATATGCTCTGTTTGGCTGCTGAGAAAATGTGAAGGAAAGAACAGGAATCACAGGTCATAACAAAGAAAATATAAATTTTCAGTCAACTGAGACAATAACATAGTGCTTCACTTGATTGAGTTTTTCAGCATTCTGAAACAAAGAACTATTAACCTTTTTATTTGAATTAACGTTTTCTATTATCTCTGTTTACTTAACGATCAAACCCAGGCAAATACAAAAAATAAAAAAATTTGTTGATTATCACAACCCATTTGGCTGCGTTATCAGCAAGGACCTTGTGCTTCTTATGCTTCAAAATTTTAATTTGTTTTTATTTAGTTTATGAGCTCCTCTATGGCTCTATGTTCCTTTGCACACAAATCTCAATTCTACTGGGCAATGATACCACTATGTGGCTTGACTGATGTGAGATCTGACAGCGATTTTTAGTCAAAGAAAACACTGCTCGATTGTTTCGTTTCATTTCTTTTTCGTTTCTCTGTTTTCTCAGCAAACAAGATGACTTATGTTTTGACATTTGATGCTTTTATTTTACTAAGAGCTTTTTAAAGAAATGTCTCACTCATCTGAAGAGGAAACAGATATAAGTGATTCAGAGTTGGAGGAATACACAGAAGAATGTTACGAGAAGTTAGTAAATGGTAATATGAAGGTGGAAGTATCAGATGGAATGTATAGATGCCCATACTGTCCTGGGAGGAAAAAACGGGATTATCGATATAAGGAGCTTCTTGAACATGCTTCTGGGGTTGGAAATACTTCTCAAAACAGGAGTATGAAGGAGAAAGGGAGACATTTAGGCCTAGTGAGGTACATGGAAGGGTCTCTTAATGTGAATGTGTCATTCTCAAAGTCCAGAAAGGAGGCTACTGAGCCTCCTAAGGGCAACAATGCAAATGAGCTATTTGTTTGGCCTTGGGTGGGAATTGCAGCAAACATTCCGGTTGAGAAAAAGGATGGGCGTTATGTCGGGGGAAGTGGGTCTGGGATTAGGAACGAATTGGCGAGACAGGGTTTTAACCCGGCGAGGGTTCATCCCTTATGGAACTATAGGGGTCATTCAGGTTTTGCAGTGGTGGAGTTTAACAAAGATTGGCCAGGATTTAATAATGCAATGATGTTTGAGAAGACGTTTGAAGCTAATCACAGGGGCAAGAGAGATTACTATTCAGCAAAGCACCTTGTAGATGAGCTATACGGATGGGTTGCCAGGGATGATGATTTCCACTCAGACAGTATTGTTGGTGAGCATCTCCGAAAGAGTGGAGATTTGAAAACTGTTTCTGATATTGAAGCAGAAGATAAGCTGAAAACTACAAAGCTTGTGACAAATCTTACTAATGTAATCGAGGTAAAAAATATGCGACTCAAGGAGATTGAGTGTAAATATAATGAAACTTCGATATCCCTGAGCAATTTGATGAGTCAAAAAGATGAGATGCACAGAGCTTATAATGAAGGTATATTGCCTTATTGTCTTTTGCTAGTACCTAGCCTTACCATGGCATTAGTATCCCATAATTAATTAGTTGAATTTTTCATTCTTTGGGATCTTTTTCAATTTCCAACTTTATGTTAAACAGAGATACGGAAGATGCAGCAGAATGCTCGCGGTCAACTTGAAAAGGTTTTCAAGGAGCATGAAAAGATTACAACAAAGCTAGAAGCCCAGAGCGTAGAGCTTGAGCAGCGTGAGAAAGAATTGGAGAAACGGGAGGCCCATAATGAAAACGAGAGAAGGAAGCTCTACTCTGAGAAGAAAATGGTACTGTATTTTTGCTTCTTGTGATTGGTTCTCGCTGAATCTTATGAAATAGCATGGAACAGTAGCAACTCCAAACCTCCCACTTGTTGACTCATTGGTCAAAACTGAATCTATGTACATACTCTGGAGCTGCAAAGTGAATTTTGGAAATACTTCAAGGGCCTACTCAACCAGCTTGTTAAGTTGTTTTAGGAAGGAAAAACAAGTTACATGAAGTTTTCTGCAGATTCTAAAGCATAGGAAAGAATAACAATTTTGACACCTTTACTGAGTCTTCCTCATCTTCCTTATTTTGTAGGTCTTCAGGTTTTTAACTGGAAATAAGACAAAGTGCATTTGAATGCCTTGCGGAACTGGTTTTCTAAAAATTACTAGTATTGCAACTCAAATATCTCCAACATGCGCTTCTTTTTCTTTTGTACAGAAACTCATGAATTCATTATGATTAGAGGGTATACGCCACTTCTGTTTTATTTTATTGGCTGGTGTTTCAGTCTGTAGGATAAGAGACATTTGAATTATTTGACAATAATATAACAAATTTGTTTTGTTTTCAGAATGAGAGAGCAACCTTGGAACAAAAAAAGGCAGATGAAAATGTTTTGAGGTTGGCAGAAGATCAAAAGGTAATATACCCTTTTTTTTTTGGTTTGTATTTAAATCACTAAAATGACAGTTATATACGTAGAATTTTATGATTTGCATAATTATAATGACTTCCAATGGCAGACAGAAAAAGAAAAGCTTCATAGAAGGATTATTGAATTACAGAAGAAACTTGATGCCAAGCAAGCACTGGAGTTGGAGGTAGAGCGTATGAGAGGGGCACTACAAGTGATGAGACATATGGGTGAGGAAGGGGATGTGGAACTTGAGAACAAGATGGACGCAATTCAACAAGATTTAAGAGAGAAGGAACAATATCTGGAAGATCTGGAATCTCTGAATCAAGCTCTCATTGTTAAGGAACGCAAAAGCAACGATGAGTTGGTAGAAGCTCGAAAGGAGTTAATTAATGTAAGCAATATTCTTTTTTCATTGTTCTTATATTGCCTGAAATGTTTCAAAAAAAGTAATTAAACAAACGGAAGCCCTCAGAATTAGTTTTGATTGCTAAACTCTTAAGGCCCTGTGTATTAATCATATAACACTGTTATTGTTTATCACTTTTGCATAAATGCTCTCAATTAAAGAAATCTCTTTAGGACAAAACCTTAATTAGCCATGTATGTTACTTCAAACATCAAAGTACTTATGATACACGGTCATTTTGAAACGTTGAAAATGCAGCATGAAAACGGGCAACCGCACCTGATGTAGGACGTGTACCTAACGGGAGTGCTTGAGAACTGACAAATAGAAACAATCGACAAATTTGTTGCTTATTTAAAGTTATCTAGGATACCCTTTTTTTTCCCCCTGTTATATGATTCAAGTAATATGCATTTCATGCTATGTTGATGCATTTATTAAAAAACAAGTAAATAAATTAAATAATATTTAAAATAAAACGATAAAACAGATCTTTCCTTGAAGGTAAAACTAAAGAATAGTTGCCCCTTCAACAATTCAGCCATCTTACTCTGTCCTAATAATTGGACATTTGAGAAGCTGAGAATTACACGCGCACCTTCAACTAAACAAAACTATTTAAACTAACTTAAGCAGCCTGCATGCCTCCTTATTGTTAGTTGATTCCCCAAATTCAATTTATTACCAGCTTTGTATATTAGGGCACCCCTGTGCAGAGTTCCCTCTTCAGCTTTATGTTGTTCTTGATGGCTAGAATTAGATAACCAGCAATGAATGCTCAGTATATAAACAATCACTCAAACTGGGCAATTTGCTCCATCTACTGCTGCCTACATCTCTGTGCTGAAATAAAGAATCTATAAAAAAATTTCCTGTGAGATACCTTTTATTATCTGTCTAATGATAAGTTACTTCTAAGTATTTTATATATCCTATTTTTTGTTCAAACCTATATCTTGTGCCGACAAGGTGGTAATAACCTCACGACTTGGTAAGAAACCTATTTTCCTGCCTTACAGGGCTTGAGTGAGCAGTCTTCCCGGGCTTTTATTGGCATCAAGCGGATGGGAGAGCTTGACAGTAGGCCATTCCATCTTGCTGCCCAGAGAAGGTACAGTGACAAAGAAGCTGATGAAAAAGCTATGGAGCTATGTTCGTTATGGGAGGATTACCTTAGGGATCCTAGCTGGCATCCTTTTAAGATTATCAGACGAAGTGATAAGGAAGAGGTATGCATTTCTACACCATTTTAGATTATTTGTTTCTGTTTCAGTTGGACTATATTTTCCTTTTGGGCAAGGGCAAGTATTTCAGTGGAATGCAATCCTTGCTTGAGAACTTTTTTTTTTTTTCACTGTTTTTAGACTTGATGGAAGTTTAATGTGCACATTTAGAATTTAGTTACTTGTGATAATCTCTCTAAATATGGGTAACGATATATCTTTTATTCACTATATATTTCAACGTAGAAGGGAATAATATTCCGGCAATGACTTTGATATACATGTTTGGTTAATTTTGTATATTAGAATAAAATGCAAACTAGGCATTTGCAAGTCTCTATTACTCTTTTTACCTTTCTTCTACAAGCTTCTTAATTCTGAAGTGTGGTACTGTATCAGACTGTGATGTGCTCCTTTCACCTGTTTTTCATTTATTGGAGCATTCAGTTGGCAGCAGGACATTTGGTGTTGGTGGCAGTAGCTTTCTTGGCCCTCTTGGCTCTACTGCATTTTCCTGTTCCCCATTAAATTTTGGATTTTCCTTTTTCCTTCCCTTTTGTCATATCATTCACCTTAAAAATGGTTTGTGTGAATATGGCTGCATAGGAAATCATTGATGAAGATGATGAAAAACTGAAAGATCTGAAGAATGAGTTTGGTGACGAAGTATACTCAGCTGTGACGATTGCCTTGATGGAGATGAATGAGTACAACCCCAGTGGTAGGTACACGATACCAGAACTGTGGAATTACAAGGAAGAAAGGAAAGCAAAACTGAAAGAAGGGGTATCTTATATAGTCAAGCAGTGGAGAGCCCAAAAAATGAAAAAACGAAAGAGAAACTAAAGGTTCGTTATATAACTGATTTTTTGGCATCAACTCTTTTTCATGTTGTAGACAACTTTCTTTGAAAAACTTGCTTCTTGTTACTTCTATTAATCTCACTATACTATATTCAAGGGATAAAGTATAAATGGTTGCTATTATTTGTATCTTGTTATGCATTTTCTTACAGTAATTCATTAATTTGGACACAGTCCTGAGGTAATGATAAACATTTTTAATTCCTCTGTAAATCGAATAAGAAACACAGAACTTAATTTGAGCACCGTCCTGAGTTAATGATAAACATTGTTAATTCCTCTGTGACTTTACGATCCTATACAACGTGACAGTAGACTTGACCTTATTTTCCTTTTGTTCGCTTAGTTATTGTTTTGGAGCTCGGTAGGAAAGCAATTATAAGAAATATGAAACTGAAGTATGAGCAAATGGTGGAAATAATTAACATTATCATTACTGTTAGTTGTATGAAATTTTAGCCCGCGCTAATGCCCTTATAGTTATATAATGCATATGTTCCTGATTATTTGAGTTGAATCTACTTAGTGTAAACTGTCCTGCTAATCAGTATCAGTTCCCATTTTGAAGGTATTTTGATTCTGACTTTTTCTTTCAGGTACTCTGGCAAAGTGTGCTCCAGTCATACATTTTTGGGACCAGAGGTATTGGAAGTCCTGATAAAACTTTTCTTCCTTTGACTGATGTCACCATATTGCAATTGGTGTTTTTCTTTTTTAAAAGTTTTCTAGGTGGTCATATATATAACAAATTTTGTTTATAATACATCGTTTCAACTTTCAAGAATGTAATTAAAATGCATTGAGATGATGAGATCACTAGACAGACTGATTCATCATATTACCTTCTATGAATTATCTTTGATTAAACTTCTGCAGAGAAATTTAAGCCTTTTGTCTTTCTGGGTTAATCATGGATTGTTGACAAGCATATACAAGAGAAGCGTAATTGCTTTCTATTGTGAACCTAGGTATTTTCTTGAGGGATGGCCAAGATAAAAAAATTTTAAAATTTTGAGGAGTGAAGAAAATTTTTTTTTGATTTTAGGAGACTATACTCAGATTCTTATCCTAAAAGATAAAAAAAAAAAATTGGAATATAAATAGAATTTTCAAAACTTAAGGGAAATCAAAACACTAATTTTTATTATAAATATGTAAAAATTATGAAACTTAAGTACAATTTTAAAAATCTATGGGGGCTAGGGCTTCCCTTTGTCTCTACATAGGTCCGCCAGGGCTGATATATCATTATGAGTTAAGTATCCTCAAGGTGCTAAGAGTAGCATAGTCTTGTAAAATCATCCCCAAGGGAAGGGTTTTTTTAATTTGGAGATATTAGCTCAATGAAGAGGAGTGGCATCTCACTGCAATGAGTGGTTGAAATGGGAGTAAATTGTTACTTTTACCGAGTGCGAAAAATCAATCATGTTTTATGATGCATCATGGTTTAGTCTAAAAACACGTAGCAGCCTTGTTTATCGTAAGGAATTTCCATAAACGACAAAAAAAAAAGTAAGGAATCTCACCAAATGTGATCGGTCTCTCTCTCTCTCACACACACACACTCACTCACGGGTGCGAACATACAAACACACGCACCCATTGATGTGAAAGGAATTTCAACAAAGGAACCCACAGCCAAAATCAAGAAGAAACAGGGGATGGCTGGGGCAAAGGGTATCCAAAGCTCTACTCTGTTTGTTTTTTTTTTTTTGCCTTTATGGGTATTAGGAATCCAAAGAACTTTTCTCACAAAATGATGAAATATAGAGGAAAACAACTATGCCATCACATGTGAACGAAGCCGCCCCCACCCATGTGCAATTTAGGCTATAATAACACAAAATGGCATTGGAATTTGGATCTTCTTAAGATAGTGACCTACTTGGACTTAACGGTGGAATTGGAATTATGTTAACAGAGATAGGATTCATAGGAAGAAAAGGAAAATGTTCAGTTCTTCATTTGGGTTAGGTGTAAATTGTCACCCATTTCACATTCTTTGTGATTCAAATCCTTATTATGCATGCTATACCATTTTCGACAATTTGTAGTCTTACATGTACTTCCACTTATCCCAGAGACTGATGAATATTGCTATACCATTTTCGGCAATTTGAAGTAGCCTTACATGTACTTTTACTTATTTCAGAGACTGATGAATATGTTTCTTCACCGCATTTTAGTTGAGGAGGGCCAAAAACAAATTTTTTTAGTAGAAAGGAGGGTTAAGAAATTTTTTTATTTTTGAGAAATCAATACAATATATAGTATCTTATATATCCAAAAATTTAGAAGGGCTAAGGGAAATTTTAAAAATATTAGGAACCAATACACTATTATACACTATTATATTCTAAATAGCAAAAAAATTTATATGAAATAAAGTTAAATTTTTCATAACTTTAGGCTGTAACCCCTACCCGCCTCCCTCTGTCCAAATGTTCACCGCTTATTATCATTACTACTTGATGAAGTTACAATTCTTTTCTCTCACATGGTTAAAAACTATTAAAAAAAAAGATTAAATTCATATATCTATATAAGACTCTTACTAATCTATTTCTAATTGTCCCCGCAATTCGCGGGCAGTGTCCGTTAATACATTGTGGAGGTGGTGTATGATCTTCCCACACAAGATGCAGATTACAAGTAGTGTAACGGATGTTTGTTTGGCAGACAATGACAAGATAATAAAAAGTACAGTACGAAAAACATTCCACCCTGGATGCCGTCGAAAGAGAATCACGTTTCCACTAATTTGGTGGGACGGGAATTGATTTTGAAGTTGTTGAATGAATGTACGCCTTTTGACTTTTGTTCTTTTTTATTTTTTATTTCTGCACTTCTCAAATTCTTGGTATAATAATGTCAGGCAGTGGTAACAAAAGTGAAAATAGAGAGGTATAAAAATGACAAACTGCAAACAATTACGGGTCCATACAATTTTACAATGTTGAGTAGTAAGTATTTTTGGATCAAGTTGTGACTATCGGTTGCTATTAGTACAGTAGTTAGGATTTTAAGAGTTGGCCGATAAATAGGAAACTAGTATTCTGATTGTAATTTGGCTCCCTTGTAGAGTGCATCTACGTTTCCATTTTCCAATTCGATTAATCAAGTGTTTACTACGATCTTGCAATTACAAATCAAAGCTGAACTGCAATTGGGTTAGCTTCAATACTGAAAAATCAAAAAAGAAGAGTAATGCTATACAACTAGAAAATTTATACAGAATTTATTACTAGAATAATGTGACTAAATAGTATGGTTATCACTTTAAAATAAAGAATTCATAATATGCTTATTTATTACAAAACTGTTCTCGTCACATCATTCTAATATAGAATTTTGTACAAAAATTTTAAAAGAATAACATTTTTAAAAGTGCAATCTTAACCTTCTCAAAGTTCAATATGATGATACATAAGGATTCATTGCAGTTTGGCCCATGAGCGAACTACAACAGGAACAAAACGAACCCAATAAAATTCTAAAAATAAACACCATGAAAGAATCGCAAACATACACAATGCTAAAACATATATCATCATATATATATATAACTTACACCAGTTACTCTCAAAGAGCTGCGGGCTGCATGCTTCTTTATGCAGCCGCCTCAGCCCTCACCTACAAATCCCACCACCCATCCCCCAATCAAAAAACAGTCAAATTACTCTCTTCCCTTCAGATCCTTCCCATTCCACTCTCCACCCTTTTTAGCTTTTCACATTCCCAAACAACCAAACTACACATTACTGTCAAAAAAGAAAGAAAGAAATGGCGCCAAAAGGGTAAAAATGGAAATAAATTACGGCGGGAAACTTGAAATTCCCCAATTTTTCCTTTTTTTCCAAATAAATCAAACTCTGAAGTTCTTCCCGGTGAAGGTTTGACCGAACTGCCAGTGGGCTGGGACTATGTTCCACGAGGTTGAGCTGCGGCGGTCGCTGGCTGCGACCCGGAAGGAGAGGGACTGGCCCACCAACACCGCGTTCGACTGCCAGTTCTGGCCCCAGTTCCGGCTCATGCTCATCCACCCGGTTTTCGACCCCTTCACGCTCACCCTCACGATATCCCCTGCACCAGCCACGTTGGTGACCAGCACCAGGTTGAAGTAACGGAAACCGTTTATAGTGAACCTTATCCCTCCTTGTTTCCGGCATGGAACCCTGCGTAAATAAATTGCAAAACCCGAGGTTATTTTTGCCAATTAGGTGGAAAAATTGCATTTGTGAGTGATAGCATGAAACGCGGCCCGTGAAATTAGGGTGGGTGGGACGCTGTACGTACGGCTGGGTTCGTACTAGAATGCTTTTCACATTGATGAACGAGCCTCAGACGTCGGAGACCGTGTCAGGAGGTTTTGATTTGCTGTCTTAACAATCCATTTACACAGAAAAGTATCCCAAATGCGCGTAGAACAAAGTGGATTTACTGATCACAAACACTCTACGGTCCAGATCTTCACTATGCAAACAGGCGCAATACACGAAAAAGCGTGTGCCTCATACAGATTAGTGAAAATAGTTACCAAAGAAATGACGCCGTTTTACCTGTGTGCTTAACTACCTAACCCAACTGAGGTCCCTTCGAGCTATTATCAAAATACCGCCATACCTTAGGAACTACGTACTGAAAGGAGACTTGGAGGGAAGGTATTCTTTGGTAATTTAAGCCGATGATGACCAAAATCGTTCCAATGGCTCGAATTAGCTAAGCGACACAAAGAACAAAGACTTGTAACTAAGCTGGAGAAGAGGGGTCCACAAAAGTCGTTAGTAAATGTGAACATACATCATGGGCATTTCAGTCAACTGAGAACAAAGTGGACGATGTGGAAAAAGCAATTAAGAGCCCAACCAGAATCTGACCAACAATTCACAATCACAAGGACCAGATCATGATCCACGAGGCCCAAAAACAAAGACAGAGCAAAACAGAGTGAAAGACAGTGAGAAAGATTCACCGGCGGTAAGCGACGGGCACAATTCCGGCGCGGTACTCGGCGATCTTGAGGAACATGGGCATGGCGAGGTCAAAGTGGGGGCGAGGAGGGTTGCACCAGCCGCCATTGTCGCTTGGGAGGGCGTAGTTTGGAGGGCAGAAGTTGGTGGCGGTGACTAAGATGGATGGGCTTCCCGAGTGGCACCACGTGGGGTCGTTGGCGCACTTGATCTCGAAGCAGGCGCCGCAGCTCAGGCCGCTGTTGAAGAGTGCAGTGCTCAGCGCCGCGGTGTTTACACCGTAACCTTGGCTGTACAGGTTACCGTACCCACATGCTCCACCTGTGTAGAAACAGAACCATATATTACAAACGAATCTGTAATTTGGTTCCATTGTAGAGTTGTAAAGCTCGAAATGTAAAATACAGTTAGGTAAATGGGTTTGGGACAACTTTAGGTAAAATGCAGGCAATTAAGCGCATTTTCAAGGTTAGCTCAGGGTTTTCTACGGCCCTTTTGGCTCCTTGTTCAGGTTTCTGAAACCTTGCCTGGACTTCCCCAAGTACGATGTACCATAACAGTACAAAGCTTAAGAATAGCAAAAACAGAGCAAAGACTCTATTCACTGACGATTCCCTTGAATTAATACAGCAGAAATGGATTTCTTCTGGACTATAGCGGTATAAAACCGTGCATGAAGGTACATTACAACACAGAACAAAAATACTTCTGCAAAAACTGTACCAAGCCAACTAGGCAACAGGATTGAACCACAAGCCTCAAGCAGGGTAAAATGGGTTTGAAACTAGTTGAAATTATAGTTACTTTGGGGTTCAAAATAGTCGAGGTCACATTACATACCCATGGTACCAGAGGCGTCGCTGCCTCCGTAGAATGTGGCATGAGCACTTTGCCACGCTCCACCGGAGTAAACCCCTGGGATTCTAGCTTCAGCTAGTGACAACAGTGAGATAAGGGAGGCAATGCAGGCCACACTCACAACAGCCATTTTCTAGAGGGAGAGAGAGGGAGAGAGAGAGAGAGAGAGAGAGATGGGGATGACGAGGAAAAGAGGGAGGGGGGTGGGACTACTTATGGAGGAGCCTCGAAGGGAGGGAGGGTCTCACCGTGTCTGTGGTAATTCACGTAATTTCAACCTGATCCTGTGTGTAAATGAAGATATCATATTTCAATTCCCACACTCCCTTTCTGCGCGTGCAATGCACCTTCAAATGGTATTGCTGCTTGATAAGAGAAGTGATCTTGTGGGGTCCATACGTAAGCAAGCTGTGCTTTTGTTTTTCTTCTTCACCAACACCGTTTTATAGTTGGTGTCTTATTGTGAGAAGGGCAACAGTGGAAAGTTACCCTGGAAAAGAAATGCCTTTGCTGCCAGTAATGACGTAATTACTTTCGGGCTATATGACACAAATACCCTCAGAGGCTTTGTACGTCATGCTGTCCTTTCCCGTGACTTCTTAAAAAGACAAGGGCAATCTTGGGAACACCGTTTTATAGTTGGTGTCTTATTGTGAGAAGGCCAACAGTGGAAAGTTAACCTGGAAATGAAATGCCTTCGCTGCCACTAATGACGTAGTTACTTTCGGGCTATATGACACAAATACCCTCAGAGGCTTTGTACGTCATGCTGTCCTTTCCCTTGACTTCTCAAAAAGACAAGGGCAATCTTGGGAATAAAGCCGTAATATCACTGTGAAATAACAAGTGTGTACAAACTACCAAACGAGGGAAAGTAAAAATGGTTTTTACTGATCGAGAACAGCTGTGAAGCAATCGATCGGAACTTGTGGCGTAACGAGCGGCTGTGATTTGAAGATTTCTGATTTGGGCCCACGTAAAGGAGTTTGTGGGACGTAAATGGATACAAGCGGAACCCCACCAAGATACACCGTAGGGGAGGCACAGAGAATCGAGCCTAGGGGCCCAACTAAAAGACTAACCAGTAACGAATCAAATATGAAGAAAGAAAAAAAAAACAAAACAAACAAAACATGAATTTATAAAGCATCCAACGCAACAGGGTGAAGAGGGGTGGTGGGAGTGGGACCCATTTAATCCCGTAATAATCGGGCCATACGCTGCGCTGGGCTTTAACTGTCAGTGGGCCACGTCAGGCCCACTCACACGCACGCACATCTCGAGCCACACGCGCACACGGGTCTCTTCAATCGGGCCCTTACAGCCACCTGCCTCAAGCAACATGAATTTACTTTCACCACCCTTCTTTTTTTCTCTTCCTTTCTCTCCCTTTCTGTCCACCACCAATTTTTATATTCAGATCTGGGTGGGGATTTGGCTTTATAAATCATTTGGTTTTAAATGTGATTGTTGCCCGCCATCAATAGCTAGTAAAATTTTCTTTTATATTAATTGTAAGTGGTGATGATGTTTTTTTGATCAGATCAGAGGTCGTGTTATTAGTTGATTGGCACTTGCTGGATGACGCCTTTCTCATATTACAAGGTCCTCTGCCGACCAAGTCTCCCCAACTGTTCGTCCCTAACCTTCCGAGCCGAACGGATGCTAGCAACGGTCCACCAGTCGGATCGGCGCCCGACCGTGTCAATAGGGCTCACTTTTGACACTGGCCGCCCTGGCATGTATCAGGGGCGTGGGCGTGGCGTATACTTACAACTATCCCCCACTCCTCTGATACCGTTCTGACACACGCCACCTTAGAGTGTAAAAATGATCCACTCGAGTGTTCTGACACCACTCTGACCTTCCAACCAGAAGCCGCCACGTACAGAGACCACCTACCACCCCCATGCAGGCATACAAAGAGAAAAGTTCAGCTCCTTCTAAGGTACGAAAAACACAACTCTTGAGAAAATCCTAAGACATCTTTTCCTCTCCAACACTTTAATCCTGTTAATCTAACTTGAATACCAGAGGGCCTTTGGCTCCATCACACCGGTGGATTTAATGCAGGAGATCACCAGCCAGCTAGAGGGCAGTTCATCCCAGACCTAGGGACAAGCCACCACGAGGTTGCTGCATTATCAGTAACTTTACTAAATTTTCTTTTATGAGGGATTTCTAGCAATGGCCCACTTTTCCCATAATTTTTTGTTTTTTGTTGTTATTTGTATACGAGTACTTTTAAGACAATTTAGATTGTACAATTTTCAATTGGATGATAATACAATCTATTATTATTTAAATTTAATCAAAGATTCATCAAATGCGCAGAAAATAAAACCAAGGGTGTTGCCTTCCACACGATTTTTTTTTTCTTCTAGGGATAGGTGGGTTGAAAACATGGTAGAGCAATTTGTGCTTTTTTGTGATAATTTACTTTATAAGCATCGTACATGAAGATTGCTAAGAGATCAAAATGAAATTAAAGGCATTTGTACACAATCATGTTGGAGACCCACCTTCATCTCTCCTCCCATTACTTTCCCTTCCTTCAATTTAGGAAACGTCATGGCAAACAAATATGAATTGGAAGTGCAAACTTGATAAGTCCATTATCTACTATGTACTTTCCACAAGTTTTGTGGTAGACAAAATGTAATTCTTTTTATTTTTTTTTTAACTCAGGTAGAATTATAATTTATAAGCTATCTAACTTTATACATTATATGGATAATAACTATTTACAAACAGGTGTAAGGAAAAATCAAACTTCTCAAACCTCAAATGCTAGGTCACTCCGACGCTCGTAATTGATTCATTTGTATCTATTTTTGTTATTTGGGTATTTAGGTACAAGCATGAAATGCAAGGAAATAACGCACCCACAGCAGAAGAAGACACGCCCATGAAACTTTATGCCAGAGGGTAGATGTGGACAGTAGATAGATCATGCAAGAATCATTGTCCCTGCCGAAGGTAAAAAAGAAAAAGAACGCAAAGGTTGCACCACTTTCAACTGTTTTGAGGCTGTTTCTGTGCATGTGTGTCTGTCACTGTCGTGGATGAATCTTTCTAACTTCAACCCGCCCATGTGCCCTCCACTGCACTGTAAACTCTAGGGCGGGTTTGTTTGGAGTATAAAAAAATAGAGAATAAGTAATTTTATGTGATTAAAAAAAGTAATGACGAGTGGTAAATAATATGATGAGAATTACTTATATTATATTTGGTTAGAATATGATAAGTAATATTATATTATTATATTATCATATTATTAATTACAAAATTAATATTAATAATATACTATATTATAATATACTTATATAATATTATATTAACATATTATAATAATAGTAGAAGGTTAAAAATGAGATTTTTATCTTATCTCAATGGAGGGGATATGTAATACCACCTCTCTCATGATATTATTTATCCCTCATTTTAGGAGATTACATCTCCGGAAAAAGATATAAATCGTCTCCAATCCCTCAAACAAACATGGCTTAAACGTCAAGGATTAGCATTTGTGTTTTTCAAAATTAAAAACAAAAGATCAAAAGAAGAAGTGAAGCCATGATGCAATTTTACCACAGCGGTGACTCGATCAGTGATTGACTGGTCTTTGCGCTTAAAGCATAAGTTTCAATTCCTCCTCATTTCTCTTTGTCTCTAATCATCATTTATGCAAGGAAATGCTATTTTTTGAAAAAAAAAATTTGTACAAAAAATTTTACCAAAATCACATGGCACTGTGGTAGTGACATTGTTGTAATTAACAACCATCATAATTGATATTTTATTTTAAAATAAATAAATTTTATCTAACCACGTTATTCTAATAATATATTCTGTATGAACAATAACTTTAAACTCAATAGAGTAATTGGTTCATAACGTAAATATTTTGTACCTAAAAACAAAAGAAAACCCCACAATACAGGATCCGTTTGGTACTAGCTTTGTATCTAGTTTTTTTTAGTTTATAAGTAAAAAAAAAAAAAAACCAAATTTTTTTACCTTTTTTGCTTTCTATTTTTTTTTTTGGTTTATTTTTAGCTAAAGTAAAGTTAAAAAAGTAAAAAAAGCAAAAAAAAAACTTAATTTTTTTGCTCATAAATTTAAAAAAAAACTTAACAAAAAAATTATACTAAACGGTCCGCAATGGTAAGATATATAATCCAAGTTCTTAAAAGGGTAATATGATGCGAGCATGTGGGTCATGGTGTAGAAGGGGTTCTAGCCTGACGGAGCCTTCATGATTACCTCTGGTTTTGAATCATTTGCCCTTTTTGACAAACCAAATTTTGGCTCTTGTTCTTTGTCCCTCTTCATTATTCATATTGGATTCCCTCCGGTTCACAGCTTGAGCAAATAAAACTTTAAATCATTAAGCAAGTTTGAATTCACTCGTTAAGTAGCTTAAGATATCTTTACTACCTTAACGATAGATATATCAAATTCTTATAGTGATTATGAATTAATGATTTCGACATCAAACTTTAGTTACTAAGTGATCCTTTGCATGCTTATGTGATTTTTAGTATGTAATAGAGGACTATTACTTTGGTTGTAATTTTCAATTTTTTTTCCCGCACTTTAATGGCTACTTCTCTACTTTGGTTGTAATTTCAATTTTTTCCCCCACTTTTTAATGGCTCGCTCTCTCTCTCTCTCTCTCTCTCTCTCTCTCTCTCTCTCTTGGTGTAAACATTGATGAAAAGAGTGACTATTTTATTAGATTGTAATTTTTTTAATTAGTTAAAAAAATTATATATTCTTTTTTTACTTGCATAGAATAAAAGGCGAGATGTGGATATTTAACTTTATTTTTGGAATTTTCTTTTGGAAGATTATTGGGTGAAAGTATTTTATGATTTTTTTATTTCCAAGTCCTTCCCATTTCGTTCTTCACCCGTGGATTATGTTGCTGACATTTTATCAACTCAAATGATTCTATTAAATATTTTAGCCTTAAATTATAGTTTGAAATCATTGTGGCCTGCCATCTCTTTATTCTTATTCTTTTTTAAAAAACCGGGATTGACCCTTCACATATATATTATATAAAAAAAATGCTATCATATGCCTGTAAAACATAAATAGAATTATACAATTTAAAAAAAATGTGAATATTTTATTTTGTACAATCTAATAATACAGACTTAATATGTATCGTACGAGCATATTTTGACAAGACTTGTAACTGGCCTTTATTTTGAAAAGTCCAAACCCATCATACTACCAAAGGATGAAGACAAATGTTAATATTTATTATTAGAGCATATTTTAATAAGACCCAATTATAAAAATGCATAATACCAAAACAAATAAGCAATTTATAATTTGCAACCATACATCCAAAAGACTGTACACATTTTTACTTTTGCTCGCAAAAAAGTTGTTTTTTATGTTTCAAATTGATAACACTCAAGTTACAATCATGCGACTCAAGAAGCAAATTGTTGAGCATTGCATGGAGATTTTTCTGAAGAACAAAGGGCAACCCAATGAATGAGCCATCCGGCCATTACGGAATTTGGAGAGGCCTAGATGTTCCTGTTCCATGTTTCAAACTCGTGTTGCATAAATTACAGCAAAGCAATCTTATTACTGATGCGCCAAACTCACTCTCAAAATGAATTGTGCAATCCTATGTAAAACGTACTACTAATCGAGGCTTCATGAGATTGGACTCCACATCATGTGGTGCATTCAATTGAAGCGTCTGAAGACCGTAAGTACCTAACATTCCATTTTCCGTAATTACCGTACCTCACCAACTAAAGTTGAAGAAAGGTATTACCAGATTGATCAATAGGGCTATATACATATATATATATATAGAGAGAGAGAGAGAGAGAGAGAGAGAGAGAGAGAGAGAGAGAGAGAGCCTGTATGTAGACTTAGATTTCGAGAGAACAACATTTGACTTGTGGTCAATTACTAGAAGGTCTTTCAGGTACCTGGGTGAGAAGCCTTTGGTGCCTACTTTGATTTTTCTGTGTGTTTGGTTGGATGACTTTGAATAATCATGAATATAGCAAAGTCTCTGGGTCTGTCTGTCGGTCATGACAAATATACCCATCCTATTCTTCATTTACGTAAGGGTGAAATAGTAATTTGGACACCGGTACCACCAATCGAGGCTTAACTTTTGGGAAGGTTGGTGGCCTCCAATGGTGCAGTGAAGAGATGAACAATTAATATTTACAGGTTATACAATGACCCTTTTGACCTCGTGACTGTAGTTTACTGAATTTGGGAAAATTGGATGACACTACACAATCGCCAAAATTTATCAAATTCATACACCATTCTGTCTCTCTCTCTCTCTCTCTACAATGTAAGATGTGGCGTGAATGGTGTTAGCCGGAGACGAAGAATAAAAGGGAACCAAACCGCATGAATTTGTCTTTATGTCACCTTAAAGATTTAAGTTTGGATTAAACCATTTTCATGCTTATCCATACTAACAGAATGACACATGGGATGTAAATGAATTCCTCATATATTTGTGTGTGTGTGTGTGTGTATATATAGAGAGAGAGAGAGAGAATTTAAGCAAGTGTACAGGTGGGTGGGAAGAAAGGTGATATATACTCATAACCATAAGCATGTGGGTGGGAGAAACTTGCCAAAGGGACAGCTGAATGTGCCCCCCACCAAACCTTTTTTTTTCATATATACGTGATCAGAATACGTGATCAGACCATATTCCAGACGAACTTCTCTTCTCTGGACACGGGTTGGATCCGCAAATCCAAGTTATAAGGTCGCTTACTTAAATTAATTCAACTCATTTCTATTGGATCGGATCCAAGTGTTGACTTTATTTCCTTTATTCTTCCTATTGGATCCAACCCATTTGTTTTGTCCCCTTCCCAACATGCCTCAAACTATTTATTGTTTGACCCAAAAACAAAAATTACAAAATGACGGGCAGGTTGATGGGTTTGGGATGACCGCATCATTCTTGTAAACTTCGTGTGTGATAAAAATTCTCTAAGAATAATTTCTTTTTTTATAAATACAGCATGACCATATGGTCCATATCATCAGTCTTGACTTAATTTTTGAAATGTGTGACATTTCCAATGTTATAACCCTTTGATGGGTTTGCAGTTATGTTAGGCTAATGTTATATTTAAAAATAAAACACTAATTATAGTAACTTTTATTTATCGAAATGTCAATGTTACGTCATTTTAATAAAATTTTCTGTACAAATTTTCTAAAAGAATAACATTTCCGATTACATTATGTTTTCTTCCAGTAGTCTCTCTCTAAATTCTTTTTGAACTGGTTTTTTACAGAGCCAATGTTCACCTTTTCCTTTTCTCTTTTTTTTTTTGGCAAAGAGAGGTTCACAAGAATCACAAGAACTGATAAAGCTGGTCGCATAGGTGTGGGTTATGCAGCTACAAACAGTCATGCTCACTGGAAATGAGTTTTAAGTGGTTGGTTTTTCCGATGACAATTTCTAATCGAATATAAGCTAGTAGAAGGGACTTCACCTCCATTCATATGAACACCAATTGATGTCTAGGACTGGAAAACTTTTTTTTTTTTTTTTTTGAGAGAGAGAGAGAGAGAGAGAGATCCCTTGCAATGCACATTAGCTCTAATATATTATGTGAAAGATGTTATAAAATTAAGCTGTGCTATGATTAGTTTCCCTAAAAAATCAGAGTCAAAATATCTAGAAAACTAAATGATTTTGGTGTTATAATTAAGATTGGCATGCACAAATATATAATCAAAGGACTTGCCGACAGTGGCTCTTTATAATACCTGCGGTTGGATAGTCATATTAGGGGACCCTTTTACTACCTGCATCAAATGCATTCCTATTTTAATGGAGAGACAATACCACTCCACTCTTTTTAAGGAATGGTTTTCAACTTTATGTAGTGCCGTATGGGAACAAGGCCACAAAGTTTCTCAAGCAAGCAACAATGGCATCATATATATATATATATATATATGGGCACTCTCCTCTCTCTCTCTCTCTCTCTCTCTCTCTCTCATGCACCTCCAATAATCAACCACTATCACTATATTATCAGTCCTTTCCTTTTTTTTTGAAGAGGACTGATCAAGTACTTTTATAAGGACTCTTCCTTTATTAAATATTATGCCCCAAAAAATAAATAAATCATGCAGCTACTCAATACCAGTTGAGAGAGGACCAACTGCCACTCTATAAGTTTCACTCCCTCTATATGATACCTAAAAGCTCCAAAATCTTGCGCCACAAAAAAAATAAAATGATTAAAGGAAGGTTAGGAAGGCAGAGGGGGATTATTATTATTTTATTTTTATTTTTATTTTTTGGGGGGTTGGGGTTGCTCTTGAGGGGAAGGTTGATGTAGTGAAATCAATTGATGGGAATGATTTGAAGTCACCCCACCACATGCATAGAATAGGCACGCCCTGGTGGTCCAATTAATCCACTATCTATTGTACTACTTTCCTTGGATGGGCCTCCATTTTACTTGTGAAATCGCGAAGGATTATGATCCAAATTCGTTTCTTGGTGACCATTCTAACAGCCTATTTAGAACTTCTCGAAGAGAAAAAGAAAGAGACGGAAAGGAAAAAGAAGTGAGAGAGAAATTATTGAAAATTGATTATTTTTCTTTATGTGTTATAAGAAAGAAAATGAAAAGAAACTAAATTTTCTTTGACTCAAAATGATGTGATATTGATATTTTTCAAATTACAACATATGAATAGTGTTTCTTTCCTCATAATTGTACCAACATAAGCCACACAACATTGCACACAGAAATCCAGTGCATTATTTATTTCTGTTTGTATAGAATTTCTGACAAAAAGAAATTAAAAGTTTGTATGGTACAAATTACGTTAATTGTTTTATAACCACAGAGTAGGTATAGCTATGGTAGTCTGGGCTGGGACAAGGCCTAGAAAATCCAGGCCCGTTATATTAACTCAAAAGTGTGGGCTTACATCCATTTCAAACTCAGACCAGAAAGAAGCCTTACACGAACTAGAATCGATCCTTCCATTCCGGTTAGGTTTGGGATAGCCAATTTTCTTTATACTTAAAAGATAATTGATTACCAAGCCAAGCCGAGTCCAGGATTGTTAAAACTTTCGTTGAAATTTTATGGAGTTTTAAAATATATTCAACCTTGACTTATTTATCTTTTGAATGGATCTCAAATGAGTTTTAATTTAGGCGACCATAGCCAAGCTCAAATAGCTTAGTTTTTTAGTACATATAAACTTATCGAGTTAAGTTCAGTCAAATTCAAAAAATTAATAAATTTTAAAATAGGTTTAATTACAAGGACACCCTTGAATTATGACTTAATATCACTATGCCCTCCTAAACTCTAAAACGTAACAAGTTGACCTCTGCTATTAATTTATATCAATCAACCCCTTTTGTTAGAAATATATTAACAATCAGGTAGGAGAGTAGATAAAAAATTATCATGTAACTTAAACATGTATACTAAAATTTATTTTACACCTTAATTATATTATCTTTTTGTAATAATTATCTAATGACTGAAATATTCTTTACTTTGTCTCTATATTTACATGTCAATTCAAAAGACGCTTCAGTCATTGGGCCATTATTTTAATAAGAAAATATTAATTTAGGTATAACACTATACTTTTGCTAACATGTACAAATCAAATAATAAATTTTCATCTATTTTTCTAACGAATTACTAACATGATGAGTTGATTGATATAAATTGGTAGTTTATGAAGTCAACTTGTTACATTTTAGAGTTTAAGGACTTATATTAATAATGAATCATAGTTCAAAAAGTATGTTTATAATTAACCCTTTAAAATATGTTTAAACTTATTTACATATTTACATAATAAGCTGATTTCAAACAAAATTTTAACGAATCGAATAACAATCGATCTGTTTATTTTACAACCCTACTTACCGTATGAACTCACTCGTAAGACTAGGCAATAACGTGAGAACACTAATTTGGCTTTTTCCACTTCCAACAATCCATGTCAATATTTTTCCTTTCCCTAATTGTCTAAAAAGAATTCAATTTTGTATTTATTTCAACAACTTCTGCCTCCAGTTACTGAAGGTTCAAATATGTGAACTTCTAAATTCAGGTACAATTTGGACAATTGCTTCGAAAATTTGACCATGTGAAATGTGAAGTCCCTTGAGCAATTGGGACACCCCTTCACTCGAAGCTTAGCTCTAAGAAACTGCGAAGTGCGCGGACATTATGACAGAATTTCTATTCAACTCCACACATGAAAAAAAAAAGGTAAATAAATAAGAAGAAAAAGAAAAAAGGTAAATCCATGACCTTGCATTCATGACAGTAGGCATATTCAAAAGTAGACTTAAATCACATTTTTCTTCGTTGAGCCTGCATATTTGAAAAGAAACACCGTCATGCTTTTGAGTTTTGGTCACAATTATAACATAAGCTCATTGCAGTAAGACATGTGACAATTACACCAATCAGGCTGCTGATAGTAAAATATGTGCAAGTACTTTAAGCAAAACAGCACAAAGGATGAAAAATTGTGACAAAAAAAGAAAAAGAAAAAGTCTTTTAAATAGAAACAAAAGTTTTATGCGCTGCAGGTACAGGGCTCGACCCTGTCCATTTCAAAAATATCTTTGGAACAAATTTCCAGCTAATTTTCCGACGTATTTAATTCAAATGTCACAGTGAACTAAAAAGAAAACCTTCCACTGGTCTGCTCTCAAGTTGAAATTTTCAACTCCGAATCAGTAATTACCTGAAACTGGAAATTAAAGCTCAGCAAGAGAACTAAAGTACCAGAGGAACCGCTAAGTGATAAGAGTGTTTTGGTTTTCAGATGTTGAAGCCTAATACCGATATAACGGTCGAAGAGGACCATATTCAGATGGTGCTGCTGCAGGATGACGGTGATCAGATCGTGGGCCAGCAAGAGGATGGTACTCTGCCAGCAGTCCTGCATGAGGTTTGTACTCTGGTGGTAGGCCTGCAGAATACAGAGGATCACGGTACGGAGGAGGTTCCATGTATGAGATATAGGGATCACGGCTTCCAAACTCATTCTGCCTTGGATCCAAATCTAGAAGCCGATAGTCACGACGGTCAACAAGTGCGTCCCGTCTGTAAACATCTACTTCCAGGGCCCTCCCATAGGAAGGATACGATGAAGCAGGAGCTGGCGGTAGAGGTAAAGGTGGAAGTCCGGCCCGAGGTGCTACAGTAGATGAAAACGACTCTCTTTCATACATAATCGGACGTTCATGGTACCGACGGTCCGCACCCAATGCAGAGCGCCTCTCTTCATCCAGTCTCTGCCGCCTGATTCTGTCTCGGTCTACATATGAATGGGTTTCTGCTCTACGATTTCTGCCTAACTTCTTAGACTTGGAGCCTCTGCTGGTAGCAACAAAAAGCTTACACAAGTTCTTCACCTAATGAAGAATATATAATGTTATTATTTTCCTTGATCTGCCGATGAATGAAAACCAACCCACATGATCTGATGTCATTATTTCTAACAACACAAAGAAATGACAAAAAAAAACCTGTTCTGAAGTCAGTTGGCAATCGAACTTGTTTCTCGTGTAGTAGTTATCTTTGAGGACTGTTTTGAACTTCTCCTCTGCCAACGGCAAACAATCCTCCAAAACAGTAAACCGAACCTACGATTGAAAAAAATCTCAGATTTTCAACGGTAACTAGAATGTCACATATAAGGCAGTTATTCTCTAGTTTTCTATCAATAGTACTTGAAGAGAAGAATCCAGGTAAACATTGAAGACCAATTTGTCCTTGCTGCATCATGAAAGGAGGCAAAAAAAATTGTTCGGGTAGAGGGGGTGGGAAGACCCATGGTTCTGTGGCTCACTACACAATGAAACCAATACAACTCCATAAAACAACACACAAAAAAGTCAACTTATTATAAGTTACGTCCCTCTTAACCAAAACCTAGGCTTATTCGTTCCATTTAAATGCAACACAGATGCAACAACATAGCTACTAAAGTAACCAAGTAGCTCACCTTACAATAGAACACAAGCTTCATCCCAAAAATTTTTGCACTGTGTGAACTAGCAATGACTTAAAATTGACTTACACTTCTCTTACTTCCAACGATTGAATGATTTCCAATTTTCCATTATCAAGACCATTTAAAGAAATTGACCATAAAAATTAGTGATATCTGCCCTACAGTCTGTCTAACCATAAAGGTTAGTGATGCCTGCAATACAGTACATCTAACCTAGATTTAGCCACAACCTGGCAAACACTAGTATGTCCAACTTCATACATCATCATTCTCTTTATTCAAGTGTGTAAAAGGTTTGTTTGTTAAACTTGATTAAAGACGCAGACCATTCCAGGACATATCTTGCTCTAAACATCTGAACTGAATATTAGCGTACTATGTCGGTAGAAAAATAAGGATTTGCACCTAGACATGTAGGGATTGGAATTATTGTACTTGCATCTGGCTTTTCTGTAATGGTCTTAAGGGAATATGTTAGCATTTGCCTTTTTGCAATGATGTGTTAATCAAACGTATGCGGAAACCAATTTCCAAAGATGTGGGCTGTCATCCTTTCGGTTGACAAAGCACTCACCTTTCTTTTTCCGTTTCTACAGGACTACTCCCTCGAGGTCATATAAGGCCACCATCCACATGAACCATGTAAACTTCATGTATTATATGAATGATGGCTGGCCACATGAGCACGTGGGTAGGGATCAAACTTGGGACCTCAAGCTTAGCATGAGAGCCAGCTGACCATTGGGCCACCCCTTTAGTTGTCAAAGCACTCACCTAAAAGATTAACCTGTCGTCCTAAGAATGTGGTCAGAAATAACAGGTATATTTTATGTAGGTTGCATTACTCTACCTGAATTTACACAAATTATGCATTTTATAAGAAATTTATGGGAACGATAAAATTATGGAGAGAAACTTGCAATAAATTTCTTTATGCTAAAGAGCCCTACCAGCGGGCACAAACAAAATAACACAAGAATAGCAGCTTAGGCACCCATGCAAGACTTTGACCAGGTTTGGCCAAGCTCAACTCTCTTGAGCTAAGGCTAAATGCATTAATCTATCCGAAAATAAAGTAAAGCTCCACTTGGCATGTCTATAGGCCTACCTAGAAAGTCCAGTCACCTGTCCTTGAAAAGCAGCTTAGGCACCTAGGCATGACTTTGACAAATAATGACGGTGATGAAACACCTTAAGTTCCCTTAGGTTCCATTAATGAGGAGTATGAGTTGACCTTGTATCATAGTTTGCTGAGAAAGTTACTAAGTTGAATAATACACCAAATCCAAAGCAGCCTGATCCCCATGCAGAAACATGAATAGTTACGCAAAAGAGAATGCCTAGATGAGCATTCAATATTGGAGAAACACTATAGGCAATAGATGATGGTAGCTGCAACAAAATACGTAAAGAGAGAACAATGATGAATACAGTGGTAGAGATGAGTAGTGTGCTTCACTGGTGTAATGAACAACTTTAGAGGGCTTTTAACACCATGTTGAGAAAAACTCTTCATTCATATCAGAGTAACAGAAGATTTAAACCTTAAAAAAAACCTACTTTATGTCAAAGATGCTTTTTACAACAGTTGGTACAAACATTAATGTTCATAAAAGCGACTGTCCAGTTCTATAAACCGGCACAGAAAACAAAGCCAGAGAAGGAAATAAACCACAACTAGTAAGAACAATAGATCTCCACATAGCCTAAACTAAAAGAGACAGTTTTATACCAAACCTGCCTTCCGCCTATCAAAGAAGGACCCTTTTCCCATTACAAATTGTCTACCAACTCTAATCATTTGGTCTGCGACTCAAACACTGGTTTCAGCAACAGAGAGAGAGAGGTTACCAGCAATAAGTCACTACCTAAGCTGCTAACAGAAAAAGAGGATCTGTTTGTGCATCTGCATGTGTGTACAAACAAATTAGGTAAGGGGTGCCTAAAACAAGATAAAGGCCAGTACACAGATATCTAACTTCTACTTGAAATTTTCTAATCCCTGGTTCAATATGGCTTCAAGCACCAGTTAATGTTATTTCCTATCCGGTCAAAATCTTGGCTCAGTGATTTATTTATGATAGTCCCTTGAATGGTTTGCTAACAGAAAAAAGAAGAATAGGCAATTTGTTAATTTTGGGAAGTTTTTAAAAATAAAAAGCATATTAAATAACTTACTAGGCCTTTGTTGGGCTGAAGAATCGGAAACTTAAGCAACATACAAGCCCCTGTGCACAGCAACTAATACATTCCCAGTTTTGGACACCTTAAAGTTTAGTAGCTACTCATGTCTCTAATGAAAGCATCCCGTACAGAACCATGAACCATTTTGAAACATTCTTATAGGATACAAAAAACTTGGACCCTTAAGGGGTCTATAAATTCCTTAAAGATGTTTGAAAACAATAATCATCCAAATTTCTGGGGTAAAAATTTCAGAGTTCAGCATAATTTTCTGAAGTCCTACTTTTCTATAGTAATACTCTATAGACAAATTCAGTCCATACCTGACCCAACTGGAAAATGGACAGAGATTACATTCCAATTGATTTCGAAAAAATTTGAAGATATAAATCTGAAGACTCATATTTCAACAGATACAAACTAAACATGTTAAGAAGAAAAATCAGGTAAAAAATAAAGTAATTTGGAAATTTCTGTAGAATTTGGGTCATATAAATCAATTAATATATCACAAAGTGTTAGTTTACCAAAATTCAACCAGATATCCAATTAATGGAGCTGAGCGGTGTAAAACATCATATACATTCTTTTATTGCAATGTTAACTCATATCAACATACAAAACCCAAAATGTCATACTTCCCAAATCCTAGATACACAATAATGACATCAAAGAAGCGCATGGTCTTCAATTTGCAAATTCATATTTGACTGTCTTCCATATTTCTACTAGAACTTCCTAAGATAGATAGAAGACATAATTTCCTCACCCCTACATTTCAGAATCCAATTTCTAAAATGTTCTATTTTAAGAAAAACAGTTCAATGCCAACTTGTATAACATTTGCCCAAATAATAGTCGGTGCCAAGTTTATTCTGCGCCAATTCATGCATCACATTTGAATAAAAAAATTTATAATTTTTTGTCATAGAGTTGGTCAACCTCAAAAACACAGAGGGCATGCAAAAAGCTCGGAGTTATATAAACTCAAAAAGCTGAAATCTAAGATATTTAAACTCCGTAAAAAGACAAGTCATGATCTGTTATGACAATAAAAGTGTATATGTAAAATCATAAACATATGAATCAGCTTTAGAAAATAAAGGAAATAAAAAAATAAATACCAGTACTATAAATTTTGATTTGTGTCAGCAAGGTCAATAATAAGTAAAATTTGGAAATGCTCTTTCCCCCAGGCCTCCCAGGGCTGGATAAATAGGGGGAAGAAACATATGAGAAGAAAATATTCAATTCAAAAGCTCATATAGGAAGACAGCTTGCACAGAACAAACATATTAGTAAGCATTTGAAGGTTCACAATGTCAAGTGCATTTAACACTTGGAAGCTCAGTAAGTCCCACTGAACCAGGTGGAAAATGAAGAGAGCTCAAGTGTTACTCTCACAAGTTCTTTAAAGGAAATCAAACAGGAAGCTAATTCCCAAAATATTAATGGAGTTAGAAAGGACTTTGCATTGAATAAGCTAGCAAAGTCCAGAGTGGCAGAGAAGCTTTGAAAAACATGGATTATAGGTTGTAGGACTCGGTAGTTTCTTAGTTGCAGTGTGTCTAGGTAGACAATGCCCAATAAAATCATAAGCCTTGAAAGCCACTGCTACATGAATGCAGACAAGCATTCTAAAATACATCTATCAAATAAGGAGATATTTGAAACTACATTGAGTACCATCACATCAAGCTAACACTGTCGCATTATAATCCTAAGCCATTACCATTTCACAACGCCATAGGGTAATGGTGTCTCTCGGTTCCCTCAGTGGAACTGAAAATGACAGCTGTATTAGCTTTTACAGTGTCTTGAAACATGAGTTTGACAGGCAGCTCTTGAACACTTCGAGACCTCAATTTTACCACATCATTTAAAAACTTGACAGGCACCTTGTGATCACTTCACAATATATATTTTACCTCTTGCTTCATTCAAAGACTAAGAAACTTTACGCATGAATTAGTAATTTTGCTTTTAGATAGCAAACTAATAAGAGTTTAGCTCAAACCTTCAGATTGAATAGTTTGAGATATAAAAGTGACATCTCTATGTCAGAATAGGCCACCAGACCACATTTAATTGCACTACCATTTTCAGAAGTTTACTCGGCTGCCCTGTGAATGGATATCTGTCCATATTTGGTTACTTTAAAAATTTTCAATTATGATTGTGATCCTAGCACGGAAAAGCAGCAATCAAATAAGAGAAAGTATTTCCTATAGACTTGTTTGCTCACAACCTCCTTACATTTGACTTAGAATTCAACATAAAATGCAATAATTATAAGAAATTATGTCTTTTAAGTGCAAAAAAAATTATTAAAACTTATAATATAGTAAATGAGGGTTACGACATGTATATGGTTAGTTAGGGGTTCAACAGCAAAAGACAAAATCTAATAGTGAGTGTTACAATGGGTATATGATTAGTTGGAGGGCTTTTCAGTAAAAATAAAAAATTTAATACACTTTGACCTATTCTCCCAATAACACTGCTTTACGACTGTAACAACCCTGACCAGCACTGAAGTGTACCAAGAACTGCATTAAAAGTCTGCATGAGAAATTTTGGGTATACAAGTGGGGACAATAAATCCAATTGATATCATAGGAAATATTTTGTTTAGTCTTTTTTGGGAGGACCTAGGTTGCTACTTATGGTATTGGAACCGAACCAACACACACAAGTACGTAGATTTAGGGTACTGTAGTGAGGGGTCACTGTTCTAGGCTACCCATGAGCCGCTCATTGTATATGGACCTGACCATAGAGTTAATTGTTGTGTGGGATCGAGAACATGGTACACCACATGCTCAAGTGTGTGGTACAATAGGGGTAAGTTGTATAGATCACACCATTATAAGTTTTTAAGGTATTTCCAAATGTAAGAGCAATTCTCTATTAAAAATCACACACATAATGTCAAATTAATAAGGTAACCACACATTCATAAAAGCATTTTGGACCCTTTATTACATTTTGCCCTACCAATCCTCCACTCTCTCAAGATTTTAATTCATTATATTTTGATTTCTTTTTCTCCTAAGGAAAATGTTAAGGAAATAAACAGGAAATATTTTTGGATAGCTTTGGATCACTTAACAAACAAAAATGTACCATGTGATTTAAGTGTTAGGGTATAACTGTCTTCTGGTAACACTAACCTCGTTGACATTGTTATTTAAAATCACAATTATGATTGGTCAGGTTTAAAAGAGAAAGGGGTACTAAACAAAGACAGAGACACGCCCAGGGCCATGCAGAAGAGATTCATGATTCGCATGAGAACGAAAAAAATGGTAACAAATCTGGTATTGACTCTACCACAACACATGGTACACCACATGCTCAAGTATGTGGTACAATAGGGGTAAGTTGTATAGATCACACCATTATAAGTTTTTAAGGTATTTCCAAATGTAAGAGCAATTCTCTATTAAAAATTACACACACAATGTCAAATTAATCATGAAACCACACATTCATAAAAGCATTTTGGACCCTTTATTACATTTTGTCCTACCAATCTGCCACTCTCTCAAGATTTTAATTCATTATATTTTGATTTCTTTTTCTCCTAAGGAAAATGTTAAGGAAATAAACAGGAAAGATTTTTGGATAGCTTTGGATCACTTAACAAACGAAAATGTACCATGTGATTTAAGTGTTAGGGTATATCTGTCTTCTGGTAACACTCACCTCGTTGACATTATTATTTAAAATCACAATTATGATTGGTCAGGTTTAAAAGAGAAAGGGGTACTAAACAAAGACAGAGACATGCCCGGGGCCATGCAGAAGAGATTCATGATTCGCATGAGAATAAAAAAAATGGCAACAAATTAGATTCCAACTAAGAATAGGCTTGCATCAAAGGCCAGAATAAAACTTTTTCATTTTTTTTGGACAAACTGATAACAATAGTAAGAGGTTTTGCAAGCATGATTATTTATTAATACCTAATAACTAAATTAGGGATAAACCCTAAGTGAGATGTGTAGATAATGTAACTTTGGTAACAGTAGAAGTAGAAATAAATGAGAAAATAATTCAACTTGGCAACCAAGGACAAACACAAAAATTAAAAATCCGTGGGCAACAGGTAGGCAACGCTAGTAACAATGTAGGCAACGAGCAACAACTTTATAGTAACAAAAAGAAAAAGGTATTAACAATAGACAAACAATGTCTAAAAGGGCATAAAAGCTAGCAAAGGTGGACCCAGAGCTTACCGTGCTCTATCCCCCCTTATACATATGTTTTTTTACCAATTACCACTTTCTCAAGATTTTAATTCATTGTGTGCGATGAGTCCATAATTGATTTCTTTTTCTCCTAAGGAAAAGACATGGCTAGGCGGCTAACACACCTCGATTGAGGTTAGGCCGCCCCTCTTCCTTAAAATCACTGGTATGAAGTTTAACGTGTGCACGCGGCAAAGGGGTACAAGCTGAGCACGCCCCAGGGTCATGCAGAAGAGATTGCAACATTTGCACGCTGTGATAGAGTGGGCATTCATGATTCGCATGAGAACCAAAAAAATGGCAACAAATTAGATTCCAACTAAGAATAGGCTTGCATCAAAGGCCAGAATAAGACTTTTCATTTTTTTTAGACAAACCGATACCAATAGGAAGAGTTTTTGCAAGCATGATTATTTATTAATGCCTAATAACTAAATTAGGGATAAACCCTAAGTGAGATGTGTAGATAATGTAACTTTGGTAACAGTAGAAGTAGAAATAAATGAGAAAATAATTCAACTTGGCAACCAAGGCAAAGAATGCACTCTTTCCAATCTAAGCTCGATCATCCACAAGGAAAGAGAGGTTAAATAGAGTGTCACCTATAGCTTAAAGTGGAATGGAGGAAGTACAGAAATGCTTATTGAAATGTTGCACACAGCGTAATAAGGTCAATGTAAACCTACATAGTTGCCTAATAAATTTAAAAATATGATGGATTTAACTAAGTAAACCTACCTAGTTGGCAATGGAATGGACGAAGTAAAGAATTGCTTATTGAAATGTTGTGTGGAGTGCAGTACGGTCAATGAAAACCTACCTAGTTGCTCAATAATTTTAAAAATATGACAGCTTTAACTAACCATGAATTGTAATTGTGTGTCAAGACACGAGAAACAAATTCAGCAGAAATAAAATGCAAATTGTGAAGGATGGGTAGAAAACAAAGGGTTTAAATTGAAATGGAAACATATGGCGAAAGGTTTGAAGCATGACAATCAAGTAAGACTTCTTAAAATAGACCATCATGTAAGGATGGCATGATTCGGTTTAAGAATGTGGCAAGGAGGTGGTTGAGATAGCCGATAGGGATAATAGACATGTTGGTTAATTATTTAACCGAAATTTCGAGACAACCAAACAGTGATCAGAAATCAAGCAGCCAACACCAAAGAATTGAAGGCTTCTTTTTTTTTTTCCTTTTAAATTCCATCCTATTTTATTTTATTTTGAGATGGCTGAACATTGAACAACAGGTAAGAAGAAACAGAGTGAAACCAAGAGTGGGACATATGTTGCTCCACAACTGACAGAAACTTCCCAGGTATTCCTCCATCCAAAAGAGTTCTTCAGCAATGTTCCTACTGTATCATGTGGGCTCATAGTGAACAGAGTTTAATGTTCTGTTCACATGCTTGCACTTTACCCTCTTGAAAAGGACTTTTTAGAGGTCACTAACAAGATGGCCAATCAGAGAAAAGCCCTCTTCCCCTGATTGACAGCTGGAGGCACACAGACAATTTTTTTTTTTTGGTAAGTGAGTTTTTTTTATTATGAAGAAGATAGGATATTACAATAAGCTCAAGACACAGCCTCAAAGGCACATAAATTCTCAAAGAGAGGACAAATCAAGACATTAATCCTAACCTAGCCCAAAAATCCACTTACAGCCCAAGTGGTTAGGTGCGGAAGAAACAAACATGAACACAAAGACAGTATCCCTCCAATACAGTTTCATCTATACCTATGACAAGGGCAAAAATGGAGTATTTTGAAAATGTTTTCCACAAAAGAGCAAACCACATAAAAACCTGGAGAAGAAGAGAGAGACCATGCTACAAGATAACTGAAATCCTGTGTCCAAATGGTAGACAAGACCGCGTTGACAGCACTCCTTCACTGAAAATGACATTATGGCAGTATCCTATCCCCCCCCTCTCTTCTCCCTTCTTTCTCTCTCTGTCTTGTAGGTATTGGGCGGCAAACTCGAATCCATGATATAACACCCCAAGCATTAACTAAGAAGTACGGACACACCGTTTAGGGTGCCGTATCCGTGTCAGACACATGAAAGACACACATACTCCTCGGACACGTAGCGGACACGCCAATTGGCGTGTCCAATATTTTGTTGATATTATTTTTAGTGAACACTTATCGGACACATCGTGGACATGCGTGTCCACTAGTTGGACACGTTTTGGGACACGGCGAGATTGAAATTTTATCATTAAAAGCATAGTTATCAGTCTCATACCGGTCAAGATACCGTTTTTGCTATTGGTGCGGTACATATCAATATAGGTGCAATACCGCATACCGTCTCGGATTTATCGCAATAAATATTATATACTACAAAAATATATATATTTAAAATGTCAAGAGTTTTAATATAATGTAAATGTGTTATCCAACCCAAATATATATTTAAAAATACTTAAAAGACATTATTGTCTAGTATATGCCTAAAATAAATTTTAATTGACAATTATCATCAAAAGAGAATAAAATTAAATTATTTTAGAATAAATTACACAAAACCGGTACCGTCCAGTATTCCCGGTATTGGCTGGTATTGCCGGTATTGTCCGGTATTGGCTAGTACCTTAACCGGTGCAGTACCACCATTCATTTGTGCCATATGAAGTCCGGTACGGTATGTACCGGCCAGTATTCCCGGTACTAGTACGATATTCCCGATACTAGTACGAGATCAATTACTATGGTTAAAAGTATTAAATAGAGTAAAATTTATAAATTTCAAAACTTTAAAACACCAAAACATAAAACACCCAAAACCAATTCTTCATATTCTTAACTTGTATTATACTTATCACCTTATTTAGTTATTTTCATCTTGATGATTTATGAATTTTACGTTCATATACATAACAAATAAAAATATATCAAAAATATTTTTTTTGCCGTGTACCTGTTGTGTATCCGTGTTCTCTTTTTTTAAAATGTCATGTCCCGTGTCCGTATCTGTGTCCGTATCCATGCTTCTTAGATCATTAGTATGACGGGGTAGCTAATAACATGGGCTTCTTATCCTTATTGTTTTGCAAGTACATAATAACCCAACAGCGACTACATGCAGTTGTGGACTGTGCTATTAATCTCATTGTTGAAATTCCATTCTCGTCTTAATCTTACACTCATTGGAACTTCTCATAGGCAATCTCATAAAGGCCACCAACATACTTCTAATCGTCTTATCTTTCCCCGCTGCTGTCTTCACATTTTTTCCACAACATAAAAGACTTGTGAACTAAACAGTAAATAGTTTTTGATTTCTAGCAACTTTGAAAAATCAAATGGAAGAATACAGTATTGATTTGCTGTGCTCACTTGCACTTTGCCGATGACACGAGATAAGAAATCAAATCAATGACCAACCACCAATACAGAAGCTTGACAACCACAAACATACCCCCCTCTCCCCCTCCCCCCAAAAAAAAAAACCCACAACACACACACACTCTCTGCCCAACCACCCCAAACCCGAAAAAAAACAAGAGGGACCATTTTGGCAATGTGAGTGAAATAACTACGAGAACAACAGTAATAAGTAAATTAATTTAAATTTCATTCCACTTGCGTAAGAAGTTGAAACTTTTAAATCCAATCCAGTAGGTTTTAGAGAAGCATTCAATCTTGAAAATAATAGTCATACAACAATGTAACTGGAAGCTTGAAAAACTTGTGAGATTAAAAAATAGTAACTTCCATTAAGAAATTGCTCAACTGTTCTCTCTCTATATCTCTTTGCTTTCAAGTTAATACCCATCCTTGTGGAGATGCCATCAGCACACAAACAATTTAATAGTAGATAGTTCACAAGACATTCGAGTTTATTTGAGGCATCAACATCTCCATCGTAATAGAACTGTAAACTGTTAGAGATTTGAAAAATTCATCCCCCAGTACTCACAACAAAAAAAAAAGAAAAAAAAACCATCCACCAGTCACAACTCAACTATTTCTCTCAAAACCACTATTGCATGCCGTAGTTTTTAACACCTTAAGGAAAATAGATTTGTTCTTCGAGAATGGAAATAAAAAAAGCAAACCCAACTCTCTCTCAGTCTCTCTCTTGGTGGGACTACTCCCCTAGGACACCTGAGCACGCCCACCACACCTAGGTGCTGGATAAACCCGATGGGCTAAAATTAAAGACCTGCAAACTTCTTCTCCAAAACAGTTTTACATGAAATTTATGCACCAAATAATCAACTAGTGAATATAAAACAAAATGGAGTACATACTAACCTGAGATGGAAAAGCGGACTTGAAAGCCTTGGGTTCAATATTATAACCCCCAGGTCCTGCAGCCTTGTAGATCCCATACATCAATCTCAGATCAAAATCAAACAAAAAAAGCCTCATCCCCTTATAAACTTTTTCCACTGTGTCTCTCTTGCTTGCAGGCAGCCCAAGAACCTTGTAATGGTAACAATCCTTCTTTGTCTTTGAACTGCACATGAAAATCATACCCATGCTATCAGCCCTCTTGGACACCTTTTTCTGGCTTGATGATCCAGGCTTATCTTCCAATTTAGCAGCCACTGTCTCAGAACCACTTCGTGCCACCTTCTTCGTTCTGCCCCGTTTCCTTGATCTTTTGACTTTCTCCTTAGAATTTGATCCTATTTTCTCTTCACTCTTTGCTAGTTCAATTGCTTTTTCCTCGTTTTCTTCTTCTTTTTCCTCCTCCTCCTCTTCTTCTCTTACTTCATCTTCTCCTTCCGCTGCATTTTCTACATCCTTATCTTCTTCCAATGCATTAGATTCATCCTTCTCGTCTTCTTCCATAATATTTTCTTCTTCTTCCATGCCAGTTTCTTCATTCTTCTGTTGTTCTATTGCAATTTTTCCATTTTTTATAACTACTATCGCTTTTTCTTCATTCATTGCTTCTTTGCTTGCATTTTCCTCCTCATTTTTACTCTCGTAAGCAACCCCAGTTCCTTTAACATTCATCTCCATTAGGCTGGATGCAGTTGTCTCACTTTGAGAAGTCTTAGCTGCATCATTACACTTGAGACTTAAATTGGAGCTAGAAACGGTATCCTTTCCTTTGTCACTCACCATTGTTGTCCCCTTAAATCACCCAAAGAAAATAAAATTTCCAGTAAGATAGCCCCTTAAAAATTCATACACTCGTTGAAGTGTAACAAATTGAGCACTACTCCTGTAAAATAGTCCATGCATGTTGTTAAACATAGTTCTGTCCAATCAAAATGATATTAGTAAAATTGAGATGGGAAAACCACAACATTCCAAAGGACAACATGACTAACATAACTACAATCTAGAATGATTCCAGCAATGACATTCATCTAAACATTACAAAGAAACAAATTGCAAAAGGAACATAAATTTGACTGGGAAGGGGAGTACAAGGATGCTCTCAGGGGGTGGATCTATTAAGGGGCGAGAGGGGGCAACTGCACCCGCTGACTTGGCAACTTTCACTGTTTTTTAAAATTTTCTATCTATATGTATTTGATCCGAAGTTATAAATATACTGTATTGCCCCCACTAAATTTACTGACACTTACATTTGCCCCCACTATTTTTGTTGAGCGATATAATTTTTTTGTATACAGCTTTGTACAAAGACGCATTCCCTTTTTTAGCTTCTTTAATATAATTATTTCTTTGATTTGCCCCCACTATTTTTGGCAACATTCACTGTTTTTTAAAATTTTCTATCTATATGTATTTGATCCGAAGTTATAAATATAGTGTATTGCCCCCACTAAATTTACTGACACTTACATTTGCCCCCACTATTTTTGTTGAGGGGTATAATTTTTTTGTATACAGCTTTGTACAAAGACGCATTCCCTATTTTGGCTTCTTTAATATAATTATTTCTTTGCTTATCAAAGAAAAAGCATTTCGTCAAATAGGAAACAATTTTGAGTACATTTCTATGTAAATTTCGCCCCACTGAACAAAAATTCTGAATCCGCACCTGGATGCTCTTGTTCTTATTTGTCAAAGATTCAAAATCAAATATCGGATTAAGGATTTGAAGACCAGAGAGGCCATATATGACTTTCAACATATAGGTATAGATTGCAACAAAAGAAGTCGACTCAATAACCACCAAAGTATACAAGTAACTAGAAAACGAGAGACCTCAACAACGCTTGGACAAAAATAAGAAGCAAATCCATAACCAAGAACAAACCCCTTCTTGAAAACTAGTGAAATTTTAAACAAAGAAGAAAAATTGGATTCTAAAGTAAACACCTACATTAGGCACAACTGTGTAAATTTTTCTCTGCCCACTTTTTCTCAGCAATCAACCATAAAATGCATGGCAGGGAAAACGAGAATCGCCAGAACGTTACCGATGTGTCCAAATTATCCATTCATACAAAACCCTAAACTTCTAATGACAAGGCGAAATGTGAATTAACGGAATTAATCACTTTTAGAGAGAAAGAGAATGAGAACTCACCTCTTGTTGCCGAGGTTTGAACAGTCAAGGTTGAATTCGGTTTGATGGAGAGGCCTCAAAGGACGAGGAGATAGAGAGACAGCATCAACCAAGGATTCGAAAAATCAGATTACGAAATGGAGCGAGCCTCTGTATATCTAGTAGAAGGGTCTCCGTATGCGAGTTTTTTTCATTTAGGGTCTGTTTGGAACTTGTAAAACAATGGAAGGGGAAGGGGAAGGGGAAGGGGAAGGGGAAGTTAGTAAGTAATTCCTTTTACATGTTTCCTTTGTGACGAAAAGAAAAGTAGAAAGGAAAATATTTCTTTCCTTTCATTTTCCTTTCCTTCTCTCTTAAACTAGAAACTAAAGATCCTGCTAAGATGTGTTCTAAAAGCACATTTTAAGGACTAATAAATACTATGGATTTTCTATAAATTTAAAGTTATAATTAATGAAGAGTTTATAATGAGATAAGATATTAAATAATGTTGTCATTTCCAACACAACTACCAAATAATTTGAAACTCAAACTTCAATGATTTGTCAAAACTAACCTTGAAACATCACTGATATTAATAAATAAAAATTCTTATACATATACTTGTATTACACAATTAATAGTAAATTTAAATTATATGATCATAACATAATTCTTGTAGTCTTTGTCCTAAAAAATATATTTTAATTCAAATATATATTTAAATGTATAACTTTTATTTTTTATTCTCATAATTATTTTAAATTATACTATCGTAACATAATTCTTGGAGAACAATTTTGTTTGCATAGTAATAAATCTAACTAATTTATTTTTATTTTTATTTTACTATGTGAATTCATTTTATATTTTAATTGAGATAAAAAACAAATATATGTAAAACTTGATAGGAGTAGATTTGACATTTAAAAGTTAGTGTATAACAAAAGACAACATAAATAAGGTGTAAACACTAACAACCTCATTAATTGCATTTTCAAATATGTAGAATTAATATTTTATTTTTCGAGAAAATAATATTGATTAACTCTTTTCTTAACATATGCCCTGAGGGCATATGTTGGCTAAGGGTGTATGTTAGCATTTGCCGAAACTAAATAACCTTCCTTTCTATTTTTTCCTCAAGTTCCATATAGAATAAGTTTTTTTTTTTTTTATATTAAATGAGGGAGAATAAGAGTTAAACAAATGATTAAATGGGATTGGAGATGGAAAGCCAAAAAAATATTTGACAAGTTCATGGGTGGTCAAGTTATTGTTATATTTTGTCAATATTAATCCTTAAGTAATTTGAAAATTTTCACACAAATTATTTAATCAATTTCTTTTTGGAAATCATTGGTATCACAAAACACAAGATAAAAGGCTATAGAACAGGATCATAAATTTTGTTGAGGGGGTAAAGTAAAAACTTTTGAATTTTAGAAAGTCAAGATAAATTTTTTTTTTTTAATCTTGTTGGGTTTAGAAAGTAAAAATTCTTGAATTTTAGAAGATTAAAGTTAAATTTTTTGAATTTTGAAAAGCCAATACACTATTTTTCTCATAAATACTCAAAATTTAAAGGGTCCCAATAAAATTTTATCAAAGTAAGAGGTCAATACACAATATTTTTTTCATAAAAATATTTAAAATCTATAGAATTCCAATGAAATTTCATCAAAGTAGGGGGCATGACTCCCTATTATCTACACTTGGGTCCCTTCCTAAAAGGCTACACCTTATTATTATGGTTAGACATGCAAATGTAAGTTGAAAGCAGAAAAATAAATAAAAATTCCTCTCAAATATTTTATAATTCAAAAACCTTGTGGTAGACTTCTAATAGAATTCTATCAAAGTAAGGGTCATGGCTCCCCATTGTCTACACTTGGATCTGTCTTGAAATGCCATACCTTGTTATTATGGTTGGATACACAAATGTAAGTTGAAAGCAGAAAAATAAATAAAAATTCCTGACAAGTATTTTATAATTCAAGAACCTTGTGGCACACTTAAAACTACACTAACCTCTTTACTGAGATGTCCAACAAGTACCTCTAAAACAGAAAAATCAAGATGTTGTTTCTAAAAAATGGTAATTGATCCTGAAAAATAAAGAATGATCAACATTTCGAATGTACACCAATCACGTACCACCAGGGGTGGAGAGACCATGTACCCAGAGACTCTTTTACCTTCTCAAATTTTAAAAATTATACTTTTACCTATATGTTTTCAAATTCTTTTCAATTTAGCCTTTAAAAATTTAGAATGTCCTATTTTAAATATTTAATTTTTATTTACAATTTTAAGAAATATTTTTAATTTTCTCCTTTAAATTTTTTATAAATGTCTCCCTTAAGTTTCCAAATATTATATTTATACCTGTAGTTATAGAAACATTTTTTAATTTTTGGCTACTAAAACTTTGTAAATGCTCTCTTGAATAGTTAGTTTGCTTTAGAGGCTCATTTATATATAAATTAGCATACGTGATAATTATGTATAAAAGTCAAGTGTCTGTTGACTAAAAATAAATAAATTTATTTTGTTATAATTAATAATTGCCCCCTGAACGAATTTTCTAGCTTTGCCATTGCATATCTCCATATTTTGCCTCCATCTGGCCAGCTTTATGAGATTCAAGTGCTTGGGGGAGAGGGAACAAAAAAGAGACTGAATTTAGTTTTGAGACCTTTGCGTTCCTTATTTCTTTTCTTTTTTTTTTTTTCCTATAATTGCTCAAAATGCCTTTTTATTTTGAGAGAGAGATTTCTATAATTATTAGATAAATCAACTTATTTATTAGTGTTTATTTCTGTAAAATACTACCATGGAGTAAATTTACATTATTTTCCATTTAGCTGATAGCCTTTTTCTTGTTTGTTGTCTGCAGATGCACCAATAAACAGCTACTAGAATAAAAACCCCATTCACTCGACAAATTCGAAGCAGTTCATGATTAGTATAAAGAGAATTTTGTATTATAATGATTAGCAGGAATACTTATACAGAAAAGTATTCTCTGGAGATGCATACAGATGTAGTAGTAGATAACACCAAATTGTTCAACAGCATGTCTCAAACTAGCTATAGCTTCAGTGATCTCCTTTGTCACTGTGGGTACATCAACTGCAAAGCTGGGAGCAGAGCAGCTCCAAATTGGAAGTGCTGGCATCACCCTCCAATATATAGAGTTTGCTCTTCCCATTGCTTAGGCATTTCAAGTTCAGCTGGTTTCCCATTATGCTGGACTGTAACAAAACAAGATCATAAAGTAAGCAAGCTACGCTCAGGGGGCAGTAAAAGAGAGAGGGAATCAAATTAAAATTTATAGATTATTTGAAGTTGGAAGAGTTGTGAGACTTCCACATCCTCTTCCTGTTATCTTCTTGGCAATTTATCGTAGATGTTTAATTTGGACATGGGGGAGAGTTTTTCAATGCTTTGGTCAAAGATTATGACACTGAGGATGAAGAAGAAATATGGAACTAAATTTCATTGAAAATGTTCATTACGTGTTGTGGACTTCGTGGAAAGTAGGAACTAAGTTTATGAAGGAACGGATTCTAACCCTGCCTCCGTAATGGAATACATGGGTATTATAGGCTCTAAGTCTTTGAGAGAAAACCAAACAAAAGGCAACTAGAAAACAGGCTATGAGCATGAAGTTCATCCCTTGGTAGGGTCTAGCAGATGGATGGATCAAAGTGAAATTTAAGGGGTGTATTCTCAGGAACTCTCAAGGGAAGCCCAGTTCATGAGATTCCACATGGTCATATACAAGCTCTCAAGGTCATATACAATATTGTGAGGCTAATACACAGTAGGGCTGAAACTTATGGGAAAAAACACGAGAGAAAAGAAATCCAAAAATGGCCTTTGACAGAATATTCTAATTTGCACATATTTGATCATCATAAGCTGCTTTAGAGAAGTAAATAAAGCACAAGCAATGGATTGTGAGGTCATATACAATATTGCAAGGCTAATACACAGTAGGGCTGTAACTTATGGGAAAAAAAATGAGAGAAAAGAAATCCAAAAGTGGCCTTTGACAGAAGATTCTAATTTGCACATATTTGATCATCATAAGGTGCTTTAGAGAAGTAAATAAAGCACAAGTAATGAATTGTCTAGCCAAGATTGCATTTCAGCTTAAAGAAGATGTGTTGTGAGAAGACAAATCCCAATAGATTTACTGACAGCAGCCCATGACAAATACATAGATAGAGATCTCGTTGTTCATTGGTTGATAGACTTGAATATTCATATACCAGAGAGAGAGGAATGTTTATATATAAACATAATATATAGAGGGAGAGAAAGGCAGAATGAACAGAAAAGGATGCACAAAAAGAAGAAAGAAACTGAATTGGCAGAATGAATTACCTCACAATAAACTTGCTCTGATTTGCATTTCCATAAAGATGTAGGGACACATCTCAAATAATCACACCAAGAGCAGTGGTCATTTCCATCAACCCCACGCAGGAGTAAAACCAGGCCAGTAGTAAATCTGTCAAAATTCGTGGCATTCGTCAGAGAACTCCCAGATTACAATGGAAATTCATGAAACACAAAGTGCCTTTTCCCAAGCACTTCTGGAACTAGCAATGCGAATATGTTCTGCCAATTTGCTATAAGTAGAAATAAATGCTGCATTTTGGTTTAAGCAAATTGCAGATAGAAGGAATGTTCTTAAAAATCTCAACCTACCATCTTATGCAGGACACAAAAGATGAACTATTTGACGGGCAACGACAACTTTTTACAGAACATGAACTCTAATATTCTGCTAAATGAAGGAAAGTGACTTTAATACTGCTACTATTACTAGAGCTATTGCCAGTCAGGTGCCTATGAATGTCTCCTTCAGCACATATATGCCTCAGTTAACACCACTGATATACTATTTTCTATAACCACCCTTCAATTGCACATGGGGCCATTTTTTTCCTTGTTCGGGGACTAAAATGGAGCTACTTCCATATTAGTTTTTCATATGTTGTATCATATGAAGTGTTAGCTTGATTTTCTTCGGTGGGGCCCTCACTCGATAGCTTAAGCATTTAAGTCAAGTAGTGAGTTAACATGGGGTTGGGAAGAGGTCTTGGGTTCAATTATCTCCGTCTGCATTTGTTCCCCGATTTCATTATGTTTCTCTCTATCTCTGTTTGTTGAACCTCTACGTGCAAGGCGGGGGTGCACTTAAGGGAGAGTATTAGACAGCTTGATATGTAAGTTGGGCCCGCCCTTAATAGCTTGAACTTCTAAGTCAACTGGTGACTTAACGTGAAGTTCCTAGTAGAGTAGTATTTTCCCTGCCATCAATCTCTCACATTCTCAAATAATAGAGCATTTTTTGAAATATTTCATAACAAATTTCCTTGAGCTGGAGTATAGTACACTATATAAGCCAAAATACCATATAGGCTGGTAGTAAGCATCCAAAACATCCAGTCATCTAAACCGGGAATAAAGAAATTTTTGGGAGGAACCCTTCAAAAAAAAGGAAGCAGATGGAGCAGAAAAAGCCTGAGTAGATAGGAAGGATAATCCTCATATCAATTGAAGCAGCTGGGACATGCATTGAAAACTCTGAAACACAAGCACACAACGAGGAAGAGAAGCTGGTCCAGATCTATGTTCTTTCGGAGCTCATGGAGTCCCCTGTTTTCTGATTTTGTTGCTCTTTATCTCCTAATGAAAATATTTGGAATGCAAGGCTAAGAAAAATTTATCGAAGAAGGAACAGAAGGAATCAACAGGATGAGATAAAGGTGTAAATGTAGTTAACTACTAAAAAAAAGGACTATTAGTGTTAGCCAAAGTTCTGCATGTCAACTTCAGGTTGAACCTATGTGAAGTAAAAAACAATACATATACAAAAAAGAACGAGTCTTTATGAAAAAGTGACAAATAAAGCCATGTACAAATCATGATAGATCATACCTAAGGATAGCTATTTAAGATATAACCACCACCATGATGCTGATAGCCAGAACAAAGATCAGCCCACAGATGATTTTGTTATGCAGTTGCGATAAAGGTTATTGCCAGTAACAAATAGTGTCATTTTAACAAAAGTATAAGCACAAGGGCTAATGAGAGATTACCCGGCAATAAGTATTATGAGAGCGATAACCCCCAGTACATACTGATACATCTTGTATTTAGGTTTAGATGAGGTCCCAATGTAACCAGTAGGAGAATGTCTTTGCCTCACCCATGCATATTGTGGGCGAACCAAAAACACAAATCCAAGGAGAAATCCAGTGACAAATCCTCCAATATGTGCAAAGTTGTCCACATGTGGCAGGATTCCCACTGCTAAATTAATTGCAATGATGAGAACGAGAGTCAACAATGCTGCCAACTGATGAAAATGAAACAAAGAAATTGTGAGACAATCAATCAGAGGCTGTAGCTGATTCAGAAAAGGGAAATAAAATAGCTAGCTCAGTTTAACCAAGTGTAGTTTTCAAATACTTTATTGGCATATATCGTCCAATTTGTAAGGAGTTCCGAAAGCATGCCTCCGAGTAAACCAAATAGTGCGCCAGAGGCACCCACAGAAATAGTTGTCCGGATGAACAAAGCCGACAACAAACTCCCGCCAATTCCAGATATTGTGTACAGTAACCCGATCCGCACTGTAGAAGGATCACATTAAAATTAAAAAAAGGATTCAAACTACAAATCTATACTTTCTTAGTAATAATAACAGTAACAATGCAGCCTCTACGAAGAACATGTTTGTATTCATTGAGGAAGAACTTGTTGCTTTACGAAGTTTTATATGGAAAATACAACCAAACACTCTCTATGAAGTTTTAAAATTAGATTTTTATAGGTGTAATCGCATATATGACGCTGCAAAATTCGAAGTTGCAACTATTACAAGATAAGGCCAAATGTTTTAGTAAAGGTTCAAAAGCTTGAATCTTGAGATGATGTATTTCATAACTATGAGCGGGACATTCCTAATGATTAAATTGAACTAGGGAGTGCAAGTAAACATACCAAAGCCGAACTCCTGCTCAAGCCGAATGCCAACAAATAGCAGACTCACCATGTTGGCAAGAACGTGGAAGACCCCAGCATGTAACCACGTACAAGTGATCAGGCGCCATACCTGGTGCTGCTCAACCACTTTCTTCACTTCTAGAGCCCCCATAAGCTGTAGCCTGAACATATGAAACAGATAAAATTAGGTAGCATGTAATCCCACTGTAGAACCATTACAAGGACCTGTGAATGATTATTGACACTTCAAGCTTCAGGATAAGTCAAATCGAAATAGTTATCCCTAACAACACCATGGTTTACAGTTAGCAAGCATAATCTATTCTGTCGGAATTTGTTCACATGCAACAGGTAAAGGGGGAGAGAGAGAGAGAGAGAGAGAGAGCTGAAGCGTAATTTCAGGAAAATCCAATAAAATATGACAAATAAACTCGTTGTACATTCATGTTAAGAGTATAGAAGGCTGAATGTGGTGTTTTTTTTTTTTGCTCAGTGAAAAGGTGGGAATGGCCAACCAACGTAGTAATCCTCTTGGGCATAACCATAGTGATTCTTACTCGTTATAGAATGTTCGGTTTGAGCCATAGCTACTTAGTCAGAAGGGCGAGGCTCTCACCACAGTCCCACCAAAATACAAGCGACGTTAAGCCCTTCTCAATAGCATGTGATTTATGCAACTACTATCTCAAGAGGTTCAAACACACAACTGTTGAGAGAAGAGCGGGATTCTAACCCCAGCTACTGCTGAAGCCAACTCAACTAAACCATGAAATACTCAGAAAGAAAAAAAAAAAAAAAAACCCCTCAGTATAATCAATTTATAGTTTTCTTCGAAGTTTCACAAAATTTGAAGAGAAATCACCCTAGTTTCATCTAATTTTTCATTTTAGACTTAATTCTTGTACATATTAAAATCCCCAAAAAAACTTTCTACTTTAAAATGTCATCAACAATTCCAACAAATGTCATCAATTTGTTTAGTTCAGACAATTAATCAAGCACAAGTCGAGACCCACAACGTAACGAAGCCCCCAAAGTCGAAGTTGAACATATGTATTGAAGGAGAATAACAAAAGCATTGAATTTGTATATGTCAATTTGTGAGGAACTTACGTTGAACCAGAGGGTCCGAGGAGTGGGTTTTCTTTGAAGTTCTGAAACGCGAAGCGGCCGAGTAAGTTGGCGCCGTAACAATTGGAGAAGTGTCGAGGGCAATCGTTGATGTACATCGCGATGGCGAAGAGGGAAATGTTGATGACCACGAAGGTGGGCACCAACCAGGAGACGTGCTTCTTGAACGGCTGATACATTTTCGACGGCGTAGGCGGGGTTGGTCTCGCCGGATGGGATGTCGTGCGGTGGCTGTTGTCGCCGCGGCGAGGATGGACCTTGATCTGGAGCTGCTCCTCCTCCGGTGGAGAGGGCCTCCCCATCGTGGGCCGTTCAAAAGAAGAAAGAGTGGTCAGGATTGAATTTAGCAAAGAATATCCATTTGGGTGATGGAAAATGGAGCTTGGGTTTTGGGTGAATCAAGAAATTAGGAAGCCATGAATGGACAATAAATCGTGAATGATGGGTGCAATGTAGCTAAATTTAGAGAGAGATAGATTTGGAATGGACAGAGGGACGGACAGGAGAGAGGTGAAGGATATTATTACATGGTACTTCTTCCCATGAAGGTTAACGGCTATTGCCGACTTTCAATGCTGCACATGTCGATTGTTGTTTATGTTGACATACTCACGTGTCATTTGCTTGCCTGGAATTTAAGGATTAGTTCGTTTTCATCCATACTTCAACAGGCTCCCTTAAATTTGAAATTTTTATTGTAATAGTGAATACTCAGCGACAGCTTGTTTGGAATTTATGAAGGAGAAGAGAAGAGAAGAGAAGTAAGAGGGAAGGAAAAAGAAATGAGGGAGAGAGAAATGGGGGAAAAGTATTTTCTTTATTTGATTTTGTAAAAGAAAATAAAAAAAAGTAAGAGAAAAATTATTTCACTCGTTTGAAATTCCAAAAAAAGAGGAAAGAAAGAGCAGTAGAGAGAGAGAGAGATTATTTTCCCTTCCTTGTTTTTCCTTTTCTTTTTTTTTTCCTATATTATGTTTAGAGTTTGAATTTATTAAGGAAAAAAAAAAAGGTAAGAAAAAAGATAACAAAATATTTTTGTGCTCTTTCCCTCATCTTTTTTTTTTTTCTTTTCTATCATCAAATCGTTAATCCAAGCACAACTTTAGACAAAATCAAACATGAGAAGAAAGGAAAATAATGAACAGTAAAAATATTTTAATATATAAAAGAAGGGATTAATTATGTAGGAAACCACATAGCATAAACCTCCGAAGTGCTAAGTCCTAATCACCACAACACAACATTAAACAAATTAAGTGAATCACTCCAAAACAAGAAGAAGAAACCAACGGATCATACGCAGAAAGAAAGGCTCCCAAACCCAAGTAGAGGAGGTAAGGTAATAGCTTCGGGCCAAAACACTCACTGTACGCTACTGCTGTACAACAAACAAAGACGAAACAGTATCCGAGTCATGAAAAACGACCTTCCTCGGCTCAGGGAGCCAAGCACATTGTTCTGTTGCCTAGTCTCTGGAAAACTATACCTGTATATTGCCCTATATGCCTTGCAGATTTTAAACTATGTGGATTAGAGTGAGAGTCCCCTTAGCATATAAAGGGAAAAGTTAGGACTGAGGTTTGATTCTTATTTGTCAATTAAAAGAAATAAAATATTATTCTTCTAATAAATTTGTACAAAAATTTTATCAAAATTATGTGATAATGATATTTTTATAATTAAGTACCTATTTTGTTCTAAAGTGTGAATTTTTTTTATTATTATGCAGCTATAACATTAAAAGTAATGCATGAATGTAGTCAAACGAGATGGGTAACGTTTTGATGCTAATCATCGAATGATGATGCAGCAAATTCCTGGTGACTTGCCCCCAGGTCCTAGATGAACTTTGATGATACTGGTCGGTGATCTCCTGCACTAAACCTACCGATGTAGTGGGTGTCAAAGGCCCTCCGGTGTTCAAGTTAAATTCAAGGATATTCTAATGTCGGAGAAAGAGATGTCAAGGGTTGTGTGTGTTTGCGTACCTTCGAAGGGGCTGAACTTTTCCTCTTGTATGCTTGCATGGGGGTGGTAGGTGGTCTCTCCACGTGGCGGCCTCTGGTTGGAGGGTCAGAACGATATCAGAACACTCGAGTGAGTCATGCCTACACTCTAAGGTGGCGTGTGTCGGAACGATGTCAGAGAAGTGGGGGATTGTTGCAAGTGCATGCCACACCCACGCCCTTGATGCATGCCAAGATGGCCAGTGTCAGAGGTGGGCTCTATTGACACGGTCGGGCGCAAACCGGACCGGTGGGCAATTGCGGGTATCCATTCGGCTCGAAGGAAATGGGACGAACAATTAGGGAGATCTGGTCGGGAGACGACCCGGTGACATGGGAAGGGTGAGTCCAGCAGGTGCCGGTCGGCTAATAACACGGCCTCTGGTCAGGTTGGGAAACCATCATCACCAGATGCCCGCAATTCATTTGGCCATCTACTCGGGGCCAGAGGAATTCCATGGGACAACACAACCACGAAATACGGAGCGCATTTAAGGCGGGGGCAGCACAATAATGACGGGCGCAGTCGCGTCGCTTCACCTACCCTCACGTGGCAGCGAGGGATTGGTCGTCAGTAGTCGAAAAGACAGGTTGTTTTTCAGCCGTTGATGTCCCATCATCGCAGGCCATCTGGGTCGTTAATTTCAAAGGAGTGGGGGGAGTTTTGTAAGGCGGTTACCCCCCATTTTCGCCCTCACCACTTTTTACCAAATACTCAAAGAGAGGAACAAAACTTACTTCGTCGTCCCCTATGCCACCGACGTCGTCTCCGTCGTCTCCAGCCAGTCAAAGGGTGTCATTTCTCGAGTTTCGGCGCCGGCTTATTTCAGAACTCATCGCCGGTGTTTCGAATCATGGTAAGCTTCGCCCTTCGGTTGTATGTACTGGTTCATTACTCACTGCGTGTCCATTTTCGAGGGAAGAGGACATATTCTCAACCTTTCGAGGTTTGTTGACAGGCCAAAATTCTTAAAATCGGTCCTGGGGGATTTGTGTGAGTTGTTCAAGCCAGTGTTTGATATGATTGAGGATTGTAGGCCCCTTGGGACTATGTCAAAACCGGAGGGGGTTAGTTCGGACTCGGAAGGAACCGGTTCTAATGAGTACCGAGTCGAGAGGCGTCGAACCCAGGAAGAGGCCTCTGTGGGGGACTCCAGGGGGTCCCAAGGAGTTCCCGATTCAGGGGAGGCCGGGCCCGCTCACTCTGGAGTTGGGAAGGAACGGGACCAACCCGTTGAGGTTGCTGGCCAAGCCATGGAGGTCGGGCCGGGAGAGGGGCAGGAAGAGGACGACCCTGGGTACGAAGCAGTGGGGGTTTCTTCCTCTCTCGATATGGAGAAGGTCGCTACCCTTCGGCGGGTGTACCAGATCCCAAAAAGGATAAGGTGTAGGGTCCCCGGCCCTAGGAATTGGGTGTGTTCACCTGTCCCGCCCAGATTTTTCACGCTCAAGGAATACACACACAAACGGAAAAAACACTGTACTCTCTCGTTAGAACTCACCCTCCTAGAAGAATGAGTGTGACTAGGTTTGAATTGAAAATAGATTTGAATAAAGGGCTTTTGAAAAAGATTTGGAGTCACCACCTAACTTGATTAAGGTGAGTTAGGTCACCTAAAAACTAAGAATAATTCGAAGACTACACTTAGGGTTTTTGGAAAACGATTTTGAAAATATCTCCTCAAGAGAGGGTTTTTTAGGAAAACAGGTTGTTTGGCAACCTTTGGAAAACATTTAGCCCTTTTTGAAAAATAACTCCGTTTTGGTCTATAAAAACAGTAATCTAGGTTCGGAGGTTGGCTACGTGTAGGGAAGACGCACTAAGCCATCACCCTACCCCGCCCTTTCGGTACCTACATGTCAATCTACCCTAGATTCACCTATGAGAGTCTTTAACTAACCAATGTTCAATCCTATCCACTTTAGAAAACAATGTTTAAAAAGATATGATGCATGATATGCAAGTGCAAGAGAAAGACTTGATTTGAAAATAGATTTGGGAATAGAAGAATTTAATTTGATTTTAAAAGAGAGATTTGAAAAGATAGATTTGAAATTGGAAAGCTTAAGAAATTAGAAATAGAGGTTTGGAAATAAAAATTTGAAATTGAAAGTTTGAAAATAGATTGGAGATTTGAAAAGATTGTGGAATCTGAGATTTGAAAAATATGGTGACCGCACCCATGAGGGTTGCCTACGTATCCTTTTGGAGAAATCAGGTCAGTCGTAGTTCGGACAAGAGTCCGATTGAAAATAGAAGAGTTGATTTGGAAGAAAGAGATTGAATTGGAAATTGGATTGGAAGATTGAAAGATTGAACTTGGATTGGAAGATTTGAAAAGATTGGTTTTGAAAGACTTGGTTTTAAGAAACGTAGACTTAGGAAAGACTTGAGACTTAGAAAAGATTTGACTTGACTTGGAAGGATTTTAGAAAAAATTTGACCCAAAAGTTGGACTTGGAAAGATTAGAAAGACTAGATTTAGGAAAGGTTCGAATTAGGGAAGTTTCAAATTAGGAAAATGTCATTTTAAGAAAGTTTTGGAATTAGGAAAGTTTCAACTTGGGAAAGTTTTGAATTAAGAAAGTTGTCAATTTGGGAAAATTTTAACCTAGGAAAGTTTTAAGTTTAGGAAAGTTTTGAAATTGGAAAGTTTCGTTTTAAGAAAAGTTTTGAAATAGGAAAGTGTTGAATTTAGAAATGTTTTGAATTAGGAAAAATTTAGTTTAAGAAAGGTTTAAAATTTGAAAAGTTTCAAGTTAAGAAAGCTTTGAATTTGGAAAGCTTAGAATTATAGAAAGATTTTAAATTAGGAAAGATTTAGAAAATGTTTGAATTAAGAAAGTTTCAACTTAAGAAAATTCTGAATTAAGAAAGTTTTGAGTTTAGAAAGCTTTGGATTTAGAAAGATTTGAAATTTAGAAAGTTTAAGAAAAGTTTAAGATTTAGAAAGTTTTAGAGTTTTAGTTTTAGAAAATCTTGAGATTAGAAAAGGTTGAGTTTAGGAAAGATTTGAAAACTTAGATTTGAAAAGTTAAGATTTGGAAAGAGACAGAATTAGGAAAGGGTTGAATTAGAAAAGATTTGAAAGTTGAGTTTTAAAGTTTAGAAGAGATTTTTTTGTTCAAGTTTTGGAAACTTAAGATTTAGGAAATGAGAAGATTAGGAAGGAGTTGAGTTAGGAAAGAGTTGAATTGGGAAGGGATTGGATTTTGTTTTTAAGAAGAAGTGTTTGATTTTGTTTCCAAAAATAGAGGATCGTATCTAATTTCCTAAATGGGAAGATTGGACTTGGTTTCCTAAAGGGAAGGTAGGATTTTACAAGGATTTGGAAAAGGAAGTTTCTAGAAACCTTAGATTTGGCAGTGTATAGTTTTGACGTAAAAAATAGGAGGTTTTGGGAATCTAGGTTTTAAGGCAAGTTTGAAAACCATGTTTTTGGAAAGAAAATTAGGGTCTCCTAATCGTGGCTCTAGGGCTTGACTTGAGCTCTAAGAAAAGGAATTTTTAGAAAGTAAGTTTTTTGGAAAGGAGATTTATAGAAGGGAATCCTAGAGAGGAGTTTTTGGAAAGATGAGTTTTAAAGAGAGTTTTTGAAAAGATTTTTAGAAGGAGATTGTTGGAAAGAGTTTTTAGGAAAGAGATTTAGGGAGCGTTTTTTAGAAAAAAAAGTTTTGGAGGAGAGTATTTTGGAAAGGAATTTAAGAGGAGAAGTTTTAAAAAATAGATTTTTGGAGGAGTTTTTAGAAAACAATTTTGAAAAGAAAAGTTTTTGGAAAGCATGTTGGAAAAGAGATTTTTAGGAGGAAATTTTCAAAAAGAGATTTTGGAATGTATATAAAATATCTCACTTTACTAAAGCAATTCTAACCATAAGAGAGCTAGAACCACTTTAGGATAGTGGTTTTGAAAATAACAAGATTTAAAAATATGGATCATGAAAGTCACTTTAAATATAACACTTTTCTAAAGCAACTCTAGCCATGGAAAGGCTAGAATCACCCTAGGATTGTAATTTTAAAAACATGTTTTGAAAAAAAAAGACTTTGATACAATTTTGAAAACGATTTTGAAAACCACTTTTGGAAGAATGCAAGAATCATGATATGCACAATGCAAATTTGGGATCGTAAACATACAAGATTAAGGCTTCACCACATAATCAAGGGGGCCGAACTCACGTGGTCTCCGTATAGACTAAAAGAAAGCCCCCGACACGGTGACCCTCCAATAGTCTAATCCTACACATAGACCGGAGTCCCCTTGTTTCAAGCATGCAAAGAAAGGGGGGGAAATAGATGAATGATTAAAATAGAGAAAACCCAAGTGGGTTAGGAGAGAGAAGAGTGAGGAGGAAGTGCAAAAATTTAAATAAGAAGCCTACCTTGTGTCTTCTTTATTTTGCTTGGCTTTGCGCGCCTTGCTTTCTTACTTTTTCTTCGGTCTTCACTTCAGTCTTTAAGAGCTTTGTCTTAGTCTTCAAATCTTCGTAGTTGTAGAACTCCAAGTCTTCAATGGAGGGTTGGAGGCTTGTGTATAAGTGTATAGGGGTGTGTATGAGTATATATGAGGCTATGATCTGTGTATGGTGGCTAGGGTTTGAAAAACCTAAGGAAGCTAGGGTTTAGGAAGTGTACGAGCTCTGTGCATCGAAAATTAGGATTTTTAGATTGAGTTTGCGGACCTCTTTCACGCTGGAGGAGGCTCTGTATTTGTCACACCCCATAACCCGGCCTATACAGATTTAGGGTACATGACCGGCCAGTAGCAAGGCTACCCAAGGCTGCATTACATAAACTGGTTGATCACCTGTGCATAATTATTTGTAATGATATATAATTGCGGAAAATAGAACTTTTAATAACTTGAAAACATAATACATGTCATACATGGTAGAGCTGTGCCTAATCTCAAACATGACATACATAAGGACCAAATCAAGGTCCACAAAAATTATAGCAATATATCATTACAAAACATTGGGTCCAACCCTCAAACATTATACAAAACATAGGCCCGTGGGCCGTAGCTTAAATCCACATATGGCCTCGCTCTAGGGCCTCCCGGATTGGCTACCTGAAAATCATTTGAGAAAACGTAAGCTAATGTTTAGTGAATAACAATGATGCATGAGCGAGAAAATATCATGGACTAGCAATTATATCCAACGTACAAAGGTCGATAATCAGTTATGCATAAGGAAATGAGCTTTTGAGTGTTTTAAGCGTAATCTTGGAACTCGTAGGTAACGTAAATATTATTTGAAACGTTTCAACATTTCAAAACATAATATCATAAGAAGAGATGCAACATAACATTATTCTTGATATAACATTTCATATCATATCTTGTCATAAAACATGTGAACATCTCACAGTTCTCGGTTCAAAACATAAGTGTGCTACAACTCGACATATGAGCTAGGCTCCATAGTAACCATATAGGTCACGCTAAGGCTCTTTAGGCCAGGGACGTCTCCCAACATAGATAGTTTATTTCCCGTCCCTTATCGTAGGACTATCGGGCTAGATTAAGGTCTTGCCACGAGAAGACCCGAGTTGGCACCATACATTGAAAACTTAGCATCTCTTTTATTTAAACATTATAGTCCATGGCTTTCATTCATAACATAAGTATAACTTGTATGCATTTGAAATATGACATTTATAATTGAACGTAAAATTTATGCATTGAAATGTATGGAAAGCATTCATGATATAGAGGTGACCTTAAAACATTTAGAAAATACTAGAGTTTTACTCATGGCATATCGTTACTCACCTTTCTCCGACTAGGCGGGTGACAAACAAGGTATTCCTACACAAATGCACGTAGAAGTAAAGAAACATCAATACAAGACTCTAAGGTAAAGCAATAACGTATAAGTCAAAACTAAGCACATAAACCCCTTAACCCCGACTCAACAACACCTCATTCTCACAACAGGAGAGCGAGGCTAAACTCTAAGATAAGGCCCCGATGTAAAATAAGAACATAAAGTTGAGGTTTGAAAATGAAAGTCGAAATGTCAACTCCTTCATCGAATTCCAACCACCTCTTAAAGATGAGTTCACACCCAAGGCTAGTTTCATTTGAAAATAGGCTTAAAGGCGTTTATTTTGATAGGTCATGGACCAAAAACACATTTCGGGTGAAGAAGTTATGCCTCACGGAAGGTGGACTAAAATTTTGGAAAACAATGTTGTTGGCATGGATTTTGGGTCAAGTTTAAACTTTCATAACTCTCAATCTGTAATGAATTAGAAAACACACTTTACATGGATAAAAAGGTCCATGAGTCTACTTTCTAATGCTTTAAACGGTGCATCAATCTGAGTTCTGTAGAAAAAGTTATACCTATTTTACTAAACAGTGCCGAAACTGGCCGATGGTTCGAACGCCCAACCGGCTGTTCGAACGGCAGGCCAAAAATAACCTAGCCGTTCGAACGCCCAAAATGGCCGTTCGAACCCTAGGTAAAAATGGAAAAACACCCTCTCGGGCCATTCGAACGCCCTGAGGGGCCGTTCGAACGCCAAGCTAAATGGAAAACTCCGCTCTCGGGCCGTTCGAACGCCCCCTTCTGCGCAGCAACGATTCTCAACCCAAAACTCTCCCAAAACTTCTCCAAACACTACCAAACCTTCCCAACACTCTTAGGGCTCAAAGATTAGCCTACAAGGATGACAATAACTCAAAATGGGGGAGAAAAAACAATTAAAACAATGGGATCTAAAGAAGAAAACAAAACCTTAACATTTCACATAATTGGGGATTCTTCAAACCACCACCCCCAATCTTCAACAATGAGCTTCAAGCTCTCAAAATCATGCAAATGGGACCTAAGGGATCCCCCAAACTTAATGACAACACTCCAAGATGCATATATACAATATCCCAACATTTTCTCACAAGATAGATGCATATACATATATAATTGTGTAGAGAGAAAAATGAAACCTTACCTTCTTCAAACTTGGTGAAGTCTTCAATGGCTTCAATCCCTTCCTTCAAGCCTTCTTCCTTCAATTTTCCCTTCCTTCTTCCCCTTTCTCTCTTCCTCCCTCTCTCAATCGGTTGGTGAGAGTTGTGTATATGTGTGTGTGTTTTGTGGGTGTTAGTAGAAGACACACATGGGAAATAATCTCATGTGTCTCACACCTCTAACACCAGCTACAACACAAGTTCTTATTGGTCAATTTTGGCCCAAAAGAAGAAATAATTAATATCAAATACTGCATAAACTAAAAATTCTCATTAATATGATTAAATAGAGGTTTGGGATATCAGAGTATTTATAGACAAAGGAATGCACTAGCGCCTGTTGCAGTGGTGCTAGGCCAAAAATTACACTGGTGCCACTAGGAGTGGTGTCAGCCATTTAGGAAATGTTTAAGGTCGGCAAGCAATGTATCTTTAGATGATTTGGGCACCTGTACTAGTGACTACCATGTAATTTTTAGTCTGGTTTCACTAGGAGTGACTCTGGAAGGTCCGGAGATGAATTGAAGGGGCCGGGAATGACTTGGAGAGCCGGAAAGGGACAAGAACCCTTAGAATAATGTCTCGAGGACAAAGGACTTGAAAAATGATGATGAGATTTGTTAGAAGGGTTGATCGGGCCATTAGGGGCAAAACGGTCAACCGGGCTGGAAAGTTGTCGAGATGGACTCGGAATGTTCCGAAAAAAGACTCGAGATTTGGAAAAATTATTTAGAATGTTCCCAAAGGCTACCGATTCGACACCCAGAGCCGATGTGGTAGGAAAAGGCGATCGGCCCACCAGGGGCAAAACGGTCATTTCGCACCGGGTTTGCCGGAACTGACTCGGAATGATCCAGAAAGATAAAGAAAGGTTGAGAATACTATAGGAAACATTCTTGGAAGGTTACCGATTTGATACCCAGAGCCGGTGTGGTTAGACAAGGCGACCGGCCCACCAGGGGCAAAATGGTCATTTCGCACTGGGTTTGCCGGAACTGACTCGGAATGATCCGAAAAGAAAAAGAAAGGTTGAGAATACTATAGGAAGCATTCTCGAGAGGTTACCAGTTTGATACCCAGAGTCGGTGTGGTTCCCGGGGCGTTTGGATGCCTAGGGGCAAAATGATCATTTAGCTTCAAATGAGCCCTACGGGCCCAGGAAGCAACTGGTGAACTGAATTGGAGTTTAAAATTCATGTTAGAGTCCGAATATGCATGTGATGTCGCGCCCGGTCCTAATCAAGCGTCATTAACACTGTCTTAGGATGAACGTGATCGCACAGGTCACCTACCTGTAAGCGAAACCTCAACATGGTCCCAAAGATAGAAATCTTTTAGGAATAAATAACATCATATTAAATAAGTAAAACCATCTCATAATCCTCCAACATAATCATTAAGAAAACTCTTAATCCACACTTATGAATATTACAAAACCACAAAATAAACCAAACTCCAACAAGACTTTAATACAAAGTACAACAATATACATGACGACTAACTCAACTACAGAGTTTCTCGAAGCTCCCCGACTGAACACCAACAGTGGACTGGATATTCTCCCACGTTCCTGCAAAAAAACCTGTGTGGGTGTGAGCTATATATCAACGTGCTCACAAGATAATCAAACTCATAAAGACGGAATGATAAACATCCACTGAATTAATCATCAATAGATAATACATCATCAACAATAAACCAAATGCCTCTTGTGATGCAATATATGATTCACCGCATATGTGTGCGCTATTTTGATAACATTGGCCTAATATATCGATGGTTTGTCATCAAGGATGCCCCACATCGACACCCTTTAGGTTAGCCCCACATCGGCTGAACCTTAGGTTAGCCCCTACTCGGCTATACCTCCTCTATGCAATGCAAAGTGTGCACACAATGTATGAATTGTACGCAATTATCACCTCATAATCAAGCAATCACCACCATTCATAACAAGCATTCAGTTCAATATGAATAAGATCATCAATATCCCCACCTGATACCGCTTACTCTCAAGTTGAGCTACTCTTTCGGTTGAACAGGAATAGTATGATCCGCTTCTGAACCAACCAAACACCACCACATCAAACATGATGAAATAGATGCTATAATTCATAACCAATGCATAATTATAGCTTATACTTTTTAAATATATGATTGAGAATATCATAATGCATTAGAACTTAATAGGATGTTAAACCCTTCCTTAATGCAACCGAAGACGTGAAAACACTTTCACCATTCTAATGCCCCAACAAGTATCAATATATATTTCTCACCTCAAGTAATAAACACAAAACTTTCTCTCTTGAATTCTTCTTCCTCCTTTTCTTTTCTCTCTTTTATTTTACTTCTTCTTTCTCTTTCGACCATCGTAGAACCCAATTTCTCTCTTTTATCTTACCAGACACAAAATAGATACAATGTGTATCTATTATCCACACATGTCACACACACACACCCTTGCTAGCAAAATTCGTGAAACACACACCTCTCACACGTGAAGCACACACCTAGGTGTCTTAGGGTTAAACCCCCACCTAGCACTTCTTTGCTTCCTTAATCCACCTCTAATCCACATAATTAACATAAACTAAGCCTAAAGATTAATCAAGCTAATTAATCATGAATTAATTAAGCTCACCAATCCTAATCAAGACCTCCAACAATGAGCAGACCAGCCGACCAACTTACCGAGGTCTCCCTATGGCCGAGCAGACCATGACCCTGACCGATGACCCCTATGGCCAATCACGACCGACCAGACCATGGCCAATCACGATCGACCAACCATGGCCAATCACGACCGACTAGACCATGGCGAGCACGGCCGACAGCCCATGGTCAACCATGGCCAACCAGACCATGGCGAGCACGGCCGACCAGACCGTGGCCAGTAAGACCATGGCCAGCACGGCCGAGCACGAGCTACCGAGTTGCATGCTATTAAGCTAAGTACGATGCTAAGCAAGTTAGGGTCTCACAATTCTTCCCTCCTTAAAGAATTTCGTCCCGAAATTCACTTACCGAATTAGAATAAATACGGATATTGATTCTTCATTGACTCCTCACTCTCCCATGTTACCTCCTCAACTGCATGACTCTTCCACCATACCTTTAACGACGGTATTACCTTATTGCGCAGAACTTATTCTCTACGGTCTAGTATTTTAACAGGTTCTTCAACATAACTTAAATCATCTTCCAACTCTAACGGTTGTTGAGTTAACACATGCGAAGGATCTGGCATATACTTCCTTAACATGGAAATATGAAAGACATTATGTAATTTAAACATCTCCGAAGGTAAATCGAGTCGATAAGCTGTTGTGCCAACTCTTTCCACAATAGTATAGGGTCCAATGTACCTTGGACTCAACTTTCCTTTCTTCCCAAATCTCAAGATACCCTTCCATGGAGCTACTTTCAAAAATACTTGATCACCCACCTCAAATTCTAATTCTCTTCTTTTGTTATCTGCATAACTTTTCTGTCGGCTCTGCGTTACTTTCAAGTGTTCTTGAACAATTTTAATCTTCTCAGTTGTACTTTGAATTATTTCAGGACCCAACAACTGTCTTTCTCCCACCTCACTCCAACACACTGGAGTTCTACACCGACGCCTATACAAAGCTTCAAATGGAGCCATCCCAATGCTAGATTGATAACTATTATTATACGCAAATTTCATTAAAGCTAGGTGATCCCCCTAACTGCCTTTGAAATCTAATACACAAGTTCTTAACATATCCTCTAAGGTCTGAATAGTTCTCTTTGATTGACCATCAGTTTGAGGATGAAATGCTGTACTAAATTTCAAAGTAGTACCCAAAGCTTGCTACAAACGAGGCCAAAATTTAGAAGTAAATCTTGGATCGCTGTCTGCAACTATAGACACTGAAGCTCCATGCAATCTCACAATTTCATCAACGTATAATTTAGCATACCTATCAAGAGTATAGGTAGTCTTAACTGATAAGAAATGAGCTGATTTAGTCAACCTATCAACAATTACCCAAATAGAATCAAATCCGCTTGGAGTTCTGGGTAATCCCACCACAAAGTCCATAGTAATGTGCTCCCACTTCCATTGTGGAATAGGAAGAGGTTGCAATAAACCTGCCGGCTTCTGATGTTCTGCTTTTACTTGTTGACAAGTCAAACATTTAGCCACAAACTCTGCAATTTCTCTCTTCATGCTAGGCCACCAATACACTTCCCGAAGATCACGATACATTTTTGTACTTCCCGGATGCATAGCATGCAGAGATTGATGTGCCTCCTCCAAAATCTCATTCTTCAACGCTTGATTATTCGGTACACAAAAACGGGTCCCAAACATTATGGTACCATTAGCATGAATGGAAAAATCAGTTCTCACCCCTTCATTCACTTGCTTCCTGATTGTCTCCAACCGAGGATCTTGAAGTTGTAGTTCCCGAATTTGATCAAATAACAATGGTCTTACCCAGAATTGTGCTAACGCTGCATCAATCCTCATCATTTCAAACTCCACCCCAAAAAAGGCTAACTCTGCAACCAATTCCGCTTGGCAACATTGAATACATGACAATCTCCCGGAAGCTTTTCGACTCAAAGCATCTGCTACCACATTAGCTCTTCCTGGGTGATAATGGATAACACACTCATAATCTTTGATCAATTCCATCCACCTCCGTTGCTTCACATTTAGATCTCTTTGGGTAAACAAATACTTCAAACTCTGATGATCTGTAAATATCTCACACGGCTCACCATATAGGTAGTGTCTCCACAATTTCAAGGCAAACACCACTGCTGCTAGCTCCAAATCATGAATAGGATAATTCTTCTCGTGAGTCTTCAATTGTCTAGAAGCATAGGCAACAACTCTGCCTTTCTGCATTAACACACAACCCAAGCCTTGATGAGAAGCATCACTATAAATCACAAAGTCTCCCTTCCCTGAAGGAATGGTTAGCACAGGAGCTGTAGTCAATTTTATCTTCAATTCTTGGAAACTAAGCTCACAATCATCAGTCCATTCAAATTTTACATCCTTCCGTGTCAATTTAGTTAACGGTACAGTGATAGATGAGAATCCTTGAATAAACCGTTTGTAATATCCCGTCAACCCCAAGAAACTTCTAATTTCAAACACATTCTTCGGCTGCTCCCAATTCATTATAACTTCAATATTCTTTGGATCAACACAAATTCCTTTATCAGAAATCACATATCCCAAAAAAACCACCCTGTCGAGCCAAAACTCACATTTACTGAATTTGGCATATAACTGTTTATCCTGCAAAATTTGTAAAACAAGTCTTAAATGCTCTTCATGTTCCTCCTTACTATGTGAATAAACTAGGATATCATCAATAAATACAATAACAAATGAATCAAGAAAAGGCTGAAATACTCGGTTCATCAAGTCCATGAAAATAGCTGGAGCATTAGTCACTCCAAACGGCATTACTAAGAACTCATAGTGTCCATACCGCGTTCGAAAAGCAGTTTTTGAGACATCACTGTCTTTCACCTTCAGTTGATGATAACCGGATCTTAAATCAATCTTTGAAAGGACCTTGGCCCCTTGCAATTGATCTAACAAGTCATCAATACGTGGCAATGGATATTTATTCTTCACTGTAACTTGATTCAATTGCCGATAATCAATACATAGCTTCATAGTTCCATCCTTCTTCTTCATAAACAACACAGGAGCTCCCCACGATGACCCACTAGGTTGAATGATCCCTCGATCTAACAAGTCTTGCAATTGAGTTTTTAATTCCCTCAACTCTGATGGTGCCATTCTATACGGTATAATGGAGATTGGAGTAGTTCCCGGTAATAAGTCAATAGAGAACTCCACCTCCCTATCAAGCACAATCCCTGGTAGCTCCTTCGGAAATACATCTACAAAGTCTTGAACTACAAGAAGATCTAACAGCTTAAACTCTGCTTTAGTAGTATCAATCACATGAGCTAAGTACCCTTCATATCCCTTCTGTAATAATTTTCTAGCTTTTAAAGCTGATATTAAACAAGTTGGAACCACATCCCGCTCACCTTGAAATCTGAACTTTGATTCATCTGGCACTTGAAAAATAACTTCCTTCTTGAAACAGTCAATGGAAGCATGATAAGATGATAGCCAGTCCATACCTAATATCATATCAAAATCGTGCATTGCTAAAGGAATCAAATCCATATTCAGCTCTTTCTCCCCAATTTTTAACACACAACCTTTATACACCACTTCTATTAACACCACATGCTCCACAAGTGTAGAAACAAGTAAATGTTGTGCCATAGGTATATGTGGTCTATGTAGATGTTTACTAAATGCAATGGAAACAAAAGAGTGGGTAGATCCGGGATCTAACAGTACGTAAACATCCTTATTAGCCACAGATATCATACCTGTCACTACTGTAGGTGTAGCTTGAGCATCCCGCTGGGTTATAGCATATATCCGTGCCTGAGTCCGTGGTTCAGAAGTAGTCCCACGTCCACGTTGTGCACTCCCAATCGTCCCTCTTCCACTACCAGCCACACTACCCACAGAGGAGGTTGCTATAGGGCCCTGAGTACAATGTTTTGCTATGTGACCCGTTCGTCCACATTGATAGTATTTATCACTCCAAGGCATTGGAAAATCCCTAATAATATGGCCATCTGCTCCACACCTATAACAAGTAACTCCTCCCATTCTGTCACCAAAAGTTCCCGAACTTGAAGGTTGCACTCGGGTTCTCCAAGAGCCCCGACCACTTGGACTTCCAGATCTGGGACTCCCTGTTCTTTGACTTGACTGTGATCTTCCCTGTCCACCATATCTTCCAGATTCAGATGATTTTTGGCCTGACATTCCAGCCCCTATATCAAACTTTCCCTTTTTGAACTGTTCTCTCCTACCCAACAATTCTTTCACATCTTGCTCCACAATTTTTGCTTTATTCACCAAGTCAGCATATCTTACCATCTCAAGAGCTGAAATTCGAGATCGTACACTCAACTCTAATCCCTGTTGGAATCTCTTGCATTTAGCATCTTCGGTGCGTACTAAATCAAGTGCAAACCGTGATAAAGCTATAAATTGTTCTTCATACTCAGACACAGTCATCTTTCCCTGCTTCAAAGAGATAAAATCCTGCTCCTTCTAATATTTGTAAATAAGCGAGAAGTACTGCTCATTAAATGCCTCTATAAATTGTTGCCATGTAATTGGTACTCCACCACCCTAGAAACCCATCATTCATCTCGTTGCCTACCACCAATTTCGAGCTTCACCTTTCGACATGAATGCAGCCAACATCAGTTTTTGTTCATCAGTCACCGCCATTACCTTAAAGATTGCCTCTAATTTCTTCAACCACTCCTCTGCCACCAATGGATCAATTGCCCCGGTGAACTCTGGAGGATTCAGTTTCATGAATTGTTCATGCAATGTACTAGTCCTTTGCAATGATCTCATGGACTGATATTCAATATATTGAGCTAAAACATTTGCCACTCTATCGTCTGCATCTGGTGGATTTTGAACACCCTCTCCCTGTCATCTTTGCCCCTGAACAAGAGCTGACGATGCTTCCTCCTCAGCTCTCCTCAGTGAATCTCTTTGAGCCATATTTTCTGTATTAATTCAAAATTAGTACGCAATATATATGACTCACATAAGCTCACTAACTTGAACTGACACAAATAATACCCTATAGTCCACTGCAACTCTAGACATTAACTCCATAACATAGCCTCAGTTGCAAACCTTGGCTCAAAACAACTTGACAATAGAACTTTGGTGTTAAACCTCAGCTCTGATACCAATTTGTCGCGCCCGGTCCTAATCAAGCGTCATTAGCACTGTCTTAGGATGAACGTGATCGCACAAGTCGCCTACCTGTAAGCGAAACCTCAACATTGTCCCAAAGATAGAAATCTTTTAGGAATAAATAACGTCATATTAAATAAGTAAAACCATCTCATAATCCTCCAACATAATCATTAAGAAAACTCTTAATCCACACTTACGAATATTACAAAACCCCAAAATAACCAAACTCCAACAAGACTTTAATACAAAGTACAACAATATACATGACGACTAACTCAACTACAGAGCTTCTCGAAGCTCCCCGACTAAACACCAACAGTGGACTGGACATTTTCCCACGTTCCTGCAAAATAACCTGTGTGGGTGTGAGCTATACATCAACGTGCTCACAAAATAATCAAACTCATAAAGACGGAATGATAAACATCCATTGAATTAATCATCAATAGATAATACATCATCAACAATAAACCAAATGCCTCTTGTGATGCAATACATGATTCACCGCATACGTGCGCGCTATTTTGATAACATTGGCGCAATATATCGATGGCTTGTTATCAAGGATGCCCCACATCGACACCCTTTAGGTTAGTCCCACATCGGCTGAACCTTAGGTTAGCCCCTACTCGGCTATACCTCCTCTATGCAATGCAAAGTGTGCACACAATATATGAATTGTACGCAATTATCACATCATAATCAAGCAATCACCACCATTCATAACAAAGCATTCCGTTCAATATGAATAAGATCATCAATATCCCCACCTGATACCGCTTACTCTCAAGTTGAGCTACTCTTTCGGTTGAACAGGAATAGTATGATCCGCTTCTGAACCAACCAAATACCACCACATCAAACATGATGAAATAGATGCTATAATTCATAACCAATGCATAATTATAGCTTATACTTTTTAAATATATGATTGAGAATATCATAATGCATCAGAACTCAATAAGATGTTAAACCCTTCCTTAATGCAACCGAAGACGTGAAAACACTTTCACCATTCTAATGCCCCAACAAGTATCAATATATATTTCTCACCTCAAGTAATAAACACAAAACTTTCTCTCTTGAATTCTTCTTCCTCTTTTTCTTTTCTCTCTTTTATTTTTCTTCTTCTTTCTCTCCCGACCATCGTAAAATCCAGTTTCTCTCTCTTATCTTACCAGACACAAAATAAATACAATGTGTATCTATTATCCACACATGTCACACACACACACCCTTGCTAGCAAAATTCGTGAAACACACACCTCTCACACGTGAAGCACACACCTAGGTGTCTTAGGGTTAAACCCCCACCTAGCACTTCTTTGCTTCCTTAATCCACCTCTAATCCACATAATTAATATAAGCTAAGCCTGAAGATTAATCAAGCTAATTAATCATGAATTAATTAAGCTCACCAATCCTGATCAGGACCTCCAACAATGAGTAGACCATGCCGAACCAAACCTGCTGACCAACTTACCGAGGTCTCCCTATGGTCGAGCAGACCATGCCCGACCTGCCGATGCTTCCTATGGCCGAGCAGACCATGGCCAATCACGACCCAGCAGCCCATGGCCGACCACGGCCAACTAGACCATGGCGAGCACGGCCGACCAGACCATGGCCAAGCAAGACCATGGCCAGCACGGCCGAGCACGAGCTACCGAGTTGCATGCTATTAAGCTAAGTATGATGCTAAACAAGTTAGGGTCTCACATGTGATGTGTGAAAATGAGCCCAATTGGGTAGGAGATTGCCGAGCGGGCAAAAATGGGGTGCTTACATCGCCTAAGGAGGGGGAGATAGCGATCTTTAAGGGCGCACTGGCCGGAGGCTTTCGTGTGCCGTTCCCTCGGCCAGTTAGAAAGATTCTACAAAGGTTACGCCTCTCCCTCGAACAGCTCTTGCCGAACGCCTGGCGGATCATGGCGGGTTGTATGATCCTCTAGCAGATCATCCACGAGAGGGACGTGATGCTAAAGGAGTTCTCATATTGCTACAGGCCGGCCTAGCGTGGGAAGGGGTACTGGTACTTCTTAGGTCGGTTAACAGGGCTCGATCTAGTCGGTGAGCTTCCTTCGTCACACAAGAACCGGAAGGACCGGTTCTTCTTCATTAGCGGAGAGGGCTGGGAGTTCTGCCCCTGGGAGACAAACTTCTCTGCTCGGATCCCCAGACAATGGGGTTACCCGAGTAAGAAGGGTATGATTTCTTCCCCGAGTCTTCTTCCTCCCCTTTTGCTTGATTTTTTTGCAAGTGTCGCCCGTTCTGACTTAGGTGTCCTACGGGTGTCAGGTTAGGTAAAACCCCTTCTATCTGCAGAGCACAAGGCGGTCGTAGAGGCGGTCAAAGAGTACGAATTTCGAAATGCCAAAGACTTGGTGACTGTCGAGGCGCTTGCTCAATACCTCTTGGCTAAGCAGGTTCAATTTCTGTGACGTTGCCAATTAAGGCCCTCTGGCTCTGCTCGGCACTTAGCCGAGCAGGTTCAATTTCTGTGCCATTGCCAATTAAGGCCCTCTGGCTCTGCTCGGCACTTGGCCGAGTAGGTTTAATTTCTGTACCACTGCCAATTAAGACCCTCTGGCTCTGCTCGGCACTTGGCCGAATAGTTTCAATTTCTGTACCATTACCAATTAAGGCCCTCTGGCTCTGCTCGGTACTTGGCCGAGCAGGTTCAATTTCTGTGCCACTGCCAATTAAGGCCCTCTGGCTCTACTTGGCACTTGGCCGAGCAGTTTTAATTTCTGTGACATTGCCAATTAAGTCCCTCTGGCTCTGCTCGGCACTTGGCCGAGCAGATTCTATTTCTGTGCCATTGCTAATTAAGGCCCTCTGACTCTGCTCGGCACTTGGCCGAGCAGATTCTATGTCGTTTCCATGCAAGTAGACAGATTCTATGTTGATTCCAGTAAACAATTGTCAAACAGTCACTTTTATTGATATTCTGGTGAATTACAAGTAGGAGTCTTTCAAGAAAAGTACTTCCTTAGGTGCTCTGCGTGCCACGGGTGTGGGAGCTCCTTGCCTTCTGAGCTCCTCAACCTATACGTCCCCTTCTTAGTACTGCTGACCACCTTGTAAGGTCCTTCCCAATTGGGTCCGAGCTTGCCCTCTCTAGAATCTTTAGTGGACTAATTGACTCTTTTTGGAACAAGGTCCCCGGTTATAAAGTCTTTTGGTCGGACTCTGGAGTTGTGATATTGGCGCATCTTCAGCTGGTAAGAGGTCATCCTCATAGCCGTTTGCAGCCTCCTTTCTTCCAACAAATCTAGGTCGACATTCATCGCCTCACCATTGGTCGCTGGGTCAAATTACACCGTTCTGGGGTTGGGGAGGCCGATCTCTATCGAGATGACGGCCTCGGTGCCAATGGTGAGTGAGAACGGGGTCTGTCCCGTGGATACTCTCTCTGTTGTTTTGTAGGCCCAAAGGATGTTAAGGAGCTCCTCCGCCCACAAACCCTTGGCCTTCTCTAGCTTTGACTTGAGAATCTTTAAGAGGGACCTATTGGTAACTTCAACTTGGCCGTTCGCCTGGGGGTGCTTGGGGGACGAAGCATGGTGGCTTATTCCCAGGTCAGTGCATAGTTGGTTGAACTGTCTACCCTCGAACTGCTTCCCGTTGTGCGTGATGATGACCTTGGGGATTCCGAACCTGCACACAATGTTTTGCCACAAGAATTTCTTCATCTTCTCCTCAGTGATCGTCGGAAGGGCTTCTACCTCTGCCCACTTTATAAAGTAGTCAATGGCCACTACTGCGAATTTCGTTTGTCCTTTGCCGAGTGGCAACGGTCCCACAACGTCAATCCCCCATTGCGCGAAGGGCCAAGGGGTCTGGATTGAAGTTAACTCTTGAGGGGGCAATCTTGGGATGTTAGCGAACCGTTGGCACTTGTCACACTTCTTGACGAATTCTTAGGCATCTTTCTCCATGGTGGGCCAATAGTAGGCCGTCCGTAGTATCTTTTTGGCCAGGGATCGGCCACCAGAGTGGTTCCCGCAAACCCCCTCGTGGACCTCCCGCATTATGTAATCTGCCTCTTCCTCGTTGGCACAACAAAGCCACGGCATGGTGTGCCCCTTTTTGTATAATATCCTGCCTTGTATGAGGTATCTGCTCAACCGATACTGAATCCTCCTCGCTTTGTTCTGGTCTTTAAGTAGGGTTCCGTTCTCCAAATAATTCCTGATTTGGGTCATCCACGAGGATTCGGGCGCAATATGGTCAACTTCCGAGCTCTGGATGCTCGGTGAATCAAGGATCTCAATCGGGACTCTCGGGTCGGGCTCATTTGATGAGGCTATCGTGGCCAGTCGGTCTGCCTCTTTATTCTGCAATCTTAGGACACGTTCCAAGAGTATCTTCGCAAATCTCCTAGCCACGCTCTTCGCCATCTGGCAATATTACTTCATATTGTCTTCTTTGGTTTCATACTCTCCCTGGACTTGCTCCACTACAAGCTGAGAGTAGCTTCGCACCACTATCTGTTCAATCCCCATTCGCCGAGCCATTCTGAGATCGGCAATGAGTGCTTCGTATTCTGCGACGTTGTTGGTGGCAGGGAACTTGAAGCGGAGCACATATTCCATCTTGTAGCCATCCTGGTTGACGCGGACCAGGCCGACGCCGCCTGAATCATAAGTAAAAGAGCCATCAACGTTCAGGACACAGTGGCTGTCAGGTAAGTTGGCTTAAAGGGTGGGAGGGGTCGGGTTGGTGAATTCTGTGATGAAATCCGCAGCAGCTTACCCTTTGATCTCCAGTCGGGGTCGATAGTGTTGAGTCAATACCTTGATTTTGATGATAACAAAACATGGTTAAATGATCTAATAATTCTACTTAGTGTGCAGATGAATTATTAATTAGATCTTGACTTGAAGCTTATCATAATAGAGGATTTATGATGAAAAGCATGATGAAGTGATGCATTCTACAAAGGTGATATTATAAGAAGAAAAAGAAATCTCAAGTTGATGAAAATCCTAGATTGAAGATTGATAAGCATGAAAGAATAGCATACTCAACAATGGTGATTTTATAAGGGAATGAAGATGATGGATATCAAAGAAGAAGAATGAAAATAATCAAAGTCTTGATTTAAAAGATTGAAGACTTTGAGTACTTGAAGATATCTTGCAAGAATGGAAGAAAAAGATACCAACTCAAAATATGAAAGTTTTCTTAGAAGATTTGAAGATGTCTTGAAGACATGGAAGGAATCACAAGATTTGGAAAGCTTTCTTGAGTTGTTGAAGTCCATGGAGAAGCCACGTTGATTGAAGAAATGAAGATTCTAAGTCATGGAAGCTCTCTTGAAGACATTGAAGAAGACTTGAATCAATGGATGAAGCTATGATAATGGAAGAGCTCTACAAGTGATGAAAATGAAGAAAACTCACCTTGAATGGATTGAAGATGTTCTTGGAGTCATCTAATCTTGAAGAAGTGTTTGCAAGCTTTAAAAAGCCTATTTAGATGATCCTTGAAGAGATTGGAAGCTTTGAAAAAGAATGAAGAAAAGTTGCAAAAATATGGGTTTTTGGAAAAAGGGTCGACTCCTCAAGTTAAAAGAGCCGACTCATTCGAACAGAGCCTTGGAATTCTGCTGGAAGCTTAAAAGAGTCGACTCCTGGCCAAAAAGAGTCGACTCATTGCAACAGAGAATAAACAATTCTGCAGACTGCTGAAAAGAGTCGACTCCTGGGACAAAAGAGTCGACTCATTTGGACAGAAACTTGAAAAATCTGCTGAAATGCAAAAAGAGTCGACTCATTGTGAAAAGAGTCGACTCCTAGACTCTAACGGCTAGTTTTCTGACAGACGGTATGGGCACAAACACAACCAAATCTTCTCCCATACTTCTCCAACGGCTAGAATCGATCCATACCTATATATATGAGATATATACAGCTTCAAAGATGGAAGGAAGAGCAATCATACCATTCATATCAAGTGCTTCAAAGCTGAAAATCACCTGCACCTAACTGTTACATATTCTTGCTGAGTGTTTAAAGTTATCCATTGAGTTGTATTCATTTGTATACTCACTAGGAGAGTCACTCTTTGTATAATCTTCATTCATTCTTGTTTGGGTGGGTTTGTAACCTTGTAAGTTTAAGTGTTCTTGGGAAAAACACTTGTAAGTTTAAGAGAAGCTTGGACAAAATCTCTTAGGTTTTGAAAGCTTAGGAAGAAGCTTTTGTAAAGAGTGAGCTGGGCACTCGTGGCACAACCAGCGGCTGTGTAAGGTGTATTGCATAGTGGAATTCCTTCGAAAGGATCGAAGAAGAGAGGACGTAGGCAAAGTTGGCCGAACCTCTATAAATCTGGTGCATATTTCTTCTGCCTCTGTTTTGCTTACTTGCTTATTATGCATGCTTGCAAATACTTGCTCTAATGTACACTTCATTTGCTTGATACATATACTTTGATTATTTGTTACTAAAATCCATAAACGATTTTTTAGTTGAAACTCTTGTTAAAAATTCTATAAAACCCAATTCACCCCCCCTCTTGGGTTGCCTACTTGGGCCAACAGATAGTGGATGTCGAACTGACTAAGCTCAACAAACCATTTCACTAGGCGTCCTGACGTCTCGGGCTTGTGTAGGATGTTCTTCAGGGGCTGGTCAGTGAGCACCACAATCGTGTGGGCTTGAAAGTAGGGCCTCAGGCGCCGAGTTGCCGTCACCAGCGCAAAAGCCATGAGTTCCATCTTCGGGTATCGCTCCTCTGCTCCACGCAAGGCGCCACTGGTGTAGTATACTGGCTTCTAGATCCCCCTTTCTTATCAGACAAGAGCTGAGCTCACTGTTGTCACTGACACTGCCAAATACAGAAACAATTCTTCCCTCGGGACAGTTTGGCTAAACAGCGGGACTGAGCTAAAATACTGTTTGAGTTGACCGAACGCCGCTTCACACTCCTCATTCCACTCGAACGCCTTGCGCAGAATTTTAAAGAACGGAAGACACTTATCGGTGGACCGAGAGATGAATCTGTTCAGAGCTGCAACACGTCTCGCCAGCTGCTGAACGTCCTTCGTCGTCCGGGGCCCCTGCATGTCGATAATGGCCTGAATCTTTTTTGGGTTCGCCTCAATCCCCCTTTGTGAGACCATAAAACCTAGGAACTTCCCTGAGGCGACGCCGAAAGCACACTTGGCGAGATTGAGCTTCATCTGGTACTTGCGGAATGTCTGGAACGTCTCCTCAAGATCCCGCAGGTGGTCGATGACCCCCTTGCTCTTCACCAACATGTCATCCACCTAAACCTGCACATTACGGCCAATCTGTGACTTGAACATGAGGTTGACCAACCGCTGGTATGTTGCCCCTGCATTCTTCAATCCGAACGGCATGGCGTTGCAACAATAGAGCCCTCGGTTTGTGATGAAGGTCATATGCTCTTGGTCGCACTCCGCCATCCGGATCTGGTTATATCCTGAAAAAACATCCATAAAGGTTAGCATTTCATACCCCGCGGTAGAGTCGACGAGGAGGTCGATAGTCGGTAGTGGGAAACTGTCTTCGGGGCATGCTTTGTTCAGGTCGGTGAAGTCAACGCACATTCGCCACTTCCCATTGGACTTCTTCACCATGACAACGTTGGAGAGCCAAGCAGGGTAGTGCACTTCCCTGATGAACTTCGCCTACACCAGTTTCTTTGCCTCATCAGCGACGGCCTCATTCCTTTCCGGTGCAAAGTTCATTCGCTTCTGCTTAACCGGCCTGGCCTCAGGATCAATATTCAAGTAGTGAGTCGCTACTCGGGTATCAATCCCGGGCATGTCTTCGTGAGACCAGGCAAACACATCAGCGTTATCCCTCAAGAACTTCCTCAGTTGCCGCTTCAACTCCTCAGGCGCGGTAGTCCCGATCTTCACTGTCCAGTCTGGCTAGGGGATCCCGATTGGGACTTTTTCCAGTTCTTCTGCCGGTTCACCTCTCCTTACTTCCTCCTCATCCCTAGGCTCGAGCTCTTCAATAACCAAGGTCTCCTTGCTATGTTCTTTTTTGAGGGAGGCCATGTGGCACTCCCGTGCTTCCTTCTGGTCACCCCTTGTGCACCCGAGCCCAGTGTCGGTCGGAAACTTGATCCGAAGGTGGTACGTGGAAGCCACTGCTTTAAATTGGTTCAGAGTGGTCTGGCCCATGATGGCGTTGTATACAGATGGGTAATCCACAACCACAAAGTGGACCATTTTCATCTCCCAGTGTGGTTCCTCTCCAAGGATGACCGGTAGGGCGATAGACCCAAAAGGGACCACCCGGTCTCCAGTAAAGCCGACCAGGGGGCAACTGACTGGCTTCAACTTCTCTTGGCCAATCTACATCTTTTCGAAGGCCTCCCGGAACAAGATGTCGGCTGAGCTTCCGATGTCGACCGAGACTTTCCAAGTTTTGAAGTTGGAGACCACAGTGGAAATAACTAAGGGGTCATTATGGGGTTGATGCAGCTCGGTTGCTTCTTCTTCCGTGAAGGTGATCACGGGGCCCTTAGATTTTGTCTTCTTGCTGGCCGTCCCGACCAGCATTACTTCCGCTTCGGTTCGGATATCCCGAACATGCTTCTTCCTTGTAGAAGAGGACGGTCCTCCTCTAGCAAACCCTCCTGCAATGACCCTTATCTCTCCAATGGGCTGGGTGGATGTTTCTGTTCTGGTTGGGCTGCATCATTCACCCCACGTTGGGTTTCGGCCAGCCACATAGCGGCTGAGTCTGCCCCGTTTGATCAGGTCCTCTATCTGTTGCTTCAGGTCGATACAATCCTCCGTATTATGGCCATGATCACGGTGGAAGCGACAGTATCTCCTTCTGTTCCTCATGTTCGAGGGCGTCTTCAGAGGCTTTGGCCATTTTAGGTCCGGATCATCCCTAATCTCCATCAGGACATCTTTCAGCTTCATCGTAAGCGGGGTGAACGTTCTATCCAAACCACGGTAGTGTTCTCATCTATCTTCTCCTCAGTTCCTTAACCGGTTACTAGATCTGCTCGTCTTTGTCTCCCTCTCATCGTTCGAGGTTCCACCTAACCTTTTCTTCTCCGTGCGCGAGCCGCCCCTTCGTCATTGTCTCGTCTGGCGCTCGTGGCATCTTCTGCATTCATATGCTTCTGAGCTCGGAGCATCAGTTTTGCCATATCTTGGGGTGGCCTCTTAGATAGGGAAAAGAAGAGCTTCCCACTTCGCAGGCCGCTCATAAACGTTGTGACGGCCACCTTGTCATCCACGTCGTCCACAGCCATAGTCTCTTGGTTGAACCTCCCAACATACTCCCGTAACGTCTCCTCCTTCTTTTGCCTTACAGTTAGCAAGTATGCCACGGCCTCCTTTGCCGTTGGGCTCCGATGTAGTGGCTCACAAAGAGCTTGCTGAGTTTCTTGAAGTTGGAGACCTCACTGGTTTGATTTTGTTGAACCAAGTTGACCCGATCCCTTCAATGTGACAGGGAAGGCTCTGCACATGATCTCGTTCGGCACTGCTTGCAGGTGCATGAGCGCCCTGAATGTCTCCAAGTGATCTACCGGGTCCTTAGATCCGTCAAACGTGTCCAAAGTTGGCATTTTGAACTTAGGGGGGAGCGGGTAATCCATCACCTTCTGCGTGAACAGTGAGACCGTTCGGCCAATGAGGGCGTCCACGGCGTTGGGAGCTTTAGCTTCCACCGTGGCTAAAACTCCGACCATTTGAGCTTGCATGGCCTTCAGTTGTTCGTCTCAGGCATGGGAGCTCTCTGGTTTATCGCCTACCATCTCCGTTCTCGATGGAATGGCGTGACTCGTTTGTGCTTCTTCAATGGGGGGTTTGCGGCGGAGGAGAGGGTCCTCAACCCATCCTCTATTACTGTTCTCGTTACCGTTGGCGGGAATGGGAGGATCCTTGTCGACCTCCTGCTCCTCATGTTCCTCTGCCGGGAGGTTGGGCCTCGGTGGAATCTCTTCCTGAGGAGCTGGGTTTCGTTAGAGCAACTTCGCGTTTTGACGAACCAACTGCTGCATGCTGGCCATCATGTCAGCCACCGTCTTCTCCAAGGCGACTATCTTCTCTGCACTGGAATTGGCCATCGGATTTCTTTCAGGGAGGGTGTTGATCTCGGACCTAGTCAAGACCATGAAATGCCACGAGAGAAGTCGTTTCCCACAAACGGTGCCAGCTGATGATGATCCGTTCTCGTACACCGGGGCTCCGCCCCGAGCTATTGTCCGCTTTGGGCACTCTGGGTCGTAGCCCCACTCTCCCTCACGGTTTTGTCCCTAAAAGGGCTCTCGAGGAGGAAAGAAGGGGCCTAGCACTTATAAGCAACCAAACCCTCTCTTTCTCACCCGATATGAGATATGGTATCATCAGTACCCCCCAGTGAGGGGTTTGGAAGCACTCTAGCACATGGCCCACTCTCTTCCCACAAACGCCGCCAACTGATGATGCAGCAAACTCGTGGTGGTTTGCCCCCAAGTCCTAGATGAACTCTGATGATACCGGCTGGTAATCTCCTGCACTAAACCCACCGATGTAGTGGGTGCCAAAGGCCCTCCGGCGTTCAAGTTAGATTCAAGGGGATTCCAATGCCGAAGAAAGAGATGTCAAGGGTTGTGTGTGTTTGCGTACCTTCGAAGGGGCTGAACTTTTCCCCTTGTATGCTTGCATGGGGGTGGTAGGTGGTCTCTCCTCGTGGCGAACTCTGGTTGGAGGGTCAGAACAGTGTCAGAACACTCGAGTGAGTCATCCTTACACTTCAAGGTGGTGTGTGTCGAAACGGTGCCAGAGGAGTGGAGAGATTGTTGCAAGCACACGCCACACCCACACCCACACCCACCCCCCATCACCATCGAATATAAAGGAAAGGATGCTCTGATAGGGCAGGGCCGCCGGCCATCCCCATAACGAAGCTGATCAACGTTGAGAAAATGGGAATATTGACAAATGACAAATTTGATTTCGGGGTATCTTCTTGTCATATTTAGAAGGTTAAACAATAGGACATAAGCCTTGAACGAGTCAATTTCAACTATCCACGATTTCTGCTCATATCGCCATCTCTCTCTCTTTCTCTGCAATTCTGGCGTTGCTTCTCAAGCAATTGGTCTATTCTTTTCCCATTTTTTTATGCCCCAATTGCATTCGTTTTCTTTTTCCATATATCTACACCTTTTGATTATTAATCTTTCCTCTAAAAAAGGTCTCTATGATCTTGTATTCTCTCCTGCTGGGATGTCCTTGATGAGAGATTGTCCAAGGATTTAATGACCCACCGGAGACTCCTCTGTTCTAGAGCCCGCCGGGAGAAGATGGAGAACTCAATCGTCACAAGATGCCGCAATCATCTATGGTTCGTCGTCTTTGCCTTGTTTGTTTTATGGTATTTATTGGTTTATGTTCATGATTGGTCTTCTCTCCGCGGACTCACCCCAATAGCGCTGAACCATGCAAATTCCATTGAATCCGGTGATTTTAATCCTGTTGGTGACGATGGGAACCCCAGTGAAATCAGAAGTATATCTCCCAATGCCAATTCTATTACCAAACCATCGTCTGTTGAGAAGGAAAGAATTGAAAACGTTGATCCGATACCTTTTATTGACAACGAATTGGAATCTGCTGAGCCCGTCAAAGAAGCTGCAAAGAATCCGGAAAAACGAGTCAACCCACTTCCACCTGTTGCAGAAAAAAGAGAAGAACCAAATTATGAAAACCCTGAATCGTCATGTTCGGGTCGATACATCTACGTTCATGATATTCCGAAGCGATTCAACGATGACTTGGTTGAGAATTGCCAGTCACTCAGCAACTGGACTAATATGTGCAACTACATGACGAACATGGGTCTCGGCCAGCGTCTTCCAAGCGACAAGGTTTTCTCAAACACCGGCTGGTTTTCGACGAACCAATTCTCCTTAGAAGTCATATTCCACAACAGAATGAAGCAATACGAGTGCTTAACCAACGATTCATCAAAGGCTTCTGCAATCTTCGTCCCGTATTACGCCGGCCTCGACGTTTCTCGCTATCTATGGGGTTCCACCATGTCAACAAGAGATTCTGGTTCACTCGATGTTTACAAATGGCTCAGAGAACAACCCGAATGGAAAGTCATGTGGGGCAGAGACCATTTCTTGGTCGCAGGCCGAATCACTTGGGATTTCAGAAGAGGGGTCGACGAGGATTCTGCGTGGGGTAACAAGCTAATGCTCTTGCCCGAATCAAAGAACATTACAATGTTAACAATCGAATCAAGCCCGTGGAACAGCAACGATTTCGCAGTCCCATATCCAACTTACTTCCACCCTTCAAGGGACAACGAGGTGTTCCAATGGCAAAGCAGAATGAGGAGACTGAAACGGCGCTACCTTTTTTCCTTCGCCGGTGCTCCTCGGCCGAACATCGAGGATTCCATTCGAAGCGAGATCATGACACAGTGCCAAGAGTCGAGGCGGAAGTGCAAGCTGCTGGAATGCAGAAACGCCGGCAACAAGTGCCTGAAACCGGCTTACTTGATGAAGATGTTTCAGAGCTCTGTTTTCTGCCTGCAGCCTCCCGGAGACTCGTTCACTCGGCGGTCGACTTTCGACTCTATCATCGCCGGGTGCATCCCCGTTTTCTTCCATCCGGCTTCTGCTTACGTCCAGTATTCATGGCATTTGCCGAAGAATTTCAATAAATACTCTGTGCTGATCCCGGAGGACGATGTGAAAGACAACAAGGTAAGCATCGAGGCGGAATTGCAGAAAATTCCGGCAGCTAAGGTGGTGGCGATGAGAGAGGAGGTGATAAAGCTGATTCCTAAGGTAATTTATGCTGATCCAAGGTCTAGATTGGAGACGCTTGAAGATGGGTTTGATTTAACAGTCAATGGAGTTCTTGAGAGGATGGAGACACTGAGGAGGGAGATTAGAGAGGGGAGGAATTCTAGTTTTGGTCTTGATGAAGAGTATAGTTGGAAGTATAGTTTCTTTGGGACATTAGATAACAATGAATGGGATGCTTACTTTAAAAGAAGCAATAAAGTAAGACATTGGTAGGAAAAAATTACAGGGAAGAGAAAACAAAGAACATAAACATGATAATCTATGAAATTTGCTTTAGTTGTATTAGGAGTATAATAGCAGTTAAAGATTTTAGCCAATATACAAATTCATATATATATATATATATATATTTCCTCCTGGTTGGGAGTTGCTATGGTTTTGTTTATTCATTGAGATTCTGTCTGAATTCTTTTGATTACCTCTATTTCCACAATATATTATTATTATTTTTTTGGAGTAGAGAAGAAAATGTTACTGGAAATCCTAAATCTGTAGTAGTTATAAGAAACATGATCCCTTATGTAATCTACCAGTCAGCATCACAGCCTTAGTGACTCTTCAAATTGTTCTCAAATGATGTGAATTCTAAATTAACAAGCACATAGCAATGACCAAACCTGAAACCTTTCAAATAAGAAAAAGGTTCAATTTTTGTGTTAACATTGATCCTTTTTTCCAATCATGCTAACTATTTATTTATTTATTTATTTTTTCAAGAATCAAACTCAACACAACTCGTTAAAACGAAAAGTGTCGGAAGAGATTATTAACTTAACATACACACTCATCTCTCTTGTTGTGGGAGAGTCTGCCCAACACGAGACCCCCATATGGTCCCGAACCAAAGATCCCCACTCACTAATGGCAAGCCCAAAGACTTGAAAAACATGTCGCAAGTCAAAACTTTTTTTTTTTATAAGAACCAAACCCAAACACAACCGTTAAATATAGAAAGTGTGGGGAGATATTATCAACTTAACACACACTCATCTCTCCCGATAGAGGAGAACCAATTGTTTAATCATTATGACTATGGAATGGGAAAACTTTTGTAGCAGATATTAAAAAAAAAATTAAGGATTCAAACTTAAACATTTCGACCGTTTTAATATAAACAAATAAAAATTTAGTTCCATTAGCATAACTCAGCCCAACTCAACTTCTTTTAGCTAATATTTAAAGTTAATGTTCTTCCATTCCTTATCACACTGAAACCAAAATTCTTCATGGATGACTTCTGCTTAGCCAAATCATTCTTTTTTTTTGTTTTTGGGTGCGATCTTTTTCCTTTCTTTGGTACAAAGGAAAAAGCAACAAAGTTAGCAAGGCCTTTCAATGCTAACTCCCATCATGTCCGCAAAAAAGAAACTACCGTATCTCTCTGGTAGATTTCTTCATCAGCAAATAAAATTTATTGTAGTCCGACGGTTACGACAATTTAAAAAAAAAATTAAGCACTCTGAGTATTTTCAGATGCTGTTGTGATAGTATATACTAGCGGCGACTTTTCAGATGCTGTTGTAATAATATATTGGGTTAATTACATGTACCCTTCAACTATTTTTTTACTTTACTCTTATTATTTATAAAATGTAATAATTACACCTTTTACTATTATAATTAATTCTCATCTTATCTTTTTATTTGTCTTTTGTTAGAAAAAATAGATAGAATTTTATCATATGATTTGCATATGAATATCATAACTTAATTTATACTTAAAATGCTCTTCTATTACAGAAAAAACTAATTTAATGACTAAAATTTGTGATTTTGGTGAACTTAGATTTTGCTATTTCGGTTCCTCTCTCTGTATAATATTTACCATTTTGACCATTAAATTGGTTTTTCTTGTAAAATAAGAGTATTTTAAATATAAATGAAGATATGGTACTCATGTGCAAATCACGTGATAAAATTCTATCTATTTTTTTTAATAGAAAAATAAGATAAAAATTAATTACAGTAGTAAGAAATGTAATTATAGCATTTTATAGATAAACGGAGTAAAATAAAAAGGATGATAGTTGAGGGGTCTTAATGTAATTAATCTTAATATATACTGGGGGTGTGTATTTAAAGTTTTTTAATTTATGAATAAATTAAAATTTTCATATGCAATAGCTACAATAAATTGATTTTTTGTTTTTTGGCTAAAATGAACCATCTGAATGGCAATTGTTTGTGTGTACTAAAAATTTGCTAGATAATAATTGCCTCTTACGTTGGCATTACCATTATTTATTTTTTCCAAATCGGAAAACCAATTCAAAAATTGAAAACAAATATCGGGGTTGAGACATTTGAAAAAAAGTTAAGTGGTTAAGTAATGTTGAATACTCGATAATTATTCTTATTAAATAATACCACGTGACGTATGAATATATTACTAACTTAAATTTTTGGTGTAGTTAATAAATTTTTAAGATAATATCATATCAAATTTTGTCACATAATATTTTTTTTAAAATTTATTTTATTAACTTATAAATTTAAATTAATAATATATTTATACGGCACGTATCATTATTTATTTGATAGAAATGAGTAAGTAATACCAAATCAGACTTTTTTTTTTTCCAGATATTTGGGCGCGGAAACGAACCAGAACCTCAGAGGGCATTTTCGTCGTATTCACCTATAAATAAACCACACTTACTGGATTTGTGGCCGAACTTTGAGTCAAACCGTCCCATTTCAACCGCACGTTTTGTTTCGTAACGCAACTACCACCCCAGCCACCACATCACTGCCGCGTGTGGCACAGTCGTTCATGGCCGCCGGCACGAGCACCTCCGTCTCGCCTCACGTGATAGGCTCCACCGTCGGAGAGCTCACCCGAAGCAACAACCGCACGGGAGCTCCGTTCTCGGTCCGGATCTCTACGAAGAGCAACAGCATGTTCACTCGCGACGAGCGCGACCGGCCGTCGTCATCGTCCCTCGCTGAGGGGCCATCTTGCATCTTCGTTGGCCCTGTTGAGACCGCCAGCAAAGAAACCCTGGAAGCCCTCTATCGCCAGGTTCACTCGTTGTATCTTCCTCTCTGTCTCTTAATTAGGATTCGAATTCGTGTTTTACACTGGTAGCTTCGTAGATTGATTGATAGATAGAACTTGTTTTGTAGCAGAGTTACAAAATTTTCCCTGGGCAATTCGGCGGAAGCTATTTCTATCATATACAGTGTTATATATCTAGAATTCTACATTCTACGCTCTGTTTATTTGGATTTGAAATCATGTCTGGCAAATACTTTCTACATTTTCAGGTGTTTGGTTTAATATACAATGTTTAACATGATTTTGGGAAAATGAAAATAGCATACAAACACAATAGTGGCTTGGAAAATATTTTTCCTTAAATCATTTTCGTGATTGACACTCGGGGCTCAACAACTTGAGCGATTCAGTAGCATATTTATCTAGATAGGTGTAAAACTCTATAAATGTATCTACAGCAAGTTCATACATTTATATAACTATATGAATCTGCGCCAATAGGTATGTACATGGGAAAACTGACGCATATGCTACGTTGCATCGACTTGGTACATCTGAATGAGGCTATTTATCTAATCCTGAAATCCTCGGACCAAGTACCCATCTAAAGACTCTTACTTAAAAAAAAATTTTTCCTTGTGTAAATTGGTGGCTTTGTATGAAATTGTTCAACGCAGGCACTTCAATCAGTTGGAACCAACCATGAAAAAGGAACCTAACAGGGTTGTTTCATGCACAATTATGTTGTAAAGTAGAATTAGGGGACATGCTTTAATCAAATAAAATGAATTCGTCATATTTATTATCTCTCCCTCTCTCTCTCTCTCTCCCCCCCCCCGCGGCCCCCCCCGCGGGCGACATTCCCCCTTTCTCTGTTCTGGTTCTCACAGTTTCTATTGATTGTTCCTGTCCCAGGCACGGGATGCGTATTACAGTGGGAATCCTTTAATCGTTGATGACATGTTCGATAGAGTAGAGGTAAGCTTTGCGCACTGTCTTAGATGATCTGTAACCACAGGAACATTGTGTTTCCACATCATACTTATATAAGAACATTATTGAAACAGTTGAAATTACGTTGGTATGGTTCAAAATACGTTGTCAAGTACCCGCGTTGCAGTCTTAGGAGGCAGTCAACATATGCTGACGCTGAGGTAAATTTAGTCCAAACTTGTGCTTCGTACAAATACATGTAGTTGCAGTTTTGCTGCTGCACATTTGTTGATTTTAGCTCACAAAGCTTCAACGTTACCCATACATTTTTTATTTGAAAACTCACAAATTATCAGTGACAATATGCTCATAGAAATCAGAGAAGTAAACAGTCTGCTGCCATTGTTACCTGCTTGCAAACTTCTCTGTTATATGTTTTCCAATGTATCTAAGAATATTAAGAGCTTCATTCAATTTATTGCTCCCTTCATCTGATTCCTGCAATTGTATCTGAACCCAATGGATAAGTTGTGGAATTACTCTGGGGTTAGTTTAACATGAGCGAGCAAGTGCCTACAATTTTTTCTCCACTTGAAGATTGAGTGACGTGGATGTAGGGCAGGACGATCCTTCACAGGTCTTTGCATTAGCAAGCGTATGGCTCCTGTTTCTTGGTTTTGGAAGTTCAGCCTGTCTTGTGCCCATAATCTACACTATTGGACAAGCTTATCAAGATACATTCAATTCTGGATTTTCCTACAGCAGCCAGGCATCTGCATTGGAGTTTCTGGCCACACTGAATGGCATTCTTTTTATCGCATTGGGGTCTCTGATTGGCTATCCAATTGCATCAGCTTCTGGTAATAATCTTTTGGCTCCTCAGTGATGTATTTATCTCTTTACTGGTTAAACTTTTAGTTTTTAACAATGTAAGCTGGATAAAGTTAAAGAATGTATTGTGAAATTTCAATGATTGAAACAGATCTTGTATTGTTGCATGAACAATTAAGAAAATTCCTTTTTTCATGGTTATGTGTGAACTTGGACGATATATGTTTGAGTTGAAGTTATTGATGTGCAATGCTAAATGTTCTTGTGCACATCAACCTTTTGAATTTTCCTGGGCTCTTCAAAGCTAGTTGACACCAGGGAAGCCATATAATTTTAGTGTGTAAATTGTTCTTCTTGGGAGGTTAAGCGTTCATGCAAACCTGAGCCTATTTACCCCCATTCCAAATGCATCATTTTCAATTAATTTTTGCCACTTGTAAATATAATATTCTTCCGGACTCTTTTATTTTTTCAGTTGTCTGTTTTTTTTTTCTTGTTTTCCCCGTTTAAACATATGCACATGTTTTTTTATTCGCAGAAGGGGAAGGTTATCACATAAAATTATTTATTAGCTTTCCCATGAAAAAATAAACTTAATCTGTATAATGTATATCATATGAGATCTCACCAATGTCGCAATACTAGGATATTATGGTAGTAGTCTCTAGGTGACAACCATCAATCTGAGAGGAATTTATACGACTCTAGTCAATGAAAAAGGGGAATTAATGTTTACTTGAGGACTTATCAAAGATTAAAATTTTGGTGTAATGTAAAGTTCCACTCAGATTATGGTATCAAATGGAAACTAAAATGTATGAAGAAGATGACTGGAGAATATCATTGCTGTTAAGAAATAAAATGTGTTTTAGAAGCTGTGGAAACAATATATGCGTTGCTTGAAGTGCTATTACACGTTAGGGGTGGCTGCTGCAATATAATGCGTTCATTGAGCTGGTACTTAATGGAGCATCACCTTGTATATAGTTTAAGACAATACAACTGTCATGAATAATCTCTTCTCTAGTGTATACACAAAATTTGTGTTTGTAGTTTGTTGTTATCATTCTAATATCATGTTTTGTTTTAAAATATTCACAGTTGGAGCGCTTCAAGGTCTTTGGAATAATGACTTGGTAGCACTAAAGGGAGCATGCCCTAATTGTGGGGAGGAGGTTGGTCTTAACCAAAACAAGTTTGTTTTGGTTCAAAAATTTCAAGTCTTTTAGTTTAGTTCTTAGCTTAGATTTTCAGTCATGTCTTCAAAATAAATTTATGGTTCAGCTTTCAATATATGATCCTCACTGCTTAAAGTGCCATTATTTGCAGGTTTTCGCATTTGTGAGGTCAAATCAATCCAATAACTCACCCCATAGAGCAGAATGCCATGTATGTGAATGCTCTCTGGAATTCCGCACCAAGGCTGAGGTAATAGTAGTTGCTTCTTATACTTAAAAGGAAATCAATATGGTACATTTTATCTCATTCTGGAATTATAAAACTTGATTTTGAAGTTTCACTGTATCAGTAATTCCTTTACATATTTTTCCGTAGTATTTTATTGCTGAGTTGAAACCGAGAAGAGCAATATATGACCAAAACTAAAGTTTTTTTCCCCTGATAAATAAGGATTCATATAGAGAGAATGCCAACCTGCACAACCAGCATATACAAGCCATTGTGGTCAAGTCCTTAGAAAATTAAGTATCCAATTGACCTAGTTATGTACAATATTAAGCATAGCCAGGATATGCTAAGCCTCACCATTAATGTGAGTTGCAGGGATAGGTTTGAGTCGTTTGACATGAAGAAGAGAGAAGTTTACTTTTCAGTTCTTCATTTATAAAATCGAATCCCTTTTTCCTCCTTGTTGGATCTTCTCGTAATACTCAAACAAGGTTTTCCTGTGTTTTTCATTTTATTGTGCAGCAATCCACCTCAAGAACGCGTAGACGGTGGGTTTATGGGCGTGTATACTTGATACAACGGAGAGGCAGGAATCGACATCAAAGATGGATGTAAGATGCATGGCATGATATTACTCCACTTGATTGGTGTGACTACCAAGCATTGCATACAGTAGCAATGATTCTTTACTTCTCATTTTTTTCCCCCTCATTTTTGGCAAACTGTAATAATCCTAACATGAGTACTCTTGACAAATCAATAGAAAGCAGTATTGTATTGTATTTGCAAACTGATTGGAGTCGCTTTTCTAAGAACTTCAGTAAATAGTATAATCTTCTCCTATTAGTTTTGTATATCTATATATGAACAATGTATGTACCTATGTATACATTATTCTTATAAACTATTGTTACTCCGCGATTATGAGTTGGTTGGCTTGCAAAGATGAAACAATTCAACTGCCCCAAAACAATAGGACCCAAAAAAAGAGTGTATGATCTTTGTGAAGCTTTGATGAAATTAGGACCATACCTACATGTATTTTATCAAAAGATATCAGTGATAAGTATTGGTACCAGTGGTTGAAAGATGTACTTGAAAGCTGATTGAATGAAGTGTGGAGTTCAAAACTTCAAGAGCCACTCACTAGATCAAGGGTAGGGCATTGATCAATTGTTTGAAAGAGGTTTTTGGAAGAAATGCTCATTCAAGGAATTACTCAATTCAGATCTCTTGATCATCTCGATTAATGGACAATTATCGAGAAAGATATTAGGGGTGCTCGTGGTTGAACTTATAACCTCAACAACTTTATATCACATTCATTTGGATTAGCATTGTTTAATTAATTTTTTTCAACTTATCTTGGTTTTTTTTTAATCCAAAATTCAAAATTCTTTTTATTTATTTTACTTTTTTGGAATTTTGGGTTATGTGTTTGACTTTACCAAAACCAAAAGAAAAGTTTGTATAGATTGCAATCTATTTAAATAAGCCAATTTAAGATGATCCTAACGAGCTCTTATTTAATTTCAAAACTCGAAAACACAAGAATACCCTACGCCCGCTGAGATAGAAACCAAATAAGGCGCGAAAGTTGATCCACAGTTTCCTTCTACACTCCCCAGACCTGATGGATGGGTTTTCAGAAGTCAAGGGAAGAACTAGGAACATCACAGGAACAGCTCGTACTCTCTTTGCTCAAGCATCCCCAATCATCAATCAGAACACTGAATCAGCTGAAGTCCCTCCATGTCCACCTCCTCCGAACCTGCCTTCACCAGAGCAGCTTCGCCGTCGGCAACTTCATCAGCCGTTGCGCTACTCTGGGCTGTATGCGCTATGCAGCCCAACTGTTCGATCAAATGCTCGAACCAAACTCTTTCGTCTGGAACACCATGATCAGAGGGTTTCAGCAAAACGAAGAACCCAGAAGCGCCGTCTTGTATTTTGACCGTATGAGGGTTCAGAGCGTTTGGCCCGATCGATTTACGTTCCCCTTTGTGATAAGGGCTTGTGCCGACTTGAAGGATCTATGTAGAGGATTGTGTGTTCATGGGCAGCTGTTCAAAGTTGGGGTTGAGTTGGACGTTTTTGTGGGTACAAGTTTGATTGATTTTTATAGTGGGTCTGGGGATGTGAAGGTTGCCCAGCATGTCTTTGATGAATTGCCCGAGAAAGACGCTGTTGTTTGGACCGCCATTTTATCAGGTTATGGCAACCAATGTGGTGACATGGAAAGAGCACGGCAATTGTTTGATCAAATGCCAACAAAAGATCTTGTGGCTTGGAATACAATGATAAATGGGTATGTGAAGGTTGGGGAAATTGAACTTGCTAAAAATTTATTTGATCGAGCGCCCGTGAGGGATATGTTGATGTACAATACGATTTTAGGTGGGTATGCAAAGCATGGTGAAGTAGAAGTTCTGTTGCAGTTTTTTCACAATATGCCCGAGAGAGATTTGGTGTCTTGGAATTCAATTATTGGAGGGCTTGTGCGTAGTAGCAGGATTAATGAAGCTATGAGGCACTTTCATGATATGCAAATGGAGAATGTGAATCCTAATGAAGTGACCCTTGTGAGTCTTCTCTCTGCTTGTGCTAAAGTTGGAGCATTGGATACTGGAAGATGGTTGCACTCCTATATCGATAGGAGCAAACTAGACATAAATGTTGTGGTTCGGACTACTTTAGTGGACATGTATTCAAAATGTGGTGACTTGGTGAGCGCTGTGTATGTCTTTGATATGATGCTGGATCGAGATGTTGTAGCTTGGAATGCGATAATCATGGGATTTTCAATGAACGGGCAAAGTAGAAATGCGCTGGAGTTCTTCCACCGTATGAAAAATGAAGCTGTGAGGCCCAATGATGTAACTATTCTCGGGGTTCTATGTGCCTGCGTGCATGCAGGAATGGTAGATGAAGGACGAAAGTGCTTTAACAGTATGTCCAAAGTGTTTGGCTTAGCACCTAAGTTAGAGCATTATGGTTGCATGGTTGATCTCCTTGGTCGAGCTGGTTTGCTAAATGAAGCTTATGAGGTAATCCAAGCTATGCCTTTTGTGCCACACACTGGGGTCTGGGGTGCCTTGCTTAGTGCATGTAAGATCCATGGAAATGTTGAGCTTGCAGAACATGCAATTAAACACTTAATGCAACTAGATCTTGAAGATGGGGGTTACCTGGCAATAATGTCCAATATATATGCTAATGCAGGAAGGTGGGATGATGTTGCCAAGGTGCGGGAATTGATGAGAGAGAAAGGGGTTGATAAGTTACGGGGGTGTAGTTCCATTGAGATCAATGGTGAGATACACGAGTTTGGGGTGGAGGAGAAGATTCACCCTCGAGCTGAAGAAATTAAGGACATGATAATTGAGATCTCAAAGCGTTTGAGGATAGCAGGACATGTCGCAAGCACAAGTGAGGTATTCTTTGATGTGGAGGAGGAGGAAAAAGAGAAGGCGCTTTATTTTCACAGCGAGAAGATGGCTGTTGCCTTTGGGCTTATCGCCACTGATAAGGGCACTGTTATTCGAGTGGTAAAGAATTTGCGAATTTGCGCTGACTGTCATGCTTCCATAAAGTTGATTTCTGGGATTTTTAAAAGAGAGATAGTGGTTAGAGATCGTAGCCGGTTCCACCACTTCAAGGAGGGTTCTTGTTCTTGTGGAGATTATTGGTAATTATAAATGTGTCATGCTGCAATAAGGCTCGTGGGAAAAGGAGCATCAAGCCTGTCTGCAATCCAAAACCTGTCGATTCCTTCCTTCTGGTTCTGTTATTGTGTTTAAGAATTCAAGGCCTACAAGTCTCATGTAATGGAGCTGATGAATGGGTCTTAACATTCAGTTTACAGCGTAATCTGATATAATGGATAATGGAGATGGTTATTACTTACGACAGGGTGAGTTGGCTAAAGCTGTTCCTCTCATGGGAAATTTTGAAGTAACGGTGCAATTGAAGGTATGAGAATTAAGGCTTCTTTCTTCCTGCCACACGCTGGCGAGCTTATCTCGTTGTATGATTATTTTATACTCTTTTGTGTCTAGTTTTCAATCCTTTCTCTTGACCCACTGTAGCTAGGTTGTATGGACGATAGTCCCGCACAGCAGCACGAACTTGTGGGAGTAGTAGGCTGGATGCCCTACGGCGAGAAGAAATAGAGTTTACGGCGTAGGATGAGAGTGTGAAAGGAGAGACAGGATGGGAATAACCGCATAGTGGGATTGAGAGTGGAGGGATGAAGGATGCGGAGGGAGGAAATAGGGAGGGTCTTGGTCGGTGTTTATGGAACTGTATTAGTTTACATACATTTTCTAAAGTGATTTGAAAAATAAAATTACTATATAAATGAATTGATCTTTCCTTCTAGACATTTTTAAAAATTAAAAAAGTGACGCGGTTTCAAAAATATGCTTAATCAAATGCGGTGTTGCCTTTATAAATTATCGGAATGGTTGGATATTATATCAGTGAGAGAGGAAGTCTCTGAATGAAAGTAAGCAATCTACCTCTGCATATGTTTTGTACACAGACATTAAATAAGTGTTGACTGATCGGATGCTTGGAGACTGGAGATAGAAAACCCTCTTCCGCATCTATCGAATTTACACTTAGCACCAAAACTACAAAACACAACAGATCAATAATGGACTTTCTCCATAAACAGCTTTGTTTCTGAAAGTACTGCTCGTAAGGGCCGCAAAATGAGTAAGGCCTATGCTGGCAACGAAAACAAAATTTTGATTAGTTAGGGAATACAGAGCACAATCTGCTGCATTAATCTATGGGATGCTAAAGGAGCAATGTCAATCAAACAGCTTATCTACTGGGATCTGAAAGCTATTACGTCAATGCATTGCAGAATTGAGTGTTGCACAATCATGAAATGAAAATGGAAAATTTTTAACTACGGAAATTGAGGAACTTCCAAACGTTGTCAGGCAGTAAGATGAAGCCTCGTACAACTAGGCCAGATAATTCAACTATTACTCGTTGGGGTGGTCTAAGTCGGGATGCCAGCCAATCAGAAGTGTGACAAGCTGTATACTAGAATCCATGCAAGCTGAAGAACAGAACAGAATAGTTAGCTAGTCAGCAAACTAGCAGCAAAGGAACTTCTAAAGAGAGAGAACAGCAACAAAGAGAGGTTTTTTTAAGTACCAGAAAGAGCATTATAGAAACAAAAAGGCCCTCTTGGAGGAGAGCCCCATGGCCTCCAAACTCTTCTTCATCGACCTTTAGAATCATGGCATAATAACCATATATAATCCCAGAGGATATCACCAGGAACCTGAGACCCAAAGTTGGTGTTACAAGTTAATGATTCATAGGCGTTTCAACATATCACATCAACAGTTGATCACAAATGATTATTACCATACAATTAAACTAATACTATTCAAGAATTATTATTGGAAGACAGATGAATTATAGAAGCCATATTCCCTTAGAACATACGAGAACTACAAAACTTGACAACCAGCTAAAAGACATTGCAAGGAAAAGACACCTTTTTCAGCTGATTTTAGGTTACCCAAATTAATAACTTTTAACTTATAAATATGGTCACCTAAAGGAAATTCCAAAGCATCAGCTCCTTTGGACACGTAAGAACTTCTAAAACTTTGGGAATGACCCCAAACAAAAAGTCCAAGCAACATGAACAAATAGTCCGACAGTACTTAAGGTTATAACTAAAAATATTGAAACAAATTTTCTTTTACGTGCAGATCTCAGGGCATATACATTTCCTGAAAGTTGTTAGTTTTCCCTCCAAAATGTATATAAAAGAGATGGAAGTAAAAAAGACCATACTAATCTGAACCTTCTCCTCAAAAAAAGAAGTGATCCACATTTTCTCAAAAAAAAAAAAACTCCAAGAAGCAAAACAACTAGAAGATTTTCTATCAAAACAAGAAAAAAGCGAAAAAAGGAATCAATGAACGCCACTCTCTCACGTAACTCAATAAAGGTGTTTCAGAAAATAAACAATCCATGGCACATTAAAGTTTACAAAAAGTGTTTATCTTCCCTTCTTATAGTCTTTTTATTTTTCAACTGTCCCCACTGGTCCTTTGTGACGATGTAAGATGCCTTATTTACCTATAATGAGAAGTCTTTTGGTTTTTTTAGAATGTACCTTTGAAGAGAATGCTGGTGCAAGCTAGAAGCAATATGTCTTCATGCATATGCAAATACCAGTTGCTGTAAATTTTTGCTGGACTCAACCACTTGAAATGGCATAATTGCTAAGAATCTTAAGGAATGGAAATTCAGAATCTAGTCATAATGAGACAAATGTATCTTCCTACAATTCTACAAGTCATATACAAATCATTTCCCAGTAGCAGGATACCAACAACCAACAAACACACTAGCCTGTCACCAAGAAAAAAACAAAAAAACGAATGTATTCCACCCTCTCCAATTGCTAATCTGACTACATTAATCAATCTCCTTTAAGATGACTGTCGTACTAGGCAGTACAATACACAAAGCAGAGTGATCATGGAAACACTTAGGGCAACAGAGAGATAAACAGGCAAAGTACTAGGGATTGAATTCAAGATAATTTGATCTCTTATTTGCAAGAATATCTCCATCACAAAATATCTCTTGACAACTCATATCTAGTCATCCTTGAACATTCCTTCTTCCCCAAAATGCAGCAAATCCATCCAGCCTAAAGAGTATAATTGAACCAACATATGACAGCTCTTCATTAGTCAGGCAAGTTGCATCAACATTTGCACAAATTTAAAATAGCCCATAACACAAGGTAGGCTCTTAGAATCTTGTTTTGTTGTTGCATTCTATCTGGCTCTTAGAAGTTGATGTTCTAGTAAGGAATGATTCAAAAATATACAACTACATGATTGTGTTCTAGTAAGGAATCTTGTTTAGTTGTATATTTTTGAAACATTCCTTACTAGAACATCAACTTCAACCATACCACTATACCACACCTTATTAGCAGTGTACTTATTGTATGTTGCATGACCCAACAGAGCACTTTGCATAAGTTCCCAAAGAACGCTTAAATTAAGGCTCTGTTTGCTTCCCACAAGCAATGAGGAAAACGAAAAGTAAAGGCAAAATGAATTCCTTCATATTTCTCCTGTTTATTTAAAATTAGAAAATAAAAATTCCTAAGAAAAGGTTAGAAACCAAGAAAAAAACAAATGGAAAAGTAACACAGTATTAAGAAGTTATTCCTTGCTTTCCATCATACCCATTTCCACAACACCACCCCCCCCAATCCCCCCCCGGCGGGGGGGCAGCAGGGCAGCACGCATGTGCAAGGCATGGGTTTCCACTGTAAGAAGAGAAGGGAAAATGTGTTCCCATGCATTACCTTTCCCATTCCGTCACTATCTTGACAAACCAAACAAAATGCTAATGAAAATCCACCTATTTAAGAGAAAAAAGCTTCCCTATCACCAATTTCCCCCACTCCCTCAAACATCTCAATAACCAAAAGTTTATGGCACTAAGAGTTCAAATACTAACTCTTATTTCTTACCCAGGAAAGGTTGAAAAGGATTCCTTTAGTCCTCTGTAGGTCCAGATATCTCTACAACCTCCCTAAATCTCAGCACTGTATAACAGAATTTCTCCTCCCATTAGACAAAAAAATAGAATAACTCATAAGAAAAGAAAAATCTTTGAAACCATGTGGTGACCAAAAAACAGCAGGAATTATACACCTGCAATCCTAAAAAAAGAGATCCCTCCCCTCAAGAAGCTAAGGAAGCACAAGCTTCATGTATAAATATTTTTTCCCCCTCTAATTGCACATTATACAGACCTTTGAGCAACTCAACAACCATCCTCAAGCAATAACTTCACTGAATATAAAGCACTAAAAATACCATTAGTTGGTTTCAACTTTCAACAATATTTAACAAGGTCAGTGCACATCACATTGAGGCAAGCAATCAACCTCTTGCAAGAAACTGCCACTCCATAAAGTACACAAAAATGTATTCACATCTCTAAGGTTTGATCTTCACTCCTCCAATTCTCTCCAACTGGTCTGCATATCTACTGCCTTGAATGCATTCAACTCTACCAATTTGATTCCAAACAGATACGATTCAGTTTGCCTTCCAATACAAACTCTACACCATATGAGCTATGTTAACTGGACTCAAGTGCGGATGTTAGGTACAAGTACGTGTCTAAGTGTCGCATTCCTCTAATTCTCATGTCCATGGATACTCAGACACGGCTAAATTTCATATTTTTTAAATCCTTCTTTTGGTTTCTTAAAGTAAAATGGTGTTTACAAACTAAAATATAGCATTTCATGCATAAAATGGAACTCTTATGTGTAGTTCTATAGTAAACTTAATTACTTATACATACTTGTTGGATGCATACTCAATTAACCATGTCGAGTGTCTGACATGGGTATGTCATAGATTTAGAAGAGTCTAGGTAACATAGCATATGAGAATCTTCCTTAAAACTAATACTCTTCTCCAACATTTAGATATTAGAGGCTTTTGAAGAAATTCATACATGTCATTGTGTAAGTGAACTTTTCACACAAAGATTAGCAACTACAGTACTGCTGGGCTGAACAAATCTGATTAGTTCACGGCAATGGTAAGTGTTGGAATTTCTAGTTCAAAGATAGCAGTCATCCAACTCACTATTTTCCAAAATCTGCAATGAAAGTTCAGGTATCCTACTTATGAGGGTAAAGAAGTACAGACATCTGTGCAAATCCTAGACCCACCACTGCCCTGCCCCACCAAAAATAATACAAGGATTTAAGAAAATTGCATATTTATCTTCATTGAGGTTCCAAACCCAACAAACTCAGAAAGCAGGTCTATCTTTTGCAGTGAGAAATTATGACAATGTGAAAAATCTTGTCATAGTTTTGGTAATGGCACCATACTGTTGATAAATCTCAAGACATCATTATAAATTTATTCAGATCCATCTTCCAGGAAGAATAGATCTTACAGATAGTTTGAAGGAAAATTTTGAAGCAGAATCAGAAATGAAACTATTTGCTATATACCATGACTGGAGCCTTGAAGAGTACAAGCATTGACTTACACAACAATCCAGATTCCCCCAACTAAGGGGATGGCACCCCAAAGCAACCCACATACAACGGCCACCACTTGTCGAATCCAATGCAATACATCTCCTAACTGATCCTGCAAGAGGAGAGTGTTACATTATATTACATAAAACAAAATATGTCCAGTAATTTTAAAACGAGGAATATTTGTCTACATTGGAATACCATAGCTGCAAAATTCTCCAAATTATACTACTCTAACTCTAAGCATCCATGCTACACATTTCAAAGTTTCTTTTGAACATTAAAAATTGAGCTCATTAATTCCACTTGGCTAGGTTAGGCAATAAGAAAATATATGACCTTATAGCTATAGCAAGATATAACTCAATAAATATTATAATGAATTCTTCATGAATTAGTTTCAACCTTTAGGAACTTTGTGCTTGGCCAGTTCTTCCCTCTGTCTCTTTCAATAAGTTCTACACTCAATAAGGATGAAAGGAGTCAAAATTAATAAGAAATGCAGGTCTTACCTTTATTTTTTTTCCCTCTACAGCAATTCACACTGTCAAATTATATTTTTATATCTCAAACTTTGCGGAGTGTCAAAAATGATATATTATATATTAAAATTTCCCAAGTGGCAGCAGAAACTTACTTTCTTGCAAGACTAAAACTGTCCCACACTAAAACCACCTATTGAACAACCCCAAGTGTTGGCTTACAAAAATAGATAAACGAGTATGGCACTCTGAACTTAGCCTTGAAAAACCACTCGTCTTTATGGATCTACATCAATCTACATTTCCTGTTCAGCCAAAATACTCTTGAAAACGTTAAACAATATAATCAAAGTCGACAGTGGAGTCTTTAGAATATGTTAATAAAAGAAATATCCCAAACTTAATTCTTCCTTCACTCTCTCCTAGGCATACAAAGTTTTAGTCTTTGATGGGCACGTCCTGTTATAATTCTAATAATTTTTAAATAATATATCATTAGATGTCAGAATGATATTTCAATCCTTCTACAATAATCGGATTTTCTACAGGAGCTAGTAAATTCTGTCTCCTTCTCTAATATTACTCCCTGTGGCTATTATAGCTATAAGACCTAAAATGACATGAAATAATAGTTGGCAATATGTAGTCAAAAAATGCATAACAAAAAAGATGGATTTAAAATATCAGGAAGCTGATGATTGGAGGAGAAGAATTAACCATGTATAGATATAGAGGGCCTCTTGAATCTGTTCAGTTTCTTCTCCTGTAAGGACCCCGTGTTTCCTCATCCTTAAACCAGGCCATAATTCTACTTCCACATAAAATTGTCCATCTTTCACCTGAAACTGTTCACTTTTTTTTATAGGGCTAAGAAGTATTTCTTAGAATCGAAGCACACACTAAGAGATGTTGGCTCCTAGTCGTTCGATGTTATTAAGACATGTCATTCGGTGAAACCAAACACACATCACTAGGAATGGCTATAGGAGGTTAAGACTGTTGAGATTGCCATGCTAATATGTAAATCACATGTGGATGTGGCAAATCTATGGCATTTGACAGGTGAGGGGATGTCTACAACGGTTAAGAATTTGTACACAGTTCTAGTACACATCAAGCAAGACAGAAATTGAGAACAACCTCTAACTACTTTTTATGCATGTTTCAAATTTCCACTATAACAAAATTGTTACTAGTAGTCCTTGAATCTCTGGAATACGTGCTGCCTTCTCGGTTATCTTTATTCTCTGAATATAAATGGAACTGTGAATAAGAAGGTGGCTGATAGCCCACATATCTTGCATTTTGACCAATTTAAATTCACAAATAAATGTAAGACAGCCTAAAGTATCAAGTACAGAAAACAGGAACTCCAGCTCAATTTAAATTAAAATATAACACAGCTTGCCATACATTGCAAGGGCTTGCTGCTAGTGACTAGAAACAGCGAACTCAGACTCCAACTTAGCTCATAAAACTTGACCAAAATTGGACGTTTGCATAACTGGTGTTGATATTTATTCCTTCCACTGTTAGTATAAGCTAAAAAAATTACAAAGAAGCAGCAATTCAATTTCAGACGACAGAGAAAGTACTCTCTCTTGGAACCCATTAAGCTAAATTACGTAAGACTGCACTATTTCTTATATTTCTTTTCAGAATATCAAGGTTAAGAGAAACTGCTAAGGCATTTAAATACACCCTCATCAAATCAACTTTAATCAAAACCTAATCTGAGAAACAAGGAGCGGCGATCCAATAACGTGGACCAAATTTACCAAACGAATATACAGCAATGTACCAACAATCTACAATTCAAAATTTCAAAGTCCGAACCTTGTCCCAAGATGCCTCCGGATCGAGCAATTTGGCGAACTTGAACGGAGACAAGTGACCGTTCTGGTCTTGCTGCTGAAGATTGAATTTCACCGATTTTCTCTCTTTCATTCTGAATTCAAATCGATGAACTTTAACCTCGAACTATTCGGTATGAATTTCAAGAATTTCTGAAATTTTTACAGATTCGATCGTGTACGTTAGGGTCCGTCCGTGTTAGAAAACAGAAGAAGAGAAAGACGATCGATACGATCGACTGAGAAGGGAGTACTTATTTGACCGTGTTAGGTCGGAATATAAAAATAACAAAAGCTTTGCTGTGGATCTGAGACGATTGGATAGTGGAGAAGGCTTTGTTTTGGTTTCAAAAATAAAAAAACAGAGGCCGGCGATTTTGCCGTGATATATATAAGGCGTAATGCTTACAGGTATTGTTCCAATCATCGAAGGAGCAATCATTTTTTTTTTTTTAGTTCTTCTAATTGCGTTTTAGGTTGGCTATCTTGTTAATTGAGCACTGTAGACTCTAGTTTATTTAAATTAACTTTTTTTTTGTCAGTTTAAAAAAAATCAATTTACTTCTTATTTTATAAACTTTTAATTTATTAGTATTAGTCAAAATAACAAATTTTGTTATTCCTTGAAAAAAAATGTTACAAAAGACGATTTTATTTATTTAACAAAACTAACTTATAAGCCGCATATAAGCAAGCTTTAGGAAGAAAATGAGAAATGGCATTGAGTTTTTTTTTTTTATTTTGTTACAAGATGCTAGGCCTTCGACCAATTAGAGTTATCGTCTACGCGAACCAGATAAATTTATTGCACTGCAAAAGCAATTATTAACCATAAAAACAATCAAATTTGATGCCTCATACTTAACATGATAAACAACTGACTATTAGGGCACCCTTATGATTAATAGCATTGAGATTTTAAGTGCATGATTAAGTGGCTTTAATGTTAGGCTCATAAATGTTTACTTGAATTAGTAGTATGGTGTTTTTCATGATTATATTGTACAAATAATGAACAAATAAAACTTAAGTACAAACATGGCCAATAAGAACAAATGGTGTGGGCATTTTGCCTAAAGACATGTGTAGTACGACGGTGATACTATTGAAATCACACTAAACAAACTTGATGATACTTTAATCACCAAGAATATTGTATCAATTAGTAGGATGAAAAATAAATTCATTAACTACTTATTTTTTTGCTCTAATAATTTTAAGATGTTCATTTAGGGCAGGACATCAAATTGCACTAAATATTTTCTCCTACTAATAAATGTGAACTTTAATTAATGCAAGACCCCCTCAAAATGTTGGCTTGACTTATAATGCGACATCATAGTAGTAAATTTTCTTTTTTTATCAACATCTTGCTCCACTATCAAAGAGTTGTATTTATGTGTTTCTCATAAAAGTTGTACATTATATTCCTTTTGTACCCATTTAGAAGAAGAAGCCAAAAGGGATAAAAAAATCAAATTTGTAAGTGAAATGAATTGAAAGCACATATAGGGCTTCATTTATAGAGCTTTTTAGCCAAATTACCTTTCCTCTTTATAATCCCACTCTCCAAAAGTCCAATGTCTTTCACTATGGCCTACAAAATTTTATTTCCAATTATTTGTCAAACTCAAAAGGAATTAAATATATATTTAATCTATGATTGGCTTGCATTTCCAGATCATGATGATCTTGGGGATCACCGGACAAAAGAAACAAGACAAGAAATGCGAAATTGAGAATCAAGAAACTAATGGTGAAAAGATCACGCGTTCATGCATGAGTTTGTTAAACACGCACATCATTTAGATTCATAAATAGCAGAAGACGTTGCCGTAATAGCTGTATCTTGGGGCCGTTATTACCACGTCAGTTGGGAGAGCTTGGGATTGATACCTCTTGTTAGACAGCAAAATTAGGAAACTCTTCAACACTTCCCAAATCCCCAAAAACAAACAGAACCGCCAACGAGTAGTATCCCTCGTCCGCGCTGTCCCATAAAATCACAAAATCGCCCGTTATATCATATTCAAACGTCTCTCTTCCTCTCTATATCTCTGTTCAAGGTCTATACTTCGTCGATTAGATCGATACGGGAATTAGGGTTTATTGTTCTGTTCTGCAACCGTCGAGAAAGATCTGTTGCTTCTCTTCAGCTTAGGGATCACTCTTCGATTGATTGCGTTGATATTCGATAGAGGAGAATCGAACTAGGGCTTACAGAGATGGGCAGTCCAAAGAAGAACCAGAGTAAGGGTTTATTTGGGGCGATGACTTCGGGATTCTCAATGTTTGGGAATGCCATGCAGAGATCTGTCAACGGGTATGTTCTCTGGTTATATGCCTATGATAGTTGTGATATATATCGTCTTTTGCGTGGTTTCTTTCTTTTTTCTTTAATACGAGTTCTTTCTTCGGTCAAAGCCAGTGAAGACTGGTTGTTGCATTCGAATAGGTTGATGTCGATCGCTGTGCATGACTGAGAATTGTATTTTTAGCAATTGTTACATGTTTGAGTGTTGAATAGAAACCTAATGACAATCGTCAGAAGCGTGCGAATTGTCGATGTCAGTTTTAAATTACGGATTGGTTTGATCGGAGCTTCTTACTTGGAAACGACTTGATTTACAATATTAGAGAGCAAGTTATTTGATCAATAATGACTTTCTACTGTTTGACATCAGATTGAACTCAAAAAGACCTGTAGATTATAAATAATATTAAAAAAATCATCTGAAGTTGAGGGGATTGCCATTTTATATAAACTAGTATTGGCTACGAGGAATATTTCTGTCAACTATTGTTCCCACAATTTTGCATAGGCAATCACCTGGCCTTAAGCTATTATTTTAAATCTGGACCCGTTTTCTCGCTGTACAGGTTTACATTAATGATGAACAGTTATATTGAGCCTTTTGATAGTCATTCTTTGTTTAAAATGACAAACCCAAATTCAGCCACAGCATTCAGTATTCAATTTCTGAATACTTTGTTCTGATTGCGTAGCATTACGTTATTCATCCTACAATGGGTTTGAAAGAAAGTTGATATTTTCTTTAGTATGTGAAAAAGCATCACACAACCTTGAAATAGTATGGCTTATTTTTTTTTTTTGGTTGATAAGTAAAGGCAATTGTATAAAGGAAATAATATGGCATAATGTTAAACCACCCTGTTATATTCAGGGAACTAATCTCTTACCTTCATTTATGGTCTATACCATACTACCTCTGTGCTGTGTTGCCATAAGATGATGGGTTTCTTTGGATATTGCCAATTGCCTGCCATATATACATATATATGTATGTATGTATATGCAGTGGGTTATTGGTGCCCTGTATGTAAAGAATATAATGGCTGCCTTCGATTACAGTCTCATCCGGCTTAAATGCAATTCTGCTGTAACAAACTACTCCCTCTGGCCCATTTTATGTATTAAGTTGGCTCAATTTATGCAAACTACGAAGTCGGTAGGGGAAATTATTGCCTCAATGTCCCTGTTGCGTTAATTGGTGGTTTCTTTAATATACAAACTATTTCTTGCTTGCTTCATACGCAGTTCGGTGGAACCTTAAACTACCATCTGTTCTTGTCACAACACGTTGTTTGGTGGCACCTGAAATTGCTGCCTTGATACATGGTCGCATTAGTATTGTATTGCTAATTGATGGCTGTCCCCTTTTGAAAAGTACGATGCTACCTCAAAATATTGTTTGGTAGGCCTTAAATTACCAGGTTGCCTTGGTGAACTATTATGTTGCCTCAATGAATGGGAACTGCCATTTGGCTATTGCCTAATGGAGTGTTGCCTTACTGCTTCTTCGAAATGTGGAATCACAATGTTGCTATCGTATAGCAATACTTTTTGGCATACTTGAAATTACTGTCCCTCTGGCCCATTTTATGTATTAAGTTGGTTCAATTTATGAAAACTATGAAGTTGCTACGGAAATTATTGTCTCAATGTGATGTTGCCTTAATTGATAGCTTATTTAATATACGGCCTCTTTCTTGTCGCTTCATACACTGTTTGGTAGAACCTTAAACTACCATCTATTCTCGTCACAACTCATTGTTTGGTGGCACCTGAAATTGATGCCTTGATACATGGTTGCATTAGTATTGTATTCCTAATTTATGGCTGTCCCATTATGAAAAGTATGATGCTACCTCAAAATATGGTTCAGTGGGCTTAAATTACGAGGTTGCCTCGGTAGACTATTATGTTACCTCAATGAGTGGCTATGCTATTGCCTAATGGGTTGTTGCCTTGATGGATTGTTGCCTTACGGTTTCTTCGACATGTGGAATCACAAGGTTGCTATCGTATAGCAACATTTTTTTGCGGTACTTGAAATTGCTGTCCCTCTGGCCCATTTCATGTATTAAGTTGTATGCAAACTACGAAGTTGCTAGGGACAATTGTTGGCTCAATATCATGTTCCTTAATTGATGGTTTCTTTAATTTACGAACTCTTTCTTGTTGCTTCATACACAGATTTGTAGAACCTTAAACTACCATCTGTTCTCGTCACAACTCATTGTTTGGTGGCACCTGAAATTGCTGCCTTGATACACGGTCCCATTGGTAATGTATTCCTAATTGATGGCTGTCCCATTATGAAAAGTACGATTCTACCTCAAAATATGGTTTGGTGGGCTTAAATTACGAGGTTGCCTTGGTAGATTATTATGTTGCCTCAATGAGTGGCTACCATCTTGCCTAATGGATTGTTGCCTTATGGTTTCTTGGACATGTGGAATCACAACGTTGCTATTGTAGAGCAATATTTTTTGGCGGTACTTGAAATTACTGTCCCTCTGGCCCATTTTACGTGTTAAGTTTTGCTCAATTTATGAAACTACGAAGTTGCTACGGAAATTATTTCCTCAATGTCATGTTGCCTTAATTGACTGCTTCTTTAATATACGGCCTCTTTCTTGTCGCTTCATACACAGTTTGGTAGAACCTTAAACTACCATCTGTTCTCATCACAAATCATTGTTTGGTGGCACCTGAAATTTCTGCCTTGATACATGGTCGCATTAGTATTGTGTTGCTAATTGATGGCTGCCCCAATATGAAAAATATGATGCCACCTCAAAATATGGTTTGGTGGGCCTTAAACTACCAGGTTGCCTCAGTCGACTATTATGTTGCCTCAATGAATGGGAACTACCATATTGCCTAGTGAAATGTTGCCTTGTGGTTTCTTCGACATGTGGAATCACAATGTTGCTATCGTATAGCAACATTGTTTGGCGGTACTTGAAATTAATGCCTTGATACATGGTTGCATTAGTATTGTATTGCACATTGATGGCTTCCCCATTATGAAAAGTACGATGCTACCTCAAAATATGGTTTGGCGGGCCTTAAATTACCATGTTGCCTTGGTAGACTATTGTTGCCTCAATGAAAGGGAACAGTCATATTGCCTACGAAATTTGCCTCGATAGCTTGTCGCCTCGTGGCTTCTTCAACCTGTGGAAACTACAATGTTGCTATCCTATAAGGTTAGGCAGAGATTTAAAACTGTTATGTTGCCTATGTGGTAGGCCTTAAAACTAGCCTGTTAGTTAGGGGGCTAAGATACCTGCTGCTTTTGGAGTCTATAGACGGTTGCATCTTGATCATAGAGTGTTGTTTGATGGTTAACTTTATACAGGCAGAAAACACAGTTGCATGAAGGGATTTATTCCTTCAATGTGAAACTATGTTTCCATGATGTCTGGTTTGGTAAGAACTTAGAATATTATGTTCCATTGATTTTTAAGTTGCCTCAATTTATGTGGCTTGGCACTTTGCAAAATACCATCTTCCTCAGATTTATAAGTTACCTTGTCTTTATCTTGGGCTACAATTTGTTGCTTGAATCCATGGAATCTGTGGTGTTACAATAGTTAATGGTGAATTTAGGTGGCCAGATTTCTAAGAGATTGATGCTGTGTAGGGGATGGGGGATTAGAGACCCATATATACAAGTTTGTAGGTAATATTTCTGCTTATAGGGTACCATAGACGTTGATGTGCACATTCAAGTTTTTGGATGGATGATAATTTAGGAAGGTGTTATTTAACTTGATTTCTTTGATAAGTAAAATGTAAGTCACAATGTTACTTAATGATCATGAATAGTCATGGCTTCTAGCTCCTGATCAGAATACAATAGATCAATTGTGTGTGTCATATACTCGCTTTTGGAGACTTGATCAATACCATTCAAAATTTCATTTTATTCCTCTTTACCTGATTATTAACTTACACAAGGCTGGTATTTGTGGCTTGACTGTTATCTGCATTTGAAGTCTAGCTCTTTGGTTTGGAAATCTATGTGGGACGTTATTCTAATCTTCAATATGTAGGTTTTTAAGCTATTAATGTCATTTATGGAGAATCTCGTTTATAATGAATGCCTGTTTTCTTTTCCTTATGCCAGATTGCTTGGTTATGAGGGGGTGGAAGTTATTAATCCTGAGGGAGGCAAAGATGATGCAGAAGAGGAAGCTCAGAGAGGAAGATGGAAGCAAGAGGTGCGTTGTGTTGTTATCTTACCCTCGCTTTCTCTCTAGACTTGAAGTTGTTGTGAGGAAAATATTATAATATATTTTCTAAAAACTTTACAAAAAAGAATGTTACAAAAAAGAACTCTGTGAGTATTAAATATAGCCCCACAAGTTGTTTGCTAGGAATGATGGTTGGGTGGAAGGGACGGGACGGGACGGGACGGGATGGGAAGGGAAGGGAAGGGAAGGGAAGGGAAAGAGGGAGGGAGGATAGTGTTTCTGTGGGGTCCACGGATTTGCAATCAGCCTCATTTAGTAGGTGAAATGTCTTTTTTTGACCCCTTAGGTTTGTTTACTCATTTTACAAAATAATGGCCATGATTGTGAAAGGAATTAAAATAATCCCCTTCCTCTCTCCTTTTCTTTCCACTCAATGAAACAACATAGAAGGCAATAACATGATTTCCATATTGATCCATTTCCCTTTCTTCTCCCCTTTCCTTCCCTCCTATTTTCCTTCCTCCCTGCCAAACATAGCAGTAGAAAATTAATTGAATTATATAGGATTATATTTAGATAATTTATTAATTATATATATTTCCTATATTAAGTACATAGTCCTAATGAGTATTTAAATGTATACTCGTGTTGTGAGATATCGTGTCACGTCTTTGTCTAGCTATATAGCCTACATGTTATCATTGTTTGTGTTTGCAATGAGAGAGGAGGCAATGGGCTCCTTAAGAATTTACTCTCTCTTCTTGTTTGTTGCTTCAGTATATATTAGGTTACGATTAGAGTTGTAAAGTGGGCTAAGGCAGCATGGATACTAGCATTACATTGGTGCTATGGCACGAGGCACATGGGCTGGGCACGGCACGGACCCAAGGGCTAGTTTTGAAAAAATGCCCCCAAAATGACCAACATATGCATAAAATTGGCCAGGCCGGCATGGGCACAACCTGTTTAAAGGCAGGCCTGACACAGAGTGGGCAAGGGCAAGAGCACGAGCAAGGACCATGCCAGGTCTAAGCCTTGCACTTGGGGCCCATCCCATCATGAAGCACAATGGCCCCAAATTAAACGACCTGGCCCTTTTGACACATCTAGTTACCATGCTACTGAGGGTTATCTTCATTGAATTTCTTTTTTATTTGATTGGATATTTTTTGCTGCACAAATTGTAAGTCATAGTCATAAAAATTATGAGTCCCTTCTCAGGGGAAACAAGACATGAAAATAAACAAGGGTGGTTTATACTGAAATCATTGCTTTCTTAAAGGATAGGGACAGTTATTGGAAGATGATGCAAAAATATATAGGGTCTGATGTGACATCAATGGTGACACTTCCAGTCCTTATATTTGAGCCAATGACAATGCTTCAAAAAATGGCAGAGGTTTGTGTTATTTTCTTTGCATATATTTAATGCTTCTGTTATGCACTGTTTATAACTTTTCTATAGTGCAAATTGTGCTTTGGTGTGACAGTTAATGGAATACTCCTACCTTCTAGACCAGGCAGATGAATGTGAGGATCCCTACATGCGGTTGGTGTATACTTGTAAGTACAGTCCTGAGTTGATTATTCAACAATGGGCCTGAATATACGTTAATTGAATAGCAGTCTATGGGATTGGAAGTGTTTTCTGATGCTTGGATGGAAATTTTGTAATTTGTGTAGCATCATGGGCAATATCTGTCTATTATGCCTACCAACGCACCTGGAAGCCTTTCAACCCCATTCTCGGCGAGACCTATGAAATGGTTAATCATGGTGGCATCACATTTATATCTGAGCAGGTGAATTAAGGATCTAGAGCTGTCCCATGCACTCCTTTATTCCCATCTGGTTACCTCCCCTCTTTCCTTTTTTCGAGGGCATATGCTCATTGAAGCAGAATCTATGAATGCTTTTTGTTTCTTGAACCCGGCAAGGCCATATGGTTCTTGCTTTTCGCTTTTTTCTCAAGCAAGCAAAGCAAACAAGGAAGCCCGAAGCATAAATCTTTTCCAAAAGAATAAATTCATGAATACATTCTTATGAATAGATGCTTCTAATTTCTGCATTATTATTGTTTGCTAAACTGAATGCTTCACATTTATAATTGTTACAGGTGAGTCATCATCCTCCAATGAGTGCTGGACATGCTGAAAATGAGCATTTTACCTATGATGTGACATCAAAGTTGAAAACCAAGTTTTTAGGGAACTCTGTTGATGTTTATCCTATTGGAAGGTTAGTTTTGTGTCTTTGTTTGTCATACTCTTATCAAAATTTGATGTAGTTCAACATTGTTAGCAGTTAATGTTTACTCTGTGGAAGTGGAACAGTTTTATATTTGTTTGTGTGCGTTTTCTCTTACAAGCTTCTTTCAATTCATATAAGAGGGGAAATTTGGTGAGTATGCTTTTAGTGTTGGAAGGAAGTCCTATGATAGAGTTCAAATAGACTTTACCTGCCAAAAGACAGAAAAGATAAGGTTATATTTTGGTCAGCAAATTAGGTGAACCATTATAACTTACTATTCTATACTCGCTGTTCCGGGGCTAATACATGCCTTACTTGATATCTGTTTTTGACCTTCAAGGGACTTGTTGTAATGGGTTTTATATTGCTTGTATGGATGTACTATCACTTTTCATGATGTACTATCACTTTTCAGGATGTACTTATCATGATCATGCATGCACATTTAAATATTATGAAGAAAATTTATGTTTGCAAAATTTGTTTCATATGCAGAACACGTGTGACTCTAAAACGAGATGGTGTAGTCCTCGATTTGGTTCCCCCTCCAACTAAGGTTAACAATTTGATTTTTGGGCGAACTTGGGTGGATTCACCGGGGGAAATGATCATGACAAATTTGACTACTGGGGATAAAGTTGTCCTTTACTTTCAACCTTGCGGTTGGTTCGGGTATGTTGATGCTTCTCTTGCTAATCATGTTCCCTTTTGACCTTTCTAATTTCAACTGATTTTGACATTTTGCCTCTTGAACCATGATCTTTATGATTGTTTCTTAATTTTTAATTTTATGCCATGATTACTGTTGGAGTTTGGACTAGGCTATTATGAGATGATGTCGTCGGTAAATGTTTGACTTTGATAAATGAAAACAAAAGAACATTTGGATATTTTCCCTTCATGTTCTTTCTAATTATTATTTCATTTAACAGTTGCCTCTTGAAGCATGATCTTTATTATTGTTTCTTAAATTTTACTTTTGTTTGTCATTTTTACCTGTGGATTGTGGTATAGGGTAATATCAGGTGAAGACTTGGGTAAATGTTCGACTTTGATATATTTTTCCTGTTGTCCTTTTTGCATGTTACAGTTTTCTTAAGATTATCTAGTGGTCAGAGTGGGGAATCTTGGTGTGAATTAATCACCATGTCCCTGTCTCACCAAACTATTTCCATTACTTCTGATTTTTGGTTATATTTAATGATTCTAAGTATATTCATAGGTTTTAGTCTGTCTGTCTCTCTCTGATGCAAGGAACAAAATTTCCATTTGTTTCCACTGAAACGGCCGAAACGTTTCCGAAATGTTTCCGTTTCTTAAGGGACCGAAACGAAATACTAGTGGAATAACGAAACACTATTATTACAATGAAAACACACTAAAATATAGAAAAATGTACCAAAACACAATGCTATATGTCTAAACAATAAGTTGTATTAACCCGAATTTAAAATTTTTATAAAAGGCGTATAATTTTTATACAAAAGATTGTATTTTACTATTTTAATATTTCTCACAGTAGAAATGTTTCCGAAACATTCCGAAACATTTTCGAAACGTTTCCGAAACGTTTCTGTTTCTGAGCCAACCGAAACGACCTCTCGAAACGAAATTTTGTTCCTTGCTCTGATGCCCACAATATGTATGAACGCATGCACGCAAACATGCACATATTCACCGATAAATATGGCATGGTGAGAGCATGCATGTACTGCAAATGAAGTTCATCTAGATCCTGCTACTGGTTTCTAATTAGGTGTGCTCCGTTGCAGGGCTGGTAGATATGAAGTGGATGGCTATGTTTATAATGCTGCTGAGGAACCTAAGCTATTGATGACTGGAAAATGGAATGAGTCAATGAGTTATCAACCATGTGACATGGAGGGGGAACCTCTTCCAGGCACTGAACTGAAAGAGGTTTATTTCATTAACCATTTTATCATCTGTCATTTTCCTCTTGTGAGGGAGTTACCTCTTATACTTGAGTCACCTTGTGATGCAAAAGGGGTACTGCTGGACTGGTGTGTCATGGTCAAATGGTAGTGCAAGAATATAATTCTGAATGCTTGCTTTAATCCTGGTACCTTGCATTTTAATGTGTCCTGAATGAGGACTTATCATTTCTCACTCAACATTTGGCAATTACTGCTTCCATTCTCCTTGTACTGTCCGTTAATCATCACAGGTTCAGTTTGCTGATATGAACATATTTATTAAGGATGGTTATTATCAATATGGTATTATGTCCTTAGAATATTGTAGAGAGGAATGGAGCAGGCTCGCATAAACATGGGTTAAGGCAGATTTAGCTGAGTTCAAGCCACATTTCACACAAATTTCTAAGTATGTATTGCAGCATCAATATGTCAGATTGATTCGATGCTGTTTTGATCTTCTCTCCTAAACAAAAGAACAAAATAAAAAAATAAAAAAAAAGTGGTTCAATAGTGTTCTTGGTTAATAGCAATTATAATGTCAGACTTGTAGAATTGTTAGTCGCAATCCATGCTTAGATGATTAGAGAGAGCTATTGCCTTTTTGTTTTGTTGTTTTTGATAAGAAAACTGGTTGGTATTGCCTTTTCAAGAAGTGTTTATTAGAAAATTGTCTACCTTCAAAGGTTTTTCCAACAGAGAAAGAACATTTTCAACCCGTCCAGTGCCACCCACAGTTTCTTTGAAGGAGATTTGTGATAGTGTTTGTTTGCCAATGATAACTGGTATAATTGATCCAACAGAGAGGGACTGGCATGAGCAGGTTGCTCATGATTGGCGAAATCAGTAACTGATGATGTTAAGTGGTTGATTAGCAAATCTCCGAACAAAACATAATTATATCAATGAATGAAGAAAAAGAATTGAGAAAACGATGTCAGATATCTGTCAACAGAAGCTTTATTTTATTGTCATGAGAGAGTTTGATTGTGAAATTAGAGACCCTGTTTCAGGAGTGATGGGGAGTAGAGTCACTTGAAAAGTTTTTAAGAGAGGATGCAATTATGGGTTTGGGTAGAATAGTGAGTTCAAGTCTCCTTTGGAGTTTCTCACAGTGGGATGGAAAAGGTTGATGAATTGCATTAACTTTGGAGGCTTTTGAACATTCACTTCTGGTTGTACCTACTATCTAATGAGTAATTGTTGAGGAAAGTGTTTAGTAGTTTAAGCTTCAAAAGCTCTTGAATCCGTCCTGATGGCTCCCTTTTGGCTGGACATGTACCCGGTGATCAATTGATGATCTTATGTAAAATTTTCTCACGATATTTAGATTATGCTTGGTATTCATGTAATATCTGAGTTAACTTGTGTTTCTCACAAAAGTTTTTCTTGGGGTATGGTTTTTTTTTGGTCACACAATGGATGAATTTCTTGGTCTAAGCCAATTGAGTGATTGTAAAAACTGAGCACTCTGATCAAGCATCACAATGACACGTGTAACATATTCAAACAGAGTATTCCTCTGCATGTAAACACTATCTGAAGAAGTTAACAAATGACGGTCATAATGACTATGGAGTTGTGAAAATACTCCTTTTCAATGCCTAACTAGCTGGAGTTTTAGCAAGTATCAAATAAGTTAAACATGAATTTTCTGCAGGTCTGGCGAATTGCTGCTGCTCCAGTGAATGACAAATATCAGTACACACATTTTGCACATAAAATAAACAGCTTTGAAACTGCTCCTAAGAAGTTGTTGGCATCAGATTCTCGTCTACGTCCTGATAGATATGCACTTGAGAACGGTGATTTATCCAAAGCTGGTGCTGAGAAGAGCAGGTCTCTCTCTCTCTCTCTCTCTCTCTCTCTCTCTCTCTGTGGGTCATGTTTGTTTGTGTGTGCCTGTGGGCAGTTGCATGCATGTGCAAGCTGATCTCATGTATATCCACCCACAACTTTTTATAGTATAAATGACTGGTTAACACTCTAAATACAGGTTGATGGAATGTGGTCCCTGCATCCCATTGATTTCTTATTAATGATACATTGCTGCAATTCTAGATTCTCCCTCCTATCGTAAAACCAACATCAACATCTGGGGTGATGCTATTTCAATTTATAACTCAACAAGTTATGTTAAGATCCAACTAAGGCCCTGATTGACATTATATATGTGTCATGAACCATCATGATAAACACCTGGTAAAGTGGTAGCTGACTTCGTTTCCAGCCACAGACCATTTCACACAATTCTTTTTGTCTTGATATGGTAATTTTGCATTCTTGCCTAGGCTTGAACTTGCTTTGGAATACGCAAGGTGGTTGGGTTTATGGGAGAATGGTAAGTGCATTTGGCTTGTGTTGATGTAGATGTAATCATTGTGCAATAGATCATATAGTTGCCTTGCATTGCTTTAGCACTTGAGTGGGACAAGGAAACCACTTGGCTATACAATAATGGTTGGGTGACCCTGTGAAGTTGGTGTTATCTTGTCATTCCAATGTGATAGGCCACATAAATACTTAGGACTAATTGGTATAACTGTATAACTGGTGGACTTGTTGACTGCATGAATAAAATTGGTAACCTAAATGCTAGGTTTGTGGCACTAGCTGTTGTCTTGGACTGTTAAACACTGGGCACTTCAAATGATTAAGTTGCTTTAGTAAATTAACCTCTTTGGCACCTGGGGATAGGTTTTATGACCAAATGAAAATGGGTTAGCCACTTGACTGGGTGAAAATTTGTGGTCACCATGGCCTTGCTGGTAGCAAAATGTGTCCAAGCATGAAACTAATATGGCTTATTGGCAACCTGAAAAGATAAATTAGATAGCTAGATTTTCTTAGAGTGTCTAGTTTGTGTAGGTGTGCATGCACAGATGGCTGGTTTTCAATACATTGGTTATAATTGGTAGAAAGGAGACTAGTTTTCACTGGCCCTGGTTTGAGTTTTTGTTTTTTGATAAGTAAATATATTATAAAAAAGAAGCCGGCACCAAGGGAGTGCCACCCTTACAGCTAGGAACTAACTAACAACAAGGCCAAGGCCTACTGTACAAAAAGATTATTCACAAAACTCCACAAAATCTATAAATTGGTTCAAGGACTATCTACACAGCCTTAAGCCAACTTACAGTAATGTCATGAATCTACTCTTTATCTGCACAAGAGATGTTTCAATTCCTTCAAAAGTTCTTTTGTTCCGTTTGCACGAAATAATCCACATCAAAGCCAACGGCAGCATTAGCCAAGCCTTTTTCTTTCTCCTCCCGACTGTAGCACCCCTCCATGAAAGCAGAAGCTTTGCCACATTCTTTGGGAAAACCCACTGAATACCAAACCATCTCAGAATCAAACACCAAATCTTAGAAGCCACACAACAATGAATAAGAAGATGAGATACCGATTCCCCATCGACCTTACACATACAACACCAGTTTACATGTATTTACTGCCTTCTAATGAGGTTATCAATGGTTAGGATCTTACCATGTGTTGCCGTCCAAGCAAACAAAGATACCTTGGAAGGAGCCTTGGAAGCCCAAATTCCTTTCCACGGAAAAGAGTTAGCATGATTACCTTGAAGGACAGAGAAGAAAGACTTAACCTTAAAAGTATTCCCTCCAGACCCCAGCCATATCAGAGAATCATCTTCTTCTCCTTTGGGAAGGAAGCTATAAAGAATAGCCAAAAGATTGACCAACTCCTCCACTTCCCAATCATTAAGCTCCCTTCTAAAAGCAATGTCCCAAAAAATGTGACCCCCATTGCTTGGTAAGTTACTGATTAGGTACTACTCTTTAGTGATAGAATCTAAGAAGGAAAAGTTTTATTATGGGCCACCTCTGTTCTCCTATTACGACTTTATGATAATTACATTTCTCAATACAGGTGGACAATATTGAACCAAACACAAATCAGATCTAAATGAAATTCCGTTGCTATAACTGAGAAGGGCTTATGAATCCTCACTCTCTGTAGGTAGTTTCTGACTTTAGGGTACTCTGGAGAAAACTTTTCCCCCATTTTCAGGATGTAGGAAGAGGTAGAAATTCCGTGAAATTTAGTGCTCAATGCTCACTGTCTCTCTTTACCCCAACCCAATTTTTGGCTCTTTAAGATGTTTGCATTCTGTTTCATTATTCTTTTGTAGTCTGGAGGAGAGGCAGAGGGCTGAAAAGAGGCATCGAGAAGCAAAGAGCCATCAGTTTACGCCAAGATGGTTTGATCTAACTGATGAAATTAGGCCTACTCCTTGGGGAGACTTGGAAGTGTACCAGTACAACGGTAAATATACCGAACATCGGGCTGGTGTAGATAGCTCCGGAAGCACAGATGTGGATGATGTCAGATCAACAGCGTTCGACCCATGGCAGTATGGTAATTTATCTGCAGAATGAGGTAATCCCATTAGCATTGGTTGTTTGTGGATTGTATAGCTATTTGGTAGAACTTTTTAGTGTGATGCAGAAGCTATCTGTTGTTTGTTGGCATGTGTACATTGTATCCCATTTCATAATCATATATTAGTTAATGTTAGCAAGCCTATTTTCCGATACAATTTCTCATTGCTCTTTACTTCTCTTGTTATGCTTTTCTGATGAATTACCGCATCTAAATCAGGAACTGGTTTGCAATCCTCGGGGCCTGTTGTGAAATGCAAGAATCGGGTCAACCCAGAGATAAGGTTGACCTGGTTCCCCGTTTTGAATTGTTTGGTGAAATTAGTGGTGTTGTAAGGCTGTCCAAGTTGAAGTCTTAAAACAAGGCTTTTTCCTGGCTTGTTTCAGACCAACACAGCCTTGGTTTGAACAAAAACCAATAAACTCTTTTGGGCGAGTCCAATCTGGTCCATTTACCTAAGTTGGCAAACAGCCCGCATGTTCTGATGAATGTACACACGACTAGTATTTGTAATGGGAAGTGCATGGGGAAAGATTGAAAGGAACAGAAGATATTAAAATAATAATGCTGTTTAGGAAATTGCCCATTCTATTTTACTGTACTGTTGCAAAGTTCTGCCTTGCCCTGGAATGGGGCAATGAGGGGCTTGTCATTTCATCTCCTGACGTGTGCATTTCATGCAAGGATGATATCGTCCACTTCTTTTTTTTTTGATCTTTTGTTCATTTTGTCAAAAATATGGTTTCTAGTGTCAAATCTTTGTATTGGTTTTTTTATAGATCATTGGTTTTGTGCATGCTTATGTGGGGTCGTTGTCTATTCTAGTAGGTTAGAGTGCATAGTATGCATGTAATGTAATTTGGTGTAGCATGGTAAGCCATAAATGGGTCAATCTCTGTTATACGATGCTAGGCTTTTGGAATAATGCTATAGTCCCAAAACCCAGGCCTGACACTTAGATTTTTTTCCAACATCAGTTGGAAGTTTACTTAGCGAAGCCTAGTTTCATACTCGTCTTAAGTTATCTGCTGCTTGTATTCCATTGCTGAATCCATCCAAGTTACAACTGCAGGACAAAATACTTCAGTTTAAATGGTTAATACATTTACCATGCCGAGGGTTTTCTCCTCTCTGTGCTTGGTGCAGGGTGCTACCAAGTTTGGATGATTCTGGCCTCATGTCCCCCCATTGTTGGCAGATCATCCCTTCAAAATTTGATTTTGGTTGCTGTCCTAATTCAACACCTAGAAGTTGGTCTTAAAGTTGGTTGCTCTCATTATCTAAAGCCATCTATCTTCTCACAGATTTCGAGTCATGCAAACAATACAATGTAGGGGGAGTAACAGTTCAAATGAAGTTGAAAGACATAATCCTTATGAACCTCTGAATGCACTCTTTTGGGGAAAGTTGGAGTAATGATATCTAGTTTCTGAATGTCTTTTTGTAAAATATAATTGGTTAAAGTCAAGATCCGGGATATAGGTGCCTTTTAGTATCATAACGTTTAGTGCATGCCAAGTTTGATTGATGTGTACATATATATATGTGTGTGTGTGTGTGTGGCTAAATTTTGCATTGGGATAGTTTGTTGTTGATGCGGAGTTCTAATATACAATGGGAAAGGCATTGATGGCGAAGACTTGAGAATGAGCCTTGTATGGGCCAACACATACTTAATGACTATGTAGGACTGCGACATATGGGGTATGCTAAAATAGTGGAATACCTGCATGAGGTGTATCTTGTATCCAATTGATATCAGATGTCAATTTATTAGGATATAGATGTGTTCCCATGTGATGATTTTCCTGAGGGTTACCAATGGGGGCTTCACCAAGGAGTGTGTGTGTCAATAAGGGAGTACCTGTTTATGATATAATTTGGTGTGTGTGTGTGTGTGTGTGTTTTGGTGACAAATTGACATTTGACATCAACATCGATTAATGTTGTGCAGGATGCTTATGGTTATCATTTATAAATCATTTGCATTAAGAAACATAGAATTAAACTCAATGGGACCTGTTTTGCTCGTTGAATATTCTTCTTTTCTTTTGTTTTTTGTTTTTGATGTTTATCGTGGTGTCATTAAATCTCCTTTTTAGTACTTTTTGACTTATCGGAGCTTTGGTGTCCACTTTGTCTTCTCTTTAACTTCAAGATTGTTTACATAATTTGACGATTATTTTTTCACACCAATCAAAAACGTGCTCTCTGTCTCTCCTATTTTTTGTTTTGTCCATCTCCTCTGTTTTGTTTGATTCTTGTTGCAGCAGTTGAATGAAAGTCTTCAACTTTCATCGGCTTATTCTGGGTCAAAAGATCTTTTTTTTTATTTGTTTTTTGAAGTATGACGTCTTAGAATAATGCCATAGATGGATAAAATCTTACAAGCAGAAAGATTAAAAAATATTAACCGCTCCTCTATGAAAGTTTTAAAGGGTGTGACAATTGTTACATTTTTGGAAATTACAAGTCAGCTCATGGTTCCTTGATTTTACAATGGCAGACCCAAACAAGCACATGATTCCTGCTACAATTTTTGCTTAAATCAGATTACTCGGCCAATCTCTCATTAATGCTGATTATTGGAAAACTCGACCAAAGTTTGCACATAATCACAATGCTAACTCAGTAAGTTAATTGTTCCGTTCTTTGTTGAATGAACTTTGATTGGAAGATGATGAACACGCTAAAGATGGTCATAATTTGAAACTACCGATCTTCTTCGATGTGCCAGATATGATCATCATCCACGGTTCAAAGTCAAGGCGAAGACTATGCTTAGTATATTAAAGTTAATGAATGCAGATTGTTTATAAATTTTAATTGAGCTTGTGTTTAATGTGATTTTGTTTATTTTGTTGCCAAGTCTGTGTCGATAGGCGCCACGGAACAAAAGTCTGTGAAAGAGTCTCTCTCGTCGGCCTCTCACCCATTACTTTTGACCTCAATAAAGAAATGTATGAATTAAGAGGACAAACAGATGATTATCCCTTTTACGTCAAGAAACTTCATTGTGAAGAGAGTTACGTAAACTTGAAACTTCTACGATGTTTCTTCTCTCACAAGACACACACACATATATATACATATATTGTGCGGTTTGGGGGGGGGGGGGGTGTTTGGGTAAGAGAGGAGGTCAACGTCAAATTCAAGATTTATTCATCATGAGATCGATTGAATACGTGGTGTTAGTATCTTAAAAACATGGTGCTACTACATTGAAAAAAATCAATAGATAGGTAGCACCGTGATTCTAGGTGCTAATTTTATTATGACCTTTTTTTTTTTTTTTCTTTCTGAGGTGTATTTGATGAGCTCAAATATTAATGACAATAGTTGATATTATATATGTATAGGTTATGGAACAGTTGTCAACATAAAAGAATAGTAATTCAAAGGCAGCATGTGTTAAAAGAATAGTAATCCAAAGTCAGCATGTGTTCCATTTTACTGGTTGATTTTTCAACATCCTTTGTTCAAATATCTGATTGTTGCAAAGCTTCCTACGTTAAGTAACTGGAAAAATGGAAAAGATAAAAAAAAGGAAAACCAAAACCATCATAAAATGGGTCTAAATTAGATTGTAAGGGTAAATTTGTATGCAGGTGTGTACTTAATCTGCTGATTTATGCATTTATGTGCTTGATGTATGCCATTTTTTTTAAATAAATGAAAGCTACAGCTCCTCCTCCAGCTTCTTTGGGGGGAAGAATTTGTACCTGATTTAATGCAAGAAAAATGCAACATGCTCTCTCTCTCTCTCTCTCTCTCTCTCTCTCTCTCTCTGGTGGGCCATCTGTCATCCCAGGGAAAAGTAAACTTGGTACTAGTCATGTGCACTTAAGCTTTCAGTCATTTAAAGTCAGATAATGATGGCTGGCTCTTCTTTAACAATGAATTCCTTTTACTACCCCTCCAATCAATATAAATGTTAGGATGGCTCCAAATTTTTATTTTTATTTTTATTTTTATACGAGGGGGACATCGTTACATATTTAAAAAATATATAAAGGTTTTTGGGTTTGATAGAATAATCATAACCACTTGATCTAATCTGGGTTCTAGGGTAGCTTAATTACCAAGCTTCTTTGACTTTGTCAGATAAGTTTATGCGATTGAACAGAAATACTCTTATGACATTATATAGAACAATAATACTCATTCTAAGGGTAATTTTGTCTTTTCATAAAAATCTCCCCTGCCCATTGGCATTTGTGTGTACAGATTAAAAGAAAAGGAAAATATCATGTTAATCACATGTGTGCATTAACCGTGTGATCATCTGCCTAAATTTTTGTCAAAAGCATTAAAGCATTGATTAGTTAAGAATTAAATGTGAGCCTCCTCATGGACTGCTGGTGGGGTCCTCATCTGGTTTTTGTATATATAGATTGCAAGGCTGTACCATCATGTACAAGGTATGAGTTCACAACTAAGATATCTCCATGCAATTTGCAGTTAAAAACAAAACCCCAAAGACAAAATAAAAAACAAAAAAACAATGGAAGGGAAAGAAGAGTAACTCTAGTTGTTGAACTAATGCTCAACCAGAAGAATATTGTTTGTTCACTTGTTGTTGATAGATTATATTGTTGGGTAATGATTTGGTAAGTACAAATATGTTGCAGCACTGCCAACAATTTGAAATTAGAATTTTATCGACTTTGCGACCATTTTTTTCTCAATAGCTGGGCCCATCATTTTGTTAATTGTGCGATTGGGCTCCACCTTTGTTTGGGAAAAAAAAATTTAATAGGCAGGTAGATGTACTACCTTCATTTTTTACTTTCACGTTTTTTATGAGTACTTCTTTATAAATCTTAAATTTAAGTAACAATAATTGGTATCACCTACCTATTGAATATTTAATGTTATTTGTTTGCCACTAGTTATCCCAATTTACTCCCTAGCCCTTCATGAATAACCACTAATGTAAAAACAGTGTGCTTGGATTTTAAATTTACGGGTGAAAAGGATCAGAATAGGAAAGAGATAGATAAAGAAACTGAGCTTAACGAAGTATAATCTTTTTATTCGGTTGCGTTAGAAAAATTATATTATAATTGGTTTAATCGAGGTGTATAAGTTACTCTCCAAACACCTCTAATTGCATAATCGAAAAAAAAAGAAAGAAGTAATCTTATTTTTCCTTTTTGTTTCTTACCTTGACGAATCCAAGATGCGAAGATACATTATGGAAACGTCGGAATCAATAGTTATTTATTGTGAATCAATACTGCCAAAAAAAAAAACATTACTGTTGGTCAAAAATGACCAATTGACTTTTCTAAAATTTTATGTTGTTTTTTTATGAGAAAATAAAATTTTATCGTTTAAAATCCTTTAAAAGTGTTTACAAGGATTTCAAGAGCCATATCTTTCGAGCTAAATTAGTGTTGCCAAGCCCAATATCATTAAAATAAATAAATAAATAAGAAAAAAAATAAGGTTAGCAAAATTTAGATTTTAAAATTTTATTATTTACAGTTGAGCTTCTATTTTTTGTTTTAAAATTTATAATTAAACCTCATTTTTTTAGTTTTAATATTTATAATTAAGCTCTTAAATAATTACTAATTATACTAATATCTAACAAGTATGGCGGGGTGGGGAGAACTTGAGTTCATCTCCGTTTTCATATCCGCACGGGTTTAGCTTAATACCTTCATCTCTATCTTTATTCCCGTTTGAATCTTTCATACCTTTTTCATACAAGACGGATTAGGTTTGATTTCCACCTTTGTCCAATTCATTGCGATTCCTAAGTAGGAAGCATTGTTTCACTAGGCCATTCCCGCTCATCAACTAATCCAACTTTTTTAGTAGGAAATTTTTTATTTTGGGGGGGGGTGGGGGGGAATATGGGGTGGGGTAAATGTATAGTAACATGCTACAAATGCTTTTGCAATTATTCTTATTGTTTTACTAAATAAGCCTAGATTGCCCATCCTATCTTAATTTCCAAATTTGCTTTTATTGGTAAATCTTGAGCTAAGTATTAAAACGAAAATTACCGTACCATAGGTAAGTCAATCAACCATCATTTACTATAGAAGTATATATAGACAAATATATATACATAACTGTCACAAGGATCTCCACCCTTTGATTACACTCAATTGACGGTCCAGATCTACAGCAACTCCCAATTATCAAATTATTACCACATTCCACAAAACTCTCTCCAACCAGATTTTCTTCTCCAAGTGTCTCGTTCTACATATTATTTTTTTTCTTTCTTGTGCTTCTGTTATATTGGCCTAGCGTCTGTAACTACCTCTTAACCCTCACTAAACAGACGGCGCCGGAATAGAAGTTAAGTGCATTAGAGAACCACTCCCCGAACGACACGTACTAGGTAACACGATAAAACCGCACGTCGTGTGCCTGTAAGAAACCCGAACAAAAGCAAAGAGTGAGCGGTTAATAATTATAAAACCTCGTATCTTACGGTCTTACCTTATGATTTTCACATGTTCTTGGCCAGCCGTCGTCCTCTCTCTCTCTCTCTACTTTCTCTCTCTAAGCTCATGACAGGTGTCGACTACACGACACCCTCGTTTTGACGATGCAACCGTCACAGACTCGCAGCAACAAGGCAAAGCTGTCTTCGTGGCTGGGCGTCGTGTTCGAAGTTGACCCCCACACAGTTTTTGACACTTTCAATTTTGGGGTCCCACCACACACCCCCGTCTTACCCGACTCTAACGCCGTTATGCATCGTGGTTCTCATCCCGCCACATTACCCCCTCCGTCAACGTTATCACCGTCATATATGAGAGTGGAGTTTTTATTCCCAATAATTGGAAATAAAATGTGGAGATAATACCAAGATAGAAAGTGCCCAATAGAGGGGCTGCTCTTCTTCCACGTCGGATTACGCACTTTATCTTATGTGGCAACCGATTTAAAACTTCGTCCACATAGCTTTTATTGCTTTTAGAGTGTGGATGTATGAGATAAGTAGCTTATTATCTACCATCCCTATCTAAAAAAACGTAGCTATTTATAGGTTCAGCTCTATTTTTCAGGAAGGACATCGTAATTTTATTTTTATGGTTTATTGTGAAATAAAATGACAAAATATTTTTTAATTTATTAAAATTTGTCAACATTATCTTGATTTTTTTTGTTATGCGACCAGAGATATTTAAACTAACTTAAACAAATCATCTGTTTCAAGACTAAGAGATGAATTTTTAATAGCTTGACTCTAAAAAAGTCACCAAAATTTAATCATGTACTAGTGTGCACGGTTGCCATGTGCACTTACATTGTGTTAGAATAATCTAATAGATAGAGTGCATCACGGTACGTATGAATTTTATATTTAGTGCATTTAATGGGTTATTCATTATAAATTTTAAATATTTTATTTTTTTTCTTTTGCTTAAAAACAGGCATGTAATATGAAAAACAATTTGCACGTAAATGTCTTGTTGTGGAAACTACATGGGGGCCATAAACTAATTTTAAAAGATCATTTTTTTAAATAGTTTTTCAAGTTTAGAGTCCGTTTTGTATAACTTTTTAATACTTTTTATATTTTATTTTATAAACTAAAATAAGTAAAAATAAAAAATAAAAAAATAATAAACTTTTTTTTATTTATAACAAAAAAAATAATCATCCCCAAAAAGCTTTAAAAAAAAAAAGTTATACTAAATGGATCCATAAGCTAGTTCTAAAAAATCATTTTTTAATGGAGAACCAAAACACAATTTAAAAGAGTGTTAAACTTAAGTCATAAATTATTAAAAAAGTCATATTCAAATTCCAAACACTCTCTTAAATACCATTTCAGTATTTATGGTTAAATGACATAAGTGTCCTCGTGGCATCTGTCAAATTCCTCTCAGATCTGGGAGTATCTTTGCCATCTAATTGGATGACATCATAAAAAATAAAAAAATATTGGTACTAGATCTATAGCCACGTGCTTATAACTACTATACAATAAACGCTATTCTATTCATTTGAGTAATGGAATATTCTTTATTCTTTACTTAAAATTAAACCGCGGTAACCTGGTTTGGTAATTTACGATTTAATTGTTTCCATGAACATGTTTCTAATTTCAGGCGTGTCCGTAATGCTGCCTTTTTTTTTCTCAAAAAAATAAAATTTATTTGCTTACCCTCATAATTTGCCAGATATAATTGTAAAAATTATTAAATACCAAAATAAAATTACAATATTTCTATGTTCCTATCTCTCATGTGTTTGCCTAAACTTTGGTTATACACATGACAAATTGATTATAAAAATAAAAAATATTTGCTATGTATAATACACCACAAAGGAAAAAAAAAATCTCATATTAGTTTTTTTAGGTGCACTCGCTAATGATAAATTTGGATCTCTCCTTGCTAAGTTGGCCCACTACTTATAAATGGCAAAATTCTTCATACGATCGTTGCACTGAACCTTTATTTCAAAGTTTTTGTCACTATGTTTTTAATTTTTATTTTCATAAAATGTATGTTCCAAAAATCTTTATTTTGAAAATTTTGGCATCTCTGATGAGAGAATCATTCTTTTACTCAAAAAAATTATCCACGCCTAATGTTATGGTTTATCTTCAAAGACTAATTTAGATCATAATTATAATTCCAATAAATTTCTTTAAGAAAGAATTAGTCTAATATTATGGATTGATTTTGACAAAGTTACCTAATATTCATAGCTGAGCTTCTATATAGAAGCCAAGATGGTTCAGTTTGGCAGAAGTTAGGTAAGAGTTCAACCCAAGCTTTGCAAATTTGGTGCATATTAGTTGCCACATTTCAATTATGTATGCAATATATATATATATATAGACCTTTATCCATTTATTTATATGGTGGTATTAATAATAAAAGTACGCTTTTAAGGAAGTGACAAGGTTACTCTATTACAATTTGCATTACGAGTTTAAATACAAAAATAGTCTTTTTACACATAGAAAATAAGATTGTATATTTGATTTTCTTCAGATAAAATTTTATATATTAGACTGCCCTTTACGCATGTCACAAGTTTGAAAAAAGAAAAAGTCTCTTTGCAAATAAAAATAAGGCTGCCCAAAATTTAATTTTCTCCAAACGAGAACCTTGTGGTAAAACATTTCCTATATTTAGAAAGCAAAATTTGAAATGGACGTCCCTACAAAAATAATGAGAGCAAACCCATACGAAATTCCCTCTCTTCGTGACCCAACGTTTTTTTCGATCGTGCAAAGCAGCTGTGGCCGCACGATCCCAGATCTCTCCACATGGCGCGATCAAGTCGGCTTCGCAAGAGTGTGGGTCACCATGTGGCGAAGAACCGGTCTTTAGGTGGTTTACGCAACCTGCTATAGCCGGGAATATTATGGCCTTTTACCGATAGTTCCGGTAATAGGAGTCAATGGTATAAGAGCTGGGGTTTAAGCAAAAGTTGGGTGATTTTCAGAGGGTTTTGGCCAGACGAGAGAGAGAGGGAGATTGGGAGGAGCGAGAAAACTGAGGTAGCGTCCGAAAAAACGTTTGTTTTCTGAGAAAGAAAGAGAGAGAGAAAGAGAATGGGGTAAGGGAAATTTAAGATGGAAAGAGTGTCGTGATCGATGTGAATTCTGATTCTTATGAGATCTGTTCTTGGAGTTCTCCGACAATTCTCCGATCTTACATGCGCTTGAAAATTCTAAGCAACTGCCCCCGAAAGTTTCATTTTCTCGGGAAAAATATGGACTAAGAACGTAACTTTTGGTAAATACCAACGATAACAGGTGAGATGATCGATTTCTTTTGTCTTCCGTCGTGCAATTTGAGAAGGTTGGAGTCTTTTCTCAAACAGTGCATTTGGTTGCCGAGAAACCGAAGGAAAGGGAGAGAAAGCTTAGAATCTAATGACATGCTGCGGTTAATTTGCATGTTATGGCAGAGATTCTTCGATTTTCTGTCCATTTCTCTGCAACCAAAGGGAGCATTATTTTTGTTTTATTTTTCTATTATCTGATTCTCTTTCATCTTAATTTGGTCATGCTGTTGCATTTCTGTCGTGGATTTGAATTTTCCATCTTGAATTCCTTTTCTGTTGGGTGCGATCTGCGTTTTGGTGTGCAAAATTTTAAAAACTGGGTGTCCAAAATTGTGATTTTTCCTGCAAATGAGTGAGATGGCTGAGATCCATTATTTTCTTTTGCCTCCGAAATAATCTGAATTATCTCAAGTTTTCTGGGGTTGATCTGCTTCTTGGGTTTTAGATCATCTATGTACGTGTGTCAGAAATAGTTATCTGCGTTGTTTTCAAGGCTATTTTTTTGGTCATTTCCATCAGGGTTTTGTGAGGGTTTTTGAATAGTGTTTTTCCGCTCCTTTTTCCTGTTCCCGAAAAGAATTTGTCTGTTTTTCCTTCTATTACTGATTTTTGGGGATATTTACTTATTTAGGATTGTAGAGGACAGATTTCCAGAATTCAGTCCAACTGAATTTTTTTTTCCTTCATGAGCTGAATTAGATAAGGTGCAATCAATCCTTATATTTGTCACCGTTTATCATCGTCGTAGATTCTTGTAGTTTTCAGTTTCCTGATAAGTGACATCGATGCATAAGAATCATGCCGATATGTTTCTTCCAGCAAAATAATAAGTATTTCTGTCTGATTTTCATGTTTTCCTCGTGTCTGGTTGAAATTTAACCTGTGGTACTGAATGCTATTCTGGTTGTTTAGATCCCGCCGATCTGCCGGGACTGCATCCTTGCAAACATAACCATTTGAATTATGAAAGTGCACAATTTTCCAGACCTGTTTCTACCAATCCATTTATGTTCTATTTGACTGTTGCAAAGACGAAAGAAAAGATAAACCTTATGATGTTTTGAAATTGGAATGGTCATTATATCTTATGACAGTCATTTGAATTACGTTATGAGTAATTTGAGTGACTTATCGTACTCAACTGAAGGAAGCCTTTCCAAGAATCCTGTTTTGCCTGGTCTATTATTCTATTTTAACATGCTACCGTGACTTTTCTTTCTATTTCTGCCTGCATTAATTTTGATCTTCCCCTTTCCCTATGGTTACCCTCATTGGTAATGATTGTTTTTGACAGGGCATCTCATTCTTGCAGTGCCTGAGCTTAGGTTATTGGCAGTTGTTCATTTGTCCGTGCTTCTCTTAGACCAGGAAAGATATTTGAGAATGCTGGTGTTTTGCATTTGTTGAGCTTCTGGTATGATCTCTTCGATATGGTGTTGCAGAACAGGTTAGACTATGGATTTAATGGCTATCAGGTTCCTCCCACACCTCGAGCTGCCAGATCAGCTAGGGTAAATATCATCCACCTTCCCTGCTTGCCCATTAACCCTATATGTTCCTCTTTTGGTCTAATTTTTTTTTATCCAATTTTATTTCCTTGGTGCTTGTTTCAGAGGAGGAGTTCAATTAGGAAGAAAATTGATGACAATAAAATGTGTGCATTTGACTTATTGGCTTCTGTAGCTGGCAAGTTGTTGGAGGGAGAAGGTTCTCCTAGGTCTAGTAATACATTAACTGGAAAAGAACTGTGCACAATTGTGAAAGATCCTATTAAGAAAGAGCGGCAGGATGAAGATAGCCCTTCGAAAGTAGAACCCTGTGACAGAGGAAGCTGTGATAGGAGCTATTATGTTTCTGAACTCGTCTCTCAAGCTCCTGTTTTACATCATAGTTCGAAGCAATTTTCCCATGCTCATAATGATGATTGTTCGGGACTTGCATCTGTAATAACTTCTGATTCCTCGGAGAAGGAAGATTCTACGAAAAAGTTGGTCCATGGCAAAAGCAAGATTCAACTTGGAAGCTTCGCCAGCAAAGTAGAGGTGGCTTGCTCTGGGTACCAGGAGTCTTGTGATTGTACATTAGAGGATGAAAATAAGAAACAGATCAAAATGGAGCTCCCAAAGACTGGAAATGCTTCAACTAGTTCCAAGGCTGATATGTGCAGTTTGGATGATCCGACGGTTAGGGACAGGAAAGCTCCTGCTCGAGTTAGTCTAGACAATAATGTGACGTTGCCTTTGTGCACTAATCACATTCCTAGTGGTTCTTTATCTGCATGTCAGGATGATTTAAAGCTAGTTATTAGAGATGATGACGAAAACTCTTCTGGGTGCACTCAACCTAGCACCACAACAAAGGCCTTCAGGCCACCACCACGCATTGGCGACCGAAGAATAAGGAAGTTACTGGCATCCAAATATTGGAGGATAACTCCAAAAGTGAAGGATGAGGAACGGTTTAATGCCGGTGAGTGGTTGATTATGTTTGACTGTACTGGGATCCCTCCCAATTTAATTGTATACAATCATGATTTTCATTTCCGTGATTCTTGTTTGGTTGAACACTATATTTCTGTCTCCAGATTCAGAAACAAAGCCTGTCTACCACAATAGGAAGACTTATTATAAACGCCAAAGGTCTCAAAGGGATTATCCTTTCAAAAAGAGGAAACTTTATAACCGTTTCTCTGTATCAAATTCTGATGGAGGGATTAGTAGCGAAGGCGTAACTAGTACACCTAGGAAGGGATTTAGTTGTAATGCTTCTTGTTCAGGTGCAACAATGCATGGAGGTTTATTTCCATCCTTTCCTTTCTTCTTTTTTGTATTTTCAGTTGCGATTGGAAATTTAGTGCTGTCTTTGGTTTTCACTTAATGATCCTTGCTCATGGTGCAGTCTCGGGGACATCAGCTTGTCTAGCAGGTCAACACGCACCCTTCCAATCCCGGGATTCCCATGGTATGAGAGCATTTGTTGGAGTGTTTCATATGTACACTTTTGACTTGATTGGTGGAGGTTCTTATGCGAAGATGTCTTTCCTTTTACTCAGTGAAGCTTAGGATCAAGTCTTTCAAGGTTCCAGAGCTCTTTATTGAGATTCCAGAAACTGCTACTGTTGGTTCTCTAAAGGTATGCCATATGTGAACATTAATTTGGATTGATTTATAGAAGTATCTTCCAGCTACCTCAATCCAAACATTGTAGTGGATGTGAGCTAGGACTTCATAAAACACATTTTAGTGTTTATGTGGTGTATGCTGTGCAGACCATGTAGTCACTTCATTTCATAAGGTTCATGTTTAAATAGGGCAGGAATTTTCGGCTGAATCCTTTATGGCTAGGATTATTGATTAATGCGTTCTGTATCTACAAAAGATAAAATGATGCCTATTGGGGAGTGTAGTGCCACCATGGATTACAAGAAAGGCCAGTGCACTTCTATGAAATACATGTCTTAGCATCTCTCTTGACATGTTTTCTGCATTCCTCTCTCAGTTGTGCTTCCTCTGTGATGCCCACGTCTTGCAAAATCTCTTACTGTGTGTTTTAGTCTTTTCTTCTTTTTTGGACTCAAATGTTTGCTTCTAAGTTCTAACAAACTCAATCTTCCCTGTTCTGCAGAGAACAGTTATGGAGGCAGTGACCGCTATTCTTGGGGGTGGACTACGAGTTGGTGTAATTGTTCAGGGGAAGAAGATTAGAGATGATAACAAAACTCTAGTGCAGACTGGAATATCTCATGATGACAAGCTTGATGCTCTAGGTTTCTCCCTGGAGCCTAACCCTTCACAAGCTCCTCCACCTCTGTGTCAGGAAGATCGTCCTTTTCTACTCACTTGTGACACACCTCAGCCGCTAACAAGGTAATTTAGATTCAGAACTTGTCCTCATTTAGTTTTTTTTTACATTTATAGCTTTTTAGTTGTTTATGTGGTGGTGTTACAAATAATAAAGATCCTTAATCTTTCGGCTTTGTGGATCTGCCCACCTTTTTTTTATTTCCCCCAATAGATCAATCATTTAATTCAGTTGTCTTTGAGCTGACAGTCTGTAATGCTGTGTCACCAGGTACCCTCCTGCACCTGGTGTAGTACACAATGTAGTTCGACAGAGTACTGCTGATGCCTTACCAGATCCTCCATTGACAAATTTGAGCAACTTTGTTGAAAGTGATCATGATTCGGCACCCTCTCCTCATGACATGTCAATAGACAAAAGCCCAGCAGATTCCAGAGCATTGGTTACTGTTCCGGCAATGAATGTTGAAGCATTGGCTGTTGTTCCCATGAGGAAATGCAAGCGATCGGATTCTGTGCAGCGCCGAATTCGTCGACCTTTCTCTGTTTTTGAAGTGGAAGCACTGGTTCAAGCTGTTGAGAAGCTTGGAACTGGAAGGTATGTTAGGCAAAACTAACCCAGGAACTATATAAGGGGCTGTTTTGCGAAATAGCAGTTGAACATGAACTGTGCCTGAATCCCCGAATCATTTGTTAACTGAAAATTGATAGATATCTATACTATGATAATAAGACTTATAAAAATACTCTTACAATAAGGCAACACCAGATTTTGGTGAAGCCCTTAGTTTGAAGTCGTGTCACATTTTTTGTATGTCAAAAATACCAAAAAATTCTGCAACTACACATCACTATGAGCTCAAGAAATTAAGGGTAAATATGTCAATTCAAAGTGTGTGAATCACAGCTGATAAGAACCCCCACGTCTAGAATGGAAGTTTCTTTTCCTTTCTTAACGGCTTCGGATTTCAAAATATTCTTCGTAGTCCTCTTCCTCCCCTTCTGTCCTACTTTCCTCTATGTGTGCACTCACATCGTGAATGCCATCCGTAAAGTGTCTGAAGATGCCTTTTTTTGAACTCTTCGTTCTTTTCTCTTACCCCTAGTTGGTTTATTATTCTGCAGATGGCGTGATGTTAAACTGCGAGCTTTTGATAATGCAAAGCATCGAACTTATGTGGATTTGAAGGTAAGTGCTTAATTTTCCACCTTCCTGCATTTATATCACAGATTTCCCATTTCAAGAGGAGTAGTGAGTAGTTATGACTTGTGCTGCTTGCTAGATTCTGTCTTTTCAATTCCCCCCCCCCCCCCCCCCCCCCCCCCCCCCCCCCCCCCCCCCCCCCCCCCCCCTTCTTTTCAAATTTTGAGGCCTAATTGTTTCTGACCGTTATATTCTTTTAAAATTTAAAATATTCCAGTGAACATATTGGGCCTACAAGGGCTGGCACAGTTTAATTGGTTCAAGGCAATAATTGCTTGTGTTATCGGCAAATGATTACAAAAGTCCTTATAGCTTTATCTATATAACAACTGTCCCGAGGAATCTCTTCAATTCTAGTCTTACACGATTTCACTTGCACAGTTGTATTATATATTCCTAAATTATACATAGCTGTTGAATCTTTTGGTAGCTCTTAATACTTGGGTTGGAAAGCAAAAGGGGCAATATGAGTTGTTACTTACAATTATACACATGTAGTTTGGTTGTTTACTTGGAAGTTTGCTCACGTGCTGTGGGGTTTCGTGATTGGGGGATTTATGCAGGACAAGTGGAAAACACTGGTGCACACGGCAAGAATTGCCCCCCAGCAAAGGAGGGGTGAGCCTGTCCCCCAGGACCTCTTGGACAGGGTCCTAACTGCCCATGCTTACTGGTCCCAACTGCAAGCCAAGCAACAGCTCAAACAGTAGTCAGAGACAAGAAGCCTTCTTTGAAAACTTCATCAAAGTAAGCTCGCAGCGCATGCTGAAGAAGCAAAAAGATTTGATGGGGGTTTAAAGAGGTCCAGTTTATTTTATTTTTTTTAGCATTATGATTTATGTAAAAAGTAATGACGGGGGAGTAAAATAGTTTAATGTAATATTTCTTAGCTCTTGCGGCGATTCTTTGAGGTCGGCGCTTGTAAATGTTCGACAGAATAAGAGCTTGCTGACGGAATTTTTTGATGCCAACTTGTTGGCATTTTCTTGTTCATTCCATTGTATTTGTAGATTTTCTGCGATTGTAATCTTCTTTTGAAACGCTCGTTTATCATCAATATCACGAATTCGTTGACCTTTTAAACTATTCTGAATGCGTTCGACTCTGGTATAGTTTGAAAATTTTCATTTTTTGTGTTTTGTGTTTTCAAGAACAAAAATGTTGGAAAATTTAAAAATACCATTCTATTGATTCATTTTTATTTTCATTGAAAACGTTTGAGATATTCAGATAATAATTTAAAACTGTTTCCTACGTTTCAAGAAAAAAAATTCAGAAATAGTTTACAAGAATTTTCTCGTTTTGGATTTAGGAGGAGCTTGCATCTGGTGCCAAACTGGATAATGTGTCTCAAAAGCAAGGCTTTTACAAGCAAAAGCACTGTCATGGAACAGAAGGATCACAAGATTACATATCCATATCGTGAATCGGACGGTCAAGACAAGGTGATCAACTTTAATACCTTTCTGTTTGTAGTCCAAATTCCTTTCTTGGTAAGGTTGCCTAACCGATTCCGTGGGATACTGGCTTAAGAGGGAGGCGACCAAGTTAGAAGGGTTAGGTAGACCATTAGTGAAGCACGTGCCAGTGTTGTAATTGGGGAAGGTAGAGTCGAGTTATCGAGCTGTGGGACTTTCTCTGAGAGTAGGCTTAGATTGGAATCTTAGCTAACCCGTCTAAAACATTAATTAGAACTCGGCCAACTGGCTAGCCCAGTTGGTTTAAAACATTAATTAGATGAGTGTTACACATTTGTACTTAAATAATATCTTTGATTAAAGATATCTTGATACTAAAGTAACTAAAACCAATGTACTAGACATAATTATGCAAACAATTATCTTATGAGTCTGCAAAACATGTGACCAACTTTTAAGAAGCAGATACATCAAACAATAGGAAGTAGATATATCAAAAAAGCTTAGGACTTAGTTGGTCACGTATCTTTCAATCTATGAAATAAGTTCCCGACCATGCACTTGTATTAGTTTGACAAACATATCAAACAAACATAAACATAAAAGTAAAAAAAAACATATAAAATAAAAGCATAAGTAAAAATATAAACATAAAAATAAACATACAGATAGAAAAAGATAATAACAATAAAAATATATCGTCATGCTAGTACTCCTGTAGCAAGGATGACATGGCTATTAGCAAGGCACAATTGGCTTTGGCTTGTAATTAAATGCACAACTGGCAGCTGCAGCAAAAGCGTACTTGGACAAGAACTGTTCTCTTATAATAATTTTTTTTATAAAAAAGAAAAGAAAAAAAACTAGCAGCGGCACTTTGGAGAGAATCTTCCTCATGGGAAGGAGATGCCTGATGTCTTTCGTGGTCATTTGATTGATTGAACCTGCTAAAGCCTCTTTCCACGTGTCATTCATCCATTGGTGTAACGGTCAAACTTTCAATGGAAGAAAATTTATGTTTCACTTTCATAGAAAAGCTACTTCAGCATTTTTTTATTATTATGAATTTAAGGGGAAAAAACAAAGATAAACGAAGAAGTTCGAGTGGCTACACTTAGATGGGGCGTCTAGTCGAACATTTCTTATCTCAATTTTGAGATTCGAAAGACGGAAGACTTTCTTTCAATGGGTAATCGATAATAGAAAAAAGAGTAAATTACACTGATCTCCCCTCAACTATTGTGAAAATACAAAAGTTCCCTTTAACATTTTAAATTTTTATTAACTTTCCTTACTTTATTAATTTTATTAATAAATTTCCTCCTCCGTTAGTTAATGTTAATTGATCGAATGACAAAAGTCGACGAAAGCTTAATTGTATATTTTAACATCTATTTTGCCCTTACTCATATTAAAATAAAATAAAATAATAAAAGTTAATTACAAACACACTTCTTAAACTACGATTCAGTATTACTGAGACCTCTTAAACTTTAAAAGATAACAAATTTATCCCTTCAACTATTAATTTGTATCAATCAAACTCTTTTGTTAGTAATCCGTTAGTAATTTGTTAAGAGAGTAAATGAAAAATTATCCTACAAGTTAGACATATTCACGAAGGTTCATTTTGTACCTAAAGTATATAATTTTTTTCTTGATAATTGTCTAATGACTAGAATACTCATTGTCTTGTCCCTATATTTACATAGCATTTCAAGAGATATTTCTGTTATTAGGCAATTATTATAATAAGAGAAGATCAATTTAAGTATAAAATCATACATTTATGAACATGTATAAGTTAAATGATAAGTTTTCATTTATTTTTCTAATAAATTATTAACAAAAATAATTAATCGATACAAATTGATAGTTAAAAGAGTCAATTTATGGTCTCTATGATACTGAATCATAATTTAATATATCTATTTATAACCCAAATAATAACAATATTTCCTGTTACCATTTTGTCTTTCTAAAATATCGCTCTTTAGTTCTATGTAATAATAGAATTCATCACCATCTAACTTTCCCTTTACCATTTTTTCTTTCTATAATTTCTATCTACTGTAACTATGAAATTCATCACCATCTAACTTTCTCACTATCTAGCTATCATCATCCACCAACATCTCCAACTTTAACCACCCCCCTCATCTCATCTTCACAAAACTGTAACAATAGGAACACCCCAATTCACTTTTTAGGGCAAAATTTCTCTCTACACCAAATTGCCCATTCGATGCCCTTCTTTGTGAAAATTTTTTCAATATACAAACACACACAAATACATACATACATATACGTATATATATATATATGCATATACACACGTGGAAAGTTCCTCAATATATACACATACCCTATATATGTTTGCAAGTACGTATATATCCATCAAAAATCCCATTTCAGATCCACAAAACTCCAATCCTTTCAATTCAAACTCGTCCAGATCTATCAATAGAAACAAACCCAGTTCACCAATTCATCAAAAGTCAAAGCTTTGAACTCAATTTTAGTCTCTTTATTAACAAAAACTCAAAAGTTTTGATCATTTTGGTGTAGAAAATGCAAGACCAAAAACGTTCTTCATCGTCATCGTCTTCGTCCTCATCCCTCTCATCTTCCACCACTCAAGTCATCCTAATACCAGAGCCGTCAGGAATATATGGTTTGACGACGTCGACGTTCGACCAAGACTGCCGGATGATCGACATCAGTTGGGAGTTTCAGCTCGCGAAAGGGAGGGTAACAGAGGGGAAGGGGTGGGGGAGGATTAGGGGCAACAGCTAAGGGGTGAGTGAGGGCTAGGCAGCGGCGGGAAATGGTGGTGGAGGACTGGCGACAGCAAGAAGAGTAAGGGAGGCTGGGTAGTAGCGGGAAAAGGTAGGGGACCTTGGTGGCTGCAGGAAGGGGAAGAAGAAGGGTAGTTTGGTGGCAGTGTGCGCCAGACATGGGGAAGAATAGTGGTTCGGCAGCTGGAGACAAGGAAGATAGGTGTGGTGTTTCTCCGTGAAAACCTCTTTCTTTGTTCTCTCACTAAGGAAATTATTATTTGTTTTTAATTATTGAAATAAACAGTTTTAATAAAAATAATATTTTTAATATAAGGGTAGTCAAGTAAGTTTACATGCTCTGTTATTGCCGTCTGGCCAATTTCAAAATGTTGTGCAAGAAAGATTAGTGTAATTTTAAAATGTTGTGTAGGTTATCTGTATTTACACAAATATTAAAAGAAGGTTAGTGTAATTTATTTTAAAAAATATAATTGAATATTTAAATTGAGGGAGTGGGAGGCGCATCATTGCTAGAATATATTATACCTATTTTTATATATTTATTTATTATCTTTATTTATGGTGGAAATTTTATGATTTGTATTGAAATAATATTTTAGATGTGGGATTATTTATGAATTGGTATCATGTCTCTCTTTCTCACTTGAAAAACAAAAAAATTTGTAAAAACAGTAGCACCTTGTTTTTAGGTACTAACGTTCAGGTACTTTAGCGTGAATGGGTCCAAGTTGATAAGGGTAGATGAATTAGGCTGCGTGTTACTGATATTGCAAGCAGGTTCAGAAGCTGAGAATTTTTGTACATTTTTGCCCTGATAGAGTAAAGAGGCATGTTAGCGTCGGTCGTAACAGTGTATCAGTCGCCGCCTACTGGTACTAGTCAATCAAATTTCAAGTTCAAGAACACAGGTCCAATGTGACCAAGCCCAAATCTCTATTAATTTTTGTTGATTTCATACTTTAATTTTGATTATAACAACATATTGTACTAAGAATCTAATGATTTTACTTAGTTTGCAAATCATGTTATACCTTAATCTTTATCAGGATTATGACTTGAAACTTGATATAATGAAAACATTGAAGATTTTGTTCATTGAGAGTTTATTAAGCATGTTGAAGGTTGTTGAGTCATGATAGATGATTGAAGAATAATTTTTTAATAAGATTATGTTTATAATCTTATTTTAAAGAAATTGAAGGTGCTCAAAGATGATAAAAATCTATTGAAGATTTACATGGAAGCTCACTTTAAAGATTTTGAAGATGTGTTGGAAGCCGAGAAGACCAGATTAGTTGAAAGAATATCGCAAGACTTGGATGTTCTATTTGAAGATTTGAAGAAGTTTTAGATTCAATAGAAGAAGCTATGTTGATTGAAGAACTCTACAAAAGATTAAAATGAATTGATTCCATTGTAAAGAGATTAAATGTGTTCTTGATGATCAACATACTTTAAAGAAGTCTTCTTAAGCTTTAGAAGCTTTATTTGGATGATTATTAAAGAATTTGAAAACTTTGAAGAAGATTGAAGAAAACTTACAAAAGTTGAAATCACTAGGTAAAAAGAGTCAACCCATGTATCCCAGGGATTAACACATTGAGACAGTGACATTGTTTAAGAGATCTCTAATAAAAAGAATTGATCCCTCCTCTGCAGAAGTCAACACATTGATTCAGAATGCAAAGTCTTGGAGAAGATCCAAAAAGGGTTGATACATCGTTATTATGGGTCAACACATTGGGACAGAGTCTTAATGAAATTTAGTGAAAATAAAAAAGGGTTGACTCCTATTTCTCAGGAGTTAACATATTTGGACAGAGGGTTAAGGACGCTGGCACCAGTACAAAAAAGGTTGACTCATTTAGAAAAAAGGTTCGACATATTTACTGCAACGGCTAGTTTTTGAACGTTCTGTTAGCACAATCTTGCATTAAATGCACTCCCAACCACTATTGACGGCTAGAATCAATGCAAGACTATAAATACAAGATCTCCACAGCATTTATACATAAAAATATAAGATCATAAGTGTTGAATCAAATATTAAAGCTGAGAATTTCTGAGCTCTAACTACTACATTTATTTTGTTGAGTGATTGAGATTATTCATTGAGCTACACCTATTTATCTACTCTTGTTGAGAGTTACCCATTATATAAATCTCATTTATTTCACTTAGGTAAGTTTGCAAACCTGTAAATTTGAGTGTTCTTGGTAAAAACACTTGTAAGTTTGAGTGAAATTTAGACAAAATCACTTGGATCTTTGAGAGTTTAGAAAGAACTCTTGTAAAAAGTGAGCTGAACACTTGAACAACTAGCACCTGCTGTGTAAAAAAATTTTGTATAGTGAAAGATCTTTTAAGGAAATCTTAGAAGTGAGGACATAAGTGATAAGTTACACGTTGTGCCTGAATCTCAGTAAATTTTGGTGTTCATTTGTACTCTGTTTTTCTTTTTTACATCTTATAGCTTGCTTGCATTGTTCATACTTTGATTAGCTACTATTACATTGCTTTATTAATTTTTCATTGCATTATTTGTGATTTAATTTTGAGAAACTCAATTTACCTCCCTCTTCAATGGCATATTTAGGCCAATAATATTAACTGTAGCAACAAGTCCATTTACCAAAATTAAAAATAAACACAAAAACAAAAGCAAAAAATTGTCAGTAAGAAGTCTCAAGCTAAAAAACAAAAAAACAGTATTAATTAGTGAGAAGATGGAAAAAAACCAAAACAAAAAAACAAAGAAAGAAAACACCTGTTAACAGCAGCAGTACTTAGCAATTAAATTATTTTAGTATACGAGAAAATAGTGGCCTTTGAAAATTTTGTTTTTTCTTTTTGCTTGTTAGATGTTGTTAAATCTTAATTGATAGACGAAAAGGGGTAATCTAGTGCAAAAATCGTCTGCCACCAAGGGAGGTTTGGGACAGTTATATATACGCAGCGTAACAACCATACTCCGGCAGTTTTCGAACTTGTAAAGCCCATAGTAACAATGGAACAACCTCAATTGATAAGGGTTTTTTTTTTTTTTTCGGTGCCTCTATTGCCAGGGTGTATTTTGTAAATTGATAGAATTGTTCCCTAAGTATATTTCTTTATATATACATCACAAAGAATTAAGGATAAATTACACTAACATCCTTTTAACATTAACAAAAACATAAAAACTTACCACAAAATTTTAAAATTACATTAACTTCCCTTATCAAAGTGACGAGAAAATCGATCATTAACAGGAGTGCAAAATTACATTATTACCCTTATATTTAAATATTATTTTATTAAATTAAATTATTATTTTTAAATAATGTAAAGTAAATTGTAATATTTTTTATTTTCTCTCTTTTCCTTTTTTTTTTTTTTTTTCCCCTTTATTCTTCCCTTCCATCTTCACCTTTTGCCGCAACAACTCACAGTGCAAACCAGAGACGACAAGCCAAGAAACAGCTCATCAAACAGCAGCCAGAGACAAGAAGTCTTCTTCTTTGAAAACTTCACTAAAGAAAGCTCGCAGCACATGCTGACGAAGCAAAAAGATTTGATGAAGGGTAAAAAGGGCTCAATTTATTTTATTTTTTGTTAGCATTACGCTTCATGTAAAAAGTAATGACAAGGGAGGAAAATAGTTAATGTAATATCCCTTAGCTCTTGCGGCGATTCTTTGAGATCCGCGCTTGTAAATGTTCGACGGAATAAGAGCTTGTTGACGGAATTTTTTGATGCCAACATGTTGCATTTTCTTGTTCATTCCATTGCAATTGTAGATTTTCATCGATTGTAATCTTCTTTTGAACGCTGGTTGATCTTCGATATCATGAATTCATTGACTCTCTGAACTTTTCTGAACGTGTTTGACTCTGTTTGGAATACCCTCATTTTTTTGGTTTTTTGTGTTTTCGAGAATAAAATGTTGGAAAATTTAGAACACCCTCATTTGTATATTGATTTATTTTTATTTTTATATGAAAACTTTTGAGATATTCATAAAATAATTTAAAACTGTTTCCTGTGTTTCAAGAAAAAAATTTCAGAAACAGTTTACTTCTGTTTTCTCGTTTTGGATTTAGGAGGAGCTTGCATTACGAAATCTGGTACCAAACTGGATAAGGTGTCTCAAAAGCAAGGCTTTTACAAGCAAAAGCACTGTCACGAGACAGAAGGATCACATGGTTACATATCCATATCACGAATCGGACGGTCAGGACAAGGTGATCAACTTTAATTACTTTCTTTTTGAAGTCCAAATTCCTTTCTTAATAAGGTTACCTAACCGATTCCGTGGGACACTGGCTTAAGAGGAAGGCAACCAAGTTAGTTAAAGGGCTACGTAGACCATTAGTGAGGCACGTGGATGCACGTGCCAGTGTTTATATGGGGAAGGTAGAGTAGAGTTATCTAGCTGTGGACTTTCTGAGGGTAGGCTTAGATTTGAATCTTAAGCTACCCATCCAAAACATTAATTAGATGTGTTACACATTTATGCTTAAATAATTTCCATGATTAAAGATATCTAGATACTAAACTAAAGTAACTAAAACCAATATATTAAACCTAACTATGCAAACAATTATCTCACGAGTTTGAAACACATGTGACCAGCTTTTCAGAAGTAAATATATCATACAAGCTTAAAGATATGTCTATTTTTTATAAGTTGGTCACATATTTTTCGACCCATGAAATAATTTCTCAACTATGCACTTTTATTCAGTTGACAAATTTAATGTTGTTTACAAAATGCCTTGTAAGAATAGATGTTTATTGAGCTCTAATAAGCAGAAACATAAAAATTAAAGACAAATAATAATAATAAAGAGAGTGTCACGATTGATATTAGCACTCCTCTAACAAAAGTTACAATGACATGGGCTATTGCCAAGGTATGATTGGCTTTGGCAAGAGTAAATGCACAACTGGCAACAGCAGCCAAAGCATACTTGCACAGTAACTGTTCTCTTATAATAATTATAAAATTAAAAAACAAAAAAGGGGGCGGGCGGGGGGGGAACTAGCAGTAGCACTGTAGAGAGAATATTCCTCATAGGAAGGAGATTGCTGATGCTTTCATGATCATTTGATTGATTGAACCTGCAAAAGTGCATTCCACGTGTCATTCATCCATTGGTGTGGCAGGTTAAACTTTTGTTTAATGGCAGAAAATTTATGTATCACTTTCATGAAAAAGCTACTTCAGTATTTTGTTTAATTATGTAATTTAAGGCGAAATAAAAGGTAAATGAAGAAGTTCGAGAGGCTACAGTTAGATGAGGTGTCTAGTCGAACATTTCTCACCTCAATTTTGAGATTCCAAAGATGGAAGACTTTCTTTTAATAATTAATTGATAATAGACAAAAGGTCCAAGAAAATACAATTGAGTACTAAATAATTCAGAGGGTGGGAGGTCTTTGCAAGAATATATTAAACCTTTCATTTATTTATTTATGTTTTATCTCTCATTTGTGGTGGAAATTTCATGATATGTATTGGAATAGTATTTTAGATGTGGGATTATTTATGAATGGGTATCATGCACAGTAATCAGAACTAGATCGAATTGTTCGGTTTAATCGGTTAAATTAAGAATCGTATTTTAAACCGATCAGGTTCAATTAATTTATCAAAAATACAATCGAATCAGATCAAACCGATCGGTATTTAAAAAAAAATTGATGAACCAATAAGCTGATTTTTTATAAAAATTGTTGACCAATTTTGACTTTTTAAATCTCTTTAAAAAATTTAATTCATTTGTGGCTCTCAAAAGTTGAAATTGGAAACTAATGGTAAAATTAAGTAACATTTACTACTGCTCTATTTAATTCTTTGTGTTTTACTTTGGAATTTAAATTATATTCAAGGTGAAACATATATGAATAAATAAAATACATTTAATTTATAACACCAGTTGAATTACCGATTTAATTGATAAATTGTGAACCGATAACTTTACCAGTTTGATGTCCAGTATGGTTCTGATAACTATGATATCATGTCTCTCTTTCTCAAAAACAAAAAATTTGTAAAAATGTAGCACCTTGTTTTTAGATAGGATAAGCAATCATTTTATCCCTCCAACTTTGTCTTAATTTTCAAAGTCATCCATCAAGTTTAATTTTTTTTTTTTATTTAAGTCCTCCAACTTTCAAAAGAAAATCAATGTGATCTAACTTTTCAAAATAGATAAGGAAATTAAAGATTAATTATACTTTGGCCCTTAAACTATAATTTAATGTCACTTTATCCTCCCATTAAACTAAAAATATTTATATTTTCACCATCATAAAATATAAAATTAGGGTTTAGCTTGATCAAAATTTTATACTAATCTCTAAAACAAAAAAAAAAAGAAGTTAATGGTTATAAAATGTTGTAAACCATCTAAAAATACCTATGTAAATGACCAAAATTTTACTTGTGTGGACCACCAATTATTGACCCTACTAATATCAAGGAGATTTTTAAAACTGCACATTTGTTAACCCATGACAAAAAAAAAAAAAAAATATTGCATCACGGGTTAACAAATGGTTCAATTTGATTCAATATAAAGTAAATTATATTATAACCATTTTACTCCTAAAATTAAATTTGATTCTTAACAAATTTGATTCTTTTACTCTTATAAAGTAAATTATATTGCATCACGGGTTAACACCATTATAACCATTTTACTCTTAAAATTAAATTTGATTCTTTTGTTAATGGTGTCAATATAAAGTTCAATTCTAATAATTTAAGAGTAAAAATGTAACAACTTTAAGTTTAACAGGTAATGTAAAACTGAATCCTGGTTGAAAGGGTCAAAGTGTAATTAATTTTTAATTTTTTAACCTATTTTAAAATGTTAGACCACATTAACCTTTTTTAAAAAATTAAAAAACTTAAATAAAAGAAATTAAAGTTGAGAAATAATATTAAAATTTGAGATATAGTTGAAAGTACAAAATAATTGTTTACCTTTTAGTTACTAACGTTTAGGTACTATAGCATGAGCGGGTTTAGTTGCTGGGCAGTGCTAATTACAGATGCGGCTGTCGAACACATTCAATAGACAACCGCTACCTCAGTTGGGCCTTACTAATTATTGGTAGATAATTGATGGGGCTCAACTGAAGTGACAACTGCTCAACAATTAGTAGGACTCAATTGAGGTGGCAGCTGCTCATTGAATATGTTGGGCAGCCACACCTGTAATTAGTGTTTCTCCGTCGTGTTTAGGTACTAACGTTCATGGCCATTTGATTGATTGAACCTGCTAAAGGGCCTTTCTACATGTCATTCATCCATTGGTTTAGTCCGGTTAAACTTTGTTCATGAAAGAAAATTAATGTATCACTTTTAGAAAAAAAAGATAATTCAGTATTTTTTATATAACTTAAGTGGAAAAAAAATGCTGAATAAAGAAAGTTTTCGTGGCTACAATTGGATAAGGTGTCTAGTTGAACATTTTTCTTATCACAATTTTGAGAATTGAAAGATGAAAGACTGTAGTAATAATTCATTGGTAATACAAAAGGAAAATGCTATGTCTAAACCAACTTCTCAATTCATTTTCTTATCTACAAGATACTAAGTGAATAGGTTCTTGCATGTATTTATGTAAGTCCCACTCCATTATGTTTTGTGGGTGAGAAATGAAAATTTGATTTATGTATAAACATTACTCAATACAAAAAGGTCCAAGAAATTTGATTGAGTATTAAAATTAGAGGTTCGAAAATTTTTGCAAGAATATATTAAAGTTATTTTTTAATTTGTGGTGGAAAATTTAATGAGGTGCATTGGAATAGAATATCTGAATGCGGGATAAGCAAGAGTTTTTGCTTAAATCAAGTTTGTTTTGAAACTTAATTACCAAACCTAGATAATTTCAAATTTATTTGTCAAACTCAAGTTGCCCGCGAAATTGTGTCTTAAAAACACAACTTTAGACTTAAAGTTGTATTTTTAAAACACAACTTCAAGCATGAAGTTGTGTCTTCTATAAAAGTCTGGTCAAACTTTAAACAACAAAAATTGTGCATTCAAGACACAACTTAAAGCCTAAAGTCGTGTTTTCAATTTACAACTTCTCAGGTGATTTGAGTTTGGTAAATATGTTTGAAATTACTTGCACTTGGTAATTAAATTTAAAAATAACTCTAATTTTGTAAAAAACTCGAGAAAGCAACGTGTACCATCTCTCTCTTACATTTATTTAGAATTCTTATTTAGATTGTTGAATTGCTTATTGAGGGCAAGTTTTGAGGCAGCAATAATGTTGTTTCATTGTGACATGAGCAATACAGTTTCAAAATATGAAAACGACCTCCACACTTAGGTAAGGTTGCGCATATCTAGGCCAGAAATTGAGTGAGCCAGAGCCTGTACTACATAATAACAAGAGGTGCATTGACTACTGCCCGGCTCGGCCCGATATTATTGGCTTAAAAATAAAGCCCAAAGGCCACCCATATCAAAATCAAGATTACTCAATTCCACATATTTATTTCAATTAATTTTTAGTTAAAATATTTGTCACAAATTTGAACGCAAATGATGTGGTAATCAAAGTAGTTTGTGTGATTTTTATTGATTAAAAATTAATTGTTCAATTCTTATAACTAATTTCTTAATAAATATTTTTTTCATAAACAAAGTTAAATAACGTAGAATATAAATACATACATATGAAGAGATATAAATATATTATGTATACTGTGCGGAAAAAAATTTCACGCAAGTAACAACCTATTTGGAACTTGGGGGGAGAAAGGAAAAGAGTAAAAAAAGTTTAAATTTTTTCATTTCTGTTTAATTCTACATAAGAGAGATAGAAAAGTGCGGAGGAGGAAAAGGGAGGGAAAAGTACCAAAAAAAAGTAATTACTCTCTCTCTCTTTATTTCCTTTTATTTTCTTTACAAAGTCAAATAGGGTGAGAAAATACTTTTATTTCTTTTTTTTTTTTCCTTTCCTTTTCCTTCTCTTCCCTTCTCCAAGTTCCAAATAAGTTGTAAACGATATGTCCAATAGTGGACCTAGGAATTTTTTCCAGTGGAGGCGAAAAATATTCCTAAAGCGAAAATTTTAAATGAGACATCAGTTCAAGATTGACTTGCCCATAGAGCATCGCCTATAGCAGTCCTTAATGAAGAAGCCGACCCTCACCGTATAGGAGCTAATGTCGAGAATTGAGCAAGATGCAAGATTAAAAGAAGAAGTACCATAGCTAACCTATGAGAAGGTTGGCATAATCACTGAGAAGAGGAATGGAATGGATGCAAAGAAGCTTTGGCGGGAAGACAACAACAATCGGGGCAAGAAGGCAAGTAATGGGGTCTACACTGTTTTCAAAGATCCCATCTATAAAATCTTGTCCTAAATTCGAGACAAGTCGTTCTTTAAATAGCCCTCGAAGTTGGGAGGAGACGCTACAGCCCGAGACTAAAGGAAATTTTGCTCCTATCACAAGAGAAGGGATATCAAACGGAGAATTGCTGACATCTCAAAAGCCACTTGGAAGATCTAACGAAGGCTGGTCATCTTGACCAGTACATCGACAGAGAGAAGATAAAGCGGGAGGCTGAGCAGCCATGGCTGGAGGCCCCCCCGCAGAAAGAAGATAAGGCTGACCTGGGTAATCAACATGTTGCATGAATTGGCAGAGTCAGAAGCTATTGACCGGTATAGATACTGGGTCGATATATAAAAGGCCATGCACCTGAGGGAGTTGATGCAGATAGGCCCTCCGCACAAGAAGGTTAAGGTCGACAATGATATCGCGGCCATAACTTTCACTGACAAAGATCTCACGAGAGTTCAGACCCCCCACAATGATGCACTGGTTGTGACTCTACGAATGGCAGGTAGTGACGTGAAGAGGCTGCTCATTGACCATGGGAGCTCCTCCAAGGTTATGTACTACGATCTATTCAAGAAGTTGAAGCTGAAGGATAACGACCTCTAGCCTTCGCTCAATCCATTGATTGGGTTCAATTCCGACCCAATTTGGCCGTTTTGGAAAGGTAATCATTCTTGTAACTGCAGGAGGAATTACTCTGCAGACAGAATTCTTGGCGGTCAATAAACCATCCCTGTATAATGTAATCATGGGCCGAACATGGTTGCATTTCATGAAGGCTATCCCATCTTCTTACCACCAGCTGATTCGATTCTCTTCCCTAGAAGGGGTGTAAGAGATAACAGGGGACCAAGTGGCTGCTAAGCAGTGCTTTCTTATGACATGTGCGATCAAGGTGAAAGCTGGTAAAGTACAGATGATGGAATTTCACGAGGATACACCCACAATTGATGACGTTGGGTAGATACTAGAGAAGAAAGCCATCGAATACCTAAGAAAATCCACATAGATTGGTAGAAGGATAAGTACTTTGTGATCAGTGTTTCTTAATCCAAAACTAATGAAAATTCCTTGATCGAGCTTCTGACAAGTTCTATTAAGATCTTCATTTGGACTCCTTACGACATGCCAGGAATCGACATGCAAATTGCTTGCCACAGCTTAAGTGTGGACCCACAGTGCCGACCTGTGGTCCAGAAGGGCAAGAGAGTAACTACACAACATATGGATGTTGTCATAGAAGAAGTAGAAAGGCTCCTTGATGCTGGTGTGATTAGAGAGGTCTACTACCCACATTAGTGCTGGGAACTACGAAATTTTCCATGACCTGGCTATAGTGCATACGTATATTATCAAAAATTCTGATCTGATTAGCATAACTTAATCTACGTGATTAAAATCATACCTTTGAGATCTCTCTAGTTTGATCTCAAACAACAAGTATCAGGAACAAGCACGAGTCAAGTAATAGCAACAAGCACGAATTAATTGCTCGAACTTAACCTTCGGACTTTTGTTGTATCCCTTGTATACAGACTCTAGAGAGAGTGGGCTCGTAGCTGCTAAAGTTTTTCTTCCTCACAAAAACTTGTATCTCTCAATTATGAGCAAACTGTAACCCTAGCTTCTCTTAGAGTGTGTATATATAGAGGCTACAACAGGAACCACATGATTAGTATAACTAGGGCTTCTCTACTCAAACAAGAATTCTTAATCCAACCAGGATTAATCCCTATTTACGTAAATTATAATTGATACCACTAATGAATTATAATTGCACTACGTATCATACCAGGAATTATATTTCGAGCTCCCTATTATTAAATGCTTATTTATCTCCCCACGTTAATATTACAGATACATGTCTATTAAATTTAATTGTCAGCAATTAAATTTAATAGACTTATTTAATTCCTTGAGACCTTCCATTTAACTTATTTGATATGTCAGATTCATAATCCACCTACAGAGTTTGACATAATCAAAACTTATAAGCTTCCTCAAGGGGGTATTATCAATCCCTATACCGGGTCTTGGATTCCATCAATAATTAATATTCACCATACACGTAATGTTATTGTCCAACTCACTAAGTTTATTAATCCACAAAGAATCTCGCTTTTCTGTAAATCAAAACAATAAACCCTACATGCAGGTGTCTATTTATTATATTAGAATTAAGAGTATAAGCACTTATAATAATCATGAGGTATTAATTGTTTTATACAGTCAATATAAAAATAATTACCTCAACACGGTCCTATTTAATACATACAAAGTGTACTAGCGCAAGGAGATGGAACTATACATTTCCCCATAGTTAAGACAGACTTATTAAAACCTTATGTTATTGTCCTATTGTAACACCGTGAAAATTTTGGTATTTTAAACAATTTTTTCATTCTCTACACCCATGGTAATTTTATTAGAATAAATATTTGAAGTAATAAATATATTTAGGAACACATGTAATTTATTACATTTATGCATTTGCGAATAAAAACAAACCCGGTTCAAAACCCACCCGTTCAGGGTACCCTCGATTTAAACTAAACCAAAAATCCACTAAAAATATGATTTTTTGACCAAAACCATGCAACAAAGGTGGCACCACCTATTCATCACCAACTATATCAGGTTATCGCATTTACGTTAAATGTAACCCAAACCAAATTACAATGTAATCAATGCAGAATTGCCGAACCAACTTAAGCTTCACCGAAACCGACCTAAGTTTCTCGTATCTATACACACCATGCACACCAACACTTGGTTGCACACCTGTCACAAGATACTTATGCATGTAATATGCATGTAATATTGAATGTACAAATAGTTATTGGAGTTGGCGGAGAAAACCGAAACCAAAATACAAAGTAAAAAATCGAGAGAAAGAAAAAGAGAAGAAGAAGAGAGAAGAAACCGAGGCTCTCAACGACACACCCAGGTGATCAACTTCTCCCTACCACCTCCCCCATGACTAACCCAGTAGGTAGAAGACTACCATGGCCGGAAAATTGTGGAAACCCGAAGAGAGAGAGAAAAAGGAAAAGAGAGAGAAAGTGCACGGTTTTGGTGGTGACAGTGGGAATAGGGGCTGGGGGGTTGTCACAGCAGCTAGGGAATTTCTTAAGGACACCCATGGGTGTCCCAGAGAGACCCGTGGCCTCAATGCATGCCTCTCCTAGCTCCTAGAAGTAAATTCTTGCCGAAAAAACTGTCCAGGGGCACAACTCCGGCCACCGGCCACCTTTGCTGGTCGCACCACTTGGGCTCGACTCCTCTAAGGGTCTGGAACAAATGTCAAGAAGGGACCAAGGGCTGAAAATGAAGGGAAGGCAGCCAAAATGGCAGTTGCAGGTTTGAACCGCTAGGGTTCCACCATGCAGCCGCCATTTTGGCCTCCGTCCGGCCACCATGGGTCAAGCCCAGACCATGAGCATGAAGGTCAGGACCTTGCCAACCCTTGGGGCTCTCATGCATGGCTGGAAAACCCAGGAATTAGCCAGAAAAGGGACTTGCATCGCGACCAGTCGCGGTGGGAGGAAGAAGAAGGCTATGCCTTCCTCCCCCATGCGCGACTGGTGGCGCATGAGGGTGCGTCCCACATGGGCAGACCCTAAAATTTTTATAGCCATACTACCAATATCGGATTATCATACCCTCAAAATTTCAGGCCCTAATGAATTTTTTATGAATTTTCATGAATTTATTTTGCTGTTTGGCATGAAAATTCACAGAAAATACAAGAGATAATGGAATATTCTGGAATTTTGTCAAAAAATCCCTAAAAATATAAGGGAGTTATATATAGGAGAGTAGCCTTCCTAGCTACCCCGGAAAAAGATTCCAGAATAACTTCCATTCCAAGTTACCGAGAAATTTTGTTCCAACCCAAAGACGTGTACCACCCAAGATTCTAACACACTTCTAACAACCTAACTTGATAATAATATATGTAAATTATATGAAAATAGATATCTAACTTATGGTAACATGAATAGAAAATACGTGAAGAACTAGCAAGAATCTTCTGCACCAAGAAACTGACAGGGTAGGAAACCGGGCATTCTTTATGATACATGTTTATTTTAAATCATATGACATATTCTTTAATACTAGATTGTATTAATTTATTGCACGTTGTATATATACATCTCTTGTATGATTGCATCACTGGGGAGGCATAAGGGAGGCATAACCGGACAACGAAAGAACCCCGAGTTAAGATCATGGGTGACTACTGATCAACTGGTATCAGGGCTACCACAAATCAGTACTCACTAACTTGGTCTAGGCTAGATGATCATGGGTGGACCCCCACTAAACTTGAAGAGAAAGGAGTGTCAAGGGTGGGCCCACTGGGCTTGATGATACCCCGAGCAGGATATACCTGCGGGATCCTAATGATGATAAAAAGAAACGGGTACATATGCATGTCATAGCTTAACTACATCTTAAACTTGTGTTTTATAGAATTACGGTATTTCTACTGGGCTTTACAGCTCATACCTATTTTATGGGAACATTTTCAGGAAAATGGAACTCAGTTGGACCCCAAGGAAATGATTATGAGTGAAACCCCAGTTCGGTTGAAATTCTCTTAACATTTAACTTGGATTGTACATAAAAATAAATTTATAAATCTCTACTAGACATACAACGTCTTCAAGATGTAATGATCTTTTAATAAAATGTGAATGATGTATCTTTATCTTATAAACCCCCTTGTCCCGATCTAGATAATAAAATGGGTCGTGACACCTACTGATGGTGTGTCCAGTTCCATCTAAGACTCTGAACGATAAGCTTATATTCCATAAGAACTGATGATCTGATCTTCCGTGTGTGAGTCGTACTCTACACACCAAATCATCTACTATATAGAATAAGAGACGCATATGCATAATCATTAAATAAATAATGCAACGCAACCATTGCTCACACAGATTCTTATTAAAATGAAATAACTAAATACTAAAGTCATTACACAAAGCATGTCTTTTAGTGTAAATCCGTAACAGTTGGTTATCAAACACAGTTGTTGTGAAAAAGAAGGACGGCAAGTGGAGGGTTTGTGTTGACTTCATTGATCTGAACAAGGTATACCCCAAGGACCCTTTCCCTCTGCCTAAAATTAACCAACTGGTAGATGCAACAACTGGTTTTGAACAGATGAACTTCTTGAATGCTTATCGTGGGTATCACTAGATCCCACTCCATGAAGACGACCAAGAGAAAACAACCTTCATAACTCCAAGGAGTATCTTCTGCTACAAGGTAATGCCCTTTGGACTCAAGAATGCCGATGCCACCTATCAACGTCTAGTCACTAAAATGTTCAAGGACCACATCGACAGCACAGTGGAAGTTTATATCGATAACAAGGTGATCAAAAGTAAGCTCGGCAGTCACCATTTGGAGAACCTGACGGCAGCATTCAACATTCTGAAGCAGTACAAAATGAGGCTTAACACCTCTAAGTGTGTGTTCGGGGTTAACTCAGGGAAGTTCTTAGGATTCTTGGTTACACACTTGGGCATTGAGGTAGACCCACAGCAGGTCAGTGCTATTTAGAATGTCCAAGCTCCGAGGAACACCAAAGAAGTGCAGAAGTTGACCGGCATGATAGCGGCACTTAACAGATTCATCTATTGATCTTTAGACAAGTGCTGACCATTCTTTCAGCTTTTCAAAAAATAGGAGTGATTCAGCTGGACTTAGGAATGTGATCAAGTCTTGGTAGATTTGAAGAAATACCTGAGCCAGCCTCTCCTACTTTCCACCCCATTGAAGTGTGAAAAACTCTTCCTTTACCTGGCAGTGTTAGAGTATGCGGTCAATGCCGTATTACTCAGACAGCAAGATCAGCAACAGAAGCCGGTCTACTACATTAACAAAACTCTCTTGGGGACAGAAAGCAGGTATCTACCATTACAGAAACTGACCCTTGCATTAATAGTGGCGTCGCACAAACTGGTGCACTACTTCAAGACCCACACTATTAACGTTCTCATGAATCACTAGCTAAAACCATTCTTGAGAAGGTCGACTTATCTTGCAGAATAACTGAGTGGGTTGTTGACATGGGAGAATTCGACATCAAGTTCCACACATGGTCAGCAGTCAAAGGGTTGGTACTAACTGACTTTATTGCTGAATTCTCTATTGAATTGTCGAAGGAAAATAACCCGACACCACTTGCCGACTTCCAAAACGATCACCTCCCATTGGATCTTTGGGAAAATGATGATCATTGGGAAACTGTTGGTTGACAGAGCATCTAATGACCAGGGGGCAGGATCGAGGATAATCCTTATCACACCGGACGGTATGGCATTGGAGTAAGCCATCAAACTGGAGTTCACTACTTCAAACAACGAGTCAGAATACGAGGCTCAATCGTGATTTACAGTTAATGGTGAATCAGACCACAAGAGAGTACGTAGCAAAGAACGACAGAATGGCACTGTACCTGGTCAAAGCAAAAGAGTTGTTATCCAAATTCAGTAAATATAGGCTCCACCAGATCGACCGCGACAACAATGCTCATGCCGATGCCTTAGTAACCCTTACGATGGCCCTAAAGTCAGGCTTGAAGAGAATGATCTATGTGGAGACGCTAGCCAGTCCTAGCATGTTTCAAGAAGAAGATCAAGCCCTGACAATTGAACAATTGGGAGCATCTTGGATGGACCCAATCATCCCTTATCTTGACAAAGACGAACTCCCCGAAGATAAGAATGAAGCCAAACGGATCAAGCATAAAGCCCTTAAATACTGGTTGTCACCAACCAAAGAACTCTACCGAAGATCTTTCACGGGCCCCTATTTGCACTGTGTCCATCCGAAAAAAATGCAAGACATCCTGTTCAAAATTCATGAAGGGATCTGTGGAAGTCATGTCGGTGGGAGGTTTGTGGTCCACCGAGCTATCTCACAAGGATACTGGTGGCCCTATATCCCAGTACGTGCTGAAATGTGAAAAGTGTTAAAGGTTCTTCCAAATTATACATCAGCCTGCTGAGGACCTCGCAACTATAACCAACCCTTGGCCTTTTACCCAATGGGGACTGGACATAGTTAGGCCTTTACCCCGAGCTCCAGGCAATAAAAAGTTTCTTATAGTGACAACGGATTACTTTACCAAGTGGGTGGAGGCAGAACCTCTGTCAAGTATCAGAGAGATTGACACCAAGCGATTCACTTTGAGGAACACAGTAACAAGGTTCGATGTACCTCGGGCGCTTGTCTCAAACAACGACACCCAATTCGATGGCAACATGTTCAGGTCATTCTGTGAGGAGCTCAGGATTAGAAATTACTATTCTACACTGGCTTACCCACAGTGCAATGGGCAAGCTAAAATTTCCAACAAGACTATGCTAAATGGAATCAAAAAGTGGTTGGAAAGGGCTGAAGGAAAATGGGTGGAGGAACTACCCAGCATCTTATGGTCCTATAGAACCACCTTGAGGAGATCAACTGGCGTAACCCCTTTCTCTTTTGCCTACGAGGTGGAAGCAATTATACCCTTGAAGGTGGGGCTACCAACGATCAGATCAACAGTATTTAATACTGGAATCAACAACCAAATGTTGGCTAGAGTTCTGAATCTTGCCGAAGAAAATAGGGAAGCTGCCTTAATTAGACTCACCGGATATCATCAATAATTAAGTCGCTTCTACAATAAACGGGTTCATCCAAGAGCCTTTGTACCAGGAGATTTAGTATTACGGAAAGTATTAGGGGCAACAAAGAATCCAGCAGATGGAAAGCTCGGCCCCAACTGGGAAGGTCCCTACCAAGTGGCGTCCCAAGTCGGTGTGGGGGTATACCGACTGGAAACTGTCAAAGATGGGAGGCAACTACCCCGGACTTGGAACGCCAACAACTTGAAGAAATTCTACCAATAGAATTGACTCCTGTATAATGTAACAACTTAGCAATGTCTAATCTTTCTGGAGCTTCATGTGATCAATAAGAATTTGAAGTCATTTGAACAAATTCACTTGTTTGATGCTACTCCAAAACACAAAGCAGTGATGGAAGAAAAAACCAAGTGTAAGAACTTGGTCCTGGACTATTTATGGCCAGGTCGACCAATGAAGGTCATAAAATCCAAGTGTAAAACTTGGTCCTGTCCAAGTTGGGTAGGTTAGCCAATAAAGGCCACAAAAAAACAAGTGTAAAAACTTTGCCTTGGACCATTAATGGCTAGGTCGACCAATGAAGGTCATAAAAACTAAGTGTAAAAACTTAGTCCTGTCCAAGTTGGGCAGGTTGGCCAATGAAGGCCACAAAAAAATCAAATGTAAAAACTTGGTCCTGTCCAAGTTGGGCAGGTCAGCCAACTAAGGCTACAAACAAACCCAGGGTAAAAACTCGGTCCTATCCAAGTAGGGCAGAACGGCCAACGAAGGGCACAAACAAACCCAGGGTAAAAACTCGGTCCTGTTTAAGTTGGGTAAATCGGCCAAAAAAGGTTATAAAAAACCATGTGTAAAAGAGAACTTGGTCATGTCTAAAATTAGGCAGATCGGCTAAACGAAGGCCACAACTTTTATAAACAAGCTTATAATCAAGACCCGCCTTGGTTCTGCCTAAGTCAAAAAGGTCTGCAAAAAAGCCATAAAAAATGAGGAATCAAAATGTAAGTATCTTGACTCAGTCCGACCTAAGTTTGGTAGGTTAGCCTAGTAAAGGGCCACAATTTATGAATTAGGGTATTCATTTTCTTCACTAAGACCAATATTTAATCTAAGTTTGGCAACTCAGCAAGCAAATGAAAAGCTTTTATTTTCCCAACTTATCTATTTTTGCATGTTAGCCTAGGAGTGGTGAACTTGTTTGCATTATAGATTGATTATCTGTGAAAGAAGTATTCGTAGCATAAAAACAATGCACACAAAAGACAGCAAGTAGGAAAAAATGTTCATTCTTGAAAAATCAAAATTACAAATTGCGTTTACAAAAGAAAAGGAAAAAAGCAAAGAAAAAAGGCCCTAAGGCAATTTAGCAACTGTAGGCTCGACATGGGGCAAAGTAGATGAAGGCAACTCAGCATCTGGAGGCTCGATATGGGCAAAGTAAATGACGGCAACTCAGTGGATGGAGGCTCGACAAGGGGTAGATCGGCTAGTGGCAGCTAGGCAAGAGTGATTTTGTTAACTACCTCGGTCTTAGAGCCAATGTTCGCTCCTCCACCTTGAGTGTCAATATCCTTTTTGTCCTCAAACTCTAACTCGGCATCAGCCCAAGCAAGTATCTCCGTCCAAAGAGAGGAGTATTTGTCCAGTTTTGACTTCCTCAGAGCCGACGTCCAGCCGTAATGATCCCCGGCATCGTCAAACCCCTTGGTGTACTGAGCCTCGCCATCCTTCTTTAGCCTTTCCACCTCTAGCAGGGACTCAGCCAGAGCAGCCTTCATTTCGGATGCTGACTTTTCAGCTTCGACCAGCCTAGCTTTCAGATCGGCAGCCTCAGCCTTGGCTTCATCGAAGTCTTTTTCCTTCTGTTTGTAATAGGCCTGCGTCTCTGTAAAAGGACTTGCTAATCTCATATTAAAATTATGCTTCAGCCGTTCATGGTTCCGCAGCAGATTGTTGTGTCGATCTTAGAGAGTGCAGAAGCGGTGCATGATCTCTAGACTTTGGATCGCTCTCTGTATAGGACAAAAAAAAAAAAAAACAGCACAGCTCAGATGAAAAGTTCAATAAAAGAATTGAATCAGAAAGAAAGGTCGGGAAAGATTTCTTACCATCATCGACAACTGGATGGCACCTGCCAGCAAATCCCTATCATCAATTTCGCTCAACTCTTTGACATCCTCAAGCTGCACTGTGGCCTGAAGAGCCACAACAGCCACGCCAGCACAGTTGAGGATTGAATCATGGACGGTCATGGCCCGACCAGCAATCTTCGGCCGAGCCATGAATTCCTCAGGTATCGGCTCATCCACCTTGCCTTTGCCTTTTGGATCAGCCTCCACCGGTACAGAAGGGGGAGCAACAAATTCCACCTTTTTTGCCTGAACGACTTCCTTCACGGTGGTCTTCACCAGTCTCTTTTTCTTCGCTCCTTCTTGAGGTTCTGGAGCTTCATCTAGTTCAACCAGCTTGGTGATGGCAAGAGTTTTGGTGCTGAATTGCTTGACAGAAGGAGGATGAGGAATGTTGGCATCACCAGCAGAAGTTGTGGTGGAGACAGAGGATGAGGCCACCCCTCTCCTTTTCTTAAAGACCCTTCCTCTCAGTGCCAATGACAGATCTTGCACTTTGAGAGCCATGTCTCTTTTAGCAACGGCAATTATGGGCACGATAGCAAAAACGACAGGGAGCGGGGCAGCAACGCCGGATACTCGCCAATCTCATGCAGACTTCCCTTTGCCTTCTGCGCTGCGAGAACTGGACCAGTAACTCCGTGTATCGCTGTGAAGGACTGATACCGAACTGGGTATCCCAGCAAGACATGAGCAGCTCGCTCTATTCCGACTAACGCCCCTTCACCCTTATACACCCAGGCGATGCCTAAAGTGTCCAAATCAACCCCTAGAAGCTCAATGTCCTTGTCCCTGACACCAAAATTGGCTGCAATGAAGAAATCAAAGGGTGACGAGTCAGAAATAAATGAAATTTCAAGTGAATAAATAGAGAAAGTTTGTACTAGATCGGGTAAGAGGTGATCAACCTATTTTCTGCGGAACCCTAGGGCATCGAGTTGGTGGTGCTAACTCCACTGGGACATCCCCGAACTCCCAAGGGCCGCTCAGCCTAACTATAATGTTGTCAATCCCCTTCCCCGAGCTTGGAAGAAGCTGAACCAACTCTTTGGGGCCAATCCTCGCCCTAAAGCAGTATCTATGGTGGTTTTACCGAGCACTATTCACCTCTACTACCGAGTAGCAGTAATCGAACTCGTGCAGCCCTAGGTTCAGACCTAACCTTCTGTTTAATTCAATCACCTCCATCACTATCCTATACCCATTTGGTGCAAGTTGGATTACAGTGATTTTGTAATGGTTGAAGACTTCGGTCCGAAAGGGGTGAATGGGAAATAGAGTCCTCCCTCCACAATGGCGAGAAGAGGGAAGGGAGTCCCTTTTTCAGTCACTACCCAACCATCATCCCTAGGGCCGATTAACCTAATATCTACGCCCGCTGGAAAATCGTATCGGGCTTTAAACGCAGTGATACTATTGGAGGAGACGAGCATATTCCTAAGACGTGAACCCATTATGAATTGGGGACGAAGATTTCTAGGGTTTACTCACCGAAAAAGCAAGAAGGAGGGGAAGAAGAAGGACTTATAGAACGGTAATCTTCATGAAAGAGACAGATGCAAAGTGAGGGATTATTCTGCCCTGAAACAATTGGCAAAAACCCCTTTCGTCTGTAAAGAATGTCGAACCGGCGACAGTAGATTTGGATTACTCAACAGTCGCATCGCATTAAACTGCCTCGAATGATTGACGTCATGATAATGATACACCAGCCACAACCCTTTACCAAAGGGCGCTAGGGCTGAGGGGCAATTATGGGTCAAATAAACCCTAGCCCAATTCACCAGGGCATGCCCAACTTAAATCAAAAAGTCTACTTGGTCTAAGGGAAGCCTAGTTCACAAGGGCAAGCCCGATTTCAATTAAACAATCTAGACAACATTATAAGTCAAGCCCATATAGCCAAAAGCAACCCAATTCGCAAGACTTATATAGCCCAAAATATTAGGGCAATCATGAATAATATCCGAGCATTTTATGCTCTCAGCATTTAATGCGGAGGAGACACACCAGGTGAAGGCATGGCTCACGTCTGGTCAGTTGAACTCGAGCATGGCGATAGAAGTGAATTTCTATCTGATCAGCCAACTCTAGTCGGTTTGAGCCTACAAGTTAGGTCATGATTACCGCTCAACAGAGAGCACTATACTATAAACACTGAAACATCCAGAAGTAAGGTATAGACAATTGATTTTCAAACATACACTATCTTTATTTTAATTCAATAATCAATTAAGATTGCTAATTTAATCGTCGGAGTGTGATCGAGGGTCGACCCATTCTAATTTTTTTATCTCCTTGTAATAAGTTAAAACTCAGCTATATTAATTCGAGTGATTGGTCAGGTCTTCCTAAAATTTCACTTACAGTAAGGTTTAAAAATTTTACCACCAAAAAAAAAAGTAAAGTTTGATAAATCATGTTTGTGAGGTTTGAAAAGTTACCAAACAATTCAACACATGGAATCCAGCCGTCACGCTAACCCGCTCGGAGCAGTGCATTAGCAACTTACGAATTCGAACTGGGTTTTAAAAATTAATGAGTTTTAAAAAATATTTAAATTAAATTTATTTATATAATAGGTCATGATTAAACAAGTTTTTCATAAACCAAACATAAGTAAATTTGACCCAAAAAATAAATTAAAATCTCCAGTCAACACTTCTGGTCAATTTTCTCTATTAGTTTGTTTTGGGTCTGCAACACTTTATTTAAAGTGGGGCCTCTATTTCTAAAGCCCTCAAACTGACTTAAGGTAAACGTTCGGACGGAACCACCAAAGGTGGGTTAGGTTACTCTCAAATACGAAGCGAATTCAAAAATTTTATTTAATAGGGCAAAACTTATATAGTATTGTACATGAATTTTTTTTTTAATTGAAAATATTTTTTTAATAAATAAATATATAATTATATTAAAGTCATCGAAAAAGGGGGCACCGCTTCTGTATAAAAGTTGTATATAAGAAATTATACCGCTATAAAAAATCTTCTTTTAGATTGGCTGGCTTAGGCTCCGTTTGTTTGCTGGAAAATAATTTTAAAAAGAAAATTTTTCTTGAAAAATATTTGGCAGTAAAAAATTTATTTTTCCTTTATTTTTCATTTGTTTGGTATAAAATACAAAATTTTTGTAGAGAAATTATTTTAGCCGTAATTGTTATCTTGACAACTTATAGTGATTTAGCCATTAAGAGAGAGGGAGAAATTATAGAAAATTAGAACTCTTTTTTTTTTAAAGTTAGAACTCTTCTTTATAAAGTAAAATTATAAGGGATTAGGTTATCAATAAAGAGAGGGAGAAATTGAAAGAAATTTGAGCTCTTCATTATTGAATATTTGATCTAATCTTTCAATTCTTCCACCCACAAAAAAAAAAAAAAAACTTCTAGATAAAATTTGGGATGTTATTTTCCAAATTTTTCTTTACATTTGGAATTTTTTTTCCTAGAATTTAAGAATTTCCAACCAAACAAACATCTGAACTTTCTTTATTTTCGAGAAAATATTTTTTGTATGATATTCTCTGGCTAAACAAACGGAAAGGTTCAAAATTTCGAGAAGTGGTTTTGTGATTTGGATAACTAAGCATCTTTGGATACAAAAATATTTTGAAATTTGGGTTCTTTTTTTACCTTTGAAAATAGTAAAAGATAGTAGTTAGATACATGAAATATTAAATGGGTAAGAACAATTTTATTTAATATTAGAATCAAAGGTTAGGAATTTAGATTGTATTGTTCATTTGACTAAATAATGAAGTGTTAATATTCAGAGGGGCCAAATGTAGATTGTAGTAAATTTAAAAAGGGGCAAATATAGGTGTTAGTCTTTTCAGTGGGGACAAAACATACATTTACAATCTAAGATCAAATAAATACATACAAAGTTTTTTAATAAATTCGCCATTGCCTAAGTGGTTTGGTTACAGGAGCTCACGAGTTCAATTCGTGTTGACGCCCCTTATTCATTGATCCTACTGGCCCATATATTTATTCACTTGGCCTTTGGTGGTGTTGTAGTAACATATTCGCTATCTCGGGTAGTAGCTATGGCTCGAACCGGACATTTCATAATGGGTGAGAGCTCCTATAATCATGTTAAGGGAAGTTGATATCATCGGTCGCCTCCTCTCACCTTTTTCATTTAACAAAAAAAAAAAAAGTTCATGACGGTTTATTTTGCATATTGTATTTTAATTTTTTATTTTTAATTGAGTGACTGTCGCGATTTTTTTAATCAGGTTCGGCCCCCTTTGGTAAGGGTTTTTTTTTTTTTTTTTTTAACAAAAAAGCTTTGGGTCGAGTATGCTAACTTTTTGTTTTGTTTTGTTTTTTTTTAAACGCTGGCTTAAAAAAAAAACACTAAGCCCTACCAAACCGATTTAACTAGCTTTGCTCGATAAAATTATATACATTAAAAATATCGAATTATTCTAGCTCGGCTTTATTAAAATTTGTTTGAGATATGTTCAAAAGCTAAACAAATCAAACTTAAAACTTTTTTAAAGTTCGTTAAGATTTTCAAATCAAATTTGAATAATTCACCACTCATCTTAAGCTCATTTCATCGCCCTAGATCGATTGTCATACCGTATTACCATATGCATGCTTATTTGGTGCTATGTTCTACTTGGATTGCACCATCTGTGATCTTTTTACTTAAGATCAGATTTTTAAAATTTTATAATCTTTTTTTTATAGAAGAGATCAAATACAAATATATAGTTAGTAGAGGAATTAGTGTAGATTAAAATTTGACCTTATCTAAATCGGGTTAGGATCATGACCATTGTGGCAAAAAGCATGGTAAAAAACTGTCACTTCAACAATATTAACACTCATAATTTCTGTCATCTTGAGTCACGTCTCTTTGAAAACAGAGAGACATCGTCAAATGCGTAGGTCATACAATGTAACTACGATAGTCACGGCCAATATATATTTGATTTTCTTTGATTCTGGTAGTCGCTCGATCAAAATGCTAGCTAAGATGATCATCGTGGTAATTTCATAAAGACAGTCGAGGTGACGTAATAGCCCATTGTAATGGTCTTTACAAATTTTAAAAATTTTAAAAATTTTACTCTGGTCTTTATAAATTTTTAAATTTTTTACTTCAGTTATTCTCAATACAAATTCTAAGTTTGCCACTAACTACCGGAGATAAACATTCTTTTAAATCAAACACTAGCCTAAATCAAATTTAGAGGATGCATATTTTGAATAAGGTTAACACGAGATAAATTGTTTATGGTAATTAAAATACCCAATATATTCTCTAAAACCAGCTCAAAGGATGGGTTGAAGAGAGCCCAACAAAAGAGGCTTAAGTTAATATATTCTCTTTCCATAAAATAAAAATAAAAAAAGAGTTTTATCTTTCTGTGTGCGTGTGGAAGGGTTTAGAGGGTTGAACAAAGGGCTTAGGAGGCTTAAATGGGCATGAGGGGTCTGACACTAACAACATGTTTAGAGATAAGAAAATCACTATTTATTATCATTTTCTTATTTGATTCTACCTAACAAAGAGGGAAGGAAAAATAAAAGGAGAAAAAATGAGAAAAATTTTTAAATCAATCTCTCTCTTTCTCTCTATTCTTTCTATCTACTTTTCTTATATTTTATTTGTGAAACCAAACAGAGACTTTTTCTTTATTTTTTCTTTATTTTCCTTTTTCTTTTCTTCCCTCTCCAAAATTTTAAACAGGCTTTAACGGCGGGCTTATGTACATTATAGGCCGAGGCCATGACCCGTGAATTATTTAAAATTTCTTTACTATCCTTCAATTTCACGAATATTCTTATAATGTAAAATAGATGGACCCGAACAGTTTCACACATTACATAACTAGGAGTAAACTCCGTCATAAGATGGTATTTTAGATAATTTTTTACAAAAATATTGTATAGGATCAAATATATTTAAGCTATCATACCAGATAAATTAAATACATTGGGAACGTTTTCTTTACTCTAATAGCCAAAAATATTTGTGTGCATATAATGACTATTACAAGTTACATTTTTTATATATCTATGTCAAAAACTTCATAAGCGTCAATGTAATTTACTCAATATTTGGTAAAATTTTCCTCCCTTCCTTTTCTTGTCCTCTCCTTACAAGCCAATAAAATAAGAAACGGAAAAATTAAAACCTACCAAACATAGCAGAAGATTCCCAAACAATTCTTTGAGAAAACGTGAAAGAAATTATGTCTTAGTTAATAAACAAAAGAATCTCATTCAGTCTCAACATATTTTAAACTAGATATGACTCGTGCCTACGACACTCTCTATAAAATATTTCATTTAACTTTTGATCATTTGAATGTGAAAAATTAATTTTTTTGTTACATAGACAACAATAAAAAAGCTTTGGAAGATCTTTTCAAATTATGAGACCCACATGACTTGTTTGAGCAGGATTTAGCTTTGGAATAAAAAATTCAACTAATGTCAACTATTGAATGTAATTCAAAATTGAATTTGAACTATCGGATACAGTGAGACATTTTTTAAAAAAGTTGTGTTTTATTATATAAATATTTTACTGACCCAAAGAAATCAATGAATAAATAGGATCCTTCAAGTTCTTTAGAAAAATTTTTCCTTTTTTTTTCCCATAGAAGTAATAAATCAAAACATAGTTAATAAAATATGCTACGTAAAAAGTGTGATAATTAATACCTACGAATAAAATACAAAATATATAACAAAAAAAGTAATAAAAAACAGGTTAAAAAAACATATATGTCAAAATATGAATGCAAATATGTAGTGCATAATACGAAACAATTGCCATCAAAAGGAAAAAAATTATACAAACATAAATACATAAAAGTAACAAAAGCTAAATTAATTCGGAATAATCCAATCCAAGCAAAATTACTTCACACCTAAAATTATAAATAAAAAAAAAGAGTCAAAGTAAAGTAGTGTCTCTTTCAAGTTCTATATGTCTTTATAATATTATATTAGTCAATCATTGTATCTCTTTAAAATATAATACTTTATTATATGAACCTAAGAATAAGGATTGTGTGCTTGATATGTTAAACCTTATATCCATAGAAAAAACTCGTGTGCGCGCCTTTTGTATTAAGATAAACCCGTAAAGAAGTTGGAATTTCATCTTGGGTGGCAAAGAACAAGGGTAGTGCCATTAAAGCAGTATTGATGACAAAATTTCATCTTTGGGAGGCCAAGAATAAGAATAAAAGTGTCATTGAGAATGACACGAGATGAGTTCGGTACATATTAAGCTATATTCTATCTCGTTGTTGATATAAAAATTTCACCCTACACCCCAATTTAAATTCGTGACAAGTTGAACCTCTCTACTCTGCATCCGTCTCACCTAAGTTAATTAGAATTCAAGTTGAAATGAGTTTAACTAATATAAAATTTTAAAATAAAAATAAATATCTAAAAATAAAAAAAATAATGCAAATTAAAAACACACTATATAAAATTAAAAAAAAATATCTTAAAATTTAAGAATAAGAAGTAACATTAAAATCATAATTATTACTACTTATTTACTAAGGGTAAATAAATATAAATAAGTATTTAATAATTTTATAATATAATCCGGACAAGTTCATGGTAAGATAACTTAATTCTACCTCATCTTATGCCTCCTTTAAATTATATTTTCTCATTCATATCTCGTTTCTAACCCATTTATTCATACTTTTAAATCTTTTTATTAGAATCGCATGAATTAGAGTTTGAATTTTTCGAATTCAATTACTATCACCCCATTGAAGATCGGGAAGATTTATAAGGATTTTTATTTTTTTAAAAGAAGATAGGGGGACAGCGCCGGGGCGTCCCAGTCTTCGTATATAACGCTCTTCTCTCCCCTCATTTTTCAAAGTACTTGGTTGGTTGGTGTGGGTTTGTGTTTGACCTCTGCCCTACGTGTTTGCCTTCTATCAAAAGGGAAAATAGAATTTCTCTGTAAACGCGTTGGGCATAGTGAATCACCGACCAGTCCGAAGGTTCTTGAATAAAACCCTTCTTCTTCTTTGTTTTTTTTTTTTTGAACTGAGGTCTAACAAAGGGTTTAAGCGGGTTTAGAAAAAGAAAATTTTTACTTTTCTTTTCAAATTGATTTTTAGTTATATTTATGGCTTCCGATTTATTGTCCACGAACTGGATAAATAAGCAAGGGAATGTTGTTCATTTTCATGAACATCTGGGTTTCGGCATTGCGTATGGGCTAGTTGTATTCCTCCACTCGTCCTGGTGGTGGGATCGATCATTGATCAGGTTAAGATCGGAAGATGGAAGGAAATCACAACTCCAATCAAAGGTCCGTCGCCGCTCCATCTTCTAGCCAAAGTACTGCCGCCGGAGTATCGTCGTGTTATGATGATATCTATTCCAATTTGGGTACGGACCTCGATAATGTTGCCGCCGCCGCTGCATCTTCCAACTTAAGTTGGGTGGTGGAAGAGGCTTCAGACGACGAGGATGTCTTTCCCAACTTTAACTCCTCCCCGTTGCCATATGAAGCATTCCATCATGATAATGACGTTTGTTATTTTTCTTGTTTTGAGGATGTTCTTCGTTGCATCCGTTGGCAGGGTAAGCAATTGCTTCGTTATATTGAAATCATTCCCTGCTGGCCATAGTTTACTTTTATTTATTTATTTAGTTAGTTCTGGAAGAAATGAAAATTATTGTCTCGAAGCAACCTCTTGGACTCGGGACTAGTGCCATAATGCTACCCTTTTGCATAAACCTTGGTCTAATTAACTGGAGATTATGTTTTCAGATGATCAGGCCCACAACCATGAAAGGAATTGCCAAAATTCGGAAAACAACCATCCTTCCCAAACCACCAATGCTTTTGAAACAATTGCAGGCGAGAGCAGTTGTAATTTTCGTGGGAAAGACATTGATGAAGAAGATGCTGTACAAAGTTTGCCTCCGTCGATGTGTAGAGGTATGTTCTAGCTGTGGGGACTTAGTTCCAATGATACACAGGTTCTATTCTAGTTGTTGAGGCAATAGAAATTCACTCATACCTTTAAAAGATGGAAATTGTGCTTCCAGGTCAGATATTTGAGGCCGACAACCATGAAGGGAATTGCCAAAGTTCTCAATGCAACCGTCCTTCCCAAATGACAGATACTTCTGGAACAATTGTAGGCGAGAGCGGTTCTATTTTGCCTGGGAAAGACATTGATGAAGAAGATGCTGTACAAAGTTTGCCTCTGTCGCTACGTAGACGTATGTTCTCGCCATCAGGACATAGTTTCAATGATACACAGGGTCCTATTCTAGTTGTGGAGGCGATAGAAATTTCACTCATATCTTCTAATTATTAGAGAGTATTATCTATTGGAAAGTTTAGGTACTTATTAAAAAATGGAAGTTATGTTTTCAGATCAGATATTTGAGGCTGACAACCATGAAGGGAATTGCCAAAGTTCTCAAAGCAACCATCCTTCCCAAATGACATATCCAATTAGAACAATTGCAGGTGAGGGCAGTTCTATTTTGCCTGAGAAAGACATTAATGAATTGCCTGTGTCGATGTGTAGAGGTATGTTCTGGCTGTTGGGATATTGTCTCAATCAGTGTTATGAGAAAGTGCTAATACCCAAGTGATTTACATATTCGAATGTAGGTCTCAAAATATGTTACGCTATGTTGCATGGATTTAGGTACAAGTGTCGAGTGCGAGTATGTATCTAAATGTTGGATTCTTCTAATTCCCATGTTCAAGGACACGGGGATATGACAAAATGTTTATATTTCGTAATATATTTATTTTATTTTCTAGGATGAAATGGTGTTTACAAGGTGCTTTAGAACATTTCATGTGTAATATGAGAGTTTTGGGCTGTTTTGTATGGTAAACTTAAATTATTAAACATTTTTGTTAGGTGAACGTCCAACAATTTATGTGGAACAAAATTCATACCCGTATCATTACTCAAGTGTTGGAGTTCAAGTGCTAAGTGTTCAACATGAGTACTTTATATATTTTAAAAGAGTCCATTAATATAAGTGGTACACTTTTGTTCCGATATGGTTAATTAAACGATCCAAAGTGATCCCTAATTTTTTTTCCTATTTGTTTTCTTAACAACCTACGGAGGAAAAAAAGTCAAATATAATGTAATAATATCTAGGGAGGGTGGAGTTTTGGCATGAAGATGCAAAAAAACTGGTCCTAAATATGTGCCTCTACATGATTATTTTAAAAGTAATAAATTGTGTTTTGTTGATTGTCTAATAGTTAAAAGAAATGTGCTCTAAAACTACTTTAAGAAGACAAATAGGAAAAAAATCAGACAGTTAACTGGAAAGTTTAAGTACTGTAGGTTTCAATGTTATTTTCAAGTAATGCAGGTTTCAATGATATTTTCGGGTTCAATTCTGGTTGAGTCAATATAAATTAGCTCATTTCTTCTGATTAATAAAGTTCTCAATGCAACTGTCCTTCCCAAATGACACATACTTTTGGAACAATTGTAGGCGAGAGCAGTTCTATTTTGCCTGAGAAAGACATTGATGAAGAAGATGTTGTACAAAGTTTGCCTCCGTCGATGTGTAGATGTATGTTCTCGCTGTTGGAACATAGTTTCAATGATACACAGGGTCCTATCTAGTTGTGGAGGCGATAGAAATTCACTCATATCTTCTAATTATTACAGTGTATTATCTATTGGAAAGTTTTACTTTTTAAAAATGGAAATTATGTTTGCAGATCAGATATTTGAGGCTGACAACCATGAAGGGAATTGCCAAAGTTCTCAAAGCAACCATCCTTCCCAAACGACATATCCTTTTAGAACAATTGCAGGCAAGAGCAACTCTATTTTCCCTGAGAAAGACATTGATGAAGAAGATGCTGTACAAATTTTGCCTCTGTCGATGCGTAGACGTATGTTCTCGCCGTTTGGACATAGTTTCAATGATACACAGGGTCCTATTCTAGTTGTTGAGGCAATAGAAATTCACTCATCGTCTAATTATTAGAGAGTATTATCTATTGGAAAGTTTAGGTACTTCTAAAAGGGAATTGCCAAAGTTCTCAAAGCAACCATCCTTCCCAAACGACATATCCTTTTAGAAGAATCGCAGGCGAGGGCAGTTCTATTTTGCCTGGGAAAGACATTAATGAAGGTGTTGTACAAAGTTCGCCTGTGTCGATGCATAGAGGTATGTTCTGGCTGCTGGGATATAGTTTCAATCAGTGTTATGAGAAAGTGCTAATTCCCAAGTGATTTACATATTGGAATGCACGTACCAAAATATGTTACGCTATGTTACATGGACTTAGGTACAGGTGTCGAGTGCGAGTATGTGTCTAAATGTTGGATTCTTCTAACTCCCATATTCAAGGACATGGGGATATGACAAAATGTTCATATTTTGTAATATATTTATTTTATTTTCTAGGATGAAATGGTGTTTACAAGGTGCTTTAAAACATTTCATGTATAATATGAGAATTTTGTGCAATTTTATATGGTAAACTTAAATTATTAAACATTTTTGTTAGGTGAACGTCCAACAATTCATATTGAACAAAGATTCATACCCCTACCATTACTTAAGTGTTGGAGCTCAAGGGCCGAGTGTTCAACACAGATACTTCATACATTTTAAAAGAGTCCATTAGAATAGATGGTACACTTTTGTTCCGGTATGGTGAATTAAGCGATCCAAAGTGATCCCTAATTTTTTTCCTATTTATTTTCTTAAAAACCTAAGGAGGAAAAAAATCAAATATAATGAAATAATATCTAGGGAGGGTGGAGTTTTGGTATGAAGATGCAAAAAATGGCCCTAATTTAGGAAACACGAACACTCTGTTGGAGGTGCCGTACCCGTGTAGGACACCGACACTCGTCGGACACTCCGTTTCGCATATTCTATTTTTTATTTATTTATTTTTAGATTGGACACTCCATGGACATGACTGTCCTATTTTGGACACTTTAGGGACACGGCGGGGGCGCAACTATAAATTTTAAAACTAATTGTTGGATTGAAGAAGAAGAAGAAGAAAAAAGAAAAAAGAAGAAGAAAAACAAATATGCTACTTATATTGGTGGTTAATTTGTTTTGAGTGTTTTTTGTGGTTATTATATTAGATGATGATAGATAGTTGATGAAGTCTAATACATTTGAATGTTTTTGGTAGTTTATGACTTTATAGTGTTATGTATTAATGGAACAACTTTTTTGTTATTATTGCGTTTGTTTACTTTATCATTTTTAATAGAATGTAATTAACTAATTGTGAATGATTTATTGCCAATTAAGTAGTGAAATATGTTATTTTATTTATTTTAATTGGTGTTATCTTGTATATTTTTCACTTTTTTTTTGTAAAATATTTATGTATACTGCATATGAAAAAATATAAAAATATATTCTTTTGCCGTGTCCCTACCTTGTCGTGTCCTGCATTTTTTTAAAATTGCTGTGTCGGCGTGTCCAACACTCTTGTCCATGTCCGTGCTTCTTAGGCCCTAATGGTCCTAAATATGTGCCTCTACATGATTATTTTAAAAATAATAAATTGTGTTTTATTGAATGTCTAATAGTTAAAAGTAATGTGCTCTAAAAATATCTTAAGAAGTCAAAAAGGAAAAAAATCAGACAGGTGAGTGGAAAGTTTAAGTACCGTAGGTTTCAATGTTATTTCCAAGTAATGTAGGTTTCAATGATATTTTCAGGTTCAATTCTGGTTGTGAGTCAATATAAATTAGCTCATTTCTTCTGATTAACAATTAGACAGTAATTTCTATTGGAAAGTTTAAGTACTTATTAAAAAATGGAAATTTTGTATCCAGATGAGATATTTCAGGCCGACAACCATGAAGGGAATTGCCAAGGTTCTCAATGGAACCTTCATTCCCAAACAATGTATCCTCCTGGAACAATTGCAGGCGAGAGCAGTGCTAATTTTCCTGATAAAGATATTGATGAAGATGTTTTACAAAGTATACGTCTGTCTATGCGTAGAGGTTTGTTCTAGTCGTTGGGACATAGTTTCAATGATACACACAGTCCTATTCTATTTGTTGAGGCAATATAAATTCACTAATTTCTTTTGATTATTAAAGAGTATTTCCTGTTGGAAAGTTTTATGTACTTATTAAAATGGAATTTTTGTTTTCAGTTGAGATATTTCAGGCCAACAACCATGAATGGGCTTGCCAAAGTTCTCAAAGCAACCGTCCTTCCCAAATGACATATCCTTTTGCAACCATTGCAGGCGAGAGCGGTTCTAATTTTCCTGAGAAAGATATTGATGACGAAGATGCTGTTCAAAGTTTTCCTCTTTCAATGTGTAGAGGTATGTTCTAGCTGTTGGGACAGTTTCAATGATACACGAAGTTCTGTTCTAGTTGTTGAGGTAATATAAATTCATTCATTTATTCTAACCATTAGAGAGTATTTTTTATTGGAAAGTTTTAAGTACTAATTAAGAAATGAAAAGGTGTAAGTTGTGTGAGGAGTCTCACCATAAGAAGGAACTTTATTGTTATGGATAATCGTAGGCTGAATGGGCTGTGGTGAGCGAAGTTATGGCAATCACTCAATGATGCATGGACTGCCGAAGGTGGAAGGGAGAGACTTGTGTCAGCTGGAGAGAGAGAGAGAGAGAGAGAGAGAGAGAGAGAGAGAGAGTGGGAGCAGTGAACCAGTGTACATTTGATCTAATAGAATGATTTTTCCGTTGTTACTGTAGCTTGGTGATTTGTTGTTGTTATGTCTACAGGGGGATGAACCCCTTTATATAGGTGAGTGGATCTTAAAGGGCTAGCCAACCTGTGAAGAGCATCAGGTGCTCAATAGCCTACAATGTGGTGATATACTAACCCTCTCACATCCAACAACCTAAGGGTCAACACTGCAGCACCGAATTCTGTAGAGGTAGTTGAGGAATTTGGCTTGGCTTGGCTTGGCTTGGCTTGGTGGTTGGGTATCATAAATGTCTTTTGTCTTCTTTTGGATGTCTTTACTTAAGAGTACATTAGTAGAGGTTCCTCTCTATCTTAAGCTGGTCAAGGCTTAAGTTCCAGATGGAGGGGAGACGGTTAACACTTTGATGAACCCATAACTCTAGCCTCCGATCTACAAGTCCCTGGACTTCCCACGTGAGGGTCATGGGGAGCTCGGGCACCACTATAACTGTGGCACCAACCTCGAGGGGGTTCCTAGGTCGTGCTCTTATCCTAGGCTGTGGGAGGGTGCCTTTTGAAGATGCTCTCTGGAGCCAATCTTGGAGAAGTATTAGAGTCTCGAAGAGAATAAGGCAGGGAAAGGTGTGCTTGATTGAAGGTTTCCCATGATCAAGCCATGGGTTGGAGCCCACTACTTTGAGCCAAGGGGGTAGAGTGTGCTACCTTGAGCCAAGGGGTAGAGTGTGATGCCTTGAGTCAAGGGAGCGGGGGAACTGTTGCCTTGAGCCAAGGGCTCGTCTTGCTTGGGCGGAGGCTACCTCAGCCAAGCCAAGGAGATGCCTTGAGCATACTCTTGTGAGCTCAAGGTTGGGGCACCGTATATGATATCATCTACCCATGTACCCACGATTGCCTTTTGCTATGATCTTCTGTGTGCTTGTTGGCTTAATAGAAGTTGTGATGATTCTTCAAATGAGAAATTAGAGCTCAACAGCCACAAAGTGAAATGCGGAAGTTCTCAAACCAACCGTCCATACAAAATGGCAAAGCCTTTTGGCGATGCCCTGACATCAAAGTATGAAGGAATGATTGCAGGCAAGAGCATTTCTAATTTAGCTGAGAAAGACATTAATGAAGAAAATACTCAATCAGGTTCACCTCTGTCAATGTGTAGAGGTGTATTCTAGCTGTAGGGACATACTATCAACTATAGAAAGGCTACTATTTCAATTACTGGAGCAATACATATCACGCATTACCTTAAATTTTCGGAGTATTTTTTATTGCAAAGCCCATGTATCTACTAGAAATGGAAAAGTTTAAGCTGATTGGGGGGCTTCATTAGGGGAAGCTAGCTTTAGGCTATGACAGTAATGCTGTACTTTTGCAATGTTTGTTTGTCAATGGAAATTGAGACAAATGTTTTCAGATGAGAAATTAGAGCCCAGAAACTGAAAAGGGGAATCCCAAAGTTCTGAAAGCAACTGTCCTTCGAAAAGAACAAAAAATTGTGAGTATATCGCGGGCTTGAATTCTGATGGAATGATTGCAGGCAAGAGCATCTTTAATTTTCTTGATAAAGACATAACTATGTTACCTAGACTGTTCTAAATTTGTGAAGTACCCATATTGGATACTTGACACTCAGATAAGGGTATAGATATGTGTTGGATATGGCTAGTTAGACATGCATCTATCAAATATGTATGAGAGTTTACTATAAAACTAAGCATAAGACTTCAATTTTTTTTTTGGCGTGAAATGCTCTATTTTACCTTAAAAAAACAAAAGAAGTATTTAAAAAATATGAAATTTAGCAGTGTCCGAGTATACTTGGACATAAGAATTAGATGAATTCGATTCTTGGACATGTACCCGCACCGACATTCGTACCCAAGGTAACATAGAATTTAGACATTAATATGTTCTGTCAAGTTCACCTCCGTAAACATCTAGACGTATGATCTAGCTGTTGCAACATAGTTTCAATGATACACATGGTTCTGTCCTGATTGTTGGGGCAATATATATTCATGCATTTCAAATTTCAAGAATTGATTAAAAAGTGGAAAGGCTTAAACTGAGTAGGGAGCTTCACCACTGGACGCAACTTAGGGGCTTTGGGCCATGACAATAACTGTGCTTTGGCATGATTGTTGGTCTAAATGGAAGCTACTGTGATGTTTTCAGATGAGAAATTAGAGCCCAACAACCGCAAAAGGAAATGCCTACGATTCCAGAGCAACTGTCCTTCCGAAATGACAAAACCTGTTGACAATATGCTGGTACCAGATTCCGATGGAATGGTTGCAGGCAAGAGCATTTCTAATTTGCCTGAGAAAGACATTAATGAGCAAGATGCTCTACCAGGTTCACATCTGTCTATGCATATTTGTATGTTCTAGCTGTTGGGACATTGTTTCAATGATACACTGGTTCTGTTCTAGTTCTTGGGGCAATATTAAGTCATGCATTTGTTTAATTATTAGAGCATTTTTTATTAGAAAGCCTTAAGTATTTGAAAAATAGAAAGGCTTAAGCTGATTGGGAAGCTTTACTGGGGAAAGCAACTTTATGGGCTTTGGGCTGTGACAACCATGCTGTCTTTTTTATTTTTTATTTTTTTTTATGATTTTTGGTCTAGATTGAAGTTGTTGTGATGTTTTTTCAGATGAGAAGTTAGAAGGCAACTCCAACAAGAGGAAATGCCAAAGGTCTCAAAGAAGCCATCCTTGTGAAATGGTGAAAACATCTGAAGGCAACTTGGTGTCAAATTTTGAAGCCAAAGCATTTGTAGTTTTGCAGAGAAAGGCATTCTTGAAAAAGATGTTCCGCCATGTTTGGTCCTGTCAGCACATAAAGGTATGCTCCAGCTATTGGGAATACAAATAATCCCAATAGTTTTTGTAACACATTGGGTTCTGTTTTAAGGGTTCACACATTTCTTAAAACCATTAATCTGTTTTTTTTTAAACTATGGGAAAGTCTACATATTTATCAGAAAAATTGAAAGGGTTATGCTGATTGGAGAGCTTAATTGTGGGATGCAACTTTTTATTGGAGGTTATAATTACCACCACATTTGTTAGTCCAAAAATTGGTAGCACGAACATCACTAATCTGCATCACAAACCCTTTTTTCTAGTTTCACTCCAATAAGAATACCTTTCCAAACCAAGGAAGACTATTCTTTTGGCTGAGCATCGAGAATGCATCTGGTTGGGAAATATTTGCTTCAATAGACCTGTGTCTTAAGGTAGGCAATCTTCAATCCCCATCGTGTCCACATGTTCTGATGTATTTGGGAACCAGAGATCTGTTGCTCCATACAGTAGAATTAAGTCTCTGTGGTGACTAAGAGTTTTCAATTTTTGTATAAATTATGTATATTAGCTTGTATCTCAGATTTGAGTTCTTCTCATGTAATTACATTTTTTAAAATTTTTTTTTCTAATTACACATAGGAACCCTATTTAACCTTTAAATTGCAATATCCCCCACAATGGAACGAATGATCAAAACTTCATTTGATGTATAGTTTTGGTCGGCTCGGAGACCGAAATATTTCGAAAACGTTTTAGAAACAGAGAAAAAAACTCGAAACAAAAGGAAACGTTTGGAAACATGAATTGGAATCCATCCATGTGTATTTCTAAAGCTAATAAATTAATAGTTGAACATGTTTGAGGGCAATATAGTTCTTTATATTAGAGAAAATTATGATAGCATTGAATAGTAAATGCTAATATGTATAAAAAAATCGTTATAAAATGAATTTATGTAATTTCATTAATCATTAAGTAATGAAATTTGAGAATTAAGTTTTATTTTTATAAAATGAACTTAGCTTAATGTAGGTCTTACACAATTAAATTTCGAGTTTACATGTTTCTTTCATGCATTAGTTTTCAAATAAGGATCTGGAAATTTGGCCTAACTTAATTATAATGACAATGAATAAAATCTCCTATCCAATAATAACAATAACATTGTCTAATACGTGTAATAGTAAAAATACAAAAATACAAGGAAGAATCAAAATTGTAGAAAACGAGCAAATCAACTCATTGTTTAAGTATGTTTTCTAGTGAAGGGTGTGTTTTGGTACGTTTCTGTGGAAATATTAGAATTTCAGTACTCCACTCATGTTTCGTGTTGTTTCCCTAGGAAATGGAAACGATGGTTCATTTTGTTGAAACATTAGGAAATTTTGTTCCTTGAATGGAACATGTAAGCTACTTTACATTCTCAGGTTATTATGGTTTAATGGCATAAACACCTACCCCTAAGAAGCACAAACACTTTGAAAAGGGTGTTGTGTCAGTACACTGAGTTGCAAATGACACTCCCCGAACAATCCTCGACACATGTTGGACACAGGGATACAAACGTGTCTAATTATTTTTAATTTTTAGAACTGGATATATTTCAAATACTTGGGGTTTAAATGTGAAACACATGCAAATTTGAAAAAAGTAGTTTGGTATCTATTGTAAAATAAAAACAATGTGACTTTATACCTCATGCAATGTTTAAACTATTGAATACATGGTTTTTTATTTTAATTAGTGTTATTATATTTTGAGTAAAATATTCCTATATATGACATATAAAAGTATATGTATGTCATTCGATTCCCCCTGGGTAAGGGCAAGCAAGGGACCATGTGGTGAGCCACATAGTCTCGGGTTCGATTCCTCCTGAGATTAAACTCGTCTCATGATTTAAGTGGAGAGTCGTGGCGGTCGGTTGCTGCGCTAGCTCGTTACAAGGGATTAGTCCCACTAGAGGTGGGGATACCCTTGTTATAAAAAATAAAAAAAAAACGTATAGATATATATATAATTTTTGTCATATGCTTGCCGTTTCGTGTCCTGCATTTGTTAAAAATTGCCATGTCAGCGTGTCCTTCTCAGGTGACCATGTCCGTGCTTCTTAGACCTCCGTGCTTCTTAGACCTACTCTTTAATTTCTTCATTCATCTTTGGAGTTTGTTGTATCACTGATCATATAATCCATCTTGTATCCCGGCCTGTTGATTTTTAGTTGTAATGTCTTTGGAGTTTGTTGCATCACATGGTATGACGGCTTCCAGTGGAGTGATTTATATGTCTTCTTTTGACTTGCTTAGTGCCAGACATCTCAAATATTCTTATACCAGTTATCTTTTACTCTACTCAGTGAAGCTTAGGATCAAGTCTTTTACAGTGCCAGAGTTCTATATTGAGCTTCCAGAAACTGCTAGTGTTAGCTTTCTGAAGGTATATAAATTTTGATTCTGTCTATCATGCACTAACCTCATTTCACATATTGTGGTAGACTTGGAAGAAAGATAAAGCCATGCATTTTTTTTTTCCTCTTTAGTGTTTATGGTATAAATATTGATTCTATGTCATTCCATATACTTTAGGTTGTCATAAATGGAAAAAGCCTAGTTAGAAATAGTGATTGATGTGGATTTGTTTGCATTTGCATCTTTGTATGATAATTTCAAATCCATGGTATATATATTCAATTAAGCTATAGGAACAATAAAATAATACAGATCATCTGTTTTTAATGTAATATGTACATTTTAGCAGCACTATCGGGCACTTCTTTGATTGCTTATTTTTCAACAATCACACCACAAAATTCATAATCCTTAAATTTATAGACATCTGCATTACCCATCTTTCTTCCTCCCTGTTATCTATTAATGTGTTCCTAACACAGCTATGCGTAACATTACACCCTACCCTTTGGCAGTGTGGTTTCTAAGCATATATCCTGAATATGAGTACCTGTTTTGTAGAGAGCAATTATGGAAAAAGCAACTGCTATAGTTGGAGGTGGAGGGCATGCTGGTGTATTTCTTCAGGGAAAAAAGATCATAGATGAGAATAGAACTTTATCACAGACTGGCATTTCTCATGAGAGCTGGCTGGATGTCATCCTAGAGCCTAAACCTTCACCGGCTCTGCATTGCTTGTGTCCCCACAGTTGTCCTCTCCAGCTCCCTTGCACCATACCTCAGCCTCCAGCAAGGTAATAAATTTTCACTGGCCTCTTAACATGTTTTGATGTCATATCTAGTGGAGTTTATGGCCTTTTCTCCCCTCAAATTGTATAGGTTTTAGAAGCATAATAAGTTTGCATTTCCACATGTTTACCTTAGCCACATTGTAGATTATGACAAATTATGAAGTTTTTTTTTTTGCCTGTCATAAGTATATTTGTATTACCGAAGAAGGTGAAGTGAGCTTGCTACCTTCCTGAGCAGTGAGAAAACAAATTTTATACCATTTCTGAATTTCTCTAATTACTTCAGTGATGTAGGACCAGTGTGGGGAGAATAGACTTCTGCTAGTATTGAGCTCAAAACTAATACAATGCAGTAGAGGAGAGCTCTATTTTTAGGGCTGAAATTAATAGGTTTTGTTGCAGAAAGGGTGGTAAAAATATAGAGGAGAGGCTTTAAAGTTTATATGTATCAAAAGGGTATGGTTTGTTTCTTGTAATTAATCAAGGATGGGTCCTATTTGGAAGCTGTTCAGTTTAGGGCACTGTGGACAGTACTGAGTGAACGGTAATAAAGGGTTTGTTATTAAGAGTAAAAGGTTCTGAATCAATTCTAATTCATGGGTTTAAAGGCTAAAAGGGCAGAAAATAAGAAGAAAGAGTTTCAAAAGCTTCACAAAATTCTTTAAAATATGTTGTCCTTGTATAGGGATGAAAACCCAGCCCGCAGCCTGCCCAAGCCCAATGGGCCTAAGTCCGAACCCCTTATGGGCGGGCTTGGGCCTTATTTTTCGAAGCCCGGCCTGGCCCATTAAGCATGCCCATAGGCCCGACACGTCTATCTTGTTAATGTAAACTATCTTACCGGTATAATTTATAAGTCTAATTTATTATTAAACATACTCGCCAAAAGTTTAATTATAAACTAGTTACCATTTTTACATTTTATTATAAGTTTAGTTATAAACTGTTGTTTAAACTAATAGGTACACTTCATTTACTAATTTATAAACTAGCTATCATTTTATTTAAACTAGGTTTAAACCATTATTTGAAAAAGCTCATTTAATATTGGCCCGGCCCAGCCCACCTGGCCCAGGACCTAGTAGGGGCAGGTGAGCCCAATTTAAATGCCTATCTCCGTATTAAAAGCACTACAAAAATAGGAAACCAATTACATGACTCGACTCATATGATGACCCAATGCCCTTATAGTCCAAATTTGGAAAATTCTTGAATTATATTGGATACGATTCCAATTGGTTCCCAGCAGGTTTGGCTTGAAACTAAGTCTCCAAACTTTATCACTTCTTTAATTTTACTGTTTCTTGATCTTCTTATAGTCTGAATCATCTACATATTTGACAAGATGATTATGTAAAGTCATCCCAACTGAAACATATCTATGTATGTGTGTATATGCATATGTAGCATAACGATTACATTCCACCCTTCTAATAACCCCTCACTTGCGGCAGCAGGCTGCTTGTATGAGTTGTTAAAGCTTCCCAAAACACATGAAATGATACCCCAGACATAAAATTAACTGTCCCATTAGGGGACTACTTCATAGTCCTTAACCTACTACTTCAACATGTGGCATGTGTGTTTACTGGGAGTATATTTATGAATAGATAAAATGCTTGATCAACGCTAATAAAATCAACCTCTGTAGCAAATTGCTTTGCAGCTTCTGTGAGCTCTAATCTGCATGCTACTTTTGGTTTGAGAGTTTCAGTTCAATGGTAAAAATTTTGAAGTAGCAAATCACATTTACCTATCCCCTTTTGAGAACAATTTTAGGCTTGCAGTAAATTGAACACTGCAACAAACTTATTTGTTTTAATGAAGCATAATGAAGAACCTGAGTCTACTTTAGTTTTGGTTATCGTACCTTTTCATGATCATACCATGGTCACATTATTCCTATATATCTTTGGAAATACTCAAATACATATGATTTTAACTGCTACAGGCTCTGAGCTGAGCAAAGAAATTGCTGAACTGTGGAGTTTAAAAAATTCTCGAGGAGTCAGCTTCAGAAGTTGCTCAAACCTCAAATTCTACTGGAAAAATGAGGACTTGTGACAATTTCTTTTGCACGTAGAGAATTTATAATGTTAATTTGTTGTGGGGATTCTAGGGACATGAAGATTTTAAGATATATAAATCTATTCGTAAATGAGAAGAGGGTTCTAATTATATCTTGCAAACTGTGACAAATTATTAATGCCAGATGCCATTCAGCTGATAACCAATTGCTCTTGTTACTACTAGGGAAAAAAAAAAAAAAACTAACGGCTCTTGTTACTAGGTACTCCCCCACTCCTGCAGTAGTTCATCATGGAACTTCTGATACCTTACCAGATCCTTTATTGTTCAATGCGGGCACCTTTATTAGAGGTGTTCATGACCTGGTGGAGTGTCAGACTAATGTAATTGGCAAAAGCACCACTACTTCCATGGAGGTCATTCCTTTTCCTGCAATGAGTGAGGAAGCAGTGGATGTCATCCCCATGCACCGAAAAACCAATTCATCTAAGAATGTGCAGCGTCGTAAGTCTGAATTTTTCTCTATTTCTGAAGTTAAAGAAGTGGTTCAAGCGGTTGAGGAACTTGGACCTGGAAGGTATGTCTCAGAAAACACTATCAACCACAAGCTCTTTTATGCATCTTCTCAACTTGCCCTTTGGGCAAAATTACCAAATTTATTGTTCTGAGACTTCAAAGCTGAAGTTTTTGTGTATGTCATATAAAACAAACTGGACTCATCAAATCCTAAATTTCAGCAATTGTTTGCTCAAAGAATGTCAGATTTCTTTTCTTTAAGTGTGCGAGTACTCGATGGATATGATCCTAAATTAGGTGGTTGAAATTTGCGATTTATGGCCATTTCTTATTTTGTTATATATCTGAAGTTTCAGTCAGTATGTTTATGCTGCAGATGGAAAAAGATCAAGGAACAAGCTTTGGAAATGCCAGTAACCGGACACACATGGATTTGAAGGTGATGAATTTATTACCACCTTTCCTTGCTTACTCAGGGATTTGAAGGTGGGTTTTGTTAGATTTGTGGCTGTTATTTTGATGAGGTTTGGTTATCACTCAAACCCTTCTTCTTCTTCACCATAGTGGCGTGGCACATTGTTTTTCGGCTTAGGCAATGTATATAACTGTAAGTGTACATACATGGGTGCGTGCGTGTTTTCCTCATAATTTCTGAAGTGCACTCTACCAAGGAACAGAATTCCTCATTCATTTCCGTGCCTAATAACAATATAACAGCTACTTAAACCTCCAAGTAGCTCTGCCTGCTGGGAAAGGGAAAAGGAGCCACTATAAGTTGCTTATCTCTATCTTCTTGACATATATCATTGAAAAGTATGCTCACTTGATGTGGATGGTAAAATGGTGTAGGATAAGTGGAGATCGCTGGTGAAGACGGCCAAAAGAACTGCTAACAAAAGGAGAGGAGTGATCCTTCCCCGAGAGCTCTTGGACCGGGTCCTAGCTGTTGAAGATCACAAGAAGTCCCAACAGCAAGCCATGCAAAGCAACTCACCAAAGTCTAATCCTTCCCCTTATGACTCAATTCAACTCAGCAAAGCCTGAACTTATTAGGACGCTGGATAATTCTGTTCCACCATTCCTCTTTTTTTGGGGCGATGACTTCAGTTCATCAAACTATGTCATGTCGTCATTTATTATGTCAACCCATTTTATTAATGCCCCAACCAAAGGCACATAATTAATTACTTTGTTTCATTTGCTTTATTTTTATATGAGATCATTATTGTTTATTTTGCTTCCGTGTAAGGAGCAATAACGCTGAATATGATAATACAATTTGTGTTATTCTAAGATGACGGCAGCTTTTATATGAGATCATTCCTTTTTTTAATCATGATTGAGAACTTTTTATTTAAATTTTTGCTGAAAAGAGATCATGGTAAAGCTTTGTTGCAGGCAGGCTTTGTAATCTTGTAGATTGTTTGCATTTTCCCTTAGCCAGTCGGGATTCTAGGGAGGTATCTAAAGTGCGTGGTAATCAGCATGAATTTAGACAGACAGGGTTTACAAATTAAGAGGGGGGGCTCTTCTTACTCTTCTCATGGTGCCGAGAGAATTTTATCTTATTCTTCATGCGGGGATTTATCATTTGTGTTACAAATTTACAAGCATGACATTAGTTATTCTTCAGCTCATGTCTATAGCATTGGCAAGAAGAGCAAAATTAAAGCGGTGTCAATATTTTCTTCTTTCAAAAAGGCTCATACGAAAATCAACAATGTATAACTTGCTCACAGAAGAGCACTTCAGTCTAACTCACAAAAATTTTGCCTTCGTTATAGTCCTTCAGTCATTCTCAGTTTTCCCTTTTGGGCCACAGATTAGAAAATTTCCTGGTCCTTTTTGATCACATCTTTTCAAAACTTTTTTATTTTGGGTACAATCTTTAGAACTTCTATCAATACTTTTTTATTTTATTTTTTGCTACATGATGTTTAAGTTTTCAGCCTATTATTCCTTTGAGCTCGTGCAGGGTTATGATCGAACTTGAGACCCTTCCTCGTTGAACTTCTATCAATTCTGATCAAGAAAAATGGATGACCCTCTGGTGTCAAGACAAAAGACTTTTTTCTGCAACTGCTATGGTACATTTGTAATTTTCACTGTATAAACAGTAACTAGGGTTGGTCTAAGTGATAAGTAGGTCAATAGCAGTGATAAATAAGATAAGTTCAAGTAATAACTTCTTCACATCGAATTATCAAATTAAATCTTACTTACCACTAGAATTGAATTACTTATCACTTGAAGGGATCTTAGTTACTTCACCGTACTACTATTGTGAAAACAAAGATGTATATTGTGTTCATATTTCCCATTACAGGTGCGATTAATTGTTTCAACTTCCTCTTCTATCTCCTTTTGTTTTCATAATTTATTTTTCCTCAGACAATGCTCAGCTCGTTGACTGGAGGCTCTTGCATTCATGGGATAGAAAGTGACCGCATCACTAAATTTTCGCCAGTATAGAAAAATAAAATAAAATTATCCCACGTGAAGGTAGCATAACACCCTTGCCGTTTCGTTATGACTTTTAGCTTTAGTTTATTGGATAAATCACTCATTGTGAAGTTTAAACTAGTACAAGTGCAAGAGTTGGTCTTCCTGGCGTGAATGAGTTGCTTTTGATCTGACTCGAGATAGAATTAATCGAGATGAACGTAAGTTAATCTAGACATTCTTGACTTTTTAACTAAAAAAGAAAAAAAAAAAAAAAAAAGCTAATCTGTAGGGATGACAGTGGACCGAGGTGGGATAGGAATTGGCATCTTCATCCGGCATCTACCTCCATTCCCATCTCCATACCTATAGGAAGAAGTTTGTTAGAGGTCTATTTTCGTCCCACAAGCACAAATCTCTATCTCCCGCCCTATACTTGCTAAGACTAGTATCACAAAAAAAAAAAAAAAAAACCTAAAATCAAATACAAAAATGAGTAAAAGAATAAAAAAATACGGTTAGCAAATTTTAAATTTTATTATTTACAGTTGAGTCCTTATTTTTTATTTTAAAATTTATAATTAAATTTATTTTTTTTAATATTAATATTTATAATTAAACTTTAAATAATTATTAATTACACTAATGTCTAACGAATATGACGGAACGGGACGGGACGGGAAGAAAAAGAATCTAAGTCTATCCCCACTATTCTTATTTTGAATTCTCCAGACCTTCCATACGGACAGGATTGGTCGGATCTGTACCTTGGCTCAATCCACTGCATCTCTAATAATATGTCCAACGCAAAGCAGCGGCATTAATCAAACGCCGTAAAGAGACAAATAAAAACAGAGGAGCAGAAACTCTCATGTTCCTAGGAAACGCAGACAGACAGCGAACCATTTAGTCGGCTGCGATCAGTCAAGGTTCAATGTATGAAGACTATCACATTGTCACTTTCTTTCACAAATAGAAAGGTTTAAGAGAAAACTCAGGAATATATAATAGTATAACCTGAGGGTGGTGGTGGACCCTACATTGATACTTATATCATTATCTAAAATAGGGTCACAAGTACACTAGCACAAAAATACAAGAATGGGTCTCAATGTCCCATCCTGGTTCATTGTAGGCAAATCTTGCCGGTATCAGTTTATTATTGTTTAATAAACTATTCCCCAATTAAATGACAAATTTTGTGTTACAAGGTTGAACAATGACCAAATTATATACATCCTTAATTTAAGCATCTTCCTAAATACTTTATAGGATAAAGTTGGTGTAGCAAGTCCAGCAACCCCACTCTGTCTCTCACTGTGGGAGGAACGAAATTCTAAACATACATAAACATTGCACAAAAACTCTTATTAGATTTATGTGACAACAACAATTTTATAATTCAACGTCACATGGACGTAGTGTGTTAAATTGACAATCTCCAATTTAGTTACATTATTTTGTAATAAAATATTTTATATAGTTTTTTCTATTTGTATAACGTTAAGTTGGGAAGACTAAAAAGAGTGCCACAACATAAACTATTACATTTATTAGATGGACTAATGAGAGAAAAATGTATGTTCCTCAAGTTTTTAAGTGATCAAACCAAGTACAATTCTTTTGTTGTAGAATGTTCAAGTCTTCGATTCACTATTTCTTTGAGCTTGCACAGAGTTACTATTCACATAAATCAAATAGACTTAAATTTTTTATTTATTTTTTATACTTCAATTAGGTAATACATTACGTGAATAATGACAAGTTAAAAGAGATAGGAAAAAATCGAAATTGAGAACTCAATCTTAAGAAAAGGGCTAGGTAATCATGCCAAGTGCAATTACTTCACGTTTGGTAGGTCAAAAACCATGTCTTAGAATTAGAACCGAAGAAGATCTTAGAGCAAAATATGAATTAGGATGTTCTCCATTTCCATTTCAAGGCATGAAATCCTTACATTACACATGTATATATAGTTGTACTTATAAAATTATGTTGTCCTACTAATAATACAGAGCCATAAGAACAAAACAAGTATGCAAATCTTTTGAAAATTACAGGATCACAACCCGTGTACGCTTCGTAGTTAAGTACTAAATTTAATTTTTTTTTTTTTGTAAGCTAACGTGTGCACACATAAATACTGACATAATACAATGAACTAATTGTTATTTAATCCCATTTCCATGTGCTTGTTGACATAATACTATGATCTAATTTTTATTTAATCCCATTTCATGTTCCTTAGTTCCTTAATTAGCATGAAATATGGAATTGATTAACTGACATAACGCGATGAGCTAATTATTATTTTTAATCACAATTCTTTTTCTTTACTAGCATGAAATGGTTTAAGTCGAATAAAATATTAAACACCGAGATTTAGACCATTACTTCTCTCTTTTTGACTACCTAATCCTATGGATCTTCAACTCAAAACCTTTGACCCGGTTTACACAACTCCTATAGTGATTGGTCCATTTCAACAAATGTCAAAGTTACAAAATTTGCCCAATGACTAAAATTACGGGCTTGCTGTCCAAGTATTACTGTTTGGGCAGTAAACGATGGAAGCTTGGGCTGAAAGCAATCAGTTTAGCACCGGCAACAACAGGTCATCGACCCGAACTCCGAAGGCGGCTTATACTAGTCAAAAAGGCTTTTTTTTTATTTGGAAGTTTTTAGATAGTCAAAGTTAGATGGAAATTTGGCAAGGCTTGAAATTAGCTTGGGACTAGGTACGAGAATGGTTATCTTAGAATCTGATTCTCAAGAAGCCATTGGTCTTAAAATGAGAATTGCTGATAGATTTGCTCGGGATGCAATTGAAAAATTATTCCTGCTCCAGGAGCTGGATAGGTGGTGCTTCACTTCTTATATGAGGGTGGAGTTCATCACCTATTAAAATAAGTAGGCTCCATCCTCATGTGAGAGGAGGAGCACCATCTATCTCTACTCCTGAAGCAAGGAATAATTTCTCAATGCTATTACTATTAGCACATGATATAGTTGTAGACTTGACTTGAAAAATGAGGGCTTCTCACGTGTCTTTAGTTGAAAAAATTATTCAGTGCTTCTGGAGTACTATCATGTGGTGCTTCACTTCTTACATGAGAGTGTAGCCTATCATCTGTTAAAACGAGTGTATTCTATTCTCATATAAGAGGTGAAGTACTATGTGATGGTGCTCCAGAACACTAAATAATTTCTCCTTTAGGTGTCAATTTTCTGAGTTTTGGCCTTCTTAAGTACTAAGAAAGGAAATTTTTTTAGAAATGTGAGAGCCCTGGCTTTCTAATGTCAATAAAAAAAAAATTAGAAACTATCATTTTTGAAGGAAATCATCTAACTCTCTTGCTTTCATTTTCGTTTGAAAGTCTCATCTTATGTGTCACAATTTTAAATTAAAAATCTAAGTATCAATATTTTTTTTATTTTTATAAAAACTCAAGAATACCCTCCAAAAAGATCTAATTTTTATGGACACTTTAATACCATTAAATAGCTACTATGGGATCCTAGTCCAAAGCACAGACCTAACCTCTATGTGGGTCGTAAAACTTCAAATGCACTTACGGACAACAATACTATTTTTGACTGAAGTGAGTTCAGAAACAATTATTAATGTTTTATATTACACTTTTTGATATTTATAGTAAAATTTGGCCATAATATTTTTTTTAAAATATTTAAATAAGACAAAAAAAATTGTCCTTTTAACTTTTCAAATTAAAATATATATAGTTAGCTTTTGGTTAGAGAAAAATTGATGCCAAAAGTCTGCTCTCTGAGTAGATATCATAATACGGTAGGAGAACTTTGTTGGCGCGAATGAAACGAAACTTCATTGTGGCAATCCTTGGAGCACTGAACTTCACTGAGGCGCACTGATCCTCACTGAGGCCGTATGTTGGGTGATACATTACCGTGCTTCCCGCGTTACTTGATGGATTATGCTTACGTCGAGATCATTGCCACGTGTGGATTCTTTAGTTAAACTATTTTTAGTCACGTGCTTGGCGCGTGACTTGGTGGATTATGCTCATGTCGAGATCATTGCAACGGTGGATTCAGGTCCCAACTATTTACCATTTTTTAGTTAAATTACCTTTTACCCCTTATATTTAGGTCCATTATCACTTCAACTCCTTAAATTTCTAAATGCGACTGTGTTGTGGCCCTTGTTTCTTCCTAAGTTTCGATTAAAGCTAATGGCTACACATTATTTTCAAGTAAAATTTATTTCTAACCAAGCTAAAATATCCCAATGATGTTTATCCAATTCTCAACTTCTTTTTTATTTTTTTTTCATTTGAACACTTTCAATTTGTTGACAAATTAATTTTTTTGTTCCATTTACATGATTTTTAACTAGAATTATGTTCTCACCAAATTAAAATGCTAAATTGATACTTATTTCCTTCTAAAATTTTCCCCTGTATTTCCTTTTATTTTGACAGTTTAATTTGGTGACAAGATAATTTCATTCAATTTTTTTTTAATTTATCACATGTAACCTTACCTTCGATGTAAAAATAATTGATTTCATTTTGTTCTATATGACAGAGGTATAACCATCACATTTTGAAACACCAAGAATTCAAAGTGAAATTGGGTCTAGCTACTGTTGATTTAATGTCTTGATTTTGATGATCACAAACTATGTGTTAAGTTATCTAATGATCCTAATTAAGTGTGCAAATTTACTTTATTTTTAAATGATTTGAAGTTTGACAATTGGCACACATTACACTAGTAATATGTTAAGACTTGTAAAGAAGGAACGAAGAATGGAAGAGCATGATGGAATGATACGAAAATATCATCTCATAAGTCTTGAAAGCTTTCATAAAGATTTGGTGAACTCTTAGATCAATGGAAGAAATAATGCTAATTGAAAAACCCTGCAAGTAATCAAATTAGAATAATTCCATCTCGAAGAAATTGAAGGTGTTCAAAGAAGACAAATATCAGGTGAAGGTATTCACAAGTCTTAAAAGCTTTCTTGAGTATTTGAATAAAGACTTGAAAGTTTTCTTAAATATTTACATGCCTTGAAGAAGACATTTCAAGCCTTAGATGTCCCAAGTTGATGATCCTTGAAAATTTTTGTAAAGAATTGAAGAAATCTTGCAAAGTTAAACTCTTTGAGAAAAAGGGTCGACACATGCTTTAGAAGAGTTGATATATTGATATAGTGAGCTGAATTAGAATCTGCCAAAGAGAAAGGGGCCGACTCCTCTATAAAAAGGGTCGACACATTGGTCCAGATTAGAAGTCTTGGAAAAGGTCCAAAAAGAATCGACTCCTCATTCCAAAGGGGTTACTAAGTTTTGATGACCAACACAAAAGAATTGACATATTTCTTGAATGGGTCGACACATTTAGGTAGATTGCTGAGAAGCTGAAGATAGAATAAAAAGGGTCGACACATGCAGAAAAATGATCAACACATTGCTTGTAACGGCTACTTTTTAAAACATTCTGCTCAATTGATCTTGAATTAAATGCTTTTCCAACCATCTCCAACGTCCATATTGAATGTAAGACTATAAAATCAAGACTTCTACAATATTTATACACAAGAATACAAGAGATTCAACAGATATACGTGATTGAGAGCTAAAATTCTTAAACCACATCAGAAACATTCTCTTTATTAGGAATTTGGGGCATTTATTGATTTTCCACTTCCATAACTACTCTTTAAGAGAGTTATTTGTGGAATACTTATTGACTTCATTTGTAAGGATTTGTAAGGCTGAATGTCCTTGGGGAAGTACTTATAAGTTTAAGTAAAGTTTAAAAAAAATCACTTGAAAATTTTAGAGTTTAGGAAGAGCTCTTGTAAAAAGTGAGTTGGGCACTTGAAAAAACTAACATCTACTGTATAATATGTCTTTGCATAGTGGAAGAGCTTTCAAGGGGGTCTTGTGGGTGAGGACGTATGTCACACATTGTGGCTGAACTTCGGTAAATCTTGGTGTTCTTCTTATGTTCAGTTTTTTTGCTTACTTTTTATTCTTTATTTGCTATTGTACTATTGGTTTACACACACATCTTGATTCATTCTTACATTGCTTAACTTGATTTTGAATACATTATTTTGTGATTTATTTTAAAAAATCTAATTTATCCCCCTCTTGAATTGTGTTTTTGGGCCAACAACCACAGTGCATAAAAGGTATTTTTTGCCCTTGTTTTTTTGGTCACTAACATAGCTTAACAGACTCAATATGAAATATATCAATTTTAAGGGTCCAACGTGGGGTATTTGTTGGATGTTCCAATGTTTGTGTGAATTCAAATACATAATAACTCTTGTTCAAATGAAAAAGAATACATGAATTGCTACACTACCATGGGGACAACAAGAGCTAAAATGAAGTCCACTTTGAATAATTCTTATGCCATATTTAGTATGGAGAATGGAAAGGAGGGAAGGAAATAAAAGTTAACACTTAGGAAGGGATTTGACATTTTTTTCAATCAAAAGAAAAAAAAAAGGAAGGGATTTGACATTTCCCCCCTTTATTTTTGGGTAAAAGGAGTAGAAGGAAGGAAGACAGTATTTTATAAATTATTTGACCATGTAAGAGGTTGTTGGACAAGATAGAGGGCAAAAATGAAATTTGATGCATCTAAAACCCTAATATGCCTTTCTCTCTCCTTAGCCAACTATTTTGGGGCAAACTGGTTATACGTTGATTGGGAGAGAAATAGTATCCTTCCTCCCTTCTCTTCCCTTGCCCCATCCCCAAACCAAACGAAGGAATCAGCCTCTTTTCCTATCCTCTTCCCTCCCATTTCCTTCTTCGCTTCCCTTTCTCCAACTAAACACAACACTGGTGAGAGCTCTAGTTTTAGGTTTATTTATGCAAATTGAGATACATGTTCTGCCATGACATCGATAATTATGTGGTGTCAATTCACAACAAAATACAAAAAAACTAAATTACATGCTTGAGCTAAAAAAAATTAAAGCTATTTATTGTTTGATGTAATTTGTTCATTGTATTTCATTTGAGCTATCCATGCACGCGTGTGGTCTCTTTTGTTGGTATTTTCTTCTATTTTTTGTTAGTTGAATCAAACTGTTATTTTTTTTTTTACTGCAGAGTTGTTAGGCCTTTAGTTGATTGCCCGTGTAAGGTCACCAACCAGACAAATCAAATTAATAGTATCTATTGTATAAATTGATGATTAGGCAAAAATGGCATGAAAAACAGATGAAACTTCTAAATTTATACTTAACATGAAAGTCTGTTACCATTGTGCAGTGAAAATGAGATAACGAAAATTTTGTTCTTATAAAATTTTTATACAAAAAATATTATTAAAATAATATAACAGTGATATTTTTAAAATTAAAAATTAAAATAGTAAATATTTGGATTTGAGATAATTGTATTAAAATAGTAGATGTTTTAATTTAATCCATAGTAGTAAGTAGTGAGGGAGACCTGCGTTCAAATAGTCAAACAAACAGAATACAAATCGAGCACATTCATTATTTTTTTTTTATCTGGATACAGACTAAGACCCAGCCACCGAATAGCATTCAGAGACGGACTTGACCGGTAATAGCCGGTCAGAATTCGGACCACGCCAGACTTTTATCCGACGGGCTGACATCGCCTCTGCTTCCGGGAAGATTCATGAGCTTGTAGAAAAGATGAAAATGATTACCAGTCTCTTCCTCCTGGAAGTTTCTGTTTATAGAGCGCCTTTGCAGCTTCTGCTATAACTCTATAAGGTTCGGTTCTCTCTCTCTCTCGCTACGCTACTATCCTCTCTTTTCCTCCCCAGGTACGCAACGCAGAAGTATCTCACGTTTCTTTGCCATTTTGACTGCTTCTCTGCCTTTAATCTATATTTATTTCGTATACGTCTTGTGCTTTCAATTCATTTTTAAGGTTCCTGAAGTTTGAATTCTCTTTTTTTTCCTCTTCCGCTGCTTTCTGTGATTCTAAGTTCATATCTGGTATCACACGACTCAATGAATTACTTGTAAACATATATAAAGTCTTTTTTTAACTGCTGTTTCTCTGTTTTTTTCTTTTTCTTTCTCCATAGCTAGAAATTTTGTTATTTTTCAAGGGACATATCTATGATACACCATGATTCCATTGTATTTGAGCTATAGCCATTGTTGATTCTTTAAGCTATTTCAATATGGTGTCATGATGGTCTGGAATTTTTTTCCCCCCCTTAGGTTTATTAATTTTTAATTTTGTGGGTTCCTTATTACCTTCTTTTTTTCTTCTTTCCATAATTTGCTGGCTGTAATTAGCTTTCAAATCTAGAATTAGAAGTAGAAAGTTAGTTATTTCTGGAATTTATTTAATTTAGGTATGAGTTATTAAGGGTAACTTTTGATTTTGATAGGTTTTTGAGTTGCGGAAGGTCATGGATCCACGTTTCACTGAAGTCTCCGATTCTATGAGCGATTTCAAGTCCGATGATGATACCTTCTTACCCACGTTCGATCAGTCTGAAAATCTTGTAAACACGTTCAAATTTAACGATGACTCTGTCGATCTCGACTTCATGGACCGTCCTTTCATTCCCCCTGATCCTAACCCCGGTTTTGTTGCTCCTACATCGGGCAGAAGCTCGGAAGCGGACTCTCCAGACGGTAGTGACTTTTCTGATAATGTTCTCAAGTTCATAAACTCGATACTCATGGAAGAGAACTTGGATCAGAAGCCCAGTATGTTTCATGATCCTTTAGCCCTACAAGCTGCTGAGAAATCTTTATATGATGTTATTGGTGAGAATTACCCTGCTTCCCCCAACCAACCCCCTCTTTACTTCAATCAAAATGTCGGAAGCCCAGATGATTATTTGTTTGGTAGTTCCAGTGAGCAGAGTACTAAGAGCAATACTAGCGGTAGCAACTCTGTTGATTCTCAGTGGATTGTTGATCCTGGAGAGCATAATCCATCTGTGCAAAATTATACTTTTGGATACCCTTTTGAGACGACTTTGCAGACTACTTCGCAGTGGTCATTTAGCTCTGTAAAGAGTTTTAGTGATAATGTTAATGGTTCAATGGACTCTTCCATGAGTAGCCATCTGGTTTCAAACATATTTAGCAATAACGAGTCCATCTTGCAGTTCAAGAGAGGGATGGAGGAAGCTAGCAAGTTCCTTCCTAGTAATAATCCATTGATTATTGATTTGGAGAGCTATGCATTGCCACCAAGGTCAAAGGAAGAGGTTCCACAGGTTGCAGTCAAGGTGGAGGAGGAGGACAAGGAAAACTCACCTAATGGCTCAAGGGGTAGGAAGAATCATCAGCGGGAGGATGGTAATTTAGAAGAGGAGAGGAGTAGCAAGCAGTCAGCAGTTTATGTGGAAGAATCTGAGTTATCTGAGATGTTTGACAAGGTTTTGCTATGCACTGAGGTGAAAGGAAAGGCTGCATGCTTTAATGTTGATGAAGAAGTGCAGAATGAACAATCACATGGATCTAGTGGTGGAAAAACTCGTGCTAAGAAACAGGTCAATAAAGATGAAGTGGTGGATTTGAGGACACTCTTGATTAATTGCGCACAATCTGTTGCTGCTGATGATCACAGGACTGCCAATGTACAACTAAAGCAGATTAGGCAGCATGCTTCTCCTTCCGGTGATGGGTCTCAGAGGTTGGCCACTATCTTTGCCGATGGTCTTGAGGCACGCTTGGCTGGCACTGGAAGCCAGATTTATGCAGCTCTAGCTTCTAAGAGGATTTCAGCTGCTGAAAAGTTGAAAGCTTACCAGCTTTCTATGTCAGCTTGCCCATTCAAGCGGATATCTATATTCTTCTCAAACAAAATGATTTTGGAATTAGCTATGAAATCTACCAAAAAAAAGCTTCATATTATTGATTTTGGTATCCAATATGGTTTCCAGTGGCCCGTCGTTATCCAACATCTCTCAACCTTTGGTGATGAGGCCCCTGAACTTCGAATTACCGGGATAGAGTTTCCACGACCTGGTTTCCGTCCTGCAGAATGTGTTGAGGAGACAGGGCGTCGCTTGGCAAAGTATTGTGAGCGATTTAATATTCGATTTCAATACCATGCCATAGCACAGAAATGGGAAACTATCAAAATTGAAGACCTCAACATATGCAGTGATGAGGTGCTTGCTGTCAACTGTTTTTTCCGGTTTAAGAACCTTCTAGATGAGACAGTTGTGGTGGATAGTCCAAGGGATGCAGTTCTGAAGCTAATTAGGAAGATGAATCCGGACATTTTCACCCATTCTGTCATTAATGGATCCCACAATGCCCCCTTCTTTGTCACCCGGTTTCGTGAGGCACTCTTCCACTATTCTTCATGGCTTGATATGTTTGACACTGGAATACCCCGTGAAGATCAGCAGAGGATGCATTTAGAGAAAGAGTTCTTGGGGCGTGAGGTGATGAATATAATTGCATGTGAGGGTTTGGAAAGGGTTGAGAGGCCTGAGACTTACAAGCAGTGGCAGGTTCGCAACATGAGGGCTGGTTTCAGGATCCTCCCGTTGAAGCAGGAGCTAGTGAACAAATACAGGGGTAAGGTGAGGGCAGGGTTCCACAAAGATTTTGTGATTGATGAAGATGGTCAATGGTTGCTGCAGGGATGGAAGGGTCGGATTTTATGTGCTAGCTCCTGTTGGGTACCTGCATAGAAGTCTTTAAGGCATTCCTGATATAATTCTGAATTAAAGAAGAGGGTTTCTTCCCAAGGTAGCTGGCATGGATGTTTGAGAACCGAGGCAAAGGTACTGCTTCCTTCAACTTTTTAATTACTTCTCTCACACTGAGCTACATGTCCTGGACATTTCCAAGTGTTATACGAGTTTGATCCTTGTTGGTGATTAATGTAATTTACCCAAGTGAGTTTAAAAGGAGCTGAAATTGCTTGTTTTTTGTTTTCAGATTATCTGCAGTGATATTGCTTTCTTCCAGAAGAAGCGGATTGGTTATGAGGATGGCGTTTCATGCACTAATTTTTGCAGATAATATATAGGAGTACTTCAGTAAACTTAGTGGCACAACGCTTAGTAGCTTACTGCTATTGGTTTTGAAGAAACAACATGTAGACATGATTTTGGAACTATCGATGTAAAAACTAAAAATGGCTTGGCAGAGTAAAGATTTGCTAATTATTATGGACCCTGCTATGTTAATGAAGCTGTTGTTTCGCTATCACATACTGTTTGCTGCTTGGGATTTTTGTTAGCCCGTCATGTTCTTCCTAAACTTTTCCTTATTCACTAGAGATTGGTGTACTACTTCTTCTTCCTTGTAAATTTCTCACAAGCTACTAGCTGTGTGTTTGTTATGTCAGTTGTACTAATTAAAGTAGAATTTTTCAAAAATTGTTCTCTTGTATATTTTTCAAAAAGCTATTACATGGAATATTTTGTAACTGTAGAACTTATAGATGCCCTCTGGTTGTACACCAAGCCTGCAATATCTTTCATTATGTCTTCTTGAATTCGAGATGTTGGGAATAGAGATAGATCAAAGAAAGTAATGAATTATTTGTTAGTGATTTCAGCCTCCCATAGACTTTGAAAACTTATCAATTGACAATGGGAGTGAAGTATAAAGACTGGTACCTTTTAATATACTTTTGGACAACTCTTGTTTTATAAGTAAATTTTGAGAGTTGAGTTAGACTCATGAGTTTTTTCTTTTATCTTCAACATGAAAAATGGGACTTACTCTTTGCCAATTGTACCTCCAGAGATTTTTTTGTGTGTCCTGTAAAACAGTAGCTTCCGTAAGTCTGCTGTTTTGTGCATGCCTGCAGTACCAGGTGACAAATGGAATTTCTACTTCTGGTCTTAAATATTTGAGGCTTGAGCTATTAAAGTTCTCTTGGATATGTCTTGGTTTTCAATGTACTTGAAAGCCAAAGTTGCTGTTTGGGAAGAAAATGGTTTCCCCCGTTTCAAGCTTCCTGATAGAGATAACGCATGTTATTAAAAGAGCTAATTACAAACACTTTTTCTAAACTATAACTTAGTGTTATTAAGACATTTTAACTGATATTTTAATTATTAGACAGTTATTTTAACAAGAAGATTAATTTAGATATAAAATTATACTTTTATGTACATATATAAGTTAAATAATAATTTTTTATTTATTTTCTTAATGAATTGCTACCAGAAGAGATGTTGATTAAAATAAATTAACAGTTCAATGATCAATTTGTTACGTCTTAGAATTTAGAGAATCTCAATAATACTAACTCATTAAATTAAAAAGTATGTTTGTAATTAAACCTTATTAAAATCATCCACAGCTTTTCCTTTCACTGTTTGATTGTTTCTGTTTCTTTCTCTTTGGAAGCCGACTTATTTTTATGTTTTTCTGCTTAGTAATATTAAATTCGTGGGTTTTGCTATGATAGGATTCAAAATGATTGTTGACTGTTGACTCCGGAGAAAGAAAAATTGTAGATGGAGGTGTATGACATCAGCCATTTGAGAGTGACAATTTTTCTATTTCAGATGTCGTTTTTTGTTTTTGACACAGTAGAAGCTAAATCCTACCTGTTAAGTTAAATCCTACACTGTTTGTAATGAAAAAACTCTACTCATATCCTATTGCAAACCTATAACAAGTTGAAAGCCTGCACCTACTTAAAGCTAATCAGGTTTTAGTTGAGACCGGTTAAATTTTTATAAAATTTCAAAATAAGTATAATTTTTCAAAAATAAAAAATAAAAAATATAAATTATACATATATAAACATAATATAAAATTAAAAAAAAAAGATGCTAAATGAAAAAAATAAAATTAAAATCCTAACATTAATTATATATACAAAAAATATTTTGTATTTTTAAAACATAACAGAGTACGTAAAATACTTGACAATATAGTTGAAGTGGAACGGTGTAAACTCTACTCCACCCTAAATTTGTTTCAAGTTATACTTTTATTTTTTTTTCCTTGTAGCACACCCCTAATCCCTTATATATCCTCGAGAGTTCAAACCCGTAATATTAGAAATGGGATGGAACATAGTTGAGTTATCCAGATTAAATTACCATCCCGGTTGAATTGATGAAATCATAAAAAGGTGATCTCTCAAGAAATACTAACCTTCGGAAGGGTGGGTTATGTTCATACTACAGGGCAGCTTCTTGATTGAAGGGAAAGGAAGCTTCTTGATTTCTTTTAGTCAAAAAAGTTGAAGAGAATTTGTTATAATAACCATTTAACTGTCAATATCATGTACTCACAGTAACAACTATTATCATCGTAAAGCAGTGGGCGGAGCCAACAAATTTTTTTAAGGACAACTATTAATCACAACTCTAATTTTTTTTATAATTAATGATAGTGTAATTAATTTTTATATATATGTATAGTATAAGAAATATGTTATTTTTTTAAAAAAAAATTATACAAAGAACTTCGCTACAATGATTTAGCAATGTCGATTTTGTAATTAAAAGTCATTATTATTCATATGAAACATAAACTTATATGTAATATATAAAGAGGTCTTTAAAGAAAAATAATTATTTAAATGTGATATTTATAAATTTTTAGAAAAAAACTTAAGAAATATTTCTCAAATTGTATAAAAACAGAATTTTTAACTATATAAGGGGGGCAATTGTTAATTTTCAGAGGGTGCAAGTGGGAAAAAATTTCAAAATTATAGGTAAAAATATAATTTTTAAAAAGTTGAGAAGGGGCGCCCCCGGTCCTTGACTGGCTCCGCCACTGTCATAAAGTATCATAATGTGAAATCACTGAGGAGATGGGAAGTCAAAGATCAACAGAAAATAACAGGGTTTTTAGCTGCTGAGGTAGGGATGGTTGATCCATTTTGTCGTTGGCCATTCTCGTCACAGAGGAGCTATGCAGCCTATGCTCAATCTTCTTGGTGTTCATCTAAGGTATGATGTTCTCTATATTTGTTCGTCTTTTATTTTGGCGAAATTGGAACCGTATCACAGAAAAATTCTTGAATTCCACGGTTCTTCAAATTGATTTCTCCGTTGGACTTGAGCTTCCTATTCATTCTGTTTAGATATTCTGTTCCTGCATTGTATTAGATTTTGACAAATACATCAATTCATAGCTGGGTTTTATCTGTTTGACTTCTCTTGGTGAGGATCAATAGATTTATTTGACTTGGTCGATCTGATATTCGTCGAGTTTTTTTTTGTGAATATTATTTTTTTATTCCATTGTCTGGGGTTCTTCTTTTGTGTCCATGGAATTCACTGTTTATATCTCCTAGTAAAGCTTTATGATCTAGCTTATTGAATTTGGGTAATAATTTGCATATTGTTCTATTACAGGTTGAGTTCTTGAAGTTGGATTTTGATCCAATTTCTCTGCAAAAAGGGTGCTTATGGATTCATCTATGTGGGCATTTTCTGGTTCGAAGAACGGATACAAATCCGATCACAAGTCTGTTGCAGCCAACTATGATCATACTGTTGTCAAGGAGTTTCAACTCAAAGATACCTCATTAGGTTATGATATCATGGATTTTCCCTTTACTTCTAATGATCCAGGCCCTAGAATTCGTAGTAAGGATTTGTCCAAGAGGGTGGATGGAGGTTCTGCAGAAGAAAATGACTTCTCTGATGCTGTTCTCAGGTACATAGATCAGGTATTAATGGAAGATGACTTGGTGGATGTGGCCTGCATGATTCAGGACTCCACTCTTCATGCTACTGAGAAATCCTTATATGAAATACTTAATAAGAAATATCCTTCCTCACCCAATCAACATCTGCCCCATGAGGAGACAAGCAGCAGATTAGATGATAGCATTACTCACCGTTGCAGCAATTTTAGTAATGGCTGTATCAATGCTTACAACTCAGCTGAATCTTGCATAATGAATGGTCTCTACAAGTATAAATCCTCTCATGTACGAAATCCTTCTGTTGAGCACACCTTCCTCAGCAATTTGCTATCATTCTGCCCTCATAGCAGCTCCTGTGATAAGGTTGATGGGCTGGTGGAGTCTCTTGTGCATGTACCTTCAGAGAATCAATCTAGTTGGCGATTGAGTGGAGGGATGGATGAATTTTTTGATTTTGAGAACAGATTAACTAAAGCAAAGGAAAAGGTTTTGAATGTGGAAGATGAGGCGGTAAAGGATGAATGGGACTTACCAGATGGTTTACTGAGGGGAAGGAAAAGTCTTCACCGAGAGGAGAGTGATTTAGAAGAAGGGAGAAGTAACAAACACTATGCAGTCTATGCTGATGAGTCCATTTTACATGAGATGTTTGATAAGGTATTGTCCTTATATAGTGGAAAGGATGATTCTGCATTAAACACTCCTGATGGTCCCTTGCCAAATGAGGCAAGTAGGGAGTCACAGCAAAATGAGAGAGCAATAGGGTTGGATGTTGAAATGACCTACACTAAAAAAGGGGCAAGCAAAAGGGAAGCAATTGATATGAGGAGTCTCCTGATAAAATGTATGGAATCTGTGGCAGGCAATGATCACAGGAGTGCAAGAAAACTACTGAAGCAGATCAGGTTGCGTTCTTCTCCTTGGGGTGATGGATCCCAAAGGTTGGCACATTACTTCGCTGACAGCCTTGAGGCACGCTTGGTGGGTGCTGGGAGCCTGGACCATAAAGCCTTTGTTGCCAGGAGTATGCCAGATGCTGATGTGTTGAAAGCTTATAAGCTGTACCTTTCAGGATTCCCATTCCAGGGGATATCATATTTCTTTGCAGCCGAAATGATTATGGATCTTGCTGAGAAAGCAACTAGTGTTCACATTGTTCATTTTGGTATTATGTTAGGCCTTCAGTGGCCCCCTCTTATTCAGCGTCTCTCAGCAAGACCTGGTGGGCCTCCCAAACTTCGGATCACAGGTATAGACCTTCCCCAAGCTGGTTTCCGGCCAGATGCAAGGGTTAAGGAAACAGGAAACCGCTTAGCAGATTATTGTAAGAGGTTTAATGTTCCATTTGAGTACAATGGCATTGCACAAAAATGGGAAACTGTGAGTGTTGAGGATATCAGAATTGAGAAAGATGAGGTGCTTGTTGTGAACTGCTTGCACCAGTTTATGCACCTACTTGATGATACAATTATGGAGCATAATCCACGGGATGCTGTTCTAAACTTAATCAAAAGGATTAGTCCAGATATTTTTATTCATGGAATAGTTAATGGGACCTATAATTCCCCCTTCTTCATCTCACGGTTCCGTGAGGCTCTCTTCCACTTCTCTGCAGTGTTTGATATGTTTGAGGCTAATGTGCCCCGCGAAAATCAGGAGAGGATGGTGTTTGAGAGGGAAATATGGGGGAAAGAAATTTTGAATATCGTAGCATGTGAAGGATTAGAGAGAATTCAAAGGCCAGAGACATACAAACAGTGGCAGATTCGGACTCTGAGGGCTGGGTTTAGGCAGCTTCCTCTGAACCAGGAGATCATGAAGAAAGTACGGGCTAAGGTGAAATCAGGCTACCACAAGGATTTTTTTGTGGATGAGGCCAGCCAGTGGATGTTAGGGGGATGGAAGGGGCGAGTCATCTTTGCTTTCTCCTGTTGGAAACCTGCTTAGCAGTACTGCAAATTTGCTTAATAATTCTACAAAAATGCAGTTGAAGGCCTTGAAGATAGGAAGCCTGACAATCACTTCGTAAATGTCTGATGATCCAGTAACTGTTGACAGAGGACAATAAATATTCAAGGAAATTCAAGAAGGGACATGATCCAACACCAGACAGAGTTGAGCTTAATTCATGAGTGGGAGTAACTAAGGCTGTGTGTGGATCATGGATTTGGTGATGGAAAATAAGGTGAGGGAAAATAAAACAAAAATACTTTTTTGTTTTGTTCTCTTTTCCCTTACCTTTTCTTTTTTCTTTGTTTTTTCCTTAATAAATCCGGGTTCCCAACACAGCATAAGTATTCCCTTAGGAGTAGGAGTAACTTGATATTTGAGGTTGTTTCGACAACCACCCTGTAGTATATTGTGAAACAATTTTATGTATTATACTGTGAAGATTAATAATACTATCTGTATTGTCTTCAATCCTATGTTCTCTTGTTGACTATTGATCTTGGACCATGAAAATGAAGTCCGTTCGAATGACATTTTTTAAACAATAAATGTAGTGGCTTGCTTAAATAAATATGTGAATCTTGGTGCTCCTTGAACATTATGTTAGTATCAAAATCATATTTTCCATTTCATGTCCTTTTATGTATTTTGACAGGTTGAATTGATTAACATACAAGTGTTAGAAAATTACTAACCTGGGGTTCAGACTACTGGAGCCAGCCATAATGCAGAAAACTATTGTATTTCAAGGTTCTTCCAGTTAGTTTCTCCCCTCATGATCTTGATCTTCTAATTCATTTTGCTTAAATATTCTAGTCCCAGAATGCATTAGGTTTTAGTAAATATGCTATATTACAGCTAGTTCAATACTCTCTTGTTTGGTGAGAAAACTTTATTTATTTGATATTTGTATCTGATCCTTCTGTTCAGTATTTCTGGTGAATATTAATCTTTTCCATTGTCCAGGTTCAACCTTCATCAATTAAAACAGTATGCTTCCTAATGTAGCTTATTAAAATTTTTGTTGTTACTTGGAGTTTTTTTGTCACAGGGGGGTTGGATTTTGAATTTCTCTATCAGAAAAGTATGTATGGTCTGGAGGGATTTTCATCTTTGAACAATGAATATGAATTCAATCACAAATCTGTTTGAGCCTATTCAGATCATAATGTTGTTGGACTTAAAGATACCCCTTTGTATCATGAAAATGTTGATCTTCTCTTCCCTTTCCTATAAATTTTCCATACTACAAAATTGGTAATATTACGTCTTTCTCCAAGAGCTTCGATGGAGATTTTACAGAAGAAAATGGCATTCTCTGATGCTATCTCAGCAATTGTGGTAATAGCTGCATTACTTGTAAAACCTTAGCTGAAGCTGGCATGCTTGGTGATTTCTGCAAGTCCTCTCATGTAGGAGCTCCTGTGATACTGTTGATGGGCTGATAACATCATAGCAAATGTCTCTGTCTGCTAGATTGCCATGCCATATCAAGCAGGGTTGGTGCTTGTGTGTACCAAAGATTTGGAGGTCTCTCGGATGTCTCTTTGTTTTCGTGTACTTGAATGACAAGGATATACACAATATATATAAATATATTTAATACATTGAAAGGCCAAAATCCTAGAAGTGAGAAGGGTGAGTCTAACCTATTACCAAAAGTACGGGTGACTAGGTGAGGACACTACTGGCCAACCCGGCTCCTCAAATGCCAAGGTTGTTATTTTGAAAGAAAATCATTTTCTCCTTTTTAAGCTTTCTGATATGAGTATTGCCGATCATTGAGATGGTGAGGTTTACATTAAAAAAAATGATATTCTTACAAAAAAATTCATACAAAATTACTATACAAACTGACAATGAGAGTGATAATTTTGTAATTTAAAGTCATTATAATAGGTGTTTTGATTGAAGCGAAGGGTTTTCATTAAGATACATCATTTTGTATAGAAATTTTGTATGAATTTTTTGTTTGTATAACATTACCCTTACATTAGTGAGTGAGATTTAGTAATGTTTAAATAGTCAGAAAAGACAATAGATTTGTCATTTTTGTTTAAAGACAAACTAGCAGTGAATTCGTGTTATGCATGGATGTAGAGAATAAATTTTAAAAATAATAAATTTTTAAAGAATAAAGAATTTTTTTTCTTAAGCGTTACACTACTAATATGAATTGTATTAAACAACACATTCATATTCTTAAATTAAATACTATTATTTGATTGTAATAAAAAAAATCCTTAGAATAAGATAGAAAATATATATACTTAAGATTTTGCTAAGAAGCTATGTATAATTTATAACCTTATTAAGTGCATGAGTCTGCTTATTGTAAATAAATTACCTAATAAGTGCATTAAATATTATCACTCAAAATAACAAATTTAGGGGAAAGGATTTGAAATTCAAGTTAGAAGATGTAATTTATTATTAAATATTTAATATGCTTATAAAATGGGAAGATATAATTTATTATTAAATATTTAATATATTTAAATAATGGAATATGCTTTATTGATTTAATTGGGTAGCAAGTTATTTTTACAACTGCTATGCATGCTTAGATTATGCTTGACTCAAACCACACGTCATAAGATTAAAGATATATGTAAATTTGATTAAATCAAACCACATGTCATAAGATTAAAGATATATGTAAATTTGATTGACTCAAACCACACGTCATAAGATTATGTAAATTTGATTGAATTAATAGCGGTAAACATCTTCCTAACCTAGCCCAACTATGTACATTTATATCATAAAAATTTATTGTCATAGACTCACAGTGATTGGATTAAATACTGCCAAGCTTTCCAAACATATTTATATTTGAATTATTAAATGAAAATACTTGAATTATTGATTGTTTCTTTGTGGTCTGTAAAATGCTTTAAAATTTTAAAAATTAGTTTTTATAAAATTTTAAAAAATAAGATAATATAAAGTTACTAAAAAATAAAAATAAAGAAAGTTAACAATATTTTCATACTAACATTATCACGATTAGAAAATTTGCCTTGGATTCAACTTGGCTAATGCTGGACAATTCAATCACTTTTAATTTAATTTAATGCTTAAAACTTAAAAATAGGTACCAATCATTCATCTATTGAGAAGGAAATAAATATAATGACTTAAATTTCATTAGGTTTCGCCAAAATTTTGATTTATTTTTGTTATTATTTTTTAACCATTTTTGAAGTGGTGTGATTGATAGGTAATAATAATATTAATAATTTTGATACATATGTACTTCCACCCATAAAAATTTAAAATTATTTTCATTTTTTAGTAAAGATTCTATGTAAGGAGCATTATTGAAGAAAATTTAAAAAACTTACCATATGATTAATTGACAAAATGGAATGAAATTTAAAGTAAAAAGAATAACTTTAAAACAACCAATAGAATAAGATATGTTTATTTTTGTATTTTACTTATTAAAAAATAAAAAAAATTGAATTAGAACTTTCAGCTTTAAAAACTTTCTAACGTAATGCTATATTGCATAGTACAGATAGGCAAGGCTATGTGACCTATATTAATAAAAGACAAGGATTTCTTCCAATCTCTAACCTAGGTTAGAGAAATTTCTCTTACCGTATGTACATAGCAGCGCATTAAGCTGTCACGTATTAAAACTGTATTAATAATTTTATTAAACTCTTCATAGATTTTAAGCACCATTTATGGAATTATTATATTGTAAAAAATACTCAAATAAAAAATATAAATATAAATACAAATGCATAGTCAAATAGTACGTTGTCACACAAACAAAGTAAGAAAAATTCCTCCAACTCAAGTTGGAGAAAATCTACATCCATTAATAAATTCACCTAGTCCCACATGTTTGGTTTTTAAGGTGAGAAAAGAGATTATGCGCATGATTTTATTATTAAACGAAAATCTTCCTTTATTGTTTTGTTTTTTGAATTCCGAAATTAACTGTAATATTTCAGCACTTTGCCTCAAAACTCATTTATCTAAACAAAAATTTCAACTCTTCAAACTAAAACTTGAACAATAACCAAAAGACAGATAAGAAACTTCCAGACTCAACTAAAAGGCATTAACTTTAAAAAACAAAAAATAGGGCTTCACACACAACCAGTACCACCTGTTTGTAACTTTCGGGAAGGGAAGAGAAATTACAAAGAGAAAAAAAACACAAAAGTGTTTTCTCTTCCTTTTTGATTTTGCAAATAAAACGGACCTTCCTCTCCTTTTCCCTTTCCTTTCTCGTGGAACTTCCTTTCCCAAGTTCCAAACAGGGAACTGCAGCCCATATCCTCGTCAGATTCCTCGCCCTCTTCCACTCTCTCCTCTTTCTTTGGATCTGCAGCAGGAGCACCACCACCACCACCACCACCACCACCACCAACAACAACAACACCGTCCACCTTCGTCTCCACCACCACCAGGTGCTGAAGCAGCAACTGCAACACCGCCATCACCTCAGGCGGGAACTGAGAATCCAACTTTTCCGTCCCAATCCTCTCTTCATGCGCCTCGGCTCCAACTGAACCGAGAATGTCCTTCAAATCATCAGCTTCGTTCTGGTGGGAGATTTGGATCGGGAGAAATCGGATGAGAAGAGTGACTTGAACGCTGGATCGATGTACGGTGGACAGCTCCTACGTTTCTTTCTTTTATGGTAGCCCGGCTTATTTGACTTTGTTTCCAGTTTAATTCAAAAGAAAATTGATGTTGATTTTTAGTAATAAAGAATTGTAGCAACGCCAATGTTGGTGCTCGAGGAACATCAGATGCTAATAAAAAATCTGATCTTCTATTTCACACGTCGTTTTCTGTAAACGACTCGTTGAATTGATCAAAAGATAAGTCTCAAGAAAACCCTAACCTTAAAAAAGTTGAAAACATCGATAGTATGTGTTATCATAACCATTTGGCGTTTATCTGAGGTATGATGCTCTCCTTATTCGTTGTTGTCTTTTATTTTGGTGTAATTGGAACCATAATCCATAAAAATTCTTGAATTTCACGGATCTTCAAAATTGATTTCTCCATTAGCTCTTGTTTGATCTATTTAAATCTTCTGTTCCTAGATAGTATAGATTTTGACAAATACGTGAATTTATAACTGGGTTTTGTATGTTTAATTGTCTTCTGTTGGTGAGGAACACTTAATTTATTTAACTTTGGTCGATCTGATCTTCCTCATGGCTTTTCGGTGATTATTATGTTCTCTAGTTCTGTTGTCTAGAGCTCTTCGTGCGTCTCTCAATGGCATTTCACCGTTTTTTCTATTAAAACTGTTACCTCTTTCATTATACAGTCTCCTAGTGAAGCTTTATAGTCCAGCTTATTGTAATTTGGTTATAATTTCCAGAATATTATATGACAGGTTGAGTTCTTGAAGTTGGATTTTGATCCAATTTCTCTACCAGAGAGGGGGCTTATGTATTCATCTATGTGGGCTTTTTTCTGGTTCGAAGAACAAACACAATCCAATTGCAAGTCTATTTCAGCCTATTCGGATCATACTGTTGTCAAGGAGTTTCAACTCAAAAGGATACCTCCTTAGGTTAAAATATCATGGATTTTCCCTGTACTTCTAATGTTCCGGACCCCAGAATTTTCTGTAAGGATTTGTCCAACAGCGTGGCTGGAGGTTCTGCAGAAGAAAATGACTTTGGTGATGCTGTTCTCAGGTACCTAAATCAGGTATTAATGGAAGATGACTTGGAGGATGAGGCCTGCATGATCCAGGAGTCCACTCTTCATGCTACTGAGAAATCTTTATATGAAGTACTTAATAAGAAAAATCCTTCCTCACCCGATGAACATCTGCCCCATGAGGATAGAAGCAGCAGCTCAGATGATAGTATTACTCGCTGTTGCAGCGATTTTGGTGGCAACTGTATCCATGCTTACAACTCATCTGAATCTGGCATGCCTTGGGATAATCAATCTAGGTATGAATTTGATGAAGGGATAGAGGAAAGCAAGAATATTGTACCAAGTGTAGAAAATGGAATTTTTTATTTTGAGAAAAACAGATTAACCCCTCCTGCAGAAGCAAAGGAAAAGGTTTCTAATGTGGAAGCCGAGGCGGAAAAGGATGAAGGGGACTTAGCAGATGGTTTGCTCGGGGAAAGGAAAAGTCTTCACCAAGAGGAGAGTGATTTAGAAGAAGGGAGAAGTAGCAAGCATTGTGCAGTCTCTGCTGATGAGTCCGTTTTACATGAGATGTTTGAGAAGGTATTCTCCCTCGAGTCTGCGTTAAACACTCTTGATGGTCCCTTGCCAAATGATAGAGCAAAAGTGTCTAATGTTGAAATGAGCTATGGTAAAAAAGGGGTTAGAAAAAGGGAAGCAGTTGATATGAGGAGTCTCCTGATAGAATGTATGCAATCTGTGGCAAGCAATGATCACAGGCGTTCAAGTAAACTGCTGAAGCAGATAAGGTTGCGGTCTTCTCCCTTGGGTGATGGATCCCAAAGGTTGGCACATTACTTTGCTAACAGCCTGGAGGCACGCTTGGCAGGTGCGAGGAACTTGGAATACAGAGCCCTTGCTGCCAGGAGCCTATCAGACGCTAATTTGTTGAAAGCTTATAAGATGTACCTTATGACATTCCCTTTCATGGAGACATCCTATTTCTTTGCAGCCGAAACGATTATGGAACTAGTTACTGAAAAAGCAACTGGTGTTCACATTGTCCATTTTGGTATTATGAATGGCCTTCAATGGCCCCCCCTTATTCAGCGTCTCTCAACAAGAACTGGTGGGCCTCCCAAGCTTCGGATCACGGGAATAGACCTTCCCCTAGCTGGTTTCCGGCCAGATGCAAGGGTTAAAGCAACAGGATGCCGCTTAGCAAATTATTGTGAGAGGTTTAATGTTCCATTTCAATACAAAGGCATTGCACAAAAATGGGAAACTATAAATGTTGAGGATCTCGGAATTGAGAAAGATGAGGTGCTTGTTGTGAATTGCTTTTACCACTTCATGTACCTACTTGATGATACAATTATGGAGGATAGTCCACGGGATGCTGTTCTGAACTTAATCAAAAGGATTAATCCAGATATTTTCATACATGGAATAGTTAACGGGACCTATAATTCCCCGTTGTTCATCTCACGGTTCCGTGAGGCTCTCTTCTATTTCTCTGCAATGTTTGATATGTTTGAGGCTAACGTGCCCCGTGAAAGTCACGAAAGGATGGTGTTTGAGAAGGAAATATTGGGGAAAGAAATTTTGAACATCATCACATGTGAAGGATTAGAGAGAATTGAAAGGCCAGAGACATTCAAACAGTGGCAGACTCGGACCCTGAGGGCCGGGTTCAGGCAGCTTCCTTTGAACCAGGAGATGATGAAGAAAGTGAGGGCCAAGGTGAAATCAAGTTACCATAAGGACATTTTTGTGGATGAGGCCAGCCAGTGGTTGTTAGAAGGATGGAAGGGGCGCGTCATTGTTGCCTACTCCTGTTGGAAACCTGCCTAGCTAGGAGTTCTGCAAATTAGGTTCATTACTTGGTTAGATTTGGTTTTTATCCCTTGGTCATGAGTCTACTGGCTACATAGAATAGAACCTAATTGTATGATTTTTCAAGGTAAAAGATGATCCAGACTTTTTGTAACATTTGTGCAGTTACTATTTTCTTCTGATCTTGATATGACCTTGCAAATTTAGGCCTGTCAAATGGACTGGGTCTCGTCCGGATCTGACAAGTTCTCAACTCAATCCCAATACCCTGCCTCACCTAACCTGATTTTCATTGTTGTTATTTATTAATTTTTAATTTGAATTGGATCGGAGGGATTGGTCCGTATCCATTCCGACAATAATCCAATGAGATGAATTAGGATCTATCGAATTATCACATTGGGTCTAACTTGTCGGATTCAATTCTATTGAATCGAGTCTGAATCAGATTAGGCCCGTTGACAGGTCTACTTGCAATGTAAAACCCTTGTACGTTATTCAGTAGATGCTGCTGGTAATTTAGTAAATGAATGTCTTAATGGGGCTTGCTATATAGGCTGCAGAATGATTGGTCATGAGTCATTAGTATTGCCAATGCAATTATTGCTTTGGTACGTTCCGACCGTACAACTGGTCAGAGCGTTGGCTGCTTTTAAAAGAGCCTTTTTGACTTTGGTAAATTATGTTTTTTTTTTTTTTGTTTTCTTTTGGGCTAAGTAAAAAGAGTGTAACGGGCAATCTACGTAATAATTCTCTGAAGTGTGATCATACGAGTGGGCTTATCAATACAGTTTTAATAAGGTATTGTCATAAGAGGTGTTTAATTTACGTAATTATTATTATAAATAAATAATTATTTAAAAAATTTTAAATTTAAAATTAACTCAATTACCACTTCGGTAATTTTTTACATTGGCAGTTGTTGCTGCTGAAATGTTACCAATCCAGTATATAATTATGATTTTTGACCTTGGACAGAGAAAATGGAGCTCCATTTGATTGAAATTTTTTAAACAACATTAGTTAGAGGGCATGTGCCTTGCACGCGACCACCATGGTATGACTCTGGGTGATATTAATAGCAAAAATAAGCCGGTAAATTACTTATGTACAAATCATGGAGTAATTGGCCCATTAGCCAATATACCAAGACTCACAATATTATGTACATTTTCCCACTATTATAGTTAATATTACCGCCCATCATTCTGATTGTTGCACGGAGTCCTAATTTACTACTACATATATAAACATACTTCTAAGGACAACGGTGTTTAAGAAATTTTGATATGTTTTTCAAGAATGAAAAGAGTAATTATCGCATGCACGGTGGTGAATCCAAGATTTTACATAGGGGGCTAAAGTAAAAAAATTTTGATCAAAGGAGGGTAAGATTAAAAAAAATTAAATTTTGGAGGGTCATTTCATTATATATTTTTTTTAAATATACAAAATATTTTGGAGGTTAAAAAGAAATTTGAAAATTTTGAGGGCCCACAGCCCCTGCACGCTCATCTTCTGTCCGCCATTGCACATGCATGTATTAGTAGTAAGCATGAGAGAAACCACCAAGGTGGTAGTTTTGCTGGCTTCAGCAGATGGGGTGAAATTTTCCATCTTGTTCAAGCAGTCGCGAGTTCGAATTCACTTGCGGTAGTAGTTTTCGTGAATCAAATACTGCGACGGACGCCTCTGGTAGCTTGTACTTTGATGGGATTATGTTTAGCTATGACTCATTTCTTCCTGAAAAGCCCAACGGGATAGGGGTACACCTAGACTGTAGCTACATTAATCGTCCCCTTACCTTTTTGCTTAGCAAACAAACATAAAAAAAGAATAAGAGAATAAATGAGTTTTTATATAGAATTGCTTTATAATATAGCTAACAATTGACTCTGCCTTGCATGGGTTAAAATATATTTATAAAAACATTGTTAATAAATTTTATGTTAAATTATTCCATATTTATATATTTATACATATGAACTATTAATATTGACATATATAAAACGATTTGATTTGTAGAGTGAATTGCTTTTTGGCATCCTTTGAACAAACAAAGTATTTTGTTTTTAGAGTGATATAAATTAAATCAAGTCTCTCTCTCTATAGCTTCTTGTTTTCCGGTTCTACTTATTAAACTTTTTATATGAGACAGTATAATTTAAGGGTGAACTCACATTACTGACAGAATTTTGTATTTCACATGTAGTTTTTTTCAAGAAAATGTTAAGACACGTTGGCACGGCACTTATATGATATTGGGATAAAAACTTTGGAAGCTTAACTATTGGACAGGAAAATTATAAAAATTGTTATAAAAGTAAAGAATATAAGGCAGAGAAAATAAATCAACACTAAGTATATATGGTGAATAGTTCTTCAGAAATTATCAAATATTTATCATATTTTGTTCTTCTGAAATATTTAGGGTTGATCTTTGGGACCACCCAAAACTTTATTGTTAATACAAAATAACAATACAACATGATATTTTTAACTTACCTATACTGCTCTTTCTTTTATTTTCTCTCTTCGTTCTTCCTTTCTCTAATTTCTCTCTCTTTTTAGTTGTGTCTGGAATGATTCTAGGTATCTCTATTTATACGGAAAGGAGATAGAGAGCAAGGGGGGAGAGGGGCTGCAGAATCCGAAAGAGATGGCGGCTAAGCCGAGGTCATCCCACACGTCACACTCCCCCTTGGATGACCTCTTAGGTATATTAAAACTGCCTCATTAAAACCTTGCTAGGAAAAATCTAGTGGGAAAAAACCGTAGCAAAGGAAAAAAAAAATATAGTACTTAACTCCCCCTGAAGAATAAGAACTTTATTTCATGAAATATTTTTGAGACGGCGCAAACCAATACTATGCACAAGCTTTTCAAATGTTGCAGTTGGTAGTGCCTTAGTAAATAAGTCGGCCAAATTATCACTAGACCGTATTTGTTGAACATCAAGATCACCACTTTTCTGGAGCTCATGTATATGGAAGAACTTTGAAGAAATATGCTTCGTTCTGTCACCTTTAATGTAGCCTCCCTTAATCTGTGCAATACAAGCTGTATTATCCTCGTATAATATTGTCGATGTATCTTTGACTGTCGATAATCCACAGCTTTCTTGAATATGTTGAATCATGGATCTTAGCCAGATGCACTCTCGGCTTGCTTTATGAATTGTAATTATCTCAAAATAATTTGAAGAAGTTGCAGTTAATGTCTGCTTTACCGATCGCAATGATATAGCAGTGTTACCATAAGTAAACACATACCCAATTTGAGACCTAGCTTTATGCGGATCAGAAAGGTAACCAACGTTTGCATAGTCAATCAATTCAGGTTGTGACTCTTTGGTATAAAATAATCTGATATCAGTTGTCCCTCGTAGGTAATGCAGTATATGTTTAACTCATTTCCAATGTCTTTGTGTAGGTGTAGAACTGTATCGTGCTAATAAATTGACAGAGAATGCTATATCAGGTCTTGTACAATTTGCAAGATACATAAGAACACTGATTGCACTAATATACAGTACTTCAGGACCAAGAAGTTTTTCACCGTCATCTTGAGGACGGAAAGATCTTTCTGTACATCTAGTGAATGGACAACCATTGGAGAACTTAATGGATGAGATTTGTCCATGTAAAACTACTTTAAAACCTTTTCAGTATATATCGATTGATGGACAAGAATTCCATTGGATAAGTGCTTAATCTGTAATCCAAGACAATACTTGGTTTTTCCAAGATCTTTCATTTCAAACTCCTTTTTTAAATAATTAACAGCTTTAGTAATCTCTTCAGGAGTTCCAATCAGATTTAAATCATCAACATAGACTGCAATGACAACAAATTCGGATTTTGATTTCTTAATGAAAACGCATGGGCAAATGGTATTGTTCACATATGCTTCTTTCAAGAGATATTCACTTAGACGATTGTACCACATGCGATCGGATTGCTTTAACCCATATAACGATCTTTGAAGCTTGATTGAACATAAATTTTGTGATTTTGCAATATTTGCTTTAGGCATCTTAAATCCTTCAAGAATTCTCATATATAGATCATTATTCAATTATCTTTATAAGTAGGCAGTCACTATATCTATTAGACGCATATCTAGTCCTTCGAAAAGCGATAAACTAGGCAAGAATCTGAATGTAATTACATCTATTACAGGAGAATAAGTCTCATCATAATCAATACCAGGTTTCTGCGAGAAACCTTGTGCTAGGAGTAGGGCTTTATATCGTACTATTTCATTTTTCTTATTTTATTTTCGTACGAATACCCATTTATATCCAACAGGTTTCACATTTTCAGGTGTGGGGACTACAGGTCCAAATACTTTACGTTGTGCTAATGAGTGTAATTCTGCCTCAATAGCTTCTTTCCATTTTGGCCAATCAATTCTACGTCGACATTCATCGATTGTCTGTGGTTCAGTCTTTTCATTACTTTTGGTAATACCACAAGCTACTTTAAATGAAAATATGTTGTCGAGTACTGAGATCTCATTATTTTCAAGTACCATATTACTTACAGGAGATGTCTCTTTAGGAGGTTTCTCTTCTGGGAATTCTTCTTCAAGAAATTTAGATATTATGCTCTCTTCAAGAGCAATTTGCTTATACTTTTTTTCTTGTGTCTTCCTTTTTCTAGGAACCGTGTCTTTTGCACCGACAGGCTTCCCACGCTTCAAGTGTGCTTTAGATTCATTTGCTGCTGTACTAATAGATTGTCCTATAGGGACATCAATACGTGCTAGAATATTAGCAGCTAGTATATGTGATTTTGTCACATTCTTTATGTCGGTGAACGCATCAGGTAATTGATTTGCAATTTTCTGTAAATGAATAATTCTGTGAATTTCTGATTCACATTGACTTGTTCAAGAATCAAGATGAGACATTGTTGAAATATTCCAACTGATCTCTCGTTACTTTTCTAATCGCGTCCTTTCTCCCCCTGATGGTGGGAATACTGACTCATCAAAATGAAAATCCGCGAAACGTGCCTTGAAGACATCACATGTTAAGGGTTCCAAATATCTAATAATAAATGGAGAATCAAAACCAACATAAATTCTAAGTCTACGTTGGGGACCCATTTTAGTACGCTGTGGGGGTGAGATAGGTACATATACAACATAACCAAAAACTCATAAGTGAGAAATATTTGGTTGTTGACCAATAACAAGTTGTAATGGTGAGTACTGATGAGGAACAGTTGGTTGGACTCTAACCAAGGATGCAGCATGTAATATGACATATCCCCAAGCAGAAACAGGTAATTTTGTTTTCATAAGTAAAGGTCGAGCAATCAACTGAAGCCGTTTTATAACAGCTTCAGCAAAACCATTTTGTGTATATGTGTAGGCAATTGGGTGTTCAACATTAATCCCTATTGACATACAATAATCATCAAAGGCTTGGGATGTAAATTCTCCAGCATTATCTAGTCGTATCGACTTGATCGGGTAATTTGAAAACTGTACCCGTAAACAAATAATTTGAGTAAGCAGTCTAGCAAAAGTAATATTACGGGTAGAAAGTAAACAAACATGTGACCACCGTGTAGATGCATCTATTAAAACCATGAAATAACGAAATGGTCCACATAGAGGATGTATTGGCCCACAGATATCTCCTTGAATTCTTTGTAAGAATGATGGGGACTCAAAAATTACCTTGGAAGGAGATGGTCTGACAATTAATTTTCCTTGTGAACAGGTAATACATGTATAATTATATGACAACAAAATCTTCAAGTTCTTTAATGGATGTCCATGTGAGTTGTCAATAATTCGACGCATCATTGTCGAGCCTGGATGACCCAAACGATCATGCCATAGTATAAAATTCTTTGGGTCAAAGCATTTCTGATGCATCACTACAGGTGATTCTTCTGCTTTTATAACAGTATAATATAATTCAGAAAACAATGCAGCAAGTTTCTTTGATATATATTTTTTTCCTGAAATATAAGAAATAATGTAGAACTGTTCTATATTATCTGCATTCGTCGTCTCAATATGATATCCATTATGATGTATATATTTAAAACTAATCAGATTCCTTGTAGATTTCGTAGAATATAATACATCATTAATGCATTGCTTTGTTCCTCTTGGTAATATTATATTGGTCCTTCCGGAGCCTTCAATTAATTTTGTTGTTCCAGAAATTGTCTTGACATTAGCTTCAAGTAATGTCAAGTGTGAGAAATATTTTTTCTCTTGAAAAATTCTATGTGTTGTTCTACTGTCTACTAGATATATGACTTCACCATTCATTTTAGACATACTCAACGTGTTGGTATGATTCATGTATCTATATAATATATTAAAAGTGTTTAATTAAAACAAGATAATTTATTGCAAAGACAAGCGGATGAAGGAAACATTACACAAGATGATAAGAAACTATATTGACTAGAACAAGGAGACAATAATATTAAGTAGTATGGACATCTCCATCACCAATTAAATGGTTTATTCTTCTACTTGCATCTTCAAAGAAATCTGAAACATCAAGATGAGAAATATCAATCTAGCCATCAAAATCTGTAAAATGCATTTCTGCATTTTTTTCCTTTATCTTTAATCGAGGCTTGTAAAGCTCTCTTAAATGTTTGGGCGTACGACAGGTACGTGACCAATGGCCTCTCATCCCACACCTATGACAAGTATCTTCAGATTTCTTAGGAGGTTGAGTCTGTAACGCTTTCCCCTTTTCAGATTTATTCCACTACTGGTGGTATGGTGTGGTATTTTTAAATCTCATATGATAACCTCCACGATAATGTCCACGATTGTGACTATTATTTCTGCCACTATCACGACCACGTCCGCGACCACGTTTGCTAAATGAGTTTGCATTCACTTCAGGGAATGAATATGAACCAGTAGGTTGGGACTGATGATTTTTTAGTAACAACTTATTATTTTGCTTAGCCGCAAGAAGACATGATATTAATTCATAATATTTTTTAAATCTATGCTCTCGATATTGTTGCTGCAGGAGTACATTCGAGGTATAAAATGTAGAGAATGTTTTTTTCTAACATGTCTTCATCAGTAATATTGTCTCCACATAATTTTAATCGTGAGTTGATTTTAAATAACGTGGAGTTGTACTCACTAACAGTTTTAAAATCTTGCAATCTTAGGTGCATCTACTCAGATTTAGCTCTTGGGAGGATTACAGTCTTCTAGTGCTCGTATCTCTCCTTTAAATTTTTTCATAAGAGCAACAGATCTTTTATCGTGAGGTATTCAGATTTTAGTTTCTCATGAAGATGATGGAGAAGAAAAATTATAGCTTTCGCGCGATTCTGCTGGGATGCGTCATTTTCCTCTACTATTATTTGTTTAAGTGCCTTTGCAACAAGATGGATCTCAACATCAAGGATCCACGATAAGTAATTATTGCCAGAAATATTAAGGTGGCAAATTTCAATTTAGCAAAATTTGACATTTTTAGAATGCTATACCATACAAAATAATAAGCTTAAATCAGATATGGTGATAATATGATGTATAAAGAATTAAATGAAAATCTTTGTACAACACACTATTCATTCCATTTTATATTATATTCTTACTATTTAAGTACTATTCATCAGTATTCATGAATAGTAGAATGCATCGATATATATAATATTTCTATTTTTGCTGTCTCTATTATAACTTTCAATTCATACATCAAAAAATAGTCAAGTCACATGTTTATGGAAAGCTATTGAAATATGAATTTCAGATCTATAACTATCATAGACAAAAAATGCAAGATTTAAGGAAAATAAAGTAACAAAGTTTCGAAATAAATACTATTCATCTCAATAGTAAATTACTGTTCATACTATTCATGCGAATTGAGTGCACAGTAAATAATTTAAAATAAAGATAAATTACATAGAAAAAGTAGTATCCTAATGTAAGAAAAAATACAAAGTACTTAGAATATCGTGCTGATAACGTGTTATAAAAGTAAAGAATATAAGACAGATAAAATAAATCAACATCAAGTATATATAGTGAATAGTTCTTTAGGAACTATCAAATATTTATTATATTTTGTTATTCTAAAATATTTAAGGTTAATTTTCTAGACTATCTAAAACTTTATTACTAATATAAAATAAAAATATAATATAATATTTTAAACTTATTTATACTATTTTTTTTTATTTTTTCTTTTCGTTCTTTTTTTATTTAATTTTTTTTTTTTTAATTGTGTCTAGAATGATTCTAAGCAGCCTTATTTATATAAAAATGAGACAGAGAGCAAGGAGGAGAGAATGCAGAATTTGAAAGGGATAGCGGCTAAGGGCAGGTCATCCCACACGTCACAAAAATACAATAGAAATGGTATTCTAGGCAAATTGCATTGAACCGACAGATCTTACGGATAGACTTGTTGACCTTCTACTTTAAATTTCTATTTAATTATGACTTTTATACATTAATGACCAACTCTGACTGTCCTTTTTGCATTCGCATGTACTTTTATGAATTCGACAGGTTGAATTGATCGACAGGGCTGTGCTAAACACTGGTCTGCTTGATCGGCGTTCAAATATTGACCTCGGGAAGGGTTGGGTCTTCTTCAGAATGAGCTCTGCTTGATTTTCCCATGTCGAAATGTTGAAATACGAATAGAAAATGGGTAACGTTTTCTGTACTCAAGGCAGCAGTTTGTATTTTAACTAAAAATTCAACTTCGGCATCAAGAAATAGCCGAGTGGGTAGCCAATCAAAGACCAACCCACCAGGAGAAGTGTGAATTCGAAAAAACAACAGATGGGTTTACTGCGGAGTCATGGATCTTCTCGTTGACCACCATTTTTGTTATAGAGGAGCTGCAATCGATCTGCTGGGGTTTCTCTAAGGTATGAACTTCTTGTAATTTGGTTCTGGCTTCTCTTTCAGTGATATCAGATCCATGTTGCAGAAAATTATTGTATTTCAAGGTTCTTCCAGTTAATTTCTCCCCTCATCTTGAAACTTCGAATTCATCCTGTTCAAATATTCTGGCCCTGGAATGAATTAGATTTTAGTAAAGTATGACGTATTGCAACTAGTTCAATACTCTCTTGTTTGGTGTGAATCTTTAATCTATTTGATGTTTGTATCTTTCAGTGATATGAAAACCATATTGCAGAAAATTATTGTATTTCAAGGTTATTCCAGTTAATTTGTCCTCTTCTTGAACTTCCAATTCATCCTGCTCAAATATTCTGGCCCTGGAATGAATTAGATTTTAGTAAAGTATGATGTATTGCAACTAGTTTAATACTCTCTTGTCTGTTGAATATTATTATTGTTATTATTTTTTTTTTCAGTGTCCAGGTTCAACATTCATTAACTAAAACACTATAATTCGTAGATATGTCCTTTAGTGAAACATCATAATCTAGCTTATTAAAATTTGGTTGTTATTTGGGGTTGTTTTGTCACAGGGGATTGAACTTTGATCCAAGTTCTTTGTCAGAAAAGCGTTTTGTGTATTCATTTATGGAGGGATTTTCAGGTTTGAACAATGAATACAAATTCAATCACAAGTCTGTTTCAACCTATTCAGATCATAATGTTGTTAGAGGGCTTATAGATACCCCTCTGGATCATGACAATAATGATCTTCCCTTTCCTGTAAATGTTACAGACCATGGAATTGGTAATATTACATCTTTCTCCAACAGCTTGGATGCAGATTTTACAGAAGAAAATGAATTTTCTGATGCTGTTCTCAAGTACATAAACGAGGTACTAATGGAAGATGACATGGAAGATAAGGCCTATATGATCCAGGACTCTACTCTTTGTGTCGCTGAGAAGTCCTTCTACGATATCCTTAACAATACACGTCCACCCTTACACAATCAACCCCTTCATCATCAAGATGCAAGCAGCTCAGATGCTAGTGTTTGCAGCAATTGTGGTAACAGCTTGATTGATGATTTCTGCATGTCCTCTCATGTACCAAATCCTTCAGTTACCCACACCTTTCAGTTAAATTCATTGTCACTTTGCCCTCTGATCAGCAGCTCCTGTCATAATGTTGATGGGCTGATGGAGTCTCTCGCTAATGCGCCTCTGGAGAACCGATGTAATTTGCAATTTGTGGGAGGGATAGAGGAAACGAAGAAGGTCCTATCAAGTGGTAATTCTGGGATTCTTGATTTAGAGAACAGTAGATTGAGCACTCCTGAACCGAAGAAAAAGGCTATGGAAGGTAAAGCCAAGGCAGAAATGGATGAGGGTGAGTTGTCAAATAGGGGAAGAAAGAGTCATCATAATCAAGATGAGAGTGATTTAGATGAAGGGAGGAGTAACAAGCATTTGGCAGTCTATGCTGAAGAGTCTGTATTACAAGAAATGTTTGATAAGATCCTTCTCTTTAATGAGGAAAAAGATCAGTCTCTATTAAATTTCCTTGATGGTGCCTTGCCAAATGGGGCAAGTAGAGAGTTGCATCAGAATGGGCAAGCAACAGGATATAATGGGGGAATGAGCTGCAGCAAGAAACGCGTTATGAAAAGGGAAGCTGTTGATATGAGGAGTCTCCTGCTTCAGTGTATGCAATCTGTTGCAGGTAATGATCACAGGAGTGCAAGTAGACTACTGAAGGAGATAAGGCTGCGTTCTTCTCCTTCCGGTGATGGATCCCAAAGGTTGGCTCATTGCTTTGCTAATGGCCTTGAGGCACGCTTAGCGGGTACTGGGGGGCTTATGTATAAGGATCTTGCTGCAAAGAATATGCTTACTTCTGATGCTTTCAAAGCTTATAAACTGTACATTTCAGCATTCCCTTTCATGAAGTCATCAAATTACTTGGCAACTCAAACAATATTGGGACTAGCAGAGAAAGCAACTAGCCTTCACATTATTCATTTCGGTATTGGGCATGGCCTTCAATTTCCACCTCTCGTTCAGTGTCTCTCGGCTAGACCTGGTGGGCCTCCCAAGCTTCATATCACAGGAATAGAATTTCCCAATCCCGGTTTCCGGCCGGCTGCAATCGTTGAGGAGACAGGGCATCGCTTGGCAAACTATTGTCAGAGGCTTAACGTCCCATTTGAGTACAGTGGTATTGCACAAGAATGGGAAACCATAACTCCTAAGGACCTCAAACTTGAGAAAGATGAGGTGGTGGTTGTCTACTGTACGTACCGGTCTCACTTCCTACTCGATGACACAATTTTGGAGAATAGCCCCAGGGATGCTGTCTTGAACTTAATCAAGAGAATTAATCCAGATATCTTTATCCATGGAGTCAAGAATGGGGCTTACAATTCCCCATTTTTTGTCTCGCGGTTTCGGGAGGCTCTCTTCTATTTCTCTACACTGTTTGATCTGTTTGAGGCAATTGTGCCGCGTGAAAATCATGAGAGGATGTTGTATGAGACGAAGATGTATGGGAAGGAGGTATTGAATATCATAGCATATGAAGGGTTAGAAAGGATTGAAAGGCCAGAGACATACAAGCAGTGGCAAGTTCGGACAGTGAGGGCCGGGTTCAGGCAGCTCCCACTGAACGAGGAGATCATGAAGAAAGTAAAAGCTAAGGTGAAGTCAAGCTACCACAAGGATTTTTTTGTGGATGAGGCCAGCCAGTGGATGTTACAGGGATGGAAGGGTAGAGTCATGTTTGCTCTTTCCTGTTGGAAACCAGCCTAGCTAGGAGTTTCTTCAATACTTGTTCAAATAATTGTAACTCTTATTCATATACACAATGCTAAAATATGGAAACATTAAAATTGGAGTGATCACAAATCTTTTTGACAAAATTCTTGTTTACAAGTCTATAGGCTGCCCTTATTTGCACACTTTTCCTTATGTTTTGTGGGTCTTTGCGACATTTTGGGTCTTTGCTTCGTTTTGAAGTATGCTGCGAAATTTACCAGCAGGCTTCTCATCAAATTTTCATTAGTATGTCAAAGACTCAAAGCTCTGTTATATGGTCTTCTAATGGTCTTGTTTCTGTATTATATTTTTTTTGTCTGTGTCTGTCTTTGGTTGTTGGTTCTGTAGTTTAATCATGGTCTTAGGTTCTTATGGTTATTGGTTAGTTTAATATGATTTGTTGTTTGGTAGTTGGCTTTCTGCCTTACTTGTACAGTTGTACTTCTTCTCAATACCAAATGAATTCTCTCCTTTTCCGCCACAAATAAAATACCAAAAAACTGACAACCGGTTGTTTGGTGGTTGGAACTAAGGTTTCGGACGCTGGTCCAATGACTCTTTCGCCTGCGAGAATTTCGCGGGAAGGCTAGTTCCCGCTACTCAGCGCTTATTATAGAGGGTTGACTAAGAAACAGCTCTTCCACTTAGCTTAGGGTTTCTTTCTCTCTCCCAAGGTACTCTTCCTTCCCTCTGTTGTTCTACCAAGTTCTTTTTCTCTCTTTCACTTGGTGTATATATATAACCTGGTCTTTGCTTAGATTGTGCTAAATTTCTCCAAATTTTGTACAATTTGTTAACTTTTTTTTCCTTTTCTAATCGCCTGTATTTACGGATTTTTGCACTTTTCATGTCTTTTTAATGGCTTTTAGGTTTTGAAAGTCTTCAATCGGTGTCTGTTTCGGTAAAAGTCGTTTTGCCTATTTTTTTTTTGGAAAAGTCGTTTTGCCTATTGAAAGCGATTCGTCTCTGACTTTTCGACACCGCAAAGTTGTGTTCTTTTGCTGAAAGTTTATCAATCTAGAGATTATGGATAACCTTGTCGGAGGATATCAAAATTCCGGTTCAATAAACGTGTTTGGTTTTGAGCACATTTTGATTCCTGCTTTCTCGGATCAAAATGTCATTTCAGATCATCATCATCATGAGTTTGATTTGCTTTCAAATGATCCCAATCCTAGTAATCTATCTCCATCTTCGTGGATGAGCTCGGAGGAAAATGTCTCCGATGCTGTGCTCAGGTACATAAGCCAGATGCTTATGGAAGATGAGGACTGGGAAAACAGGCCGAGCCTGTTGCAGGACAGCTCGGCTCTCAGAGCAGCTGAGAAATCTTTCTACGACGTCCTGGGCGAGAAGTATCCCCCTTCGCCAAATCACAACCGGTCCCTCATCTGCGAAAATGTCGAGAGCCCGGATGAAGATTTCACTAGAACTTGCAATAGCAGTCACAGTAGTAACAGCTCTGCTAGTGTGAACAACATCATGGACTCTGACTCGATTTGTGATCGGAACAAATTTGGATCCTCTCTTGTCCAGCCTTCTCGCGTTGACCACAACTTCGGCTATGTTGTGCAGTCAAATTCGAAAAGTTTTGGCTCTTCAAATGGCTTTTGTGATGCTGCTGTTGGGACAGTGGACTCTCTTGTCAGTTCATTTCAGGTTTTAGATCCATCTAAGGAGGGCCAAGCCATCGGGCAGTTAAGGGGAGGGAAAGGTAAACTTACCCAGATACTCCCAAAGGAAGATTATGAGAATTATGATTTGGGGCTAAAGGCTGAGAAGAAGGATTGGATGGAACATTCACGGGAAAAGAAAAGTCATTACAGGGAGGATACAGATTATTTGGAAGCCGGCCGGAGTATCAAGCAGTTGGCTAGTTATGATGAAGACTCTGATAATCAACCCGAGATGTATGATGAGGCATTGCTTTCTCCTGCTTTGAATCCTCATCTGCACAAGGAGTCGTCCTCGGCTTTTCTTCCTGATGAAGCCCCACAGAATGGAACGGGCGAAAAGGTGCAGAAGAATGGGCAGGTGAAAGGATCAAGTGGAAGAAGACCGCGCGGTAAGAAACAAGGCAACAGAAGGGAAGTGGTGGATTTGGTGGCTCTCCTAACACACTGTGCTCAAGCTGTGGCGAGCAACGATAGCAGAACTGCTACTGACCTGCTGAAGCAGATCAGACAGCACTCTTCTCTTCATGGTGATGGTACTGAAAGAATGGCCCATTACTTTGCAATTGCCCTCGAGGCACGCTTGGCTGGCAGTGGGCAAGCATTGGATGCATCTCCGGCTATCAATAGGCTATCGGCTACTGACACCTTAAAAGCTTACCTCGCATATCTTACAGCATGCCCTTTTCAAAAGATGACAAATTTCTTCGCAAACAAATTGATTTGGAAACTAGCTGCGAAAGCAAAAAGGCTTCACGTAGTTGATTTTGGCATTATTCATGGCTTTCAATGGCCTCGCCTTCTCCAGGATCTCTCTCTGAGACCCGGTGGGCCTCCTAGGGTTCGCATTACAGGAATCGACTTCCCCCAACCCGGTTTTCGGCCTGCAGAAAGGGTTGATGAGACTGGAAATCGCCTGGCATATTACTGTCGGAGATTTAATGTCCCATTTGAGTACAATGGTGTAGCAAAGAAATGGGACACCATCCAACTTAAGGATCTCAAGATTCAGAGAGATGAGGTGCTTGTAGTTAATTGTTTGGGCTGGCTAAGGTATGTCCCCGATGTGACAGAAGGGATGAACACTCCCCGGGATGCCGTTCTGAACTTAATCAAGAGAACCAATCCAGATTTGTTCATCCATGGGGTTGTCAATGGGACATACAATGCCCCAATCTTTGTCACGCGATTCCGGGAGGTAATGTTCCAAGCATATGCAGCATTTGATATGTTTGATGCTATTTTACCGCGTGAAGATGAGGGGAGGATGCTATTCGAAAGAGAGGTCTTGGGGAGGGGTGCAATGAGTGTCATAGCATGTGAGGGTACTGAGAGGGTTATAAGGCCAGAGACATATAAGCAGTGGCAAATTCGGAACACTAGGGCTGGGCTCAACCAGCTCCCACTTGACAAGGGGATTGTGAAAGACACGAGGGCTAAAGTCAAGCTGGGTTATCACAAGGAGTTTATGGTGGATGAGGACAGCAACTGGTTGCTGCAAGGATGGAAGGGGCGAATCTTAGGCGCTCTCTCTTGTTGGAAACCTGCTCAAATAACAAGAAGCTAGCAATGCTACTGCTTAGAATTGATAAGTTATGGTGCTGTAGGAATTCAACAACTTGACAAAGGAACCACTTTTTCGTTAATCAATTCTCTCTGATTTTGTGCGTGTTTTTGGATCAACTTTATTTCGATACCTGTTTTGATTTTGATGTCCAACAGATGAAAAGAATATCTGATTTTTGGTGGTTCTGACTTGCCAATCATCTTTGGTAACCCCCAGCAGCTTGAAGTCTATGGTTTTGCCATCAGTTGATATCTTAAACTACTGTCATGTTATGAATGTTTTCTTCAAACACTAAAGTTTTATTAACCTGCATCTTGTTTAAAGATGATTTGATGAAGTGAAATGTGTGATTTTTCATGGTATTTTTTCCCCTGCTGCAGACATGGAGCAATCTTCTCAGCTGTTACTGCAGGAATTGAGGCAGTGTCGTTCAGTCCAGCATACCATTGTATGGGATTCTATGGCAGAAGAAAGGTATGAAATTGAGTATACGGAAGCAGGTTGGCTATCTCTCAGGGTTTACATCTATGTTTGTTATACAAGTGCAACAACTTTGTTTGATAATGAGACTAATTTTCTGGGGCAACAGAAGAAACAGAGAGTTGCTTTTTAGTGGTTCTTATTCCTTAGTTTCTAATCATCTTTGGGGAAATTTTTGTTGTCATTGCCAGTTAAAATCTTCTAAATGTATTTTTCTTTGACGACCCCGGTTACTATCAATCCATTCGTAAGGGTTCTCTTCAGAATCTTTCAGCACCTAGTTCCCTACATCCTGTTGAAGCGGTGGAGAAGAAAGCCGACATTTCTTAGACATTTCACCCTGCTGCATAGTGGGAGCAATCATCTCAGCTGTTAATGGAGGGGGTTTTAGCAAAGAAACTCATAGGGTATGAGAAAGATCAAAAGCTGGCTAGAACCATCATGGGTTGAGTTTATTACTGTTGAGAACAGGGAATGGGGTTTTTTTTTTTTGTGGCTTTTGTTAGAGAAGTATTGGCCCTCAAAGAGGCAGTTTGGCTTGCAGTGAAGGTTGGAATCTTAAAACTTCTCATTGAAATATGATTGTTCTCAGGTGGTTGCTGGAGTTAAAAAGAAGATTCTGCATGAAGCTGCTGGCATGCTGCAGGAGACAGCTCCACTGTGTGATGATATTAAGCGCTATCGAAGTGGTTTTTCTCAGGCCAATGTGGTTCGCATTGGAAGTTCACAAACTCGGTCACAGCTCATCAGATTGCTTCTTCCTTCAATGGAGGCATCTTGTTCATGATTTGGGTGCATTCTTAACTATCTTCAGCTCTAGAGAAATGTGTTGGCGCCCTTACAGGCAAGGTCCCCTGTTTATATTGTGCTTTATATATTTCAGTCGGGACAGAGTAATTAATTGTCAGTCTTCTTATATGGATCTTTTAAGGATACAATGTGAAGTTTGTACTGCCCATCTTCGTTGTCTGAGATGAACACATTAACATTTAAGATTTTAATTTTGATATTTCATGCCAATCAAAAATTTTAGCAGACATTAAACTAAGATTTTCTTGTAAAATTGGAGATTAGTAGGGATGTAAATTTGGGCCGGGTCCATTGGTTGCCTGAGCTTGGCCCTACTTGAGCCCGACTTGGGCCTAGCCGAGCCCAAGCCCCAGCACCCTATGGGCGGGCCTGGGCCCCTTTCTAGAAGTCCTAACCTAGCCCAAAGCTTGGCCCGTGAGCTGGAACTCAAGCCTGATTGTGAGCCCATAAAACCTCCCACGGCTCTTTTTCTTTCAAATTCAATTTGATTTTTTTTAAACACCTCTCACACATACCCATGACCTCTCATTTTCAAATTTATTTTTCTTAAGCATGTTCATTAATTTTAGAAATGTAATTGTATAAATAATTTACCTTAGTAATTCTTATTAATTATATATAATCATAAATGTAAGTGAATTTTTTTTTACATAAGTTCAAAGAAATTAAATATATATAAGCTTACAAATAAATTTCTAATTCATAGAATCATAGTGTATAATTTATTATAATTAAATTTATTAGTTTTAAAAGCATAATGCTACAAAAAAAAATTGGATCAAAGTTCGAGGCCCAAGCATGTGGCCCGGCCCGAAGCCCAAGTCCAAGCCCAAGCCCAAGCCCATTTCCAGAGCCGTGGGCTGGGCTTGGGCCTCCCCTTTCACATTTTGACTCTACCAAGCCTGAAAATAGAAGGAGCCTGCAAAGCCCAATGGACTACAGCCCAGGTCAGCCCGATTAACATCCCTAGGGATTACCATTTGAAAAAATTTGATTGGTTGACAACAAACTCATGCCAGTAAGAGGTCTCAAATGGGAACATGTAAAAACTACAGTTCAACCTGGGATATGATTATTGTTAAAACATATTTTGTGAATGGTTTAGGGACATTTGAACTTTGTTCAAGCCATTTGTTTAAAAACTTTATTTACATTAACAACGTATCAAAAATAAAACCTTTCCAATATATCAATAAATTTCTTGAAGGCATTTGAACCGTGAGAGACGTGGGTTGACCTCTTTTTGGAGACACATTTTTAGTGATTAGGCAATATGAATTATCAACTACAACCGCTAGATTTAAGTTTTATGGCGAAGGATCATCAGACACGCTGAGAGTAAGAATTAGTACCTTAAAAACATGAGTGTTAATTTTTTTCCCCTTATTTCTAGCCTTTTCATAGGTGCTTCGTTTTATTATCAATTGCATCCCCCAATTGGGCATCATCTTGTAGGTAGCTAATTAGATTTTGTTTGCGATGATCATGAAACTTTGTTTTCGACTTAATAAGAGTGCTAAAAGTCATACTTAGAATGTTCAAATCACGAAGCTAGCTGTTCACTTCTTGACAACCAAGTCATGTTGCAGTCCGAACAGATCGATCATTAGCATGCATGCTAAATGTGCTAAGAGTGCAGTTTGAATTGACAAGTACGAGCCAACTGCCACTGTTGCAAAACCCATTCATTCTTCTTACTTTTCCTTTTTATTGTACTTTCACACTCACACTGTCAATCAATTCAAATAATCTACTCTCAACAATAGATAGTTGTCCGAGAAAAGAAAAAAAGCAACTAAAACAGCTTTTAATTAAGACTTTGTTCATGGTTGAAGTTGAGACAATGCAGACATGCAACTTCCATGAAGTTGCTGAGTAAGGATACATCTTGCTAGGTGCAGAAAGTTCATGAAATAATTGGGAATGACGATGGATTTCCAATTCCAAAGAGGTTTCTAGTAAGTCCTTGAATTCTCAAGAAGTCTCTCTTTCTAAATATAATATTAATAAGGGTTCAATCTTAAAGGAAAGAGGAGGAACCTGGTCCATTATCTGTCTCAATTCTATTTTCTGAAAAACATAACTATTATATGATTTTTGTCTGTCTGCACTTTGAGATGATTGTAATTAGACAATATAATATAAGATCATGTATTCTGATATGCTTGATTTAATTTCTTGGTACTTTTATTTGTCTAGTCAAAAGAGGGGTCCACTGCATATTTGTTTCTTCTTCCTTTTCTTGAATTTTTTGGGTTTCCCTTTCTTTTTCTTTCCTTATTTTTGTATTTGAAATTGAGAAACAACGACTACCTTATCACAAAAAAAAAAAAAAAAAAACGTGTTTTTGAATATTATTTTTGTTACTTTGTTTATTTTTTGTTGTGTATTTGATGAATTCTCACTAAAAAATTTAAATTTGAGTGTGTGACAGTAGTTTGTACTATTATAGCACTAAAATTTATCCTTCAATCGTCAAGGAGTTAAACTGTGCTATGTTAGTAGTTTTTTTTTTTTTAATTTTTATTTTTATAGTGGATTCCAATCCAGCAAAACCATTTTGCAAAATTATGACACATCAAAAGGAATAGCAAAAACAATGGAAGAAGGAACCTCTTTCATCCAAGTAGACATATGATTTTCCTTTAGAGCCAACTCAACCAACAAATGAGCCCTAAATTTTTCTTGACGGTTCACATGTGAAATGCAGCTAGATTAAACTGTTGCAACAAACTTCTAATAAAAGATGTCACATGACCCACTGACAAATTGTCAGCATTAATAGTTGTAATCACAGACCTTGAGTCACCTTCAAGATGCACATCATGTAACCCCAAGTCTGCTGCAAACACCAATCCCTTAAGCGCTGCCATAGCTTCGAGAAAATCTACGTTCCATGGCTTACTAATTTGATCCACTATTAAAGCAATAACTTCACTCTTATAATCCTTACCGCATCTTTATCCTGCTTGAAAGAACCATCAAAATTGATTTTATACTTGTCCATTTGAGGAGGGATTCATATGCTTTGAATGATTGGTTGAGAAATTACTCTAGTCTTCACCTTTGCTTGCAAAAATCCAGTATAAAACTCACTGGAAGCATTGGTACTTATTGGAGGATACTGTCTCTTAATACCAAAGATATGGTTATTTATAGATATAGATATTCTATACAACTGTACAAGCTTAAGTTAGGAACAAACAATAAAAGAGGTTATTCAAAAATTTGTTTTGGTGGGTTCTTGTCCCATTTTTTTTTTTTTTTTGTTGATAGAAAGTTCTTGTCACTTGACCCATGGTGAAATTAAAAATCGAAGATTAGAGTGAAATAAAAAGCTTTTTCAATTTTCGAAGTATAGTGAAGCTTGATACGTTTGTAGTTTTAAATTATTAGAATGCACTCACAGCAATCTCTCTCTCTCTCGTTCAAAGTCAACCACCAACTAACCCCATTTACAAATTATCCATCCCAAGGACTCAAAAAGTCAGGTTTGAAGTATGACTAGTAAAAGACTATTCTACAACATGTAATCCAACCAACCGTAATATATATATATATATATATATATGAGTAAAATGAAAGCAATACTAACCCCAAAACAGATAATCAATGAAAGTGACAAAGGAGACTAGAAAATGCTCACATTCAACCCAACCCCAGATGATAACTTCTTTCTTTGGTGGCTGTGTCCTCATTGGCTGAGCCAGAGCCATCTTTAGGTGGCCAGACATAACCCACTTCCAAATGACCCCTTGAGCACCGCTGAAGGAGCCAAGAGGGTCCCAGTCGAAAGGGAGAAATTGCTCCCCCAAAAGACTGAAACATTGAACTTGTCCCCCTTCAGTTAAATTTACCCATGTCTGTCTTCATCTTGAAGTGACTTAATTATTAGCATGTGCTAAAAAAATGGATGGATGCTCCAATTGATAGGAAGAGAAAAGGTCAAAACAAAATAGTTGAACTTTACCCACACCTGCTGTATTTTTTTTTTTGAAGATATTAGTTGAATGTTTGCATTGTTGAAAGGGATATGTGTTAGGACTTTTGTCTTGTGGCAAATTTCATCAACTAAAACACTTCATTTGTAATGCCTTCTTATTTTTTATATGATGATTAGCTAGATAGATAATAGAGATATAGAGAAATTTTTGTTTGGGGTAAGTTGTTCAAACTAATGTTAAGGAGGGATTAAACAACATCCTAAATATTTTGGAGCATAAAATGAAAAAACTACATTTTTTGCCAAGCTCTCGCCCTAACCAGACCTTAGTGAGATTGAAGAAAAATTGAATAAAAAATTTCGTTGAGCTTTCGCCCCAACCAGACTCCAATAAAAATTCTAAATTTCGTTTAGAGGATTTCGCCGAGCTCTCACCCCAACGCGATTACAAAGCCTTGACTTCGGTAAGCTTTCGTCCAGGTCTCGCCCCAATGAAATTGACCAACCTTACAATTTTAAAACTCAGGAAACCTAATTTTGAAAGGTTTTAGACTAATTTGGAAGTCTAAGTTTACTTAAGGTCTCCTACTATAAATATGAGGTTAGAGGAAGGCCAAAATCAAGTTTTACATCTCCTTTCTACAATCTAATAAGAATATATATATTATGAGAAAAACATTATTGAGAGAGCTTATTGTTCATGTAAAAAAGATATCATAGAAGCCTCTCTATATTCCTTGGCAAGAAGAAAAACTTTAAATCTTCATCAACTTAGTCTTGGTGGTGCATCAGGATGAGAATTCGTGGTGTGAAATTCGTCATGGTCCGAACATAGAAGAATGGTGAATCGCGGTGTGTGCAAGCAAAATTAGTTTAACTTTTGATTCGTGAATTTTGAGTTGGTACAATTATAAGTTGTTCCTGTGAACCGTTCGTTTTTTATAGTGCTTGGAGATGGATTGGTATGTCTAGTGCTTGGTGGATTCTGACAGTGTTGTGGTGTTTAACACTTAAAACAATTACTAAAGAACCGTATCGTAAGTGGACTAGTACGTGATCGTGGAGTTCAGTCAATACAAGGAGTGCACGAGAATTCGTCACCTAAAGATTGTGATATCTAGGGTTGAGTTATAAGTTGATTTTTTTATATTCTATTCTTAATAGTAATTGCTTGGATAGATTAGGTCCCATAATTTTTTTCGGTTTGAATTTTTCAAGCTAAAAATATCGTGTCTTGTCTTATGTGTGAATGACTTATTTTTGCTCATGCATGATGCGATTGTAAATGACTTGACCATATTCATAAACGGAATAGTTGATTTGATTAATTAATTAATTAAAAATAATCAAGCACTCCACTAAGTAAAAGTAAATTCATGTAGTTTGACAAAATTTTAATATGTATTTTTGTTTATCAATCTATAAGTTTCCCCATTCATATGAAGGGTCTTGGTACGTTGGTGTTATAGGTAAAATGACAATTTAGTCCATTTACCCTAACAAAAGTTGAAACTGCCTTGACAATAAGGTGGCCCTACAAATAATTTTTTTTATAATATTAATGTTACTTTATTACTCTGTTTGACCGCCCTTCTCCTTTTTGTGTTGCTTTCTTTTTTTCGGTAGTTTCATTTTATGTGTCTTAGTTTCAAAAATCAAGAAATTTATTCATTACTTTTTCTTGTTATCGTTTATAATATATATGCTTTAATACAATCACAAAAAAAAAAAAAAATTCATTTAAACAAGAAATAGTATTTTATGTAAATCCATCATTCCAAAATGCATTTCTTAAACTATGTGCATGATCAACCATGAAACACGTACAATATTCGTTATCTATTTGCACTTTACTAATCGCAACACAAAATCACATGAGAAATCTAATTCAAGTCGATGTTTCGAAAAATATAAATATTTCGACAAAGAATTACGAAGTGTAGCTATATTTCTCCCGTTGAAGTTGGATTTTTATTCAAATATTTCGGTGTCAAATGGAAAATGTGTTCAACTTAAGTAAGCATTGGTTTTAGGTCCGGTGTTATTTGGTGAGTTTCTCAATCACAATACGATTGCATAGATGGATTGTAGTCTTTTTATTGTACTGTTTTTTTTTTTCGCTCAGCAAAGAAAGAGAATAGTAATTATATTGTACTGTTAAAAAATAATACTTATACAATTATCAAATCAATAGCTATTTTTAGAGAGCTAAACTTAAAAAATGGTCCTCTAACTAACTCTTTATGTAATTTTTTTATTTTAGAGAGTCTCATTTTGACTCTCTAAAAATAGAGAGTAAAAAGTATGTGACTTTCTAAATTTAATTTACAAATCTCTTTCACTTTCACTTCTTTTTTTTTTTCCCTCTCTTTTTATAGGATGAATGTTAAAAAAAGAATAATTCATGGGGTAAATATTTAGACTAACTATTTTACAGAGTAACCTTAAAAATGCTCTAAGCGGTTTATAACAGTATACAAAATTAAGGATGACGTGTACTTTACTTTGTAATTAAGCTAGCTGAAATTCTTTGTTTACCAAAAAAAAATGAATAAACTTGTTGACATCGATCTCAAATTTACACCGAACTTTCTATATTTTATTTATTTATTTTGAGCTTGGCTCTCAAAATGTTGATGACACAATCTAAACCAATTAACGAGGGGGTACGGGGGGTCGATTGAGCAGACCGGTCAAGCCGACAAGGTTTTTAATTATTGAAAGAAAAAAAATAAGGAGAAAATAATTTTTTTTTTCATTTATCTATTTATTTATTTATTTATTTTTTCGATCCTCAAGTTCCAGGCTTTGAGGAACTTGGGCTTTTTTTTTTTTACTTCCTTCTCTCTCTCGAGCACACCATAAAGCATAAAATTGAAAAAGTCATTTCATCGCTTTTCCAAACAACTCTTTTTGATATTTATGTTTAAATACAAACGGAATTCCAAAAAAAAAAATTAATTAAATAGCCAAAGTATATTTATGTAAATCTGTCATTTAAAGATATTTTTCTTAAACTGCATGATTAACCATGATATATAAAAATGAACGAAATGAGTTCTTGCCAACTGTTTTGCTATTTATTTATTACGGAACAAAATTGGGTTTATTTGTGAAAATGGTTGTACTTAATTGAGTTCAACACTCCCACTTCACTGAGCGCACACAAACACACATTCAAATGTATAAGGAGTTTTTCTAATTAAATAATTACTTGACAAATCCAATTAATAATCAAATGTAGGAAGTATATAATTCCCTTCATACAGTTGATTTAAGCAATTCAAGTAAATGCTCTGAAAAGTATAATTGTTTTGACAAATAATTACAAATGGTAACTATATTTCTCCCATTCCAGTTGGTTTTTGCTTCAAATACTTCGATATCCAATGGTAAACATTGGTTTTGGTCCGAGTGTTATTTGATTGAGTAATATTATATAAATAAAATTTTTTATACATAATGATGTTTGTTTATGGCGTTTTTATTTTAAAACAACAACACCCACCATTTAAGTTTATAATTTTAAAAATATCACTGTCCTATCATTCTTTTCGGTAAGAGTTTTATAAAAACAAAATTTTAATATTTAGTTTTTTTCTCAATCACAATATGCGGGCGTGGGTTCTTTTATTGGTAAAAAAAAATTGAAACAAAAAGAAATTACCATATTGTCTAGTCGAAAATTACTTTTTAGAATTACAAAATTACATGCCAGTAATGCATTTGCCCCTTATCTAAAGTAAAGTATTGACTAAGCTAAACAACAGTATAATTGCACTCTTACATGATACGAGGCTTATAAATTAGACAATTAAGAATGACGTGTACATTACTTAGTAATTAAGCTTTGTTGAGATTCTTAATTTTACCAAGTAAAATTAAGTTTGTTGAAATTGATCTCAAATATACACTCAACTTTGAATTTTTAATTTTTATTTTTAGTGCTCCCTTCCTCCCTGTTGTATCTGATGGTGATGATGACACAGTCTAAACCAATCAACGAGGGGCAAGGTGGGCCCCACTGAGCAGACTGGTCAAGCCGATAAGGTTTCTCTTTCCATTGGTGAACTTGGGCGCCACGCTTTTTAGTTTGGACTTTGGGCTTTCATTCTTTCAACTCCACCGGCGGCTGCCGGTTAACCTCAGTCAAACGCTCGTCACGCACGAGTGGCTTCTTTTGGCTTATCATTTCTCTTGACTCGCCACATGTAGGCACGAGATCGAGAATCGATTGTGGTCGACGAGTGACGGCAGCAGCTGGTCACGTGCCCCGTTACGTTCACACGGACATGTGTACCCCTGCGTTTAGAGCACCGTCACAATTGGCTGAGGGACTGACCGGTCGTAGCAGTAGCCGGTGAGTTTCGGATGGCCACCTATGGTTCTTCATCCACGAAGTTTCCGGGAAGGGTTCGGCGGTGTTTAAGAAATATGAAAAGAAAGTTGATTTCACACCTTGTTATAAAAGAAAGGTGCGGCTGCTCTGCTCTGCCCATTCCTTGGGTTCTCTCTCGAGGTACTCTTCAGATTTCTTCTTCTTCTTCTTCTTTAGTTGCTTGTCAAATTTTTGGTTCCTAGTAAGCTTATGTTATTGATTTCACCAGTACCCACTACCCGGTATCTAGTTTGTCTAAATTATTGATTTTCAGGTCTTAGTACGTTAATTCTACTGATTCCGGCCAGTACCCAGCTTTTGTAGAGTTTGTATTCGTTGATTTTCAGTTCCTTGTGAGCTTATTCTAGTGTCTAACGATTGCACATTTGTTCATATCTTTTTAATGGATTCTTGGGCTTAAAATTCTTTGTTCTGTCTATTGAAGAATTTCTTTAGCTTATTGAAAATCCACATTTATCTAGTAACCTGTGTTGTTTTCATGGAAATTCATCAATTAGAGTTTTTGGATACCCTTATCCAAGGATATAAATGTTCGGGGTCAATGAATGCGTTCCAATTGGACCCCAAGTCTATATCAGCCTTTCCAGAACGAAACCTTGCGAGTGGATTCAAACTCGGTGATCTGATTTCAGATCCTCATCAATTTGGTGTCCTTCCAAATGGTCCAAATCCTATCAATTTGGTTCTGTCTTCGGGCATGGTTTCGGAGGTGGTGGATTCTCCGGAGGAGCACGATTTCACTGATGCAATTCTCAAGTACATAAGCCAGATGCTTATGGAAGAAGAGGACTTGGAGCACAAGCCTTGCATGCTCCAAGACTGCATGGCTCTCCAAGCTGCTGAGAAATCATTCTACGATGTCCTCGGAGAGAATTACCCCCCTTCACTCGATGAAAATGGGGATAGCCCAGAGGACAATTTCACCAGCACTTACAGTAGTTGCGGCAGTAACAGCTCCACTGCCGTCGACAACTTCATGGAGTCCAACTGGTTTCGTGATCGAGACAAATTTGAATCCTCTTTTCCACAGTCTTCCCATGTTGATTTGCAGTCGTTTGGCTCATCAAACACCTTCTCTGATGCTGTAGATGGGCCAGTGGACTCTCTTCTTACACCATTTGAGGTTCCAGAGCCATGTATTGAGAGCCGAATTGTCTCCCAGTTTAAAAGAGGAGATCCAAAATTTACCCAGTTTGTTCAATTTAAAGATCATAGAAATCATGATGTGGAGCGAAATGGGAATGACCATTCACCAAATGGGTTAAGGGGAAAGAAGAATCACTATCGAGAGGATAATGATTATGTGGAAGTTGGCCGGAGTAACAAGCAATTAGCAAGTTCTGCTGATGAATCTGATGTGCAATCAGAGCTGTATGATAAGGTGTTGCTTTGTCCCGGTTTGAATCTTCACTTGCACCAGGAATCCGAGTCGTGTCCTGATGATGATGGAGCCAGAACTAAGCTGCAGCAGAATGGCCAGTCAAAAGGATCAAATGTGGGAAGGCCGCGAGGTAAGAGACAAGGCAACAAAAGGGAAGTGGTGGATCTGAGGACTCTCCTAACTCATTGTGCACAAGCTGTGGCAAGCAACGATGGCAGAACTGCCAATGAAGTGCTTAAGCGGATTAGGCAACACTCATCTCCTCATGGTGATGGCACTGAAAGGTTGGCCCATTTCTTTGCCAGTGCTCTCGAGGCACGCCTGGCTGGTGCCGGGACATCATTGTATACAGCTTTCGCTTCCTCGGGGATATCAGCCGCTGATATCTTGAAAGGTCATCAGGTATATGTTAAAGCATGCCCTTTCAAGAAGTTGTCAAATTTCTATGCAAACCGAACGATTGGAAAATTGTCAAGGGGAGCAACAAGGCTTCACATTATTGATTTTGGCGTTCTATATGGCTTCCAGTGGCCCTGCCTGATTCAGCGCCTCTCCGTGAGAGAGGGTGGGCCTCCTATGCTTCGCATCACGGGAATAGAACTTCCCCAACCTGGTTTCCGGCCAGCAGAAAGAGTCGAGGAGACTGGGCGTCGGCTAAAAAAGTATTGCGAGAGATTCAATGTCCCATTTGAGTACAATGCCATAGCAAAGAAATGGGATACCATCCAACTTGAGGATCTCAAGATTGACAGAGATGAGGTGCTTGTGGTTAATAGCTTGTACCGGCTAGGACACGTTCCTGATGAAACAGTAGTGGCAAGCAGCCCACGAGACGCTGTTCTGAACTTGATCAGGAGGATTAATCCAGATTTATTCGTCCACGGAATTATTAATGGGACGTATAATGCCCCATTCTTTGTCACTCGATTCAGGGAGGCGCTCTTCCACTTCTCTGCGCTGTTTGATATGTTTGAGGCAACTGTACCGCGTGAGGATCATCATAGGATGATGTTTGAGAAAGAGATCTTTGGAAGAGATGTGATGAATGTCATAGCGTGTGAGGGTACTGAAAGGGTTGAAAGGCCTGAAACTTACAAGCAATGGCAAGTTCGGAATGTCAGGGCTGGGCTGAGGCAGCTCCCACTTGACCGGGAGATCGTGGAGGATGTGAGGGTTAAGGTGAGGAAGGGTTACAACAAGGATTTTGTAGTGGACGAGGACAGCAACTGGATGCTGCAGGGTTGGAAGGGGCGAATCATCTACGCTATCTCCTGTTGGAAACCTGCTCAACAGTTCTAATCATTGTAATTCTAGTACTTAAGAGTTGATCTGTTATGGTGCCCTGCTACTCAAGAATTTGCTATCTCATGCGCCATGTTATAAAATTGGAAGTTCATTTGTTATGGTCTCACGAGTTTTTACCTTCCTAGGAGTTTGCAGTTGATTTTCAATGATGCATTTTTTCACTTTGATGCTATGAGCCTATGAAGGTTTCTTCTCCAATGCTTTGCTTGAATACATGTACTGGAGAAGAAAGACTACATATCTTGACATTTTGAAACTGCTGCTCATTGAGAGTCATCTATGTCATGCAGCTATATATTATTGTAACTGGTCTGGGCATTTGCTGTCTTCCCTTCCATCTTTTATTGTAAATGCCGATATCGCCCAAGGCTAGAACCTCCGGATTGTAGCTTTTCTTTCTTGAATAGTACCCCGGGCTAATTTTGTTGTTGGGCTCCTTTCTTTTCTTTCATCCCTGTTGTTTTGGGTGAATCTTTGTTAGCTTTTACATGTGGATGTTGTACTCGGGAGTTGTGATTAAATGTTTGGCAGTTCAATTCATGTGTATTAAGGGTTTGAGCATGATCAGCTGCAACATTTTCGGCAGCACGATCTCTTAAATACAAGCTAGAGATTAAGAAGAATTACCAGTAAGGGCATGACAGGTCCCCTAGTAGTAGTGTTCGGTTCCAACATATTCAAGTGCATATATTCAACTCCAACATCAGCTCGTTAAAGTTTCGGTGAATTCTCCGTTGTACCACCCTATAGCAAAGTTAGTTACGGGTGGTCGATCCCCCACGCGGCCCTCATCGACCAAGCAGAGCAAAGCAGGGAGCATCCAAACTGGCCTCGCGCCACGTGTCGGTCATAGAGAGGTTCCTTAATGTCAAGTGATAATGCAAATAATACAAGTACAGCTGGTCGGCCTCCTTTATGGGCAGATCAAACCAGCTTGGCTCATGTCTCCAGACCAGGCCCTCCTTCCCTTCCTGGGCCAGGTCTGCTAGCAGGCAAAGAGGCAGAGCTCCAGCGGTACACCAGACGCCGCCATAAAGACACTCCGAGATTCTCGCCTGATGATTAACCCCCATGATCCCATGATTGGAACGGTTCTCCCACGAGCGGGGGTATGGTCTGTGGAGCTTAAAATCAAGGCACAATACATCCCCACGAGGTAGGAGACACAACTGGGGGCACGATTGGCTAACCAATGAAGGTGCCCATGATTCAAGCTAACACTCCTATAAGAAGGACAGTCATCACCTCCAAGAAGGTATGATTTTACACTACCCAAAATACTGCTATTCTGTTCATTTTTTTGGCTTAACTTTGGCATTGGAGTGTCTGTGGCAGGCACCACACCGGTGTTCCAGGTAAGGGGATTCATCGCCCCGACGAGTTGCCCTCGGGGTTGAGAAAGACGTACAAATTCATTGCATTATCAATTTGCGCTGTCTGTGGGAACGACACTTTGATCGTTTCATGGTCTTGACCTGATCCGGTGCTGCATCAATTAGGATAGGCGGAGAAATTGAGGAACAAAGCACCGCCAGAATCGTTGCCTTGGAGCAACAGATCATCGAGATGATGGCCGCTATGAACTAGCTCCAGTCCCGGAATCAAGAATTGGAGAGGAGATTGCCTCCCCCACCGAAGGCGCCAGGGACGGTAGATCCGCCACCGCTAGAGGACCCACCGTTGCCTGCAAACCAGCCGGTGACGAGGAACCAAGGAGGCGACGCCGGCGAATGAGCGGAGAACCCAGCGCTCCCAGGGGAGAACCCTTTCCCGAGAGGGGCCGAATTCCATGCCGACGAAGCCCAGAGCCACGCCGACCGATCCAAAGTAACGACAGCGGTTCTTCCAGAACACACTGCTGAAACTCAGTCGATGTGGGATGAGCAGTTGAAGGAAATGCAGGCTAAACTGGCTGGAATGATTGCGGTGGTAAAAGAAAAAGGCCCCAGCACGGTAGAAGAGCTGGTAATCCGGACAGACACGCCCTTCAGACCAGCGGTGATGAGGATGCCCTTGCCCCTGAAATTCAAAATGCCCACGTTGGAGTCTTTCCATGGCACCAAGGATCCCTTAGATCACCTCGACACGTATAAGCCTCTAATGGACCTTCAGGCGGTTCTCGACGAAATTATGTGCAGGGCATTTCCCACCACTCTTAAGGGTCCGGCAAGGATTTGGTTCCACAGGCTCTCCCCTGGGACGATCAATAAATTTGTGGACCTGAGCAGGTTGTTCGTCATCCATTATATCGGAGGGCAGAGACAGAGGAGGCCCTCCACCTCCCTGTTTAACACTAAGCAGCGCGAGAAAGAGACCCTGTGTGAGTTTGTCACCCGCTTTAACCAAGAGACTCTCTATGTGGATGACCTGGATCAGAAAGTGACAGTGGCAGCTTTCATTGCAGGTGTCAGAACTCCTAAGTTCCTGTTCTCCCTGGCCAATGAGGCACCCAAAACCATGGCTTCGCTAATGCTCCGGGCACAGAAATACATGAATGCAGAGGATGCACTCAAAGCCAGGGAAGACCAGGAGAGCGTCACACCCAGTCTGGACAAGAAGAGGATGGCGGAGGAAAAGAAAGACGATAGAGTAGTGAAGACCCCAAGGTTGGCAGAATAGAAGCCAAGGGGAGAGAGTGATAGGACCAAGCAGGCCAGGTACAACCAGTACTTTACCCTATTAAACACTTCTTTGGATTAAGTGCTCTACGAGATCAAGGGGGATACAGCGTTGAGATGGCCTGGGCGGATGAGGTCCCCACCAGAGAAGAGGCAGACCGATAAGTGGTGCCGTTTTCACCAAGACCATGGGCATCACACAGAGGACTGCTACGACTTCAAGCAGCAGATCGAGAACCTGATCAAGCAAAGGAAGTTAGGTAGATACGTAGTGGGGGGCAGACACGATGAAAGGCGAGAGCCGGCACCAAGGCAGGCCGAACAAAAAAGTCCAGAGAGGGGAAGACAAAACCAGTAGCCCATGGGCAAGATAAGGGTCATTTCTGGTGGTTTCGCAAGCGGCGGAGAGTCTGCATCAGCAAGGAAGCGACACGCTAGGGAGACACGGAGCCAGAGAGAAGTCATGTTCATAGATCAATTATCCAAAAAATCCAGGGCTGAACATGATCCTATCACGTTCATAGACGAGGAGGCTGGGACCGTATGTCAACCTCACAACGACCCCTTGGTCATATCAGCAATGGTGTCCAATTTTTTAATCCGTAGGGTCTTGGTGGACAGTGGCAGCTCAGCAGATATTCTCTTCCTATAGGCCTTCGAACAACTGAAGGTCGGCAGGGAGAGGTTACAACCGGTTAGCTCCCCCTTTGTCGGCTTCACTGGAGACAGAGTTACACCTCTGAGCTCCATAGCTTCACCAGTAACGCTAGGAACAGTGCCCCAACAAGCTACCAAGATGGTAACGTTCTTAGTGGTAGATTGCCCCTCAGCTTATAACATCATTGTGGGCAGAATAGCCCTCAATGAGTTCAAGGCTATACCATCGACCTACCATTTGAAGGTCAAGTTCCCTACATCCCAAGGAATTGGGGAAGCCAGGGGTGACTAGCAGACCGCCAGAGAATGCTATATGGCGTCCCTCAAGGGGGAGACCAAGGAGGCCATGTTAATTGAGGAGCTGGAGGTTCGGGATGAGGAGGAAATCAGGAGAGGAAAACCAGTAAAAGAACTCGAAGAGGTAATGGTCGGAGGGCAAGACCAGACCAGGACGGTAAAGATTAGAACAGCAGCCCCTAAAGAATTCAAGGAAGAATTGAGATCTTTCCTCAGGCATAACGCCGATGTTTTTGCCTGGTCTCATGAGGATATGCCAGGAATTGATACCCGGATAATTGCCCATCATATAAACATAGACCCAACAGCAAAACCCGTCAGACAGAAAAGGAGGTCTTTGACTCCAGAGCGCAACAAGGCAGTAGCAGACGAGGTCGAGAAATTGACCACAGCAGGCTTCATAAAGGAGGCCAAGTACCCAATCTGGCTATCTAATGTAGTGATGGTCAAAAAGGTAAACGGAAAATGGAGAATGTGCGTAGATTTCACGGATCTGAACAGAGCGTGTCCCAAAGATAGCTTCCCCCTACCTATGATGGATCAACTGGTGGATTCGACTGCAGGGTACAAAATGTTGACCTTTATGGATGCTTTCTCAGGATACAACCAAATAAGGATGGCCAAGCATGATCAGGAAAACACAGCATTCGTGACAGACAGAGGTCTGTACTGTTATAAGGTAATGCTATTCGGCCTCAAAAACGCCGGGGCAACATATCAAAGGCTTGTCAACCGCATGTTCAGCATTCAGATTGGGAGAAACATGGATGTCTATGTAGATGACATGCTAGTAAAGAGCAAGTAAGCCACCAATCACCTGGCCGACTTGGAAGAGACGTTCAAGAACCTGCGAGCCTACAAAATGAAATTGAATCCTGCCAAATGCGCCTTTGGAGTGGCATCTGTAAAGTTCCTGGGATTCATGGTCTCCAACTGAGGGATAGAGGCTAACCCCGAGAAAATCAGGGCAGTGCTAGACATGCAGTCCCAAACGTCCACCAAGGAAGTCCAAAGGTTGGCTGGCAGAGTAGCAACGCTGAACAGATTCATCTCCAGATCAACAGATAAGTGCCTTCCTTTCTTTAAAGTTCTACGTAAAGCTTTTAAGTGGACTCCTCAATGTGAACAGGCTTTCCAGCAACTCAAAGGGTATCTAAGTTCGATACCACTGTTGAGCAGAACCATAAAGGAGAAGAGCTCTATCTTTACCTCGCAGTGTCAGATACGGCGGTGAGCTCTGCCCTGGTCAGGCAAGAGGAAGGGGTCCAAAAGCCTGTCTATTACACAAGTAGGGCCCTGAGGGGCGCAGAGGAGCGATACCCCACAATGGAGCTGCTAGCCCTTGCCCTCGTGACCTCGCGAGGAGATTGACGCCATATTTCCAGGCTGACACCATAGTTGTCCTGACAGACCAGCCATTGCAGAAGGTCCTCCGAAAGCCGGAGACCTTAGGAAGACTTGTCAAATGGTCCATAAAGTTCAGCCAATTCGACATCCAATATAGACTAAGACTGGCAATTAAGGGGCAAACTATAGCAGACTTCATCGCTGAGTTCACCCACCCCACAACTTATCCCAGTAACGACTCCCTACGGCCCCAGTGGGTGCTCAACGTAGACGGTTTCTCAACGGACAGAGCAAGTGGCGCCAGGGTCATCCTTGTTACCCCTAAAGGGCACAAAATCGAGTATGCCCTCAAGTTCAAATTCCCCGCCTCCAACAATGAGGCTGAATACGAAGCATTGATTGCTGGTCTCCAAATGGCTTGGCGAATGGGGGCAGAACACGTCTTAGTACGGAGCGACTCTCCACTTGTGGTAGAGTAGGTCAAAGGAGAATACGAGGCCAGAGGAGAGAAAATGCAAGAGTATTGTGAGATGGCTAAAGGTCTGGTAAGTAAATTTTTCAAATTACTTCTAAAAAGAGTACCAAGATTGCAGAACGAGGAGACAGATCGGCTAGCCAGGATTGCATCATCCCAAGAGGACGACCCTGGAGTACCCATGGAAGTGCTGGATTTGCCAAGTATTCGGAAACCAGAAATATTGCTGACAGAACAAGAAGTGGAATGGGCAACATCAATCAGAAACTACTTGGAGAAAGGGTCCCTACCAGCAGACAGAGTTGAGGTAAGAAGTATTCAATATAGGGCCAGCAGATACGCCCTAATAAACAATATTCTATATAAAAGGGGACATACCATGCCCTGGCTAAGGTGTGCAGGAAAAGCAAAGGCGGGTTACATCATGAGAGAGGTACATAAAGGGGTCTGCGGTAATCACTCAGGAGGGAGAGCTTTGGCCAAAAAGATTCTCAGAGCAGCCTACTATTGGCCTACAATGGAAAAGGACGCCCAAGAGTTTGTAAGAAAATGTGACAAGTGCCAAAGATTTTCCAACATCCCAAGACAACCGGCCTAGGAGTTAACGCCAATCCAGAGCCCGTGGCCTTTCGCCCAATGGGGAATAGACATAGTGGGGGCTCTGCCTTTGGGAAATGGCCAGACCAAGTTCGCGGTGGTAGCTGTCGACTACTTTACAAAGTGGGCAGAAGCTGAAGCGGTTGCCACAATCATTGAGCAAAAAATGAAGAATTTCCTATGGAAAAACATTATATGTAGGTTCGACATCCCAAAAGTAGTCATCACAGGCAACGGGAAACAGTTCAAAGGAGGTCAGTTTGATCAGATGTGCTCAAATCTCTAGATCAGCCACCATTTCTCTTCCCTGGAGCACCCCCAAGCCAATGGCTAGGTTGGAGTCACCAACCGAACCCTGTTCAAAAATATCAAGACAAAGTTGGAGCAAGCGAAGGGTTTATGGGCAGAGGAGCTTCCCAATATTTTATGGGCCTACAGAACGACGGAAAGGGTTGCAATGGGGCACACCCCTTTCTCCCTAATTTTCAGGTCTGAAGTGGTCATCCCGGTGGAGATATGCCTACACAGTCCTAGGGTTGAACATTTCGAGGTCGAAGCCAACAACGAAGCCCTAAAGGTGAGCCTAGATCTACTTGAAGAGAAAAGGATGCAAACGGCCATAGAAGTAGCTACCTATCAGCAAAGGATGCGTAGGTATCACGATGCCAGAATGAAACCCAAGACATTCAGAACAGGAGATCTGGTTCTTAAAAGGGTCAATCAGTCTACCAGAAAGCCTAATGATGGCAAACTCGGGCCAAATTGGGAAGGCCCATCTGCAGTCAAAGGGTTTTCCAGGAAAGGGACCTACTGGCTAACCAGGGTCGATAGCAAAGAGCTTCCCCACCCTTGGCATGCTGAACACCTGAGAAAATATTATGTTTAATGTAATCAGCAACCTTTAATGAAATGTCTTCTTAAGGCCTCCAGAACCGTCGTCTACTCGCAGAACCTTTGAAGTCCAATTGGTCAGTCCTAAGGCCGACCAGAAAAGTCGAAAGGCCAACAAGGCTACTAAACCCAACTGGTCAGTCCTAAGGCTGACTAGAAAAGTCGAAAGGCCAATAAGACTGCTAAGCCCAACTGGTCAGTCCTAAGGCTGACCAGAAAAGTTGAAAGGTCAACAAGGCTACTAAGCCCAACTGGTCAGTCCTAAGGCTGACCAGAAAAACCGAAAGGCCAACAAGGCTACTAAGCCCGACTGGTCAGTCCTAAGGCTGACCAGAAAAGCCAAAAGGCCAACAAGGCTACTAAGCCCAACTGGTCAGTCTTAAGGCTGACCAGATAGGCCGAAAGGCCACAAGGCTACTAAGTCCAACTGGTCAGTTCCTAGACATTACAGAACAACCAAAAAGCCACGATGCTACAAAGCTCAACTGGTCAGTCCCCTAGATTGACCAGACCAGTCGAATGGCACCAAGGTTGTCAAGCCTAACTAGTTAGGTTACTCAAGCTGACCAAGGTGACAAACCCCTTTAGGGTTAGTCAGAATTTATGCAAACCATTAATCAAAAGCATTCAGACATGAAAACACAGTTGATGAAAATGACTTTTCATTGATCGAAGGCGAATTACAAAAAAAAAAAAGAGAATGCTACTGGATGTTATTACAAAGGAATCAGGATTGGGCTTCATCTCCCTCCTTTGTCGCAGTGGTCTGGTCTTCAACGCCAGACACATTAGAGGTGGTGTCATCAGAAGGCTTCAGGGCAGAAAGGTTGAGATCTGGGAAGAGCTTCTTGGCTGCGACCTTAGCATCAACGAAACCTTCCATGTAGGCCTCGCTGAGTTCGTCTTGAAAGGGCGCCCCGGCCTTAAACTCTTCCACAGCATTGTCTCGAGCATTTTTTAGCTGCCCCTCCAGCTCAGCTACCCTCAAAGTAAGGGAGTCTTTGATTGCCCCATAAGCCTGGGCATCAAATTCCAGAGTTTTCACCTTTTTCCTGAGCTCAGACACTTCATCCAGCACGACAGTCTTCTCTGCCTTTGCAACTGCCTGGGCTTCCTCAGCATCCTTGACCTTCTTCCCCAGACCATTGATAGAACCGGTCAGGGTCTCAATAACTTGGGTCTTCTTGGAACACTCAGTCGTCTTCGCCTTTAGGCTGGTGGACAGGCAGAGCGCTTTCACATGGAACTGCAAAAGGATGGCAGGGTCAGCTTCAATAAACATGAGTAATTAGATGAGAAGCAAAAGATGAATAGAGTCCTCACCTTGATAGCATCATGGTTCATACTCCTTGTCAGTTGAGCGTTGCTCCAGTCAACAAGGGGCCCCACGTCCTCCATGCTGATGAACTACTTCATCCTCTCCCAAGCAGCCTGGACATTCTCCACGATGAGGGGCTCGCCTTGCTGAGTTTTGATTGGAGCGTCAGTGGAAGCTTGGGTGACAGGCGGAGGCATACCAGTACCAGCCCTGGATGGCTGACCAGATGCCTTGGCAGCGGTTGGAGCCTGAGCTGCCGCAGGAGTACTGACCACCAGGGGACCCTTGTCAGAGGATGGCTCAACAGCCTTTCCTCCAGAGTTGGGCCGGTGGCGCTTGCTGGGCCTCTCCCCAGCTGTCTTTGCCTTCTCCATCTCTTCGAACTTCTTCTTCGCGGAAGACCACATGCTCCTTTTATAAAAGCCCATGTTCGAATCCTGTCCTGCAAAACAGATAAAACAAGAGTCAGTGCACTTGCGTCAGAAAGTAGCTATAACAGACTCACCAGACTCACTCCTCTTAGCATGAAGGGCTTCGATAGAAGGGTCTGGACCTAAAAGATAGGCTGCCAAGCTCTCACTAGCTACAAGGGGCGCCCAGTTCTTAATTGGGTGCTCCCTCACTCTTGACAAACGGCTTTCCCTTGAGTCGTCCTCCAGCACAGAAAGGCGTGCTAAGCAAAAGAAAAATGTGCAATGGTTAGACCACTATCTTAAGATGGGATCAACCATAAAAGCACAAAAGCCGCTTACCTTTCCTACCTGGTCTGCCCCATTGCCTTGAAACATGAGGAGTCTGGTCGGTCACATCCTCCCAGTGAGCGATCTCCATACCCTCGCCATACTCGAAGAAAAATTTTTCCTTCTAGCATTTATGGGAGACCGGGAGGTTGGTTATCAGAGCCTGCTGACCCTCTCGAGTTGAGAAGTAATACCAGCCCGAGCCCTCGCTCTCCGTTATCTTATAACAGGAAAAGAAATCTTCTAGGGTCAGTATTTCATCCTTGTCTGTAGCAACCTACCACAGGGCAACACAACCTACAAGAATACACCACGAATTGGGCATGAGCTGACTTGAGGCTAGCCTAGCTCGGCTCAGGACTCCTTTGATAGGAAGAGTAATGGGAAACCTTAGTCCCCCAGACAGCGGACTCTCGTACACTGCGATCTCACCAGGGTGGGGGAAGCACGCTCTGTCCTCACTCTCTGGCACTCTATAACTCATGGAGGCCGGGAATTGGTAGGCGGACCAGAGTTTTCTCACTTTTGCTCCATCTAGGATGGAAGCAAAGTGTCGAGCCTCGTACTTACACTCTGGAGCAGCAAGTGACCCAGTCCCGTCCACGGCCACAGCCACAGGGGCGCTCTCAAAGGCATCCAAGATGGCCACAGGGCTCCTTGCCCTCCTTGGCCTCACCTCCTGGGTGGCACCCCCAATGTTGTCCCTAGAATAGCTCGCAGAGGCACTTGAAGCCTCATCTGGCCTAACCCTATCCAGATCCATTGAGGCGGTGCGCTCAGAGCTTGATGACAGGGTAATCGGGTTCATGGTCCTAGGGTCCTCTATTTCGTGTAAGGTAACAAAGGCAGACTTAGAGGCCTCTAAGACACCCCAATATACAAACTCGACAAATGAAGGGTTTCCTATGAACCCTAGGGGATAAGAAGTCTTGATTCTCCACTCGTAGTACCAGATGGCCTTTTGAAGAAGCCAAAACATGTACTAAGTACGATTCGAGTACCTTGATGAAGAGGGAAATGGCGGAGGAGTCTCGAGCTCGCTTTGAGCGGCCAACGATGGCAAAAGGGAAAGGTCTTAAGTTCGCTTGGAGCGGCCAACGATGGCAAAAGAGAAAAGGAAGAAAACGAGAGAAATTGCTCGCCAGGTAATTTGAAAGATACACGTAAAACGAGCCCTTTGGCTAACCCCCGGGGTTTTATAAGTTTTCTCTTTTCGAAATCAATGGCGTGGATCGGCCCAAGGTTCTTAGATCGAATGGTCAATATTTGTAATGTCCAATCAGTATACGAAGCCAACCTCGCGGAGCCACGTGGCGGGGAGGCCAATGGTTGCGTTGATTCACCTGGCATAATAATCATGACGGTTCTGCTGCACTATAAATGCACCTGTTCGATGGCGTCCGGCGACTCTTCAAAACCCCCATAGGCTGACCTTTGAAATTCCTATAGGCTGACCTGGGCTGCCAAGGGAATTGGAGGCATCTGATAATGCAAATAATATAAGTACAGCTGGTCGGCCTCCTTTATGGGCAAACCAGACCAGCTTGGCTCATGTCTTCAGACCAGGCCCCCCTTCCCCTCCTAGGTCAGGTCTACTAGTATGCAAAGAGGCAGAGCTCCAGCGGTACACCAGATGCCGCCATAAAGATACTCCGAGATTCTCGCCTGATGATTAGCCCCCACGATCCCATGATTGGAACGGTTCTCCCATGAGCGGGGGCATGGTCCGTGGAGCCTAAAATCAAGGCACGATACATCCCCACGAGGTGGGAGGCACAACTGGGGGCACGATTGGCTAACCCATGAAGGTACCCATGATTCAAGCTAACACTCCTATAAGAAGGACAGTCATCACCTCCAAGAAGGTACGATTTACCACTACCTAAAATACTGCTATTTTGTTCATTTTTCTGGCCTAACTTTGACATCAGAGTGTCTGTAACAAGCACCACACCGGTGTTCCAGGCAAGGGGATTCATCGCCCCGACGAGTTGCGCCCAGAGTTGAGAAAGACGTACAAATTCATTACATCATCACTAAGCACGAATGGATCTCTATAAATACTTAATTCCACCTTGCTAGAACGTCTTCCCCAACGAGAGAAACGGAGGCAAAGAAAGAAAACCACCATATGGACTTTGGAAAGAGAGACTTCGACCACCACTCTGTCAAGCTCTTTTCTCAGCTCCCATACTCCTTTACCTCCACGACCTTATTGACCAAACACCCTTCTTAATCTGCCCACAACGAACCAGTGAGAGAAGAGATCCTCCTTTGATTCTCACTCTCTCTAGACACTTTCTCCCAATCCGCTAACTATAATGAAGATTACGTTACTACCATGAAGTTGTCGAACATAGATCTCGTTTGCTTTGCACGGTGGGAAAGTAGTTCACGTCTCTGAAGATGATTGTTGTGGAGTGTCTTTCTTTTTTGTCTTTTGTTGCGTTTGACTGACTTTGAGAGTCAATATAAAGAGGAGGACCATTCTATAGGTCCTCTTATTTACAGAGATTCCATAAAAGTTTCCAGAAAGTATTTGAACATAAAGAGTAAATATATGCTAAATAAACTCCTCACCTATGTGAAAGGACGTGGATTGCAAGTAAAGGTCTGAATGGGTCGATTCAACTCGGGTTAAACTCAAAATCTAAACCAACTCAACTCCAGAAAATTTTATTCATGTCTTATTACTTTGTATAAATTTTGTTATTTGTTAATAAAAAAAAGATATTAAATATATTATTATTATTATTATTGTTATAATGCAAACCGACAATGACTTGTAATACAATAATTTTACATAAAAATATCCACACAAAACAAAAACATAGTCATACGCAACAACATTGAGACATGCTAATAAAATATAAATCTTATAAAATTCTTTAAAAAAAATATAAAAGAGTTGGTTCGATTTGATTGGTTAGTAATTACCAAATGGACTGTTTTTATTACCCTACTAAAAAATTTGAGGTTCCATCTTTAGTAGGGGACGAACCTGGTCCATTGTTGTGTGATATGGGACAATTAGTCCGCTTCTTTTTGACTGCTACAGTACAAAATTTACGCTTTAAAATAGAATTACATACATACAACCCAATACTCCTCCACTGAGTTTCACCATTAATGTGACGGTCCCACGTAAGAGTAAATCTCTTCTCTCCGTTTGGTGAGTGTAGCGTAGAAGATAAGGGTGATCAATTGTGGAGCTTGCTCCTCCATTCGATCAATTAACGTAAAACTAGATCTGGACATTGCCACGTAACATCTTAAGTAAGCCAACACAAATCTATGTTTTTATGTTTGTATAGATAAAACATTTTTAACTTCAATGATTGTCCAGGAGGAGAGTCATCTCTATATTTTCCGGGAAAGTTCGCTGCTACTCTGGAGAATTGAAGACGGTGCTTCTCCATTTCTCACTATAAAGAGGTAAAATCGGCTGACCAGTTGGTTTATACTAGCCTTCCCCAGTCTTCTTATGTTCTCTCTCTTATCCCTATCTAATTCAGGTGTTTTGCGCTCTTTTAGGCCACCCATATTACAGAAGTAGATCGATCTGTATACTCTTCTTTGGTTCCATTCTCTGCAAATCTGCATCAAATTTTCGTCCGACTTTTGTCTGATCTGTTTTGTAAAGATTACCCACTTTAGTCTTGTTTGAGTTTGTAAACCCCTAAATCGAATCTGGAATCTTTTGGGAATTTTGATTGTTTGTTTCTTGAGATTATCGGATAGAAGTTAGATGTTCATGGAGGCACTTGCCCAAGGATTTTCTGGTTCTTTTCCGGACCGAGATCATCATGGCTACGTGGATCTTCCTTTCCTTTCGTATGGAGGAGGGAACACTATTCATGTTTCTCCTCCTCCATCTTCGGGTGCGAGCTCTGAGGGGGATTCTTTAGAGGAAAGCGATTCGTCTGATGCAACGCTCAAGTTGATAAACCAGATGCTTATGGAAGAAGATGATTTGGAGAAAAAGCCTTGCATGTTCCAAGACTGCTTGGCTCTCCAAGCTACTGAGAAATCCTTCTACGATGTTCTTGGCGAGAAGTACCCACCTTCGCTCAATCAACCCCGTCTGTTCAACCTTGATCGAGGTGCCGAGAGCCCAGACGATGATTCTTCTAGGACCTGCAGTAGTGAAAGTAGTAACAGTTCTGCGTCTGTCAACAACTTCATCGAGTCCGATTGGATTCGTGATCAAGAAAAACCAGAACGCTCTGTTTATTCTGACTACAGTACCTTCAAGTCCATTTTGCAGTCAATCAGCTCTTCAAATGGCTCCGGCGATGCTGGTGATGGTTCAGTAAACTACTCTCTTGTTAGCCAATTTCAGGTTCCAGATTCATCTAATGGGAGCCAACCCTTGTGGAGGTTCATGGGAGAAAAAGCAAAAGTTGCAGTGGCCGAGGCAGAGAATAATAGAAGGGGCCATTCACCAGATGGGTCATGGGAAAAGAAAACCCATAATCGAGAGGATGCCGATTATGCAGATGGTGGCCGGACTAACAAGCAATTGGCTAGCTCTGCCCATGAAGTGTCGGATGAGCAATTAGAGATGTATGATGAAGTGTTGCTCTGTGGCTACTTAAATCCTCAATTGCGTGACTCGTTATGTCTTGAAATTGATGATGATGCCTCCCAAAATGGGGCAGGCAGGAACAAGAACTTCCAACAGAATGGGCCGACGAAAGAATCGAAAGGAGGAAAGGCACGCGGTAAGAAGCTAGGCAACAAGAAGGAAGTGGTTGATCTGAGGAGTCTCCTATCTCAATGCGCACAAGCTGTTGCAAGCGCCGATATCAGGAGTGCTGACGAACTCCTGAAGCGGATCAGGCAACACTCTTCTCCTTACGGTGATGGCACCGAAAGGTTGGCCCATTACTTTGCCAACGCGCTAGAGGCACGCCTGGCCGGCACTGGGACAGCATTGTATGCTGCTTTTACTACCAAGAGGACATCAACTGCTGATATCTTGAAAGCTTACCGGGTATTCGTCAAAGCATGCCCTTATAACAAGATGTCCAATTTGTATGCCAACAAATCAATTGGGAAAATAGTGCAGAAAGCAACCAGGCTTCACATAATCGATTTTGGTATTCTATACGGCTTCCAATGGCCCTGCCTCTTCCAGCATCTCTCCGTCAGAGACGGTGGGCCTCCGAAGATTCACATTACAGGGATAGACTTTCCCCAACCTGGTTTTCGGCCTGCAGAAAGGGTAGAGGAAACAGGACGGAGGCTAGCAACTTACTGCAAGAGATTTAATGTCCCGTTTGAGTTCACTGCCATAGCAAAGAAATGGGACACAATCGAACTTGAGGATCTCAAGATTGATAGAGATGAAGTGCTTGTCGTCAATTGTCTGTACCGCCTAAGGAACATACCGGATGAGACAGTGGTAGCAACCAACCCCCGGGATGTTGTTCTCAACTTGGTGAAGAGGATCAATCCGGGTATGTTTATCCATGGTGTTGTTAACGGGACTTACAACTCGCCCTTCTTTGTCACGCGATTCAGAGAGGCACTATTCCACTTCTCTGCCCGGTTTGATGTGTTTGAGGCTACTGTACCGCGTGAAGAGCGGGACAGATTGTTGCTTGAGCAGGAGCTCTATGGAAAGGAGGTTATGAACGTCATAGCATGTGAGGGTACCGAGAGGGTTGAAAGGCCAGAAACATATAAGCAGTGGCAAATAAGGAACGTGCGAGCTGGGTTCAGGCAGCTGCCACTGGACCAGGAGCTCTTGAAGGAAGTGAGGTCTAAGGTGAAATCGTATTACCACAAGGATTTTGTGGTGGATGAAGATGGCAACTGGATGCTGCAGGGATGGAAGGGTCGAATCACCTACGCTCTCTCCTGTTGGAAGCCTGTCAAGGATTCATAGAAATGCGATTCTCGTTGGTTAGAGCTACCCATGAATTTGTAGAAAAACCAGAGAAGTTACTGCATTTTTCCAATCAAATCTCTCTCTGATCCTAGGCTTTTGTGTCTTGTAAAATTGAACCTACTATATTCGACTACTGTATTGTTTGTTAGGAATCGAGCTGCTGACTTGTGGTCTTTCTGACTTTTGTAATGTTATCTTCCAGAACACCTTCAGCTTGATATCTATCCTGCTGTCTCCTGTAAATGTTAGGCAAGTGCTTTTAAGTTAATTTTCCTTTTCCGCAGCAAATCCTATATCCAAACATGGCATTGTTGCATCTTCGGGCAATTCGGCACAAACTTATTCTGCTGTCAACTTAAAGGCTACATCATTAATGGGATTTTCGCCACTCAAAAGAAAACTTAGTGAAGCTCACCAACCTCTCTTTCATACGAATACTTGGTAATGGGATTTTGGCATAGTTCATCAATATATAAAATCTTGGATTTGTTCATGAATTGGTACATCAAGAGATGAAGAACATGTCCTGCTAGGAAAGGTCCTTTTCTTATGCCAAACATACACTTGAATGTGGATGCTATATTATATGACTTCCCACTCTCCTAACTGAGAAAAACATGCTCCTTGTCTTTACATATTTGGGCAAATTAACATGTTATATTCCTTCCAACGATTTTGTAATTTTCGCCAACCCCAACACCATGCAAAGTGAAAATCTAGGGATTAATGATGAATTCTCAAGTGCATGCTAAAAAGAGTAGTACCACACGAACATAATTGTTGTATCGAATTTTCATACTAAAAAATATGTCTGTTTGCAGTTGTTTCATTTCAAACAAAAAAATCTATCCTTGTGCATAAAAACGATAATTTTGTGAACGAAAATTTGGTAACGAAAGAATTTTTCAGCTAAAAAAAGGGCAAGGAATGCACTGGTTGTACTAGTGGGCTTGTAACTCTAAGAATTTTGCAGATTTTATTTATTTTTGTTTCAGTTAAGATTCTACACACACAAACCGAAAACAGCGTAGATTTTAAGTTATTTCCATGAAGTTGTGCGTAGATTTTAAGTTATTTTCATGAAGTTGTTCACTATTGTCTCATTTGCTTTGGGCGATTGTCATGCTTGAATTTGACTGACTGTTAGAGAAAAATTTAAAAATTGAGTATATGTACCCAAGACCATTCCATGGCACAAGATGGCCCTTCCTCGTGCCCATAATTCCCTAATATCGATGAAGGCCATATTTTATCTCAGGTTTTTAATGCCATTCTACTGAGAAACTATAGTAATGGATTTAGGTGCCACCTCCCTTTTTATGTCAAAGGTTAATGGGATTTGAACTATTGCTCATTTTACATTACGCTCAAGACACCAGTGATTTAGATGGCAACTTCAACTAATCTTATTTTTAGGTTAGATGTAGTTTTTTTTTTGTCTATAAGATATTCAAGTTTTTGACTAATTACTTTTTTGAATTCGTGTAAGGTCATCATCTATGTGAATCATGTAAATTACATGTATAAATAATGATTGGCTACAAGAAAATATAAAAAAGAATAAAATTTGAAATCTCATGTTTAACATATAGTTAATAGTAAATATGTTGAACTCTACTAAAAGCAAAAAAAAAAAAAAAGTAGGCCACTCTGTAAACCCACTAGCATCTTCGGATGATTGTTTATACTTAGACGAAGGTCTACTAAATGAGCATTCAGGTTGGCTTAGTAAGCTTTTCAAAACTTCTTTTAAGTGGGCTCTTTTTTTGTTTATAAAAAAAAAAAATTTTGAATTTTTTTGCTCTTATAAGAACATGAGGAAAAAAAATCACAAAAAACTCTAAAAAATTAGTTTTTTGTTATAAACTAAATAAATTTGCAGCAAGCAAAACACAGTATATAATAAAACGAGTTCTTCTGGAACTGTCAAATAATAATTAAATAGTTCTTCTGAAACTATGGGGATAGATTTTCTTGATCACCCAAGCATGTCTTGCTTTCATAAGACAAAACAGAATAATAAAATAGTTCTTCTGGAACTGGGGATAGATCTTCTTGGTCACCCAAATATATATTGCTTTCATAATACAAAAGATAGAGATAATAGAAATGAATGTAAATAATTTACCTACACTTTTTGCCTTTTTCTTTCTTCTCTTTTCCTCTTCTCCTTTCTTTTCTCTTCTTTCTCTCTCTTCTTTCTCTCTCCCTCTTTTCTCTCTCTTCTGTCTCTCTCCCGCTTTCTCTCTTTCTTCTCTCTCTCTTCTATCTCTCTCTCCTTCTTTCTCTTTTTTGTTTTTTCTCTTTTTTTTCTTCTTCTTGCCACTGATATATATATAGGAATTTTGAGGCAGCTCATCCACCATGAGATGAGGTGAGCCATGACTTCATAACACTCCCTCTTGGATGACCGCAATACATATTAGGATATGTTACAACTGCCTCATTAAAACCTTGCTAGGAAAACCCAATGGGAAAAAACCTTAGCGAAGGAAAAAGAGTACAGTAATATTACGTAACATACCTTAGTATGGGTGCGTTAACACTGCCTTGTTAAAACCTTGCCAAGAAAAAAAAAACCCTGTGGGAAAAATCATTGACGAAGGAAAAAGAGTACAGTACGTGACTCCCCCTCATTCATACATCTGGTATGAAGTTGAAGTTGATAGCTTTACTTGTTTACAGCTTTAAGACGACGCATGCCAATGTTGTGTACCAATTTCTCAAATGTTGCAGTTAGGAGTGCTTTAGTAAATAAGTCTGCCAAGTTGTCACTTGAACGTATCTGATGGACATCAATATCACCGTTTTTCTGGAGTTCATGTGCATAAAAGAATTTTGGCGATATATGTTTGGTTCTGTCACCTTTGATGTAGCCTCCCTTGATTTGTGCAATACACGCTGCATTATCTTCATATAATATTGTTGAGGTATCTTTGATAGATAGTCCGTAACTATCTTGAATATGTTGGATCATTGCTTTCAACCAAATGCATTCTTGACTTGCTTCTTGAATTGCGATGATCTCAGAATGATTTGAAGAAGTTGCAGTTAGTGTCTGCTTCACAGATCGCCAAGATATAGCAGTGTTACCATAGGTAAATACATACCTGGTTTATGATCGTGCTTTATGTGGATGAAAGAGGTAACCATCATCTGCATAGCCAACTAACTCTGATTCTAGTCCCTTTGAATAAAACAAACCCAGATCTGTTGTTCCTCGGAGGTAACGGAATATGTGTTTCACCCCTTTCCAATGTCTCTGAGTTGGTGCAGAACTATATCTTGCCAATAAATTTACAGAAAATGCAATATCAGGTCTTGTGCAATTTGCAAGATACATAAGAGCTCTAATAGCACTGAGATATGGTACTTCAGGACCAAAGAGTTCTTCACCTTTTTCTTAAGGGCGAAAAGGATCCTTTTGTACATCTAGTGATCGGACAATCATAGGAGAACTCAATGGATGAGCTTTATCCATATAAAATCAATTCAGAATTTTTTCTGTATATATAGATTGATGGATGAGAATTCCATTTGATAAATGCTCAATTTGTAATCCAAGACAAAATTTCGTTTTTCCAAGATCTTTCATTTCAAACTCCTTCTTTAAATAACGAGCAGATGTTGTCAGTTCTTCAGAAATTCCAACAAGATTCAGATCATCGACATAGACTGCAATAATAACAAATTCAGATTCTGATTTCTTAATAAAAACACATGGACAAATTGTATTATTCACATATCCATTTTTCAATAGATATTCACTAAGACGATTGTACCACATGCGCCCAGATTGTTTTAACCCATACAGAGATCTTTGAAGCTTGATAGAATATAAACTTCGAGATTTTGAACTAGTTGCTTCACGCATTTTAAATCCTTCAGGAATTTTCATATATATATTATTATCTAATTCACCATACAAGTAGGCTGTCACGACGTCTATCAGACGCATATCCAGTCCTTCTGAGACTGACAAACTAATTAAGAATCTGAACGTAATGGCATCCATTATAGGAGAGTATGTCTCATCATAATCAATACCAGGTCTCTGCGAGAAACCTTGTGCCACTAGACGCGCTTTATATCTCAAGATTTCATTTTTCTCATTTCGTTTTCGCACGAATACCCATTTGTATCCAACCGGTTTTACATCTTCTGGTGTTTGGACTACGGGTCCAAATACTTTGCATTGTGCTAATGAGTTTAATTCTGTCTCAATAGCTTCTTTCCATTTTGGCCAATCACTTCTATGTTGACATTCGTCAATTGTTTGTGGTTCATTCTCTGCATTACTTCTTGTAATTGTAAGAGTCACTTTAAATGAAAATATGTTGTCGACAACAATTTTATTTCTATTCTATTTTTCTCCTGTATTCACATAACTTATTGAGATCTCATTACTGTCCTCTACAGGGAACATCTCTTCAGGAGGTTTCTCTTCTGGGAATTCTTTTACAGGAGTTCCTTCTTCTAGAGGTTTAGATACTGTGGTTTTTTCAGGAATACTGATTTGCTTATGCATTTGTACCTTCCTCTTTCTAGGAACTGTGTCTTTGGCACCAATAGGTCTCCCATGCTTCATGTGTGCTTGAGATTCATTTGCTGCTATATAAGCAGATTGTCCTACAGGGACATCAATACGTGCTGGGGTATTAGCAGCTGGTATATATGATTTTGTTACCTTCTTGGTGTCGGTAAACACATCAGGTAATTGATTTGCAATCGTTTGTAAATAAATAATCCTGTGAGCTTCTGATTCACATTGATTTGTTCGAGGATCAAAATGAGATATCGTGGAAGCATTCCAAGTAATCTCATATTGTTTTTCCAGTTGCATTTTCTCTTCCCCTAATGGTGGGAAAAATGTTTTATCAAAATGACAATCTGCAAAACGTGCAGTGAATACATCTCCTGTTGAAGGTTCAAGATATCTAATAATAGATGGAGAATCAAAACCAATATAAATTCCAAGTCGACATTAGGGACCCATCTTAGTACGTTGTGGTGGCGCAATTGGTACATAAATAACACAACCAAAAATCCTTAGATGGGAAATATTTGGTTGTTGACCAAAAACAAGTTGTAATGGTGAATATTCGTGGTAAGCAGTGGGTCGGACACGGACTAATGATGCAGCATGCAATATGCCATGTCCCCAAGCAGAAACAGGTAATTTTGTTCTCATAAGTAACGGTCGAGCTATAAGCTAAAGGCGTTTGATAAAAGATTCAGCTAGACCATTTTGTGTGTGTATATGTGTAATGAGATGTTCAACATCAATTCCTATGGACATGCAATAATCATCAAAAGCTTGAGATGTAAACTCACCAGCATTATCCAGTCGTATCAACTTAATCGAATAATCTGAAAACTGTGCCCGTAGTCTGATAATTTGAGCAAGAAGCCTAGCAAATGCAACATTACGAGTAGAAAGCAAGCAAACATGTGACCATCGAGTGGATGCATCTATTAAAACCATAAAATAACGAAATGGTCCACATGGTGGGTGTATCGGCCCACATATATCCCCTTGAATTCTTTGTAAAAAGGTTGGGGATTCAATTATTACTTTTGACGGGGATGGTCTCACAATTAATTTTCCTTGTGAACAACCGAAACATGTATAATCACTTGACAAAAGAATCTTCTGGTTCTTTAGCGGATACCCATGAGAGTTCTTAATTATTCGATGCATCATTGTTGATCCTGGATGACTAAGACGATCATGCCAAAGTATAAAAGTCTTTGGGTCAAAACAATTCTGGTGCATCATTTCAGGTGATCTTAAAATTTTTATAGTTGTATAATATAATCCAGAAGAAAAGGTAGCAAGTTTTTCTAATATCTGCTTCTGGCATGAAATAATAGAAGTAATGTAAAGATATTCTTTATTATCTTCATTTGTTGTCTCTATATGATATCCATTGCTACGTATATCTTTAAAACTGAGCAAATTTCTTGTAGCTCTAGTTGAATACATAGCATTATCAATATAGAGTTTTTTTCCTTTTGGCAACAATATATTGGCTCTTCCGGAACCTTCAATTAATTTTATATTGCCAGATGTTGTCTTAACGTTATTTTCAGCTAACGTTAAGTTAACAAAATATTTTTTCTCTCGAAGAATTGTATGAGTAGTTGCACTGTCTACTAAACATATATCTCCATCGTTCACCTTGGAAGCGATTAATGCTTTGGTAGATTCCATGTTTCTATAAAATATGAAATTGCTTATTTGATAAGAAAACGAAAACATTTATATAACAGAAACATGCTTAGAAAAATATTACACAAGATAACAATAACCTTAAAATATAAACTAGTTGGTGTGGACATTTCCATCACCAATTAAGTGATCTATTTTGCCATTAGGATCTTCAAAGAAATCTGACACATCAAGATGAGTGATTTCTACTGAGTCATCAAAGTTTGTGAAATTAATTTAAACATTTTTTCCTTTATCTTGTATTGATGCTCAGTAAAGATCCACTAATAGTTTGGGCGTACGACAGGTACGTGACCAATGCCCTTTCATACCACACTTATAACAAATATCTTCATAATTTTTGGGAGGTTTATTCTGTAAACGTTTTCCCTTTTCCTGTTTTGTTTCAGAGTTGTTCCATGAGTTGTTCCATTGCTGGTGGTGTGGTGTAGTATGCTTAACTCGAAAACTTGAAGAAGGATAAATGTTATAACCTCTACGATAACCCCCACGTTGATGAAAAGTATTTCTACTGCGTTCACGACTGCGGCCACGTCCACTACCACGACCATGACCACGTTCATAAAATGAGACCGCATTCACTTCAAGGAATGGTGTAGAGCTGGTCGGGCGAAACTGGTGGTTTTTCATCAGAAGCTCATTATTTTGTTCAGTCAAAAGGAGACATGAAATCAATTCTAAATATTTTTTAAAACTCCGCTCTCGATATTGCTGCTGCAAGATCACATTCGAGGCATGAAATATAGAGTATGTTTTTTCTAACATATCTTCATCAGTAATTGTTTGCCCACATAATTTCAATTGTGAGCTGATTTTAAATAATGCAGAATTATACTCACTAACATATTTGAAATCTTGCAACCTCAGGTGTATTCAATCATAACGAGTTCTGGGGAGAAACATGATTTTTTGGTGCTCATATCTCTACTTTAAATTTTGCCATAGTACCAGTAGGTCTTTTACCGTGAGGTATTCAATTTTTAATTCTTCGTGAATATGATGACGAAGAAATATCATCGCTTTTGCACGATCCTGCTGGGATTCGTCATTTTCCTCATTTATAGTGTTTCCAAGAGTTTTTGCACATAAATGGATCTCAGCATCAACTACCCGAGATAAATAGTTCTTGCCTGAAATGTCAAGAGCTGTAAATTCTAGCTTCGCGAGATTTGACATTTTCAGAATGCTACACTCACAAGATAACAAAGTTTTAGAATCACGATACACTAAAAATCTCACACATCCAAAACGAATAAATTTAATTTGTTAATACTATGCATGAATAGTAAAATTACTATTGCTGCATAGTATTATATATAATACGTATATATAAATATATATAGTATTATTTTTTGTCCATATTATAACTTTCAATCTAGATATTAAAATATAGTCAAGTCACATGTCTATGGAAAGGTATTCAAATAAGGATTCCAGATCTATAAATATTATAGGCCAAATATTTACGATATAGGAGAAATAAACAAATAAAGTTTCAAAAAATTACTATTCATCACTATTTATTTACTATGCATCACTATTCACTAACTATATAATAAATATAAATTTTGCCATGTGAAGCGTAAACAGTAAAGAACTTAAAATAAAGATACATGAATTGAAATATGTATGAAGTACCTTCACTAATATAATGAAGTAACTTCCCAATATATAAGTATTTAGAACATCGTGCTGATAACGTGTTATAAACTAAATAAATTTGCAGCAAGCAAAACACAGTATATAATAAAACGAGTTTTTCTGGAACTGTCAAATAATAATTAAATAATTCTTCTGGAACTATGTGGATAGATCTTCTTGATCACCCAAGCATGTCTTGCTTTCATAAGACAAAACAGAATAATAAAATAGTTCTTCTGGAACTATGTGGATAGATCTTCTTGATCACCCAAGCATGTCTTGCTTTCATAAGACAAAACAGAATAATAAAATAGTTCTTCTGGAACTGGGGATAGATCTTCTCGATCACCCAAATATATATTGCTTTCATAATACAAAAGATAGAGACAATAGAAATGAATGTAAATAATTTACCTACACTTTTTGTCTTTTTCTTTCTTCTCTTTTCCTCTTCTCCTTTCTTTTCTTTTCTTTCTCTCTCTTCTTTCTCTCTCTCTCTCTCTTTTTCTCTCTCTTCTTTCTCTCTCCCTCTTTTCTCTCTCTTCTGTCTCTCTCCCGCTTTCTCTCTTTCTTCTCTCTCTCTTCTATCTCTCTCTTCTTCTTTCTCTTTTTTGTTTTTTTTCTCTTCTTTTTTTCTTCTTGCCACTGACATATATAGGAATTTTGAGGCGGCTCATTCACCATGAGATAAGGTGAGTCACGACCTCATAACATTTTTTTTCTTTTTTGGGCTTAAACACTAAAAAAAAGCTAACCCGAAAGGCTTGGTAAAAAGCCCACCACAACAAGAAGCTTGAGTTAGTGAGGTGAGGACACCTTTGTTTGCTGTTTCACGTGTTGCTGTAAACAATGTAGAGCTTGTGAAAAAGGAACATAGTGTTTCTCTTCCTCATTTTTTTTTTTTTGGTCTGAATTTCTTTTTCTATTTCCGTTTTTCTTGCTTTGTTATTAGCTCCCGGCGGAGTAGCCGGACAGTGTACGCCCGGTCAATAACCAAGTTGACCTTCCAAAATAAAAAATATAAAATTCACGATGAAGCTTTATTCAATTAATGTAAGTAGTAGATCTGGACAATGCTACGTAGCATCTTACGTAAGCAAACAAAATATGTGTTTTAATAATATTCGTATAGAAATAGTTCGAAAATATATATATATATATATATATTTATAATAAAAAATACTTATATAATAACTGCCGAGAAGAAGATGCCTGCCCAGATAGATAGAAATTACAGAACGGTTCGTGATTCTCTCCCGCTTTAATCTCCACATTCCAGCGGAAAGTTCATTACACTAAACAGCCTGTTTGGAATTTGAGAAAGAGATGAAGAAAAAATATTTTTTATTTTGTGTTTAGTTTTATAAAAAGAAAAAAAAGTAAAAAAATAAGAGAGAGAAAGAGGGAAAGTGACTATTTTTTTTCTTTTTGTTCTCCCATTTTTCTTTCTCTTTTCTTTTCCTTTCTGAAATAGAATCAAAGAGAGAAAGGAAAGAAAAAAATAGCTGAATAATCTTGGATATCCTGTGTTACAACTATCTAATTAAAATGCAGAACGTGCTTGGAGTTTCTCTTATTGCTTTACCTTCCCTTGTCGCTTTGTGTGTTCTTTTGGGTCACCCATATTACAGAAGCAGATCGATCTGTATACTCTTCTTTGGTTCCGTTTTCTGTAAATCTGCACTAACTTTTTGTCCAACTTTCGTATGATGATCTGTTTTGTAAACCCACAAGTCGAATTTAGACTCTTTTTGGAACTTTGATAGTTTGTCTCTTGAAATTCTCTGATAGATAGATGTTCATGGAGGCACTTGTCCATGGATTTTCTGGTTCTGTTTTGGACCCAAATCATCATGGCTACGTGGATCTTCCTCCATCTTTGGGTGTGAGCTCCGACGAAGATGCGTCAGAGGAAGGGGACTCCTCTGATGCAACTCTTAAGTTGATACACCAGATGCTTATGGAAGAAGATGACTTGGAGAATAAGCCTTGCATGTTCCAACAGTGCTTGGCTCTCCAAGCTACTGAGAAATCCTTCTACGATGTTCTTGGTGAGAAGTACCCGCCATCGCCCAATCAACACCGTCCGTTCAAACTTGATCGGGTTGCTGAGAGCCCAGATCATAATTCTTCTAGGACCTGCAGTAGTGAAATTAGTAACAGTTCAGCTGCTTCTGTCAACTTCATCGAGTCCAATTCGATTCATAATCAAGAGAAACTCGAATGCTCTTTTTATGCTGACCACAGCACCTTTGAGTCCATTTTGCGGTCAATCAGCTCTTCAAATGGCTCCAGTGGTGACGATGGGGATGGGTCAGTAGACTACTCTCTTGTTAGACCATTTACCATTCCAGATTCATCCAAGGAGAGCCAACCCGTGTGGCTGTTCCGGGGAGTAGAAGCAAAAGTTGCAGAGGGAAGCACTTGGAAGGTTGTGGCCGAGGCAGAGAAGAATAGGAGGGACCAATCACCAGATGGGTCAACGGAGAAGAAAACTCATAATCGAGGGGATGGTGATTTAGATGATGTTCGGAGAAGCAAGCAATTGGCTACTTCTGCTGAAGATTCCGATGGCCAATTTGAGATGTATGATAAGGTGTTACTCTATCCTGGCTTGAATTCATGTCCTGATGATGATGACGATGCCTCCCAAAATGGGGCAGGCAAGAAGTTGCAGGAGAATGGGCCGACGATAGGATCGAACAGAGGAAAGGCACGTCGTAAGAAACAAGGCAACAAAAAGGAAGTGGTGGATTTGAGGAGTCTCCTATCTCAGTGTGCACAAGCTGCTGCAAGTGCCGATATCAGGACTGCCAATGATTTCCTGAAGAGGATCAGGCAACACTCTTCTCCTTACGGTGATGGCACCGAGAGGTTAGCCCATTACTTTGCCAACGCACTTGAGGCACGCTTGGCTGGCAATGGAACAACACTCTATACTGCTTTTACTACCAAGACGATATCAGCTGCTGATTTCTTGAAAGCTTACCAGGTATTCATCAAAGCATGCCCTTATAACAAGATGTCCAATTTGTTCGCCAACAGATCAATTGCGAAATTAGCTCAGAAAGCAGCGAGGCTTCACATAATCGATTTCGGTATCCTATACGGCTTCCAATGGCCCTGCCTCATCCAGCATCTCTCCGTCAGACCTGGCGGGCCTCCTAGGCTTCGCATTACCGGAATAGACTTTCCCCAACCGGGTTTCCGGCCTGCCGAAGGGCTTGAGGAAACAGGACGTAGACTAGCTACTTTTTGCGAGCGATTCAACGTCCCATTTGAGTACTCTGCCATAGCAAAGAGATGGGACGCTATTGAACTTGAGGATCTCGAGATTGACAGAGATGAGGTGCTCCTCGTAAATGGTCTGTGGCGGCTGAGGAATGTACCCGATGAGACGGTGGTAGGGAAGAGCCCACGGGATGCTGTTCTCAGCCTAGTGAAGAGGATCAACCCGTGTATGTTTATCCAAGGAGTTCTTAACGGAGCTTACAACGCGCCCTTCTTTGTCACGCGATTCAGGGAGGCGCTTTTCCATTTCTCTGCCGGGTATGATATGTTTGAGGCTACTGTACCACGCGAAGATCCGGAAAGGATGCTGATCGAGAAGGAGATCTTTGGAAGGGAGGTTATGAATGTGATAGCATGTGAGGGTACCGAGAGGGTTGAAAGGCCCGAGACATACAAAAAGTGGCAAATTAGAAACGTGAGAGCTGGGTCTAGACCACTGCCTTTGAATCGGGAGATCTTGAAGGATATAAGGGCTATGGTGAAGTCACATTACAATAGAGATTTTGTGGTGGATGAAGATGGTAACTGGATGCTGCAAGGATGGAAGGGTCGAATCATCTATGCTGTCTCCTGTTGGAAGCCTGTCATTTTATGATATGGGGTCACAAAGAAGGGACTCGTGTGATGATCATGAGAATCTAAAGTAAAACTTAGAACCCCCTGATTTGTAAAGTAGTGCCCTAGCAGGTACTGCTTACCTGTATCTTTTGGGAATGTACTTGATATCTGGCCTTTATGGGCAGTTTATGTATAATGCCTGTTCTGTGCACCACTACTGTCTCTGTTTTCCCTTGGTTTTATATATAATTGTTTGTTTTTCACTCAATAACGAGGTTGGACCAAGACTCGTGATCTGGGTGGAGTTGAATTACTAAAGAGGTCGTTACTAAGTGTCACAGGTCAGATCCACACCCGAAAAGATTATTTATTCCCTGCACTTGCTTATATGCCCTGCACCTTCCTAGTACACACCCATGAGACCACAGTCCAGAGTCTCCCCTACACGATTCTTGGTGCCCTCACCAAGGGACCGATGTGGAACCCGCCACATGGCAGCACCCCAGGTTGGATCTAATATCACTCATCATGGGTCAATTTTGCACCTAAAAAGACAAGGCACATTTAGGGTTTCTTGCACCCGCTTATGTCCGATACCTTTTTAGTACATGCCTGAAGTGGGACCCAACATAAGCCCACACACAACCACGACACTAGACCTTGCTACCACTTCCTATTCTTCCAAATAATTTGTACAAAAAAAAAATCTCATCAAAATAATGTGACAATTATATTTTTGTAATTAAGAACTTTCATAACAAGCGTTTTTAGGATACATTAGAGATTAAAGCTCTATAGGAAGGAGGGTAAGTCGAACCCATAACCTCAATCATGAATGAGAGTGCCACTATCACTAGGCTAACTTTTCTCCTCATCATGATAGTGTTTTGGTTTTAAGTAAATAGCTCTAATTCAACAATATTATTATGTATGAAAAAGCATTACACTTATTCACCCTATAAAATTCTTCTCACTCACTAGAGTTGATGATTCATAAGTTGTGCTGCTATCGTTAATAAGAACGAGCATAATCCACTTCAATGTTGTTGGCAGCTTGATATCTTAATATAAGCTAAAAGATTCATATGAACAGTAGTTTCCCAGCTAATAATTAAGAATGAACATACTCAAGAGAAGGATTACTAATTCTGGTTGGGCGTCTCTGTAGTGGATCTTTGCTTATCTATTTAAATCCACTGTGACCTTGAGCAAATGACTGGAGGTGAAACCTAAGGCTGAGTAGGTTGTGACCTCAGCAGTGCATAATCCAGTTCAAACTCGTGTGATTTTTAGGGTCAAAGCTCTAGAGAAGGGCGAAGGGCAAGTCCAACCTATGACCTAAGGCGTGGGTGGGGGCACCGTTTACAAATGGGCTAATCCAGTTCCTCTCAAAATTGTGCCCCTTTCCACGCACTTACAAACATCAATACGCTTGCGCAACAGAGAACAAAGGAAGCTGACGACCTCACACTCGTCGCCAATGGCAATCACCAAAAGACCTTCCAGATCAAGCAAACACTAGCAACCCCAACCATGTACTACTGATGGATGCCCCCACAATGGTTAGACAGGTTATAACTGTTCTCCTTCTTCACATCTTTCCCCAACTGGTAATCTGATGCAGCTTACAAGAGATACAGAACAAAAGATCTAATTACTATTGCCCCGGAGCATACATCAGCTTAACTCTGTTGATATTATAATGTCTTCGCTGCTGTAAGGGGATAATAATGAGAAATAAAAAGCATATCATCTCGTCGGACATTCCAAACTGAGATCCTTTTTCCTTCATACTTCCGATTTTACCAAGCACTTATAAATGTAATACAGATACAGAATTGAGGGCATGGGAGTTACTTCCACATAAACTGCATTCAAGGGGAACTCTTAATCATTTCAGCCTCTCCAGACAGTCTGGAGTTTCACATTAAAGATAATCTAGCAATTATAGAAGTTAAACAGATAATATCCAAGTTCATAAAAAAAAAAAAAACGTGAACGGGATTGATTGTGACTTGCTGAATGGAAACAACACACACCACTTAAAAAGAAAGTTACCCCTATGGTCTGCAACAGCTAATGACAAAGCCCTTCAAAAAGATCCAGCTTCTTCTGCTAGCGGATCAAATATTTTGGACCCAAGCAAACACTAGGCAATCCATGTAAACTACATGAATGCAAGCCACCCACCCACATGGATGAGTAAATAAAACAACAAAGACTCATCAAAATGTGCAGTTCTAGTTTTAAGAAACACTCGTAACCTATGCAGTGAAACATTACTGGATACAATAAGACCAACAGTTTGCTTTTTGGATGCTTTTAACATTCGAGCCAAGTAATTCGTTGGGGTTGATCACCAGGAGGTAGCAAAAAAAAATACTACAACAATTATTCCACATCATTATGAAACTCTGATTGTATTGTCAAATTAAGTTAAAATCATTGTAATCATTGTAAACCCGATGTCAAACACTATTCAGACAAAGATGGTGCACAGAAAATAGTAGCATCCACGGATTGGTAGAGTCATGAATAACATAATGGAAGTTCAATTCAGGTTTTCAAACAAAATAACAAATAGAAAATTGCTAATTAAAGATAAAAATTCAATGCTAATGATACGCTTACAAGAGGGTTAAAGGTTACAACTATCCTTAAAACTTTAAAGTATTATATATACATATCAAATTCACATGACTCTGAAAGGAATCACCTGATAGTACTCACTCTCTTTTCTTTTGACCTTTTGGAGGTCTTAGAACACTCCAGTCCAGCTTTTCACGCTTTGATTGCTTGTGAGAACTTCGACTATTATTTGATGATGATTCTTGATCACCTTGAATATTTTTCTGTGATTTCTTTGGATAATGTGTTTCAGAGACTACTTCAGGTTGCTTCCGTTTAAGTTCACCATTGACATCATTGTCGAAACTATTTAGTTTCAAATTCTCCACTCCATCTTGTGTGGACCCGTTTTCTCTGTAACAATGAAAAGAGAGAATACTTAGATGTGTAGGTAAAAGTTAGAACGATTCAGAGAACTTAGGTCAATATGTGTGCGTGAATCACATATCTATCTATTATTTAGTGTGCAACATACCCAGCATCATGCCATCTACGACATTATAGTATCATCCGTAACTCTACTGTAAATTGCTTCAAACAGGTGATTAAATCATGTATTTTAGGGAGTCTGACACTTAAAGAGTCTCACACCTACTATTGGCCTACTTGTGTGCATTCGGTAAGTCCTTGAGAAAGATTTTACAGACTGGACTAAAATGGTTGATCATTCTAAAATTAGAATTCAACTCCTACAGCATATACAACCCATGGCATAGATAAGTCAAGGGACTGAAGTAACTTTCTACCGTGTGTTCGTAGTGTCATTAGTGTCTTCCAGAAGGTACCTTATCTGCTACATACGGAATTGACTAAAACACCATGAACCTATAAAATTTAGGATTGCCTAGACAAATTGACTAGTTAACCCAACCAACTCAACACCTCAACATAAACAACAAGGCTATAATCTGGGCAAGCTATTAAAGTCCTGCTTTACCATTACATCTTTTCTGTTCAATAATGCCTTGGAAGAAAAAATGGCTTTCTTCTTAAGCTTGGCTCAACAATCCCATACTGAGAAGGTTTCAGCAATTTATTTTGGATAGATTCCTTATCACTTTTAGATCTTCCTTGCAAGAAAATAGATGCTCATAAATATATAAAGACCGAACTGTTATAGAGCCAACCATGTGACCTCTCAACTTTCAGGTGAGGAAATACCAGAATGATAACATGACAAGAGTACTTAACAGGGTCTACGCACTCACCTATCAGAAATTCCTCCATTTGGATTGCCAGAACATGTGGTAGAGGCTTCTGGTTGACAAGGATTTATTGCTTCTTCATTCAATTTCTACCAAGATAAGGCTTCGAAATGAGGAGAGCAAAATCCACAAGTACACAGAAAGTGAAATAGTCTTTTGAAAAAAAAACCTTTCAGCCTACTCAATCCTTATACTCACATCAATAGAAGGATTAAAACTTTGAAATGACATCCGGCCTTTTATTGCCCCTGGATGGGGATCACCTTCTACAATCACAATGCTGCATACAAAGATAGCCACGGTAATTCAGAAAATTTTCTACAAAGAAAAGGAGGAATCAATCAAATGAGCAGTGCAGAATGTAGTAGGCTAGCAGCAGCTAATGAACACAAACCCCAAATGGTTGGGATAAGGCATCACTGACAACATTAATAACTTCGATCACCATCATATATGCTGGTTTCAGTTGACAGGAGGGATTTTGATACAAGAATCTACAACAAGCAGAGGTGATATAACTAAGACATTCCAAAAAACTACCTAGTGTTCATGTGCACGAAGGCAGGATTCGTGAAGATGAACCAAGGTATTGGAAGTTGTCTCAGTCTTGGCAGACTCAGAATGGAATTAGTAAGACAAAATCCACTAGTACACAAGCAATGCTCAAAAATATCCAAAAAGATATGAAAAGACCAAAAATAGTAGAAAGAATATGGTCCAAAAGCCATAACAGGCACTATCTAGCTGGTTATAGGAAACATGCCAGGGCTAATAACAATCCATATCATCACCCATAATGTTGTCTATGTTTCCAAATAGCGCTCAAGTTTGTATTGATATAAAATTAAACTAAAAAATAACAGAAAAACATTATATCAATACAAACTTGAGCGTTATTTGGAAACATAGACAACATTATGGGTGATGAATCTCACTATATTCCACAATAATTAATCACAAAAACAGCAGGAATTTTTTTTTACTTCATTAGCAACATTGCTTTATGTAGTTATAAAAAGGAATAATTTCAAAAATGATGCTTCAAATTCTTCTTTTGATAAGTAAAAGCTGCATTCTTGTAAAACAGCATTGTCATATCACTATGAATTTTTCATGAAAAAGGGCAGTCTAGTCCATGAGGCTCCCACCACTGCAAGGTCTATGGAGAGTTAGATGTACATAGCCTTGCCCCTATGTGTGGTGGAAAGACTGTTTCTGTATTTTGAATCCATGATGTCCTAGTTGCAATGGAGCAACCTTACCACTGCCCCAAGGCCAGCCCTCATTTTTTATTCTTTACTTAAATATAAGAAATAGCATTTATAGAGGTCTGCGCATAAAAACATGCATCTCTGAGCCTCTGCATAAATAATAGTAGTTAGGCTACTATGCTAGTCTACTTATTGCATCATCAAGCCTTTTCTCATAGGCATTTCAAGCGCTTCTCTAGATTGATACAACAGGAAATCTGAGATGCCGTGAAGAAGAAGGACAAGAAGAATTAACATTACAGCCAATTTTTTTTTTTCATTTTTGAACTTTGATGAGTATATAGGAAGAGGCATGCAAACCATTAACATCTGCAAGCATCCCGCCACAGGTACTAGCATGATCAGATACATATGTAACTTCATCATGTCACTGATAAGGAGAAATGGCCCAAGACAAAAGACAAAAGACAAAAGACATATCAGCAATGCCGAATGAGTTACTAATCAGCTTACAGTCTTGAGCAATACATATTGGGCAATATCCATCAGAGTCAAGCACAGACTGATGATTTGAACCTTTTACATAAACACATTCAATTACGAAGTTTCCCTTGGAAATTACAATTGTGTTCACAAAAATGTTTACCCTATTATTTTTCCAGTGAAGCAATTACTTGCTATCTTAATCCTCTATTAAGTGTCTTAAAATTATGCAGTCTGTAATGCCGAGTTCTCTATTTACAAACCAGAGGAACCAGGAAAGATACAAAAACCAACATCATCCCAAGTAGAATATGAGAACAAGAGGCAGTACACTCCATTTACGGGCATATGATAACAAGAGGTCGCGTATGCCAGGTGCTGCTCACCAAACACACAATGCTAAGAACTAATCCTTGACATGGAGTATAACAAAGGGAGAACCAGAATAGCTGTTAAGGAACCTTTTCTAAGATCAATCCACAACATATTTTAAAAAACCAATTTGCTTGGCAAGAAAACAATGCAACACCACCACTTCAATGTGTTTGTTTGTGTTAGTTTAAAGTAAGGGCTCCACCCCAGATTGTTATACTTATCACCAACTATAAGCCATGTCCTTAAAACAAAACTGTCAAACTACACGACCCTAAAATCCAAGTAACGGGTCAGCATGAGATACTTCACCTAAACAACATGCTTATGCAAAGGTGCAAAATTACATACAACAACGTCAACTGACACAAACTCAAAAAATAAAAACCAAGAAACCCCACAAATGTGAATTAAATTGCACTTCAAGAAGTAAAATATTCACAGTTATCCAGAAACAAATGAAGAAAATAAAGATAGAAGACAAGGAAAGAATACCATTTTTTTATGGTAGCAGAGGATGGGAAGATCCCATCAGGTATGACCTCTTCTTCCTTCTTAAGTTTGTCTTCTCTCTGAGCTGCCCTTTGCATGAACTGTAACAAAGAACAAGAAAATCCAACAATTGAATTCAAGGGTTCACAAAGCCAAAATTATGAACCTCAAAAGTTTGAAGGAATGCATAAAAGAATTCGCATTCCGAAAAATTAAAGAATACCCAGGAAAATTAAAACAAAACCCAGTTCAAATATCTGACAAGTACATCGAATCCGCATAGCAAAATAAAGGAGTTAAAGGTGGGTTGTGCTCTCATTCTTTTACCTTCAAGTTCCTTAGAGTGCTGGATAGCTCGCGCTTGGCCATTGTATTTCTACGAACCACTTTCAAGTCCACCGTAGAGCTCAAAACAATATTGTCCCTCTCTCTCTCTATCTCTATCTACCCGCAAGAGAGGAAGCTTTCCCTGTTTCTACGAGACAAACCAGAACAAGAGACGCCAAGGGTTTTCGGATCAACGCCCCGTTTCAACGTAAAATGACTAACGTGCCCCCGAACCTTACCACACTGTTTGGAATCAAATCCGTGTAGAAATTCGAATTCAAAATGAGAAAGGAAAGGAATGGATTTTTAAGGCATTTGTTTTTTTTGTGATCGGATATAATTGAAATTAAAAAGATTAAATTTATGAGGATCCTCTGTTTTCTGTTTGATTTGCTTAAGATTTGAAAAGAAAATAATTTTGTAGAGATTAGTTTAACAAATAAAAAAATTTTAAAAAATTGGAAAATATTAGACTTTTTTAAGTTTTAATTTCCATAAAATTTGACCATTTTTAAAGGATTTTAAGATGACTTTTTTTTTTTCTTTTAAATCTAACCAAATCAAAACTCATTTTAAATTCCTTTCATTCTAAACATATCAAATTCCATTTTGAAATCTTAATTGTATCAAATCTCGTCAAATCTCACTCTTTCAAACTCAGTGTTGAAAGTTTGTAACCTACAGTAAAAAAGAAAAAAAATAATGTAAAAAAAATTTTCCTTTCTATTTTTGTTTTGTTTTGACAGCCCGAACTTAAGGCTTGTTTGAAACTTATGAAAGGGAAAGGAAGAGCAAAAGAGAGAGATTATAAAGACAGCAGATATTTTTTTCTGTTTGATTTTGCAATGAAAATAAAAAAAGTTATTTTTTTCTTATTTTAAATTCAAAGACAATAGAAAATAAAATAATAAAGTAACTATTAAAAAAAGAATGTTGAAAGAAAAATCACTTCTTCTTCTAATATTTATTTAGATTTTTTTCTTTTCCTAAACTTTGAATCAAATAAATTAATGAAGGGAAATTATTTTCTTTTCTTTTGCCTTCCTTTCTTCAAGTTCCAACCTGGTCGAGAAGCAAAGTGTAGTTTAGAACTTGATTATTTTTTCTTCTGCTTGTATAAATACAGAAAGAGCGATGAAAAGAAAATATTTTTATTTGGAAGAGTAAGAAAAGGGAAATCAAGAAAGAAATATTTTTATTTTTACAATAAACTCGCAATAATAGGTGAGCACTAATTTCTTTTGATTTTTCTTTGAAAAATGTTCAATTTTTTGGATGAGCAAAAAGTGTAGTGGTAGCACCTTGCCTTCAAACCTCTTTTTTCCTACTTGTTGAACACCCGGATCATTTATTTTTTCTTCTTTTATCAGTTATAACAAATAAATTAGTTATCACTAATATCTTATGATATACACATATAATATTTTTTTCTAATGTTTTTCAACAGTTAGATTTAGTGAAAAAGAATAAACATACTCGTTTAGAACCAGATATTGATAATTGAAATATGAAATATGAGATTAAATATATAAAAAAATCCTATCAAGTTATAAAAAGATAACTCTAAGAAAAATATGAATTTTATTTATTTAGAACTTAAAATTCAAATTTAATTATATGTATTAAGAAATTAACAAATATTAGACTAAAATGGTCACTAGTGGCATTTATAATATGATTTTTTTTTTCCCAAATTTTCACGCTACTTCTCTAAGAAATTCATACTAAATAAATCCTATCCGTAATGTACCACTCTTTTGCCATCATTAAAAGAGCTTAATTTCCACGTGTCCACTTGATACCCATGAGGACTCAAGTTCATCGTCCGATACAGAACATACGAAAGGCTCACCCCAATTCACACCATGAAATGTCCAAAACACCCCTCCACAGACGCAATATAAAGAAGTTCATGCTCTCAGGTCTTTTACTTCTCACAGCCAACAATTGATCGAGCGGTGACCCTCCCGAGTGTCTTGTGATCCTCTATTCTGAACCCGAAGGTTCAATTCGAGTTTCTGATCAAAACCCTAAATTTGATTCATCAGCAGATATTACATACAACATACATATATAGTATATGTATAAACCTGTGCAGTGTACTGTCTTTCTGTTGTTTATCTGGGTCTCTGTTGTTTTCCAAATTCCCAGTCAGTGTTCTGGTAATTGTATAGATACTAACTTTCTCTTGTACGTATAATGGGTTGGTGATGATGATGTTGTTTATGGGATCTTAAATAGAAACTCAATCTTTGTTCTTTGATTCCTTTGTTTGTTTGTTTGTTTGTTTGATTGATTGACCATTCTGTTATTTTGGGTATTGAGTTTGTCAATTGAGATGGTTGTCCGTTGGTGTTGTCGCAGATTTTCAGTGATTTTTTCCTGGGTGGCTTTCTATCATAACCTGTCATCATGGTATGTTAGTGACCGATAATTTATTTCCCTTGGTTTTTGTCTTTCTTGGATAGTTATACAATGATTTCTTTTGAAACCATGTTTGAATTGGCAATTTAATTTGGTTATGTTCACTTTATACTTGAGATACTAGATTGCTTAGTGCGAATGTGGACTGAAGTATGCAGTAGGGTTGTCGCTTTGTGGGGTGGATGAGGTTTGAGGTTTGAGCTAGAAGATAATAAACTGTTTTATGACTTTTCCAACTCCACAAGCCTCAATCACCCCACCCCTTACTTTATTTCTCAAGAACAGTTTTAGGAACTAGTTTACAAAATTTTCGGTGATTTTCAAAAAATGAAACCAGAAAACAAGAAGTGAGACATCAACCAAACGCCGTTTGAAGGGAAAAAGAAGTTCACAAAAAATCATTCACTTTCAGGACAGTAGGCTGAGCTCACTCAATTGGTATATGCCATCTGGGATTATTTTTAAGCCTTGGGTATAGAGATAGTGAACTTCGCAGCTGGTTAAGAGAAGATCTAATGCTATTCTGGAGTTAAATTGACTACTCTTACTGTTGTTTCAATGATTGCAGTATGATGAAGATTATGGCATCCGCAGTTCAACCTTTGAACAGAGTTACCGGTGTTACCCCGTCTCTTTTATTGAAAAGGTTAAGTAGTTTCCCTAACACTTTTACTGGCCAAAGCAATTTGGTTGAAATGAATATGTAAAACTCTCCATCACTCCATCCCTTCGTCATGAAATTTTGAGTATGCATCAACCGATGCCACACTATAGATGTTATTAATTATGTCCTTATATACTCAAGGCTGTTGAGGTACATTTTTTTTTTTTTTTTTTGTTTTTTGTTAAGGCAGGCTGGTGAGGAACATTGCTTTTTGATTAAGAGCTATATCATTGTTATTATGTTGTATTGATTCCCTTGATTGCTATTTTTGGATTTTGTATTTTGTATTTTGTATTTTGTATTTTGTATTTGTGCCTAATTTCTCTCTCTTTCCCTTTAAATTCTGAACCTTTGCAGTCACATCTGGAAAAGGGGGATAAAAGTATGTTTACTTGCTTAACTGGCATCTGCAATACTTTCCTATTATATTCTTTTATTTTTATTAGAAGTAAATTATGCCTTCCATTTTCTATAACGAGATTTGCTACTGCTTCCAGTCATAATGCCTCCCTCAGCTCTTGATCGCCTTGGTAAGTAGAACTTTCTCTGCATAATTCCTTTCTTTGTTATTTGTCCACATTCTAATGCATTTAAGTTTACGGTTTTCATTGGGTTTACATATCATTACTTTAATCAGGAGACTTAATTTTGCTGTGCAGCATATTTACAAATCGACTATCCAATGCTATTTGAACTCACTAACCCTTCTGCTGGAAGAGTTTCTCATTGCGGGGTGCTAGAATTCATTGCAGATGAGGGCCTGATATATTTACCATACTGGGTTGGCTTTTTTCTCTGAATGTCATGGCTTTACTTACTTTGTGCTGATTGTTTACCGCCCTTTTCTGAGTTCCTGTTTATTTTGTGTGCTTAATGGTTTCAGATGATGGAAAACATGCTCTTACAAGAGGGAGGCATTGTGCATGTTAAGAATGCTGGCTTGTCAAAGGGAACTTATGTGAGGTTGCAGCCTCACACCAAGGACTTCATAGATTTAGCCAACCCAAAAGCCATGTTAGTTGATTTCTTTGGCACTGATCTTTCTCTTAGCAGCAATCTTCTCAATTGTTTCATCATGTATCGTTATTTTATGGATTTTTTTTTACATTTTTGCAGCCTGGAGACAACGCTTAGGAATTATTCTTGTTTAACCACTGGAGACACCATCATGGTCACTTATAACAACAAGAGATACTACATTGATATAGTAGAGACAAAACCTTCCTCTGCGATAAGTATCATCGAAACGGACTGTGAGGTGGACTTTGCCTCTCCTCTTGATTATAAAGAACCTGAAAAACCTGCACTATCTACTCTGTCAAATAAGACACCACCAGAAGGTTGTTTTTCTTTGCTTTTTATTATTGTATTTGTGATGGACTTTGATCTTTACTATGTCTCATCACTGTGAAAATGATTCCTCCCAAAAAATTGAATGCAAATCTTCAATCTTTCAGTTCAAGAAGAAGAGCCAGCCAAAAAGATAGCCAAATTCAATCCATTCACTGGCTCAGCAAAACGACTGGATGGAAAACCTTCGGTGCAGTCGGCTGCACCAGTTTCCTCTCCCATGCTCAAACAGCACCAACCAAAGGCTACCAATGGGACTAATGGTTCTGTGTCCTCAAGCTCTTCACGTCAGAAATCTGGGAAGCTTGTTTTTGGTTCTAATGTGGACCAAACTCCAAATGGAACACCCAATGTGTGTCTGTCTTATTTGGTCGAATTCCCCCATTTTTCTATTGCAAATCTCTTTGTGATTCCTAACTTAGACCAGGTAAAGTTGGCTAATATAGCATTATGATTTGAATTTAACTGATTGCATTTTCTTTTGCTTTTTAGGATACTCCAAAGGAAAGCAGTCAAGAACAATCACAGAAGCCAGAAGAACCTAAGTTTCAGGCATTCACTGGGAAGAAGTATTCACTGAAAGATTGATCCTGAAAATATATTATTTCTTTTTAAATTTTGGTTCTCAGATTCCTTTTTGAAAATTGTGATAGATGAGATTCAATTCAGTGGTGGAAGGGTAAGCCTAATTGTCAACTTTCCTACCCTTTTCAAACTTTTGCAGCTAGGATGTATGTATCAAAGTCCAAAATTGTGATGCACATTGACAATTATAAATTACCGGTCGGGCAGGTATTTAATCATTTTGCATTGAAATAGTATATTATATTCCTTTACGGATTTAGTTCTTATATTTGCTGGAATTGCTTTTATTTTACTAACGGTCTCTGTCTTCGATTGTTCTCCATTCTCCTACATATGCAGAAGCTACATAGGTAAATATTAGCTTGTGTTGAGTGTTTTTTTATTTTATTTTCCGTGGGTGAAATCAGTTTTTATGAATGCAATAGATCAGTTCTAAGGAGCAACTAGATGCAGCTCTCATTGTACTACCTGCATGCTAATGTAGCCTTTATATTTAAGCCACTATTTACTCTAATTGAACCATTTCAAATTGATGCAGTTGTATCTTGAAATGCTATCAAAGTAGAAAGTAGAATTACACCCATTAATAATATCTTAGAGAAATCCAAATGTGCCAATGTAGTTCTCCATCTCACTCACTTGAGAGAGAGCGAGAGAGAGGTACATACTTGTCATGAAAGCAAGTAGGAGTGCCACATCCACTAAACAAAACACAAACAGGGATGGGCAGACTCCGAAACAAATTATTCATTTCTTCACCACAACGATTACAGATCCTCACCATGATATCTCAATCGTGCCCTTTTACAAGCCCTAAACTTCTTCTTTTTCAACGGCCTCCCAAGCTCTGGCAATGCTTCCATGATATCGTGAATGCTCTCTATTGCATAATCCACACTTTTTGTTCTGCGATACGCATCCACCTATTCACATCCAATAAGATTGCTGGAGATAATAACATAGATACAGTTGATGCAATACGATAAATAACTCATGGAGGGGGAAAAAATTTAAAAATTCCTTCCCCTAGTTCATGCAAGAATCAAATACCATTAATTAACTTACCAAGACCGTGTGGAGGCCCATACGCTTCCCAGTCTGTATATTACGGAGGTTATCATCGAAGAACAACTGGCGAAAGAAACGAATTTACATTGTTGAAATAAATAGAGCTGAGCCAATAAAATGAGTTAAGGCTGCGCAAAAATTCTGAAAAAAAAAAGAAGAAAAAAAAAGGTAGACTAGACTAAAGTAAGAAAATAAGTGGTCATAATGATCAAAACCCGGTTAAAGACAGGTGGAAAGATTCAGAAAGTATTATATACAAGAATAGTTAGGACAATCTAAAGATTCAGAAAGTATGATATGAAAAAAAAAAAGGAAGGTCCTGTTTTCTTACTGTTTTCTGAGGATTGATGTTGGCTATCTTGAGAGCTTGTTCAAAGGCAACCTCAGAAGGTTTGCAGACAATTCGAGTCTTTGGAAGCACTGCACTAGGTTCACAAGAATTGTCGATAATATTATCGGTTCCAGAGCTGGGATTGCTACACAGTTTTGGCCCACTGAACAACCCATCATCCTCCTCAACATCAGATCTATTGCTTTTGTTAATGGGATTCAGAGACTCAAAGCATATAACTTGTTCAAAGCAGTCCTCTAATCCAAGCCTGCCAAGAACTTTAGCAATATGCTCTTTATTTTCATTTGAGAAGATCTGTGGCACGAACACAAAAACTTTGTTGCAGGAAGCAAGCCTCATAGCTTAACAAGTAATATTCTGTCTACACACTGGTGGGACAAGAAACCTGCAACTTTCCGAATGAGCAGACTCTGTAGAAGACCTTTCAGAATTGGATCTGGTTCTAAGTCCTCATAGGGTAATCTTCCATAAACAAAACTGTAAAACACATAGTGTGAGATCATTTCAATTTCATCCAATAAAATTAGAAGGGAGAATAAATAGTATGCGAGTAGTAACCTATGGTAATCATCATAATCGAAGTCATAGCCAAAAGCCTGGGAGGAACAGAAAACATCTGATTAACAGAGTTGCATAACAGCATGATCTTGTTTTGATAAATCAAATATATATATATATTCTTTTGATAAAAGCTTATAATAAAAAAGTTTAAAACTATACCCTGAGACCAGCCATCGTTGTTCCATAATCTTTTTCCAGTTGATAATCCATTTCATCGACTTTATCCTCCTCGATGCCAAGCTTGTTAATCATGAATTCTAGACAATAGCAAAAATGGAGAAGTGTCAATTCCAATAAACCCGAAGACTGAAAGCTGTCATACAATAATTAGGGTGGTGAAAAATGGATAATTGCCTGACCTCTATTGTTCATGTAGATATCGTCAGCAAAACCAGAACCAATGGGATAAAGGGTATCATCGACATCTGAAAACAGACATAAAGAGTAAGTATGATCCATTCCAAATTCATGGAAAATTTGATTGGAGTAGAAAGGCCTACCAAAGAGAAGGCATTCATATTTCGGCTTAGGATCCGGCTGGCACAGCTCTTCATTCTCCATCTTGACCTAAGCTACTTCACACTACAGAAAAGTGGAAATTGCACTCAATGTAACATAAAAACAAACACTTTGCATCTCTACAAAGAAAGTAAGGTTGTGAAAACAATGGGTTTTTACACGAATGCTTCTATTTTGCATTGAATTCTGCCTAAATAAACAACTCAATGCTTCTATTACACAAAAAGAAAGTGATGACTGTGGCTGAGAACTAAAGTATGAAGTTAGATGATTCAAATGCCTGTAGTGACACACAAGAGAATGGAAGCACTATAAAATCTTTACCATTTTTTTGTCATTTAGTAGGAAATTGATACAAGTTGAAGGTAATGTAAAAGCCAGAAGTTGGCATTTCTAAAGGGGAAAACCCACCATGGAAATGTTTCATTTCGTAGCTTTCCCATCATTAAATACATACATGAGTTTGGGTGCCTCTGTACGTAAGAGTGAAGTGATTACAAGTAACTTCTGCAGTCTTTAATTTCATTCTTATGTTTAAAACCCATTACAGGTCACATGACTACGTGAGCCTTAAACTACAAATACCCTTCTGGGAAGTAAGTTGTGATACACGCAAAAGGGTTATCAAAATGATGTACAAAATACAAGGGCAAAACTTGGGCATAGAAATCATAGGATGAAACCTTCTATCAAGATACATGGGAACCATGCAAGCTTAGATTATACATCTCTGAAACAAGAAAAAAACAAATTAGACAGAGAAAACGGAAAATAACAGCACCATTCAAAAGAAGTCTCAAATGCAAACCTAATATCTGTACCAGCAAAAATAACTAGACTCCAACAAGTCACAAGAAAAATCCAAAAGGTCCTTACACTAAAACTCAACATTACCTGATCCCAATTGGCAAGGTCTGCAAAGAGAACAACAGAGAGTTTTAGAGAGAGAGAGAGAGAGAGAGAGAGAGATGTCAAAAGAAAGGCAAACCATTTGAGAAAAATTGTTTAGGTTAGAAAGAGATACTTCATTGGTTATAGGCTTAATATGAATAGGCAAAGAAGTGGTTTGAACGTTTTGACTTTGGAAGGCAAAGTCAAATGGGGTTAGAAAGCTGAAAGCTGACCCGAAAAAGGCCAAACGCTTTTATTTTAATATGGGCGAATTATGTGCTGACACGTTGCCGTTCCGTGCGATGTGAGGAATAGTGGCGTAAATTACACCAACCTCCCTCATCTTCCAGCCTAAAACGCCAAAAACGTCTCAAAGTCTCAAGTCCCGAAAGTCACACTAAACACTCGTTCCTCATCTTCCAGCCTAAAACGCCAAAAACGTCTCAAAGTCTCAAGTCCCGAAAGTCACACTAAACACTCGTTATCTATGGCATGGAACCCCATTCATTACTCAACAGTTGTGTTTGACCAACAAATTTTGTGAGTGTGATTTGTGCTTGGAATGACCAACCTTATTTTTAGTAGAAAGTTGATCTGCTGTTTAAGCCAATATTCAAGAATAGTTAATTTAATTTAGCAAAATGATAATAAAGAAATTTTTACAAAAACACTTGCTGTTGGCACAATGAGGAGACTTTTCTATCTTCATTTTTTTTTTTTTTTTACCAGGTGTTCTAGTAGCCTTGTGTATACCTCGATTAATTCTAAAATATGTGCAATGTCCTTCCACATAAACCGAATAAATATCAAATCAAGAAGCCTAAGATGAACTTAAGAAGTTAATAAGACCCTAAGTGAGCATATGCATAACAACCCCACTAGTAGCAGAGGCTCACATGTAAGCTTCACTTACAAATTTTTAAAAGTATGTTAATGTAAGATAGATGAAATCAGTCACGTGTCCATTTTGAATTCTAATTTGTCACAGGGCATTCATTAAACCATTGAATGTAAAGGAAGAAAAGGTAGCAGGTGGAAGAGGACATTAAACATTGGAGAGATGTTACGACAACCGTAACAAGTGGGTCACTTGACGTGACAAACATTCATTGATTATGTTGGACAGCTCCGTAACAAAATTCTAAAGATTAACAAGGCAAGTTGGAGATCCACATCCACTAAACAAAACACAAACAGGGGATGGGAAACTCCGAAACACATTATTCCTTCTTCGCCCCAATGATTACAGAGCCAAGCTCTCACCGATATCTTAACCGCATCCTTTTCTGAGGAACAACCATCGTTCTTTTCAATAGCCTCCCAAGCTCTGGCAATGCTTTGCTGATTTTGTGAATGCTCACTAATGCATGATCCACATCTTTTGTTCTGCGAGAAGAGCCCACCTACACAAATACACTAAAATTGATGAGGATAATTAGGACGATAAAACTCAGGCAATAATATTGATGAATAATTGAGGGGAAAAAAACCGAAGAGAAAAAAAAAATCCATCCTCTAGTTCAAGCAAGAATCAAACACCACTAACTTACCCAGACCGTGTGGAGGCCCATACGCTTCCCAGTCTGTAAATTACGGATGCTATCATCGAAGAACAACTAGCGAAAGAAAAGAATTTACATTGTTGAAATAAATCCAGCTGAACCAATAAAATGAGTTAAGGCTGCACAAAAATTCTGAAAAAAAAAAGAGGAAAGACTAAACTAAAGTAAGAAAATAAGTGGTCATAATGATCGAAAACCCAGCTAAAGATCCCATTGTCTTACTGTTTTCTGAGGGTTGATGTTGGCTATCTTGATAGCTTGTTCAAAGGCAACCTCAAAAGGTTTGCAGACAATTGGAGTCTTTGGAAGCACTGCATTAGGCTCACAAGAATTGTCGATAATATTCTTGGTTCCAGAGCTTTGATTGCTACGTGGTTTTGGCCCACTGAGCAATTCATCATCAACCTCAGCATCAGATCTATTGCTCTTATTAATGGGATTCAGAGTCTCAAAGCATATAATTTCTTCAAAGCAGTCCTCTAATCCAAGCCTGCCAAGAACTTTAGCAACATGCTCTTTATTTCCATTTGAGAAGATCTGTCGCGTGAACATAAAACCTTTGTTATAGGAAGCAAGCCTCATAGCTTAACCATACATGTCTGTACACTCGGTAGGACAAGAAACCTACAACTTTCCGAATGGGCAGGCTCTGTAGAAGACCTTTTAGAACTAGGTCTGGTTTTAAGATCTCATAGTTTAATCTTCCATGAACAAAACTGTAATACAAATAGTGTGAGTCTGCGAAATCGTATAGATTTCATATAATAAAATTACAAGGAAAAATAAATAGTAGGGGAATTAATGTAACCTATGGTAATCATCATTATCGAAGTCATAGCCAAAAGCCTGGGAGGAAGAGAAAACATCTGATTAATAAAAATTGCATAACAATATGATCTTGTTTTGATAAATCAAATAATATTATAAGAAAAAAGATTAATGCATACTCTGAGACCAGCCATGGTTGTTCCATAATCTTTGTACAGTTGAGCATCCATTTCAGGGACTTTATCCTCCTCTATGCCAAGCTTTTTAATCATATATTCTAGACAATGGCATAAATGGAGGAAGTCAATTATGACCGAAAGCTGTCATGCAATTAGGGGATAAAAATAGATAATTGCTTGACCTTGTATGTTAATGGTGATTTGTTCAGACAAACCAGAACTAAAGGGATAAAGGGTATCATCGACATCTGAAAACAGAAATAACAATTATCATGATCCATTCCATTCAATGGTAGTCCCAATTCATGGAAAAACTGATTGGAGTAGACAGGCCTACCAAAGAGAAGGCATTCATATTTTGATTTTGGCTTTGGAACCTGCTGGCACCGGTTTTCATACTCCATTTTGATCCAAGAAACTTCACACTACAGAAAAGTGGAAATAGCACTCAGTATAAAGATAAACGCAGACACTTTGCAGCACTAAACGATGGGCTTTGACACATTTTTTTCCCGCATTTGCATTGAATTCTACGCAAATAAACAACTCAATGCTTCTATTACACGGTTTATACGGCATGGATTAAAACTAAAGAAAGTGATGACTATAGCCAAAAATAAATTATGAAGTTAGATTATTCAAATGCATGTATTTGAGAACAGAATGGAAGAACTATAAAACAAGTTGAAGATAACATAAAACCCAGAGATTGGCACTTCTAAACAACAGAGATCAGACTTACTCTCAAAATTACCCAGAAAGAGGGTGAAAATGCAGGAAAAAATCTCATTAATTAGGAAAATTACTAAAAGTTCCAATGAAAGAAGTACAACCGCAATGTGAAGTGTACAAAATCTTTTATTGAAAGATTTTCATCACTCATCAAGGAGACCAAACTTATAAAAATTCAGGAACTGAAAGTCCCCCAAATCCGCCCCTTTTCCAAGATGAGTTTCAAAGATTTAGAGGGAGCTTTGCTCCGAAACTCAGATTTCAACTTATCTGTAACTTTGCCATCATTAAATACATACAAATACTTTAATTTGCAGTTGGTAAGAGTGAAGTGATTACAAGTAACTTCTGTAGTCTTTAATTTCATTCTTATATTTGACACTCCTTACAGGTCACAACAGAGCCTTTAAATTACACATTCAAATACCCTTTTTTGGGTAAGTTGTGAGTATATATCAAGGATATAGCCATGGGCACACAAAACGTACGATGGGAAACTTCTATCTGAAGGGAACCATCCTAGCTTAGACTATACATATCTGAAACAATAATTAACAAAGTAAACAGAGTAAAAACAAAATAACAGCACCATTCCAAAGAAGTCTCAAATCCAAATATAATATCTGCACCCAACAAAAATAACTTGAGACTCCAATAAATTACAAGAATAACCCAGAAAATGTATTACTCTAGAACTCAACATTACCTCATCCAAATGGGCAATGTCTGCACAGAGAGCAACAGAGAGTTTTACACAGAGAGAGAGAGATAGAGAGAGAGTATAAAAAAAAGACAAAGCATTGAAGAAAGAGTGTGATGGGGATGGGAGATTAATAAATAGGCAAAGAAAGTGGTTGAACGTTTTGATTTTAGAAGGCAAAATGTAACGGGGTTAGAAATAGAAAGCTGAAAGCTGACCCTAGAAAGACGCGGCACGTCTATTTTGTATTGGCGAATTAAGTCCCGACACGTTGTCATGTCGTGTGACGTGAGAATCTGTCGCGTAAATTACATCAAACCTAAAATGAAAAAGGCCTCTCAAGTCTCTAAAATAACACTAAACGCCTATTATTTTGAGATCTAGGGCATGGAACCCAATTCATTAATCAACAGTTGTGTTTGACCAATATATTTTTGTGAATGTGATTTTCTTTTTGAAAATAATTAATTTTATTCTTAATAGATAGAGGATCTCCTATTTAATCCAAAATTCAAAGATTGTAAGTGTAATTTATCAAAAAATAATAAAAATATTACTCTCACCGCTTACCACATTCGACCACAAAGAAGAGAAGAATTAATAATAGCTCAAAAAATGGTCAAACCCTTTGGAGTCTGAACACACATGTATACTATATAAATATATATATATAGAGAGAGAGAGAGAGAGAGAGAGAGAGACCTTACCCTTGCACGAGATGATCTAGACAAAGAACGCCTGATTCTCGAAAAGATAATTCTTCGATCGAATGGGTGACTTTGATGAACTAATTAATCTTCATATTATTGTTGGAGTGGATAAATTATGCAGATATTAACATGCAATATTTTGAAAACAAGAAATAAAAATCTAGATAGTAATATGATTGGATTTCTAGAGTGTTAGCACATATTAAACCCGTGATGTTATGTAATCAAATCATTTGAGAGTTGCTCACTTACTACTAGGCTACCACAATTTTTAGTGGTGAAGTTGGATTGAAATTAAGATATACAAATTATTTTTGGGGTGGACTCGACGAATTTGTAAACAAATGAAAGGTATGCAGGATGACTAATGTAATCTATATCTATTGATTATATATCCACATATATCCTAGTTTAGACGAACATTACCCTTGAATCAATTTAGTAGTTCAGTCGACTATTTTAACAACTATATTAAAAATAAAAATATAAACTCAATTGATGTTTCTAGGAGCTACCACTTGCATAATAAAGTTGTTGAAATTGTACCATCGCATAAAGTATCATGACAAGATTTGAATTCTCTCCATTTTATAATTTGAAATTGAGATATCCAAATCAACTCATCTGAACTCTTTTTTTTAAAATTAATTGATGTGTCAACACCTCAATTAACGGAATGAAAATCTCTATTTCAAATTATGGAATGAAAAGAATTCAAATTCATCATAACGTGTGTGCTCTCGCAGGGAGTTTAGTTATTATCGTATTTTAGTTTTTTGTTTTTGTGGTTTTCCAAACCAGAAAAGGTAACTTATTGTTTTTTGTGTTCTTTGAAAAACAAAAAATAGAACAATAAAAAGACCATCCTTTGGGAGTTTGGTTATTATTCCGGTTTACTCTTTTTTTTTTTTTTTATATAAGAAATTTTTAGGACTTTTTAGGACGGTTTAAAGTGCGACACATCCTCACTTAAACTAAGGTATTGACTTTTATAACAGTATAAATTTTGTGATAACTACCAGGTACATTTATAATAATTCCAATTTATATTTGTGATATCACATATCACATTTATTATAACTATATTTTCTCTATAATCACCTCAATTTTTTAAAAAATTTCTATTAAAAATCCTTCATATTTTAGACTTTTAGGTCCACCTCCGAATTGGGCTCTACTCAGCCTGACCTTTGATCAATGCAGAACTGGATTACGTGTGTCGTGAGTCATACCCTTGAGTTGGGCCGAATAGGAACAGAACATCGATAATTCCAACTTCCAAGAATCCAGACCCAGAATCCATAGGTGACGTACATAATACATATTCAATCGGTTTGTGACGGATTGTCACTGCCTATTTCTGTCTTCTCTTCTTCTTTAGTTTGTAGTCGGAACAATTTCCCGATCGGATTGCTTTCATGTAGAAACCTCACTGTCTTGGCGACGCACATAACCATGGAAACAGCGTTCGTGTTCGGCTACTCAAAAGTAATTCCTCTTGGTAGTGCTCTCTTGGGCAACTACAGGTTTTCTCTCAGACCTTTTGGCAAACACATAGAGGCCCAATTATCAATCAAGAACTCTCAGAAGCAGAAAAACCTCACAACCGCTCATTTGAAATGCTCCTTATCAGGTACATGCAACTATGGAAGCCCATTTCACCCGTGTCCATTGTCATCATCGGCGACAGTAAGGAAAACCCATTCTCGTCAACCAATCAAATGCTCGTATTCAAACACAACCAGCTCAGAGCCAAGGAGCCCATTGTTGAAAAATCTCAGAAACGTCTCACTTGATTCGTTGAAAGCTACCCTTTCTCGGTTAACCCCTATTGACATCTGCAAGTGGTCTTTGGTCTTCTCTATCTCAATTGCGGCGGCAAAATGGTCTGTGAATTTACTGTTCAACCCTTTCTTCTGGATGTATTTCAGCTGGAGTTGGTTGTTCTGGCCATGGTTTGTGGCTGTGGGTCTTGCAGTTTACGGCATTTATTGCCTCCGCAAGCACTTGCGCGGTGATGCTAGTGTATTTGAGCAACTAGCGGTTGTTACTTCGGCGTTTACTTGGCTGACTCTTGTCCCACCTGCCCATTTCAATGGTTACCTTGAAGGTTGGCCTTTTGTGTTCTTTTTCGTGTACCACTATTTCTTTTTCCTCAATGTGAGTGTCCGAAAGCGATTGTATGGCGATTACTTTCTTCGCCAGCACGATCCCAAGTGGGATGTTAGCCTGCCCAATTGGTGTCCCCTTCTGTTTTGTGCTGGTGTCATGGTTGGTCACTGGCTTGCGGCATTTGAAGGACCGGAACTGCACCTCATCCGGGGCGGGTGGAACAATTTATGGGTTTGGGTTTTGATAATGTTAACTCTGTTCGCACAATATCACTCGACATTATATCTTGCAAAGTATTCGGAGAAAGTGATGGTGCCAACAGCAGTTGTGCAATTTGGACCGTATCGGTGGGTACGCCATCCCATATATGCATCTACAATGCTTCTGTTTGTGACTTACTTTGCTGCATTACGGGCACCTATCAGCTTGCTATTTGTTGTGGTGGTTTGTTTGATGTATTATCAGCAGAAGGCAAAATTGGAGGAGGCTTTGATGATAGAAACTTTTGGGGTGGAATACACAGAGTACATGAACAAAGTTCGGCATAAGTTCATCCCTTTTATTTATTAGTTGGCTTCCAGGTGCTCTTTGCCTTTATTTTGTTGTCTGATCAATGTTTGAATTTCCGTTATTTGTTTTGAAAGCAAAATGAAGATGGTAGATTTTGCAGAACATATTGCATCTTTTGGTTTGATCATAGTTTGTTATCTTAGTTGAGGCATTTCCTTCTTTCTTCTGGTGCCTGGGTTTAGACGAGTTTGGATAAGTTGTTTTTCTAATTTTGTGGCTGAGTTATGGTGGGATTAGCTTATGGTACCATCCTTCAACAGTTTTTGAATTATAGAAGGGATTGCCTGTGAAGATGTATTTCTGATCACATATAACTTTCAAATTGCTACCCACTTTTTTTCCAATGCTGTTACTTGCGAGGAATCTGCCACGGTTTTCTGGAAAGACAAGCGTTCAATGGCTTTTGTGTGTTCAGCATATGGCTTGGTCTATATTCAACAGAACATAAGATTTCCTTATCTCCCTTGCTTATCTGTACAGATTGTTGAGTGTATATTTATGATAATGCTCAAATGGTTTAGCTGACCCTGTGGCATCAGATCCTACTGGATTATGGGGTAATGTTATTAAATTTAAGCTTTGGATAGATCATAAGGACAATTGTTTTGCATGTATTTCTTTTTGAAGAAATAAGTATCCCCTGGAGGTTCACCATAGTGTCTGTGACTTGCTTTATCTGGTGCTGTGGGTGAGGGTACAGTAGCACCCCTAGATTTTTGTCCAGCCATGGGTCCAAAGGGCTTGATTGGTGGCGTTGGTTCCTAGGGCATAAAAGAAAATTCCCTCAATCTTGCAACTTTATTTTTTCATTCTTCTATGAATTTTATTATTTTTTTTTTGCTGGAATTCAAAACTCTTTTTTCCTTTCTCTCTAAACTATTATTTCTCTCTCTATGTTTCTTTGGCATGAGCACATTGTGCCTGCCAATCTGAGCATTTCAAGAGCATCAACTCATGCTTCATATATGCTTCAAGCATTTTTAAAGCATTTTAAGCACTACCAATACCGAACAATGACCATAATGAACCAGTTGAAGAATAAATATAAAAATGCAATGTAAATCTATACATTTAACACAGTGACAAACTTTATATACATAAAGTTTTATATTGTTTGGTTGTCAGCAGACTAGTTTTGGGGTTGTCATGGAGGAGAAGCAATAGCTGGTGTGCTGCCGACTTTGGTGGTTGGGGTAGCCATGTGGGATGAGATGGTGGTTGATGAAGAGATAATTTGCTGTTGTGGTAGGAGGTGATAAGTGACGAGATAGAGAAGACGTTAGGTATGCTAGTCACTGGTGCATTGGCAGAGGGTAGTGTTGACCATCATCGCCTTTTTGGTCATCGTCTCCATAGCCTGTCTTGTACATGGTTGTTAGTTCGACTTGTGGCCCTTGTGTTTGGTTGTACAGATATGTTATTTATTGGGGTGTATGGTTTACAGTCGTGAGGCTACTTGTGTTGGATTTACTGCCCTTTAAATAATGTGATGTGACAGGATTTGGTTGTATGTCATAAATTAATAGCGTCATTTCTATACATTTTATATTAAAGGTATCTAACTGATTTTTACTTAAATCAATAAATTGCCAAAATATGCTTACATCAACTTTTCCCCATTAGGCTCATTAATGGTCTTAATGGATGGGTGGTCTCTATATATAGTTAGATAAAGTAGGGGTGTGCACTGCACTTTCAGAAACCACAGATGGTTCCCTGTAATTGGCAGAAACCTCAGGGAAGGTCAGTGTAATTTACCTTTCTTTTTATAAGTTAGTACTTTAATTAAATAACTGAAGGAATCCTGGGATGGTAATTTTGAATCAAAAGAGGATCAGGAATTAGTAAGATTTTGTTCTGATATTTACCTCTTTGATAACTTATTTTATGGTGGTTTCATGTTTCATATCGTGAAACAAAAGATTTCCTGTATTTTAGCTATTTATGCCGCATGGTACCACAACTAAATTTCAACAACTGTTTGTTGGAGAAGCAGGGGTGTGGTGTTTGAATTAGTGTGAGATTGATTTGGAAGATGCCTTTGTCTATTGAAATCTTAAGGGGCCTCTGCAGTTTGGTTGCAGCCTCATTTTGCACCCTCTATATTTTATATGACAAATGCTCCTCATCTGAAGATTGGAGGTTCTCTAGTTCACTCATCTAACACTCTGGATTGAACCCACTCAAAACAATGTCCTATTTTCTCTATTGGTGTTTGTGGAATGAAGAAAAAAAGGCATAAGTTGTGTCAACATCACCTTCAAGTTATAGATGTTCTTTTTTTTTAAAAACAGTAGTACATCAGATTCTTTTCTCCACTTGGGAATAGTATCAATGACATGTCATAGTGCTTGCTATGCCATGTTGATTCCTTATTGAGAGTTGTCATTTCTGTGGTACAATGATTAGATCAAGAAAAAAACGTGAAGTATAAGATTGAGGTTTATGTTGAAGTAGGGACAGTTGTTCAATGTAGCAGTAGGGCTTGGGTTGTTGATCATTAGAATGAGGTTTGACTCTTAAGGCCACCACGGGGTCACGATTTTTTCTTTTTAATATGGAAAACTTTATTATTTCTTGTATTGTACTCTCGCAGTCCCAGTCAAATTGCAGGTGATAATTTTAGGTTTAGCTAAACTTGATGGTATTAAAAATAGGGTATTGTCACAAGATATCTGTAAATAAATTCTGCTTGAAAGTGAGAATGTTGTGACAATAAATAGTGAGACAAGAAAGATGCTGGAAGATCCGTTGGCAGAACTTAGAGGGGGCACCATGACAGTAGGTGTCCAGTTAAGAAAATTTTTTTAGTTGATATTAATTTATTTTTCTGTACTCCTTTTTGTTAAAATTGATCCCTGACCATGGGAATGAAATGTAATTCACTATGTGTGTATCTTTGTTTAGTAGTCTTTTCATACTGGAGCAGTTTATTAAACAGATTCTCTTTACATGTATGATATGTCCTCCATATCATTGAAAACCTTGTAAGTAGATGTCGCAGAATTAATATCCAAGACATTGAAAGCATTGTAAGTAGGTTTCATGGCCTTATCATCTACCAATTAGGAGTTTCTGCCTAAGAGGAAGCAATTTCTCATTAAAAGCTATGTGCATGTAAATTTTGTTATTGATTAAGGAATTAGTATTTGTTCATATAACAGAGAAGCCCATCTAAATACTTGAATGGAGGACACATTTGGGTAGGCCTATTGGACTAGCTGACTAGGGACCTCATCCACGAAGTGAGTTTACTTCCTACAATGTTGCTGCATTATCGTACGTTAGATTCTGGATACCCTTGATGTTGGAACAAGTTATGCAGTTGAAGGTTTGGAAATGCTTTGCTTATATAGTTAGAACTCTTAAGAAATAGTGGCATTCTGTTTTTTTTCTTTTTCCTTTTTTAGTGACGGACCTGCAATGTGCAAAAAGACCATTAAACACCTTTTCAATGGCTTGTGTTTTATTGGAAAACTCCTCCTGTATGCATAAGATCACACATTAGATACTTCTTTTCTTTAATTTCTACATGAGAAAGTCATGAATCTTGTGATAGCAATAATTATGATATTGACTGGTTTATTGTGTTGTGTGTTCAAGTCTGAAGTTTGTCATGCATAATCATTATTCCCTGTAGATGTCTTCACTGTACCTACACAGCCATATCAGTTTTGATATAGGGCTTTGCTTATTATCCTTTTCTTTTAATTTTAATTCCAATTAAATTGGTACTAGATGATGTGATTTTGTTAGTCGTGAATTATTCTTTTAATTTTCAGAAGGATTCAATTGTGTATATTGCACGGAAATGAAAAATAATGCATTGAAACCGACTGTATCCTTGGTTGAACAATTTGGATTTAGACACCATCAAGTTGAGTATGGCTGAAAAAGTTTGTTGCTTTTAGGTATGTATTGTCACTCACAATGTCTGCTTTGTTTGGTACTTTGGTTGTGTTCTGCTCTCCTCTTTTCCATTTCAATCCGTGGCTCTGAGAATGATAGATACTTCACTTTCATGCATGTATCTTGATTAGATTGTCTTTACAGATTGGAGCAATTAATGAAAAAAAATTGTGTACGTGTATGATATGTCCTCCACATTATTGAAAGCATTGTAAGTAGTTATCATAGCATCAATATCTACCAACTTGTGCATTGTAAGTTGATGTGGATGGCCTGTGCCAATAAAGATTCCTCTGCATCTGAGGATATGCTCCATCCCAATGTTGTTATGGATGGAGAGAAATTGAAAATTTTCCTTGGTGTAATAGACAGACACACGCATGCAACTATTTGAGTGGAGTACAAAATATTTGTGTAGATCAATTAGACTATTGCCCTCATCTACATACCGAGATTACTTCATTCCCACGTGTCGTAACTGGTTTTACGATTGTGGAATCTTTGAATTTGGAATGGGTTCGAACTGTTGAAGCTTCCGAAATGCTAATTGCTTTTTCTTCATATTTTCTGTGTTCAGAAATGGTTGTCATACATGATGGGCCCTAGCTTTGCTTTCAAAAATTAATCCAGGTTGACAATCGATCCCAAAGCTCCAACTTTTCATTGGAGGCTTGTGTATCTGTCTTGTGGACAAGCTCAGGACCACCCAACAACCCAGTCAACATGATAAGATGAATTGATCTTGAAATTTCCTGTGATTGGTAAATTCTTGGGCTGTATGCTTCAAATCCCTCACAGTGGATGTACCATCTTCATTCATCTCTTGCAAGTTGCAATTTTTTGCATTTTTCTTTAAAACCCGATCAAGTTTGTTCTCAATTGCAAATTGTGAACTTGTGAATCTCTTTTGTCTTATGCACGGTGTTATCTTGGTTCTTGGCCCTACTGAATTGTGCTGGGACATCAACCAACGTGGCATTCTAGGGTGCACTACACTCTCATGCCACGTGGCAGATGATCCAAAATTTCCTCAAACATTAACAGTACCTGGCCATATGGTTTAGCTTTCAAGATGGACGCTGTCTCTGAAGTATGAACACCATCGACCAGTTCAGCGAATCAGAAAAAGAAAAATCTCAGGGACAGGGAGGTCTACTTCATCCCCATTACAAACCACACACATCTGATCCTGAGAAATCATCGAAAATTTGAAATCATTGGCTGTTAGTCTGATACTGATTCATTTCATCATCCATATTTGATGGGTTTTTTTTTCTCCGTCTCTTGTTCTCTGTCCTGATCGACACAACACTAGCACGTGTAGAAAGTAGAATATTTTACAGATGTGGTATAATGGGCCATACGTGCGGTCATGTTAAAATTACCACAAATGTCAAATCAGTTTGTGGTATAATGATGAGAAAACTTCACGTGACGTTTAGGTGATTAGGTTCAAAACCCCTCTTATTTGGTGTGACTTTAGTAGTTGATAATAACTTCGTTACACGGAATATTTTCTCGAAATGATATGTACGTAGTACTACACGAGAAACAAAGCATGATCAAAACAAGTTGCCGTACATGTGCACACCAGGGGAAGAAAGTTTGAAAACAAACCAGACTAAGAATTAATTAAGAACCCTCCCCCCAGCGGAAGAATGCTTGCATTTGTACATGCCAGGGGATTCAATCTGCTCGACAAATTCGACAATCAAAATGGAAAAACATATATAAATCTCAAATGGGTTGGGGTGCATATGCTTTTGGAACCCCAAAACGACGTTTGGATTGATGTCGGACTACTGAATTTGGGTAGGATAGATCACTTCTTAACCCTTTGATGTACCCTTATGGGCAAGCCTTTTTTAGGTACCGGGAAAGGGCCGTATTGTACCCCATCCTCGTCTCCGATAACCTCCCACCTGAAGCCAAACACCCAAATGTTGAATCAAGCTTCAATCTAATCAAATTTAACATAAAACATTAATAGAGTAATGAAACCCCAATCTGAATAAATGTAATAATAACTTAATAAGCCTCCAAATACATTAAACAGCCTTTGTCAAATTCAAAGCCCAGCTTCAGGTACATGATCAGCCCATGACTCATGGCTGGCAGGCCACTTTCAAGCAAGCTGTACGTTGATTCTATATACATATACTTACATATAGAACGGCTAGATTCATTATAGACTTCATCGAGAGAGAAACACGAGTGTGTTCAGAAAAGAAGAAACTTGTGGTGAATATTGCTAGCAATTTACTAGTACTACTTCTGCTGCTGTGGTGTAAAATCTGCAGTACAAAGTTGTGGTGTTTTTACAGAGGCTGCCAATGTATCTAGTGGTCCGATATGCCACGATCGGGACTGCACAGATGGAAAAATGTGTCGCAGCATCGGACGCTCAGTATTTGAAGACTCTCCTATGGGGCCTTGTGGACCAGTACGAATGTGTGATATTTTGAACCCTAACAACTTTGAATGTAACTTAGCTTATAGCTTAATCTCATGACTTTTGTACTTATTAGTTGTAAATTTTTTAAAATAGAAGCATCCTAACAATCTTCACAATGTTGGCTTCTGAGGTCTTAATTAAAAAGAATGGGAGATGTCGGGGTTTATCTCTATATATATCTTGTTTGTCTGTGGTTGGTCATGGCTTGCTTGAATGCATGCAAAAGTCAAAGAATAGCGTTCTTTTGACTATAAATGAAATGGTGCATGCATGCCACGTGTGTGTAGATAATATGGGTAAGTTGACAATTCTGACCCAATTTGGTGTTCCCATTTTCCTCTTCGCCAGCAAAAGGATAAATCCGATCACTTGCCTTCAATTCATGAGGACTGTTAAGGACCACTTCCAATGCCCATGGGAATAAAGGACTTTGTCTACACTTTAGAATTATAACCTTTTACATATACATGTGACTGTATATATATATATATATATATGTAGACAGAGAGAAAGAGAGAGACGGGACCTGTAAGAGGTTGTGAGGTGGTGGAGGAAAACGAGCATCTCAAGCTTAGCCAGCTCACTGCCTGGACAGGAGTGGACTCCATTCCCAAATGGCATGTACGTGTTAGGTCTCGGTGGCACCTGCACCATCACACATTAAGACACAAAAACAACATCTCTTCATCAGTCTCATCTCTGGCTCTCAAGTCGGAGACTCATTTTTTTTCTTTCTAGCTAAGATACACTCCTACGCACACAAGCTGCTGCTTGGATATATAATTCCCTAACAAAGCTCAAACTGCACTCATTTACATGCCCTGTTACTACCCTACAAAACCAGCTCACGTGATCTGATACTCCTAAGATTTCTTGTTCTGATCGTCTAAATATAGGGAAGATTCACGTAGAAATTGAAAGGGACTATACGAAGATCATAATCTTGCCATTGATACCCTTATATTTTTGCCAAAACAAGACAGAATAATACTCTAGTGCAAGACCTACTTATGGATCGTGCTCAGTGTGTGACAGACTTAGAAAAATTCTGGTTTTCTTTTTATTTATTTATTTGTTATTTTCATTTGTTTTTTGGTTAATGTTGGTAGGCCTGACCTCGAATCTCGATGGGTCGAATCTTTCGGGCTGAGGAAAGAAATCTTCACAGTGATGAATGCTTCTGAAGATAGGAAGAACCTTCCAACCTTTGGGAATAAAGTAGCCTTCAAATTCTATGTCTTGGACTGCTTCCCTGAATGTAAATGAGAGAATACTTGCAGTTCGCAGTGTCTCTTGTATCACCTGAGATAGATAGATACACATTCATTTTAAATTATAGAACAGAAAAAAAATATATATATCATTGTATCTAGATGTACAATTGAATAGTATTGTGAATGATGATTTACCCGGCTAGTCAATGGCATTCTTCGAGTATCATCCCACGTAAGTCCACGGTTGGCTTCTTCTATCCTGCATCGTATTTCTTCCTGTTCCGTCTGCAACAATTGATAGCTAACACATTAATTAGATGAAAAAATGGGGAAAATCTCGACCAAGAAAATTGAATTATATGACAGTGGATAAATGAAGTTTCAGAGTAAAATCTTGAAACAAGAGACATATAATTCTTTGAATTACCAGAAGAAATTCATCAATAAATATATGAATAAATAAACATAATTCAGAAATTAACGGTAGAGGGAAAGTAAAATGCAGGGTTAGTGGCTATACCGTAACAGCTTCTAGGAGATCCCCATTGTCATGCAAGTACTTAAGAACCCATGTTAGGACACTCGCAGTGGTATCGTGAGCAGCGAATATAACTCCGATTATATTATCAGCGATCTGAGAGTCAGTAAGATGATTAAGCTTCTGGTCTTTAGCACCCAGTAATATCCCCAACAGGCTTCCACCTTGTATCTTACTCTCTCTTTTCTTTTGTATCAATTTCCTCAGATTCTCATTGAGAAGCTTCCTTGCCTGTGAAAATCAACATCAAAACGCCTCATTATAGATTTTCTATATACATAAATATATACATATAAGAAACCCACTTCAAAAATATTTCAAGAAACCAATATGTATCATATTATATTAATTCTAATAAGTATCTATACCTTGATATTGTACTACGAGAGTACTTCAAGACAAAAGACTACATATCTTTTTTCAAAGCAATGTGGGGGCTTAAAGTACCTAGTTGAACACAAAAAATGATGAGGTTGGGATAATTCTAGATATGGGGACTCCTTATACCTTCATTGCTGTATGAAAGGGAGTTCCGGGGAGATCTAAAGGCATAGAATTGTATCCCTTCTCCAAGCAATTATACAAATACTTGATTCCTTCCATTTCTAAGTCTCGGTTGTTGCCGAAGGCTGAAATCATTGCCACGTCAAAAGCATACTATAACAGACCAAAAACACAAACAACCCTTTAGAATTCTTGATTTTGAAGCGTCATGTAAGGGAATCCAATTCAATTTATTGCAAATTTGTGAACCAGCTTACCCTCTTCATCTCTTGCAAAGTGTTCACGGTGGTGTCATCCCAAGCTGGAAGAAATTTGAGAACAATTTTCTCGATCTCTGACACTGATCCACTTATTGCAGAGGGCAGAAAGGAGGCCTGAAGCAACTTCTTGAGCCGCGAGTGATAAGCCCCTTCGTGAAAGAATATAGCCTCTGGCCCTATCATCTTCTCTTTACTTGGGGGATATGTTGGCTTAAACAGATGAGCTTGGCTCACTAGAACAAGCCTTGCAGCCTCAGGGCTTGAAATCATCACACAAGGGCATCCCAGTATGTGGGTCTTAAATACATCTCCATACCTACAACACATGAAACTTTCAGAAAGTGAATATTTCTATACATGGGTTAGATATATATATATATATATGTATTTATAATTGCTTTTGAGGTGTTGTTTGTGTACCGTTTTTGCCTATTGGAAAAGAAGGAATTTGGGTTTTCAGTGTAGAGCTTGAGTGTCTCTCCTATGTAAGGCCAACCCATTGAACCAGGAGGCAAACGTTTGTTTTTAGGGGGACGCCGTTGAAGGAACAAGAAGAGCAACACGGAAAAGAATAGAACTACTGGTGCTACGGAAACAAAATCAAGGAAAGCTGAAGTGCCAGAGGTTGGCGTAAAGAGAGACAGCATGGTGGAGGTGGCGGCAGCGGCCGCAGAGACTTTAGCTACAAAGAGGTGGCAGTGGCTAAGTTTGACATGTAATGGTGAAGGCTAGTGGTGAACGATGGCGGATTTATATAGAGAGTAGATAGTGGTTGGAGGTTGGGGACAGGCGTCACCGGTCATCTTAGAACACCTCACAAAATATTTTGAAAAATATAAAATATAAAAGTAAAATTAAGAGAGAGAGAGAGAGAGTCTACCCTTGAGGCTTTAACACGACCCTACCTATTCATACAGTGATGATTCTCTCTGCAGACACGTAGGGTTGTTACAAGCCGAGCTGAGTAAGTAAATCGTTCGAGTTTAATTTAAAAATTTTAATGAATTTAAAAATATGTTAAAGTTTAATTTCTTTAACTTACAAACTTAGGTTAAAAGAGTTTTAATTTAGTCAAACACGAGTTGAGTTTGAGTAATTTAAATTTTTTTAATGTATATAAACTTATCGAGTTAAGTAGTGAATTATTCACGTTTAGTTTCAAAACTTTAACGAGCTTGAAAATGTATTTAAATTTGACTTATTTACATAATAAGTCAATCTCAAACGAATTTTTAACGAGCCAAATATGAGTCAAATTTAAATAGCTTGATTCGTATTACAATTCTACAGATATATATTTAAAAATTGATCATGAGAGAGAACCATTCAATGCATAAACTTCTCAAAGCGCGTGGTCAGATTTTCATGCAACTTATTGTAGTTGTTAATATGATCCTTGGTAATTAACAGATTTGGTAAATTAATCTCTAAGTCTCAACAATGTTGGAGTATATTTGACGTGTCATGTGCCAAGATTTATTTCTAACATAATTATTAATTTCGCACCGGTTGGTACTGATTAACTTATCGGCCGATAACAATGCTTATACGGTGCAAAAAGTTTTAAACTCCTCAACGGTTAATTTACCAGCCTGTACTAGTTTCTATCGGCCCGTATTGTATCGAGCAATTTAGTTTTTTACACCATTTTTAATTTATCATTGTATTTTATATCAATTATTTCGTTTTGGTGACTTTAAAATTTTTAATATGAATGATTTCTATATTTAGAATATATATATATATATACATACACAACAATTGCTAAAACCTTTTAGTAGTGATTTTTTATATTAAAATGCTTAAACCTTTTGTTAGAATGTAATAGACAATAAGTATTTATTTAAAACTTATGACTTACTGTTTTAAAATTTTTTTAAACTATTTATATCTTGTGTATATTTTACTATAATAAGATTTTATTTCATACATTTATAGTATATACATATATATTTTTATATAAACATATAATATTTGTAGCAGCAAACCCGATACGGTGTGCTAGCACAGTCGGGTACTGATACTTACTGTCCTAATGACAAAAATGATACAATGACTGGTGTGAGATTGACAATTATGACTAATAATATATTAAAACTTAAAAGGTTAAAAAAAACATTTTTTTTAAAAGAAAAGTTGGAATTTGATATACATTTTAAAAGCCCCATTTCTTTAAAAAAATAAAAATAAAAATCGAAGTGAAAATGTTTAAGGTTTACAACTTTGCATATATTTGATTGACCAAACAACTATTAATTATTTCCTTATTGAGGATTGGTGATTACGTGATTTTTAAACTAGTTGATGATGCAGTAATCTCGTATTGGCTTGCCCCCAGGTCCGGGATGAACTGCTCTTTGGTCGGCTGACAGTCTCCTGCATTAAAACCCACTGGTGTAATGGGAGCCAACGGCCGTCCGATGTTCAAGTTAGATTTTTTAAGGGATGCCGGCGTTGGAGGGAGAGATATTCAGGGTTGTGTGTATGCGTACCTGTGAAGGGGATCCATCTTCCCTTGTATGCTTGCATGGTGGAGGTAGGTGGTCTCTCCAGGTGGCGGTCTCTGAGTGGGGGATTAGAATGGTGTTAGAACACTCGAGTGGATCATCCCCACACTCCAAGGTGGTGTCTGTCAAAGCGGTGTCAGGGGAGTGGGGGTTGGTCACAAGTACACGCCCACGCCCCTGGTGCGTGCCAGGGAGGCCGGTGTCAGAACTGGGCTCCACCGACTTGGTTGGCGCCGACCTGATCGGATAGTGGTTACGAGCACCAGATCGGCTCTGGGGGGCGAGGACGGTCTGGAGGAGGGACCCGATCAGGGGATGACCGGGCGCACTGCTCGCCGATCTGGGCGCCGTTCCCAGTCAGTTCGGGGAATCCTCATCATCAGTTGCCCCTAATTCATCCGGCCATCTGTTCGGGGTCAGAGGAATTTCGTCGAACGGCCCAACCACGAAACACGGAGCTCATTTATAGCGGAGGCGGCGCAATAATGACAAGAACTGTCTCGTCGCTTCACGTGCCCCCCATGTGGTGGCTAGGGATTGGTTGGCAGTAGTCGAAAAGACATGCCATATCTCGGCCGTTGATATCCCGTCATTGAAGGCCATCAGGACCATTGATTTCAAAGGTGTGGAGGGAATTTTGTAAGGCGGTTGTCCCCAATTTCGGCCTTATTGCTTTTTACCAAATATGCATAGAGAGAGAGAGAGAGAGAGAGAGAGAGAGAGAGAGAGAGAGACTCAACTCACTTCACCGTCGCCTACGCCGCCGTCGTCGTCTTCATCATCTCCAGCTAGCCAAGGGGTGCCATTATTCTGGTTTCGCAGCCGGTTTGCTTTGGAAATCGCCGCCGGTGCTTCGAAACGTGGTAAGATTCGCCCACTGGTTGTATGTACTGATTTATTACTCGTTACGTGTCTATGTTTGAGGGAAGGGGCCAGATTCCCGACCTTTCAAGGTTTGTTGACAGGGTGAAATTCTTAGAATCCGTTCTTGGGGATTTGTGTGAGTTGTTTAGGCCAATGTTCGATAGGATTAAGGGTTGTAGGCCCCTTGGGACTATGTTAAACCCGGAGGGGGTTAGTTCGGATTCAGAAAGGACCGGTTCCAATGGGTACCGAGTCGAGAGGCGTCGGACCCAGGAAGAGGTCTCTGTGGGGGACTCCGGGGGGTCCCAAGGAGTTCCAGATTCTAGGAAGGTCGGAGCCGCTCACTCTAGAGTTAGGGGGGAACGGGACCAACCCGTTGAGGTTGCTGCTCGAGCGGTGGAGGTTAAACCTGGAGAGGGGGAAGAAAAGGATAGCCTCGGGTATGGAGCGGAGAGGGTTGCTTCCTCTCTCGATAGGGAGAAGGTCACCACCTTTCGGCGAGTGTACCAGATCCCAAAAGGGGTAAGGTGTAGGGTCCCCAACTCTAGGGATGGGCATGCTCACCTAAGGAGGGGGAGATAGCGATATTCAAGGGCCCATTGGCTGGCGGTCTTCGTGTACCGTTCCCTCGACCAGTCAGAGAGATTCTGCAGTGGTGGCGCCTCGCCCCCGGACAGCTCTCGCCGAACGCCTGGCGGATCATGGCGGGTTGTATAATTCTCTGGCAGATCGTCTATGGGAAGGACGTGACGCCAGAGGAGTTTTCGTATTGCTATAGGCCGGCCGAGCACGGGAAAGGGTACTGGTATTTCTCTGGTCGGTCCACAGCACTTGATCTGGTCGGCGAACTTCCTTCTTCACATAAGAACTGGAAGGATCGGTTCTTTTTCATTAGCGGAGAGGGCTGGAAGTTCTGCCCTTGGGAGACAGACTTCTCTGCTCGGATCCCCAGGCAATGGGGCCATCCGAGTAAGAAGGGTATGTTCTTTTCCTCGAGTCTTCCTCCCTTCTTGTTTCGTGTTTGTTGCATGTGTCGCCCGTTCTGACTTGCGTGTCCTACAGGGGTCAAGTCGGCTTAAGCCCCTTCTGTCTACCGAGCACAAGACAGCTGTAGAAAAGGTCTAGGAGTACGAGTTTCGGACCGCCAAAGACTTGGTTTCTATTGAGGCGCTTGCTCTATATCTTTTGGGACCCGAACCGAGTGGAGAAGCCTTGGCTGTAGAACGTGAGAGGAGTGAGTACACTTTTGTTTTTATTATGTTGGTCGTTCTCTAACCCTTCTGGCTACTCTTTGCAGATCGCCAATCCGCTACCGTTACTTAGGCCGACATTGCCGCAATTCAGCACGGTCCCCAGGCATCCAAGTCAACCTCCAAGCCGACCGAGATGAGCTTCGATATCAATTACTTGGCCAGAAAGAGGGCAGCGGCGGCCGGCGCCTCGGGATCGAAGCGTCAAAAGACTGCTAAGGCTACTGAGGAGCTGCCACCTCCCCTTCCCCTCCAGAAGAAGGCGTCCCCTCAAAAGGGGAAATGTCAAGTTTTTATGGTAGTCAGGCCTCCACCGGGACATTCTAAGGGTTCTCAGCCGAGGCGCAGAGCGGTCGTTCCAGCAGACTCCCAAGCTCGCGCCAGTCCAGCTGCTTCTGCCTCGAGCAATATCATTGACAGCTCGGACATGGCCTGGGAAAGGGCGGCAGAGGCGGTGAGGTCGTTGGACATCACGAGGCTGGCCAAGCATCCCAACTCGCAGTTGGTCAGGGACGCCAACCACGACCTGTTCAAGGTGTGCGTCTGTGTGGTTAGTACGGTTCTTTATCGTCTTTCGTGTAACGTAAATTCTAACCACTTGGCTTTCAGTCTCTTGCCAGGGTCATGGCCTTGGGCCATCGGCTGGGAACTTTAGAGAAAGCCCACCAGGAAGAGAAGGCCGCCAGCTCGGCGCTCATCCAAGAGGTCCAAACGTTGAAGGGCGATGTCTCGACTGCCCGGGCAAAAAGGGATTCAGCCCTTAAGGAGCTCCAGTCGGCTCGGGCTGACAACGAAAGACTCGCTAGGCAAGCCAACAAACTGCTTCTGAGCTTCTCGGCCAAAGAGGCAAAGAGGCATGAGCTGGAGAAGACTGTGGCGGCCCACAACGAGGAGCTCAAGAGGGCAATAGCTGAAGCAGTTGAGGAATTCAAGAAAGGGGATGACTTCCAGGCCTTGTTGGAGCCCATCTTTCTCATGGGCTTCGAGTCGGCTCGGAAGCAGGCATCCAAGAAGTATCCCGAGTTGGACTTCTCGAGCCTGGATCCTTGCGACGGGATTGCACCTGTGGATGGCCAGGATGCTACTGGCCAAGTGGCTGAAGAAGGGGCCAAGGGGAGTACTGCTGAGGTTCAGTCAGAAGCCACTGCTGGCGACCAGCGCGCCGACGCTGAGGGACAAACTACAGAGCACGCTTAGGCTTAAAGGTGGCTTGGGCCCCCTTGTCGTTCTTTTGTTGTTGTTGTTGTTGTTCTTTTTTTTTTTATAAGGGGTAATCGCCTTTGTACATCTGATTACTCAATGAAATTACCTTTTGTTTTTGAACTCTGTGCTTGCTACATTTTCAGAATGTTTGGTTGGAGTGATTTGTAGAGTAGTTGTAAGTACTAACGAGGACCTGACCGGCAACTATAGCCAGACAGATTTAACGACTGGCTTTGCTCGGCGCTTGGCCGGGCAGACTTAACTTCTATTCCATTGCTAATTAAGGCCTTCTGGATATGCTCGGCACTTGGCCGAGCAGATTCTATTTTTGTGCCATTGCCAATTAAAGCCTTCTAGCTCTGCTCGGTACTTGGCCGAGCAGATTCTATTTCTGTGCTATTGCCAATTAAGGCCCTCTGGCTCTGCTCGGCACTCGGTCGAGCAGATTCTATTTCTGTGCCATTACCAATTAAGGCCCTCTGGCTTTGCACAGCACTTGTCTGAGCAGATTCTATTTCTATTCCACGTAAGTAGATAAATTCAGAATCAATATATGCAGACGAGTTGCTGAACAGTCGTTTTCATTGACATTATGGAGGATTACAAGTAGGAGCCTTTCAAGAATGTACTTCCTTAGATGCTCTGTGTGCCACGGGTGTGGGAGCTCCTTGCCTTCGGAGTTCTTTAACCTGTACGTCTCCTTCCTAGTACTGCTGATGACCTAGTAGGGTCCTTCCCAATTGGGTCTGAGCTTGCCCTCTCTGGGATCCTTGGTGGACTGGTTGACTCTTTTCAAAACAAGGTCCCCGGTCGCGAAGTCCTTTGGCCGAACTCTGGAGTTGTGGTACTGGCGCATCTTCTGTTGGTAGGCCGTCACTCTCATGGCTGCCTGTAGTCTCCTCTCATCCAATAGATCCAAATCCACATTCAGGGCCTCGCCATTGGTCATGGGGTCGAACTGCATCACTCTGGGACTGGGGAGACCGATCTTTACTAAGATGACGGCCTCGGTGCCGAAGGTTAGTGAGAATGGCGTCTGCCCCGTGGACACTCTTTCCATCGTTCTATAGGTCCAGAGGATGTTATGGAGCTCCTCCGCCCACAGGCCCTTGACCTTCTCCAACTTCGTCTTGAGGATCTTCAAGAGGGACCAGTTGGTGACTTCGACTTGGCCATTTGCTTGAGGGTGCTCTGGGGACGAGGCATGGTGGCTGATCCTTAGGTCGATGCATAATTTGTTGAACTGTCTGCCCTCGAACTGCTTCCCATTGTCCGTGATGACAACCTTAGGGATTCTGAACCTGCACACAATATTCTACCACAAAAACTTCTTCATCTTTTCCTCTGTGATTATCCGCAGGGCCTCTGCCTCCGCCCACTTTGTGAAGTAGTCGATTGCCACCACTGCAAATTTGGTCTGTCCTTTGCCGAGCGGTAATGGTCCCACGATATCGATTCCCCACTGCGCGAACGGCCAAGGGCTCTGGATCGGGGTCAGCTCCTGCGAAGGTAACCTTGGGATACTGGCGAACCGTTGGCACTTGTCGCACTTCTTAACAAATTCCTGGGCATCTTTCTCCATAGTGGGCCAATAATAGGCCGTTCGCAAAATCTTCTTAGTGAGAGACCGAGCGTCGGAGTGGTTCCCACACACACTTTCGTGGACCTCTCGCATTATGTAATCTGCCTCTTCCTTGTTGGTGCAGCGAAGCAACGGTATGTTATGCCCCCTTTTGTATAGTATTCCGTCCTGTATGAGGTATCTGCTCGAACGGTATTGAATCCGCCTCACCTCATTCTAGTCTTTTGGCAGGGCTTTGTTCTCCAAGTGATTCCTGATCTGGCTTATTCATGACGATTCGGGCACAATCTGGTCGACTTCCGAGCTCTGGATGCTTGGTGAATCAAGAATTTTGATCGGGACATTCGGGTTGGGCTCATTGGATAAGGCTATCCTGGCCAGTCGGTCCGCCTCCTCATTCTCCAATCTCGGGACACGTTCCAAGAGTATCTTCGCGAATCTTCTAGCCAGGCTCTTCGCCACTTGGCAGTACTACTTCAGGTTGTCTTCTCTTGCTTTGTACTCTCGCTGAACCTGCTCCACTATAAGCTGAGAGCCGCTTTAGACAACTATTTGTTCGGCCCCCATTCGCCGAGCCATTCTGAGACCGGCAATGAGTGCCTCATATTCAGCGACGTTGTTAGTGGCCGGAAACTTGAAGCGGAGCGCATATTCCATCTTGTAGCTGTCGGGGGTAATGAGGACCACGCCGGTGCCACCGGAATCATGAGTGGAAGAACCATCGACATTTAAGACCCAGTGACTATCAAGTGGGTCAGCTGTTGGGGTGGCAGGGGGCGGGTTAGTGAATTCTACAATGAAATTTGCAGCGACCTGCCCTTTGATTGCCAGTCGGGGTCTGTAGTGGATGTCGAACTGGTTGAGTTCAACAGACCATTTCACTAATCGCCCCGACATCTCGAGCTTGCGTAGGATGTTCCTCAGTGGCTAGTCAGTGAGTACCACGATCGTGTGGGCTTGGAAGTAGGGCCGCAGGCGCTGAGCAGCAGTTACCAGCGCGAGGGCCATGAGTTCCATCTTCGGGTACCGTTCTTCTGCTCCACGCAAGGCACGACTGGTGTAGTACACTGGCTTTTGGATCCCCCCTTCTTCTTGAACAAGAGCTGAGCTTACTACTGTCGTCGACACAGCCAAATAGAGAAATAACTCCTCCCCCGGGACGGTTCGACTGAGCAGTGGGGCTGAGTTCAGGTATTGTTTGAGTTGAGCAAAGGTTCTTCACACTCCTCGTTCCACTCGAACGCCTTGCGTAGGATCTTGAAGAATGGCAGACACTTGTCAGTGGACCGAGAGATGAACCTATTTAGGACAGCGACACGTCCTGCCAGACGCTGAACGTCCTTTGTCGTCCGGGGCGCTTGCATGTCGATGATAGCTTGGATCTTCTCTGAATTGGCCTCAATCCCTCTTGGTGACACCATGAAGCCCAGGAACTTGCCCGAGACAACACCGAAGGCACACTTGGCGGGGTTGAGTTTCATTCGGTACTTGTGGAGTGTTTGGAATGTCTCTTCGAGGTCCCGCAGGTGGTCGGTGGCCTCCTTGCTCTTCACCAACATATCATCCACGTAGACCTCCACATTACGGCCGATCTGTGACTTAAACATGAGGTTAACCAACCGTTGGTATGTGGCCCCTGCATTCTTTAACCCGAACGGCATAACGTTGTAGCAGTAGAGTCCCCAGTCTGTAATGAAGGTCGTGTGCGTATGGTCGCGCTTCGCCATCCGGATATGGTTATATCTTGAAAAAGCATCCATAAAGGTTAGCATTTCATACGCCGCAATAGAGTTGACAAGGAGGTCGATGGTCGGCAGTGGAAAGTTGTCCTTGGGGCATGTTTTGTTCAGATCGGTGAAGTCGACGCACATCCGCCACTTCCCGTTGGACTTCTTTACCATGACAACATTCGAGAGCCAAGTGGGGAAGTGCGCTTCTCTGATGAACTTTGCCTGCACCAGCTTCTCCACTTCTTCAGCAACTGCATCATTCCTGTCTAGTGCAAAGTTCCTCCGCTTTTGCTTGACCGGCTTGGCCTCAAGGTTGATGTTCAAGTGGTGAGCCGCTACTCGTGTGTCAATACCGGGCATGTCTTCGTGAGACCAGGTGAACACGTCCACGTTATTTCTCAAGAACGCGCGCAGTAGTTCCTTCAACTCCTCGGGTGCGGCAGCCCCTATCCTCACTGTTCGGTCCTGCCCCTGTTTCCCATCCAGGACATCTTCAAGGTCTTCGGCTGGCTCTCCCCTTCTAATTTCTTCCTCATCCCTCGGTTTAAGCTCTTCGATGACCCAGGTCTCCCTGCTGGGTTCTCCTTTGAGGGAGGCCATGTAGCACTCTCGTGCTTCCTTCTGGTTGCCCCTTGCACACCCGACCCCAGTGTCGGTCGGAAATTTAATCCGAAGATGATACGTAGAAGCGACCGCCTTAAACTGGTTCAGGGCAGTTCGGCCAATGATGGCGTTGTATACAGAAGGGCAATCCATAACCAGAAAAGTGCACCATCTTCGTTGTCTGGTGTGGTTCCTCTCCAAGGGTTACTGGTAGGGCGACGGACCCGAGAGAGGCCACCCGGTTCTCGGTGAAGCTGACCAAGGGATAGTTAACTGGTTTTAATTTCTCTCGACCATTCTGCATTTTTTCGAAGGCTCCCCGAAATAGGATATCTGCTGAGCTCCCGCTGTTGACCAGGATTCTCCAAGTTTTGAAGTTAGAGATCACCGCCGAGACGACCAGAGTGTCATCATATGGTTGGTGTAGCTCAGTTGCCTCTTCTTCTGTGAACGTGATCGCGGGACCTTCGATCTTCAGCTTCTTGCTGGCTGCCCCAACCAGCATTACTTCTGCTTCGGTCTGGATATTTCGAACATGTTTCTTCCTCGCCGAAGAGGATTGCCCCCCTCCAGCGAATCCGCCAGGAATGACCCTTATCTCTCCAATGGGCTGGGTGGTTGTTTCGGTTCTTACCGGACTGCATCGTTCCGCTCGTGCTCGGTCTCGACCGGCCACATAGCGGCTAAGCCTCCCCCGTTTGATCAAATCTTCGATTTGCTGCTTCAGGTCGATACAGTCCTCCGTGTCGTGGCCGTGGTCACGGTGGAACCGGCAGTATCACCGCTTGTTCCTCATACCTGACGGTGTCTCCAAAGGCTCGGGCCATTTCAGGTCCGGGTCGTCTCTAATCTCCATCAGTACATCCTTCAACTTCGTCGTGAGGGGGGTGAATGTTCGATCGAGATCGCGATAGTGCTCGCACCTCTCCTCTCCCCTGTTCCTTGCCCGGTTGTTATTTCAGCTCGTCTTGGTCTCCCTCTCGTCGTTCGATCTTTCGCTCGATCGCTTCTTCTCCGAGCGCGAACCGTCCCCTTCATTATCCCACCGTGCACTCATGGCATCCTCCGCATTCATGTGCTTTTGAGCACGGAGCATTAACTCTGCCATATCCTGGGCCGGTCTCTTTGATAGGGACAAAAGGAGTTTCCCACTTCTCAGGCCGCTCATGAATGCTGTGACAGCCACCTTATCATCCACGTCGTCCACTGCCAGCGTCTCTTGGTTAAACCTCCCAACATACTCCCGTAGCGTCTCCTCTTTCTTCTGCCTCACAGTCAGCAAGTGTGCCGCAGGCCGCCTTTGCCATTGGGCCCCAATGTAATGGCTCACGAAGAGCTTGCTGAGTTCCTTGAAGGTGGAGACCGTCGCCGGCTTTATTTTGTTAAACCAAGTTCGTGCCGAACCCTTCAGCGTGATGGGAAATGCTCTGCACATTATCTCGTTTGACATCGCTTGTAGGTGCATGAGTGCTCTAAACGTCTCCAGGTGGTCCACTGGGTCCTTGGAACCATCGAACGCGTCCAAGGTCGGCATTTTAAACTTTGGGGGGAGTGGAAATTCCATCACCTTCTGTGTGAACGGGGAGGCCGTTCGGCCAATGTGGGCGTCCACGGTGTTTGGAGTTTTTGCTTCCACCGCTGCCAACATTCTAGCCATTTGAGCTTGCATGGCTTTCAGCTGCTCATCCCAAGCATGGGAGCTTTCCGGTTTGTCGCCTACCATTTCCGTCCTCGACGGAATGGCGTGGCTCGTTTGTGCTTCGTCGATGTTGGGCTCGCGATGAAGTAGTGGGTCCTCAACCCGCCCTCCATTGCCATTTTCGCCACCGTTGGGGAGGACAGACGGATCCTTGTCAACCTCCTACTCCTGTAGTTCTTCGGCTAACGGGTTGGTCTGCGATGGAATCTCTGGTGGAGGAGGAGGAGGAGGGTTTCGTTGAAGTAACTCCGCATTTTGACTAACCAGCTGCTGCATGCGGGCCATCATGTCAGCTACCGTCTTCTCCAAAGCGACTATCTTTTCTGCATTAGAATCGGCTATCGAAGTTCCTTCGGGGAGGGTGCTAATCCCAAACCTAGTCAAGACCATGAAATGCCACGAGAGAAGTCGTTCCCACAGACAGTGCCAGCCGATGATGCAGCAATCTCGTGTTGGCTTGCCCCTAGGTCCGGGATGAACTGCTCTTTGGTCAGCCGGAGGTCCCCTGCACTAAAACCCATCGCGCGTGATGGGAGCCAACGGCCTTCCGGTGTTTAAGTTAGATTTTTTAGGGGATGCCGGCGTTGGAGGGAGAGATATTCAGGGTTGTGTGTATGCGTACCTGTGAAGGGGATCCATCTTCCCTTGTATGCTTGCATGGTGGAGGTAGGTGGTCTCTTCACGTGGCGGTCTCTGAGTGGGGGATTAGAATGGTGTTAGAACACTCGAGTGGATCATCCCCACACTCTAAGGTCGCGTGTGTCAGAGCGGTGTCAGGAGAGTGGGGGTTGGTCGCAAGTACACGCCCACGCCCACGCCCCTGGTGCGTGCCAAGGCGGCCGGTGTTAGAAGTGGGCTCCACCAGCTTGGTCGGTGCCGATCCGATCGGATAATGGTTACGAGCACCAGACCGGCTCTGGGGGGCGAGAACGGTTTGGAGGGGGGACTCGGTCAGGGGACGACCGGGAGCACTACTCGCCGATCTGGGCGCCGTTCCCAATCAGTTTGGAGAATCCTCATCATCACTAGTGGTGCTTCCTATCAAGTACTTGGATGTTCCCTTGTCCCTCAAGAATCCTATTATTTGCCAGTCATAACTAAAACCTTTTCATATATATAAAGACAAATTCATATGAAAGTTGTACAAATAACTCCGGTGAGATAGTAACTCATAGAGGTGTGCATGAGTCAGGTTAGTGCGAAAGAGAGTAAAGCACAAATTAAAATAACCGAAATCCAAAATTAAAATTACCCTAGCTGATTCTCAATTTTCAGATTTAGAACTGAGTTAACCAAGGAATGGAACGGAAGATATCCAATTTGGAAAATTTTAGATTGGTTCAGGTTGACCTATATATTTATTAAAAAAAATTGCTCTAATACCATAATAAAAATTGACAAAAACCCATTACAGAGAGTAATTGTGTGTAGAAGTGTCTACATAAAACATAATCATAACCAACTACATTGAGATAAGTAAATTAAATTATAATATTTTTAAAATTTTATTTAAAATATATAAAAGAATCAGTTGTCAGGTTTGTTTGGGTTAGCCAATTGTCAACCCAAAAACTGAATTGAAATTTTGAATTCAAAGTCAAACCAAACCGATATAAGAACCAAACCAAGTTAAGCCATAAAGATCGAATTAGTTTAGTTTGAGAGTTACTTGGTCCTTGTATACAACCCCCTAATAGGTTGAGCGGTACATATTTTACTTCATCAATCCTAATGAACTTTCCTTCATTAGACTCAGTTGCTTATGAGAAATTTTCAAAGTTTTACTTAGCTTGTTGGATTGAAGGCCTTAGCATGTGCCTGAGAGACAATTCATTACCAAAACAAAAAACACCTCATTGCTGATTTTGAATGAGCTTTTAATGAGTTGAACACGAGTCAACTTCGAATTGCTTAGTTTATTTTACAGCTCTAGGTGGTGGCACACATGTGGGGCCATTACTCTCTCTAATCTCATTAATTTAAAATTTTCAGTAACTACCTCACCCCACTAATCTACTAACTGAAAAAGTATGTTTAAATTACAATTTTATTCCAAACAAAATCTTTACATACCAAATTTTAGTGTTTGTTTAATAATTATTAGAAGGTGGGCACACACAATACATGTGTAATTTTCAATTACTGTCTAAGATAGTAGTTGTTATGGTCGATTAAATCATCGAAATTGATGAGTCGAGAATTTATAAATAATTGAAATAGTTATCACGATAACTACGTGATTAGTTTGTTTTTTTTTTTTTTTACTTATTTGTTTGCCTTTTCAGTTATTGAAAAATAGACTAATTAAAATAATAATAAAATAAATTTAATAGAATAATTAGAGAAAGATAAAAATCACATGTGTTAACTAACTTCGAAAACATTAATTAAGATTCTCTATTTATATATTAGACTATATAATAATATAGATGTCATGCACGCTCCCCACTAGAGCGTGGTTGTGAGAAGGGATAGGTCACCCCGTGATTCCCCGGAAAACAATTTGCCAACAGCCCGACCCGGCCCAAAGGGGCCAACTTATCCCTACGACTCGTGACTGTGTGTATTTGTGTGTTAGTTTGCTTCTGGCAATATTAGTGGAGTTCGATTTCTCTTCGTACATTAATTTTTAGAATTTATCAGATTACTTATCTTATTATGTTATATGGTAATCACTCAAATTTAACGAATGAAATTTTTTATTTAATTTTATAATTTTACTTAATATTAAAAAAACTAATAAAATAAAATTTTAAATTTAAATTAAATAATAACATTATTTATTAAATTTTATTTATCAATATATAACGTAAAAAGATTAGTAATACGAAAAATTCTAAATATTAAAATTTAGATACGAGCGGAATCTCGTGGGATGCCCTTGAGCATTAACTGGGACTTGGGCCTCAGCTACTTACACGTATAAAGATCCTAAGGGTGGTTGGGCACTTGCTATTGTCGGTCGCAGTCTCTCTAAGACACAACTCCCAGTCCGTACTTCTCAACACGAACCGGGGGCCAGCCTCCGCGTCTTGTCATTGGTTGCGAACGATCCTTTGTTTTCTAAAGGTCCCCTCCCTCTTCCCTCGTTATAATTTTTTGCTATTATTGGCAAATATCCTCATGGCCATACACGCTTTTTCTCTGTTTCCAAACAGAATGAAAGGAGGGTTTAAACTTGTCAAAATGGAGAGAAATGAATACAAGTTAAAAAGTTGTTGTGAGTTCAGTAATTTTCTTTTGAATTCATACTTTGACCCTAAATACATCTAAGATTTTAATTTTATGTTTCTAATACCATTATCAACTATATTATTCTAATTTAATTCATAATTGTCAATTAATTTAAAAGGTAGAATTTCTTGACTGTGTTGGAGCCCTCCAATAGCTTTATTTATTTATTTTTTCTTGCATTGGTATTAAAATAATTCGGGGTCCTGAGTAGGAGAAGGTTGTTTCAGACGGAACGATAAATTTTATTTTGGGGGGCGAGAAAGTTTTAAACGTCTTTTGTTATATATTGGCATGGAAAATTCGAAATTAAAATGATATTATGGTAGCTAAAAGAATTGTTATATTAAATCATACAAAAAGACTTGTTGAAAAGGATATTAGTTTGAATTAAAATATTTTTCAATTGTGTTAGGTGTATAAATGTAAGAAAATTTGATTTTTCAAAAATATATATACCTTAATACAAGTTAGAAATTGTGTTCAGGAATGAGAAAAATATTTATGTATTAGTTTGAATAGAGAGAATAATATTTATAAAGGAGAGGTTAATGGCTTAATTTTTAGAATTTTATTGTTTTAGATTGGGACAAATCTATCAAAGAAATTATAAGCTATTTATTTTTATTTTTTGTTGAAGATTTGGGGTGGCCAACATGATAATTTAAAAAAATATTTTAAAATAGTAGTCTAATAATAAAAGGATTCTCAAGAGAATCTCAAAGATTTAGGAGGAGAGGAGGGGGCATTGACCCCCTTCCATGGGACTCTCATGTAACTTATTACTATGGTACAAAAAAAGAAAAAGAAAAAGAAAAGGTCCACAATAACAATAAGTACAACATTAATGTTTGTATACATTGCAGTTTTTTTTTAAAAGGATTTTCAACTTTTAACTTTTGAAAATGTACTAATTTTTAGTCCAAAATAAAAAGGTTCTAAGCTAAAACAAAATGTATTAAACAAACTATATCCCAACAAAGAATAAGTGGACTTTTTTGGCTGGTTTAGTCTCCATCAAGCTTACCTTAACATGCATTGCGCTCTCTTCTCTCTCTCTCTCTCTCTCTCTCACACACACACACACACACACACACATTTTTTCAAAAGGGAATGTTTGGATGAATAACTTATAAGTTATAAATTATAAATTATTTTTAAAAGTCACTTTTTTAAATGATTTTTTATAAAAATGTGTAAACTCCATTAGTAGTATTTAAAGTGAAGAATTGAAATTCAACTTTTTAAGTGACTTATTTGAGAGTTAGCCAAATAACATTTTAAAAATAAATTATAACTTATAAGTTCAAGCCACAAACTAGTAAAATAAGCAATGTCTAACCACCCATCAATGATCATTATATTTTTAGAAGAAAAATAGCACCATCACCAATTTTGTTATTAAATTATCATTACAGATAGATAAATAAATGAATCTTATATATATATTAGATAATATGAATTTCATCACCATATAACTATTTATGATGATAATTTAATGAATAAAGCTGATGACTTCATCATTACTCCTGTTGTAAGTATTGGAATACAGCTGATGACTTCATCATTACTCCTGTTGTAAGTATTGATTTTTATTTAACCCGTTCAATGTGAAATACGGGTGAGCTGGAATTTAAACGTGCACCTTGACATCTCACACGTGCGGAACCAACCGTCAAAGCTCTCCAACAAATTCACGTTCCGGCGTTGCCGCCTTGCCTTTCTAGGCATCTTAAACCAAGTGCTGTCCTCCACAACGCTACCACAACACGAGGTGCGCCAGCAGCGACACCTCTCACCGCCGCCGCCTGCACGCTGGCCACTTAGTAAAAGCCGTTAGGGCGGTAGTTACTGGTTGCGTGGTATTTGAATGCGGCAAGAAAAGTCCCCACACGCCATAACTTCAGGATGGACCTTGCAACGGGAGTCCCCCGGACACGAGGGCCACTATGATTTCCCCACGTAAAAGCCCCTACTCGAGATCACCGCACCTCCGGTTCTAATAGCTGTCGACGTGGACCAATCACATGGGCAGATTTTAAATAAATGAACAATCAGATTGACTTTGATTTCATTTGTTGTAAAGGCACACGTGGCAGGTTTTGACGGCCACAGTGATGCGGTTGGGACCCACTCCCTTATCCTCCTGACCAGAGGACACGATACGGGGGTATCTTCTGATCTTCATTGGGATCATAAAGTCCCATGCTTTGGACGGCTTCTATAGTTCAATGCCGAATATTACATACAATTATAAATATTAAAATGTGACGCGCCGCATCTGATCACCAAACTATATTGCTAAATTAATAGGGAAAAATATCTAGTGTGAGCTCGAGACATCATTTTGCAGTTGTAGTTTTATTGTTGCCGTGGCACCATTGGAAGATAGCTTGCAGTTTGCAGCTTTGCTTGCTTTCATTAATGGAACTTTTCCAAAAAAATCTAAAGGACAGGTGTCAAAATGGGGCATTTGTGGGGAACACCAAGTCTTTTACGCTGATATACATTCCAATTGAATTGTGTAATTTTATATTTCCACCATAGTTTTTGTGTGTCAAATGAGAGTCAAGTTCAAGATTAGGAGAGACCAATTGAGTGAGGTCGGCTTATGAGTGCCGACCTATTAGATTAGGCCTATACTGATCAGAGGTAAAGACTCAAAAATGCTAGCCTATGGATCCTAATCCAAAAGGTACTAGGACTAATGAAGTCTATAATACGAATCCTATTCTTAAGTAAATTAGGACAAATAAAAGATAAGTCCAATACAATAAATCGACTTAATCAATGAAAATTTCAAAGAGGAAAGTGACTCCAATTCTCAAAGGAAACATGGCATTCCGAAAACTATAAATATCCCCATGTATTAAGGGTGTAAGGTACGTTCACTTAAGTTCTAGCTCTCTAATATTCTATTTGATTTATTGTGATTAAGTTTGCTAACTTAATCATCGGAGTGCCTTCGGCCCAAAGAGGGTCGAGACATTCTCATCGTTTTCTTCTCTTGCAGATTGTTCGTGCTTGTCGATTCAGTTTGAGAGTTCAACCGATCCTTCTAAAAAAATCCTACTTACAATTGGCACCGTTTGTGGGAAGGTTTGCATAACGATGAGTACCGGCTATCTCGGAGGAGGAGTTGATCCCACCAATAAGGAACTAGATGACAGCCATGACGTCTGTAGTCACGACGGCACAAACCAGTCGAGTTGGCATGATAATAATTTGGTGCGAACTCTGGGAGGACGTTTCATCAGATCGGAGATACAATTCCCTAGAAGCAACCAGCTGGAAGGACATGAAGGTCTAGCACGGGCTCTGCAGTATGCCCGAAATCCAAACCGCTGAAGGAATCACCGTAGAAACTTGAATCCATCACCATCCAGTGGCCATGTACCCAGCAATTTATCGCTCTGAAAAACTAAGCAGGAGCTCCAGTAACGAGATGAACAGATTACCCACCTCAGGTTAACAATTGGAGCCATGAAGGAAGCGATTGCCAGACAAGATGGACGAATACCTAATAGATTCCCAGATCGGTGGTAGAGAAGGAGGATGAATTCAAGAAACATGAGCCCCTGGTTGCACGTTTAACAGGGAGCTACATAGCTAGTACAGGGCATTACATGGAGCGACAGGAAGATCGACAGTTTCGAAGGAATCGAACACCAGCAAGAAACACGGCAAGGATTGAGCCAGAGCAACAGGATTGGGACAAATGGTTAAACGACCAGCTAAATAATAGGGATAAGCACTAAAAAGGGCGAACGACCCAGGATATAGCCAAAAGAGCCCTGGACCAGATTACTTCTACCCCCTTCATATAAGAGATTAAAACATGCTGACCCCCCAGGAAGTTCGCTCCACCAAAGTTTACCCCTTATGGTTGGAAGTTGGATCCCATTACCCATGTTCAGCATTATAAGCAGATGATGGCACTATAGAACTATGACGATTCACTCATGTGTTGAGTTTTCCCTTCAAGCCTGGGGTAGGTAGCTCTACGATGGTTCGACAAGCTGCAGTCTAGATCAGTATCAAGCTAGAGACAACTTGCTTAGTTATTTACTAACCGGTTCATAGCAAACAGCAAGCAGCCTAAGGAGGTGGACTACTGCTGACTTTATAGAAGAAAGATGACGAGAGATTACGTGCGTATACCAGGAGATACTGGGTGGCTTATAATGAAATAGAGAACTGCAACAAGCAGCTGGCTGTTACACAATTCAAGATCGTCCTTCACAAAGAACACTGGTTGAGGTAATCTCTCATAAAGAAACCAATCACCTGGATACAAGACCTGATATTAAGGATTGAACAGTATATACGGGTGGATGAAGATGTAGCACAGCTGACACAGGAGAAGGTCGGTAAGAAAAACGAGAAGAAAGATGGGCGTGAAAGTAAGAAACTCAGACGTGGGGAGAACAATAACAACAGTCGGGGCAGGAAAGCGACAGAAGGGGTCAACGCAGTTTTCAATGACCCAATATATAAGATTTTGCCCCAAATACAAGGTAAGCCCTTCTTCAAGTGGGCCCCAAATTTGGGAGAAGACCTTGTAGCCCGACACTAGAGGAAGTTCTGTTCTTACCACAGGGAAAAGAGGTATCAGACGGAGAATTATCAAAATCTTAGGAACCATTTGGAGGAATTGGCAAAGGCAGGACACCTTGACTAATACATTGATCGAAAGAAGATGAAGTGGGAGGCAGAGCAGACAAAATAGGAAGTCGTTCTGCAGAAGGAAGTCAAAATTGAACTGGCCCGAGTAATTAATGTCCTCCATGGATTGACAGAATCAAAACCTGTAAACCCACACAGATATTGGGCGAAGATCCAAAAAGCTGTACACCTCAGGGAGGTAATGTAGTTAGAAATCCTAAACAAATAGGTGAAGGTTGGTAGTAGTGCTGAGATCATAATCTTTATCGATAATGACCTAGCAGGGGTGCAACTGCCACACAATGACACATTTGTTGGCCTAAGTAGGCAACCCAAGAGGGGGGGGTGAATTGGGTTTTATAGAATTTTTAACAAGAATTTCAACTAAAAAATCGTTTATGTATTTTAGTAACAAATAATCAAAGTATATGTATCAAGCAAATGAAGTGTACATTAAAACAAGTATTTGCAAGCATGCATAATGAGCAAGTAAGCAAAACAGAGGCAGAGGAAATATGCACCAGATTTATAGAGGTTCGGCCAACCTTGCCTACGTCCTCTCTTCTTCGATCCTTTCGAAGGAATTCTACTATGCAATACTTCTTACACAGCCGCTGGTTGTGCCATGAGTGCCCAGCTCACTCTTACAAAACCCAAGAGATTTTGTCCAAGCTTCTCTTAAACTTACAAGTGTTTTTCCAAGAACACTCAAACTTACAAGGTTACAAACCCACCCAAACGAGAATGAATGAAGATTATACAAAGAGTGACTCTCCTAGTGAGTATATGAATGAATACAACTCAATGGATAACTTTAAACACTCAGCAAAAATATGTGGCAGTGAGGTACAAGTGATTTTCAGCTTCAAGCACTTGATATGAATGGTATGATTGCTCTTCTCTCCTTCTTTGAAGCTGTATGTATCTCATATATATAGGTATGGATCGATTCTAGCCGTTGGAGAAGTATGGGAGAAGATTTGGTTGCAGTTTTGCCCATACCATATGTCAGAAAACTAGCCGTTACGGTCTAGGGGTCGACTCTTTTCACAATGAGTCAACTCTTTTTGCATTTCAGCAGATTTTTCAAGTCACTGTCCAAATGAGTCGACTCTTTTGTCCTAGGAGTCGACTCTTTTTGAGCTGTCTGCAGAATTTTTGTTCTCTGTTGCAATGAGTCGACTCTTTTTGGCCAGGAGTCGACTCTTTTAAGTCTTCAGCATAAATCCAAGGCTCTGTTCGAATGAGTCGACTCTTTTTGCTTGAGGGGTCGACTCTTTTTGCCAAAACCCATATTTTTGCAACTTTTCTTCATTCTTTTCCAAAGCTTTCAATCTCTTCAAGGATCATCTAAATAGGCTTTTTAAAGCTTGCAAACACTTCTTCAAGATTAGATGACTCCAAGAACATCTTCAATCCATTCAAGGTGAATTTTCTTTATTTTCATCACTTGTAGAGCTCTTCCATCATCATAGCTTCATCTATTGATTCAAGTCTTCTTCAAGATCTTCAAGAGAGCTTCCATGACTTAGAATCTTCATTTCTTTAATCAACATGGCTTCTCCATGGACTTCAACAACTCTACCAAGAAAGCTTTCCAAGTCTTGTGATTCCTTCCATGTCTTCAAGACATCTTTAAATCTATCAAGAAAGCTTTTATGTTTTTGAGTTGGTCTCTTCTTTTTCCATTCTTGCAAGATATCTGCAAGTCCTCAAAGTCTTCAATCTTGTAAATCAAGACTTTGATCATTTTCATTCTTCTTCTTTGATATCCATCATCTTCATTCTCTTATAAAATCACCATTGTAGAATATGCTATTCTTTCATGCTTATCAACCTTCAATCTAGGTTTTCATCAACTTGAGATTTCTTCTTCTTCTTATAATATCACCTTTGTAGAATACATCACTTCATCATGCTTTTCATCATAAATCCTCTATTATGATAAGCTTCAAGTCAAGATCTAATTAATAATACATCTGCACACTAAGTAGAATTATTAGACCATTTAACCATGTTTTGTTATCATCAAAATTAAGGCATTGACTCAACAATCTCTCCCTTTTTGATGATGACAAAACATTTAAAAATATATGCAATTAAGCTCAATATAAAACACGAGGATTAATATGTATTAGAAGTATGGGGCTTCAAAGTCTCAGTTTTCTTCCCATTTCAATATATTTTTTACAAGTATTTGTCCCCCTTTTTGTTAATCAATCAAAAAGGTATGCAAATTTGGAATGAAAAATGGGGAATCATAGTCCAAATAAGGAAATTTCTCCCCCTTAATGAAGGAGTTTTCTTTGACATGACTTAAAAAAAACTTTTAAGAGTATAGACAGTATGCTCAAAACTCTAAGAGGCTCACTAACTTGCAATAGCAGAAAAATTTAGAGAAAGTGAGAGTTTTATACCAATCATTTGCTCACCCTTGCTTTTGTACTTGGTGTTTGAGAGTTTTATTGCTTAAGATCCACTGAATCAGATTCATGCTTCCCATCAGACAAAGATTCCAAATGAGGTTTCAGTTTCAGGGCAAAACAAATTCTAACTCAGAGGTGCAGGGCATGTAGGCATCTGGTGATGTAGAAAATTCATACTGCATTTATGGCATTAGATGCTTCTTACTGCTTCAACTTCATTAAACCAATGCTCCCCCTTTCCTTTGCAGTTGATGCCTTATGATATAATTCATGGTAGTGCATTGAGGAGTGTTTTCTCTCCTTTTGATCCTTTTTTTTTTTTGAGAAAAATTTCTCCCCCTTTTTGTCAAATCCTCAAAAAGAGGAGTAATAGATGGAGAAAAATAGACAGGTACAATAGCAAAAAGAAATAGAATACAATGATGTTTATGTGAAGATCATTTACTAAGACAGTTAAAGCAATCATTTATTCAGCAAAATCAACAATGTTAAAGTAATTATTCATTCAGCATTGTTAAAGTAATCATTCATTCAACCAAACACAAATAAGATAGCAATATTAAGATAAAGAGATCCAAAACACATCATTCATTCATGAAGAAATATTTAAGAAAGTTTAACAAAAAGAACCATCCACAAAAATATTACATATTGTTTTAGAGAATGATTTGTTCAAAAACAGAAAAGGTTCAGAGGCAGAGGTTTTCATTTTCTTTTGGGGGAAGGGGTTTGAGAGAGATCAACTGGATTATCAGTAGTGTTTGAAAATTTGCTGCTTGAAGGTCTTTGTCTCAGGCCATATTTGTGATGAGCAACAGAAGACTTTGGAGGAGTTTGGTCAAGGGGATCAGAGGGGTCTGCAGGTGATGGCTGAGAAAAGGTATGCTCCCTTCCACTGGATTCTTCCAACTCATCTGTACTTGAGTCCTCTGCTGCAAATTCTGCTGCTGAAGGGAAAAGAGGCTGGTATTGGTCTCTCACCAGCTTCTTCATGTATTTGCCAATATGCTCAGTGGAAAGAGCAATGTCATTGGCAACTTTCTCTCTTATTTTGGTTCCTTCAGACACAAAGGCCTTGCTCAATTCTCTTACCTTCTTTTCAACAAAGAATAATCTAGTTGCCCCATTATCAATTTTCTTATCCAATTTGGTGAACATCTCTTCTTGATGCCTTTTCAAGTCTCTTACCATGCTCATCAAAATAGTCATATCCACTGATTGGCCACTTGGAACAATGCTCATGGGAAAAAGTTCCCTTGAAGCAGGAGAAGAGGCAGGTCTAGAGGGTTCACCACTTTCTGGTATGGCACTGGAAGGTTCACCTCTTTCAGTGGATTCAATTCCAGGAGCCCCACTGTCAATGTGTTTCTCTTTTCTAGGGGTCCAGGTCTTGCTCTGTGGGTTGAAGTGATAGCCCATCCTTGACAAAGTTTTCTGATTATACTCATCTGAATTAGAATCAGGAGTTCTGTGCTTTTCACCCCTTAAGTCTATCTTGAAGTGTTTAAAAATTTTGGTCAAGAGGATCCCATAGGGTAGGCTAACTTTGGTTCTTGATGCTTTGACAATGTGCTCTAAAATAAACTCAGGCAAATCAATCTTGGTGTCTATCAAATAGGCCCAGAGGAAAAACAATTCCCTTTCAGTGATGTAGTCAAACTTGCCACCTTTAGGAATGAGAATGTGACAGATAAAGTGATGCACCAATCTCAGTTCCAAAGGCAACTCATTGGCCATGGGTTGGAATGAATCATCAGTAATTTCCTTTCCCAGTAAAGCAGACAAAGCAGTCTTTCTACTAACATCTTTCTTGTCCATTTGCCTACCACTACCAATTTTTAAAATTTGACAAATCACTCCTTTAATGAGGGTAATGGTTTCACCCTTCACATAACTAATCACATTTACTTCTCCAGTTTCCTTTTCTACATGGGCATAGAATTGTCCCACAATTTCAGGATATACATCATCCTTTAACAAAGTAATGGATTTCCAACCAAGGGCTTCAAATTTTGGTTCAAATGCAAACTTCTCTTTAGCAAAGAAAGCATAATCTATCCATCTTCCATTTAAAATGACTCTAGAAGAGAAAATTTTCTCATACTTATCTTGATTTGATTTCTTCTCAAAGTAAATGGTGTTGTCGAGAAATACATCTTCCTCCTCCTCAGTTTGCTTCCCTTTTCTCCTCTTTGAAAGCTTAGAAGAGTCCCCTTTTGTCTTCCTCTTCGTTCCTCTTTTGGATATGGGAGTCGGCTCTTTTAGGGCTTTCTTGCCTTTCTTCGATGGAGCAGATTTAGGAGCTATGGAGGGTTGTAAATGACGGTTGAAGGAAGTTAGAAAGACTCTAGGATGATCAAATATAGGTTGGGTAAGGATTGAGGGAGAGTTTTTCGGTGGTTGGAAGTGGAGGTGGCGGTTGATCGTGAAAGAAGAGAGAAATCAGAAACTGTGGAATGATTTGAATAAAACAGGGGTTTTACAGTTTTAAAGAAATTTTAACTTAAATGAGTCGACTCATGGTTAAAAAGGGTCGACTCTTTTGAGCGAAGAAAGCTTCCTGAGCTCTCTGTTCAAATAAGTCGACTCTTTTGACAGGAGGAGTCGACTCTTTTCAATAGAGAACATCTGGGGCTGATTCCAGAGTCCAGGAGTCGACTCTTTTGGGGCATGAGTCGACTCTTTTTCTCCAGAAATGCAAAGATGTGTTTTTAAAAGCCATGAAATACATCAAACAAGTTTGTAATCAATTTCAAGGATACTTATGCATTTATCAAACATATATAGACATCTAAGCATTCAAGATAAAGGGTTGCTCATTCCCAATTCTCTCCTAATCATACAAAACCTATCTTCATTCAAGGGTTTTGTGAATATATCTGCAAGTTGATGTTCAATACTCACAAAATCAAGCAAGATGTCACCTTTTTGCACATGATCACGTATAAAATGATGTCTAATCTCATTGTGCTTTGTGCGAGAGTGTTGGATAGGGTTTTTAGTCAGATTGATGGCACTTGTGTTATCACATCTAACTGGAATATGTTCAAATGTTAAACCAAAGTCCTCTAATTGATGTTTTATCCAAAGCACTTGTGCACAACAACTTTCGGCTGCAATATACTCAGCCTCGGCTGTAGAAAGTGTAACAGAGTTTTGTTTCTTACTAGACCATGAAACAAGCATATTTCTAAGAAATTGACAAGATCCACTAGTGCTTTTTCTATCAACTTTGCTACCAGCATAATCAGCATCTGAATAACCAATTAAGTTCAAAGATGTGTTTTTAGGATACCACAATCCAAGATTAGGTGTGTGCTTAAGGTACTTAAATATTCGTTTAACAGCAACAATATGTGATTCCTTTGGATTAGATTGAAATCGAGCACACAAACATACACTAAACATAATATCAGGCCTACTAGCAGTCAAGTAGAGCAATGAGCCTATCATACTTCTATATAGCTTGGTATCTACCGAAATACCTTTCTCATCACTGTCAAGTTTTGTTGAAGTATTCATAGGAGTGCCCAATGGTTTCGCATTTTTCAGCCCAAACTTCTTGAGTAGATCTTTGATGTACTTAGCTTGGTTAATGAAAATTCCTTCCCTTGATTGTTTGATTTGAAGTCCAAGGAAGTAATTGAGCTCACCCATCATGCTCATCTCAAACTCACCCTGCATACACTTAGCAAATTCTTTGCAAAGCTTTTCATTAGTAGAGCCAAATATAATGTCATCAACATAAATTTGCACAAGCAACATGTCATGATTTTTAACCTTTATAAAAAGAGTTGTATCAACTTTTCCTCTCGTAAAATCATTTTCGGTTAAAAATTTGCTTAGCCTTTCATACCAGGCCCTTGGGGCTTGCTTTAAACCATATAAGGCTTTAGTAAGTTTGAAAACATGTTCTGGAAATATAGGATTTTCAAAACCAGGAGGTTGTTCAACATACACCTCTTCAGATATAAAACCATTCAAGAATGCACTCTTTACATCCATTTGATGGAGTTTGAAATTCTTGAAACATGAGAATGCAAGCAACATTCTAATAGCTTCTAATCTAGCTACAGGTGCATATGTCTCATCAAAATCAATACCTTCTTCTTGACTATAGCCTTGAGCTACAAATCTTGCCTTGTTTCTAATAATGGTTCCAGATTCATCCATCTTGTTTCTGAACACCCATTTGGTTCCAATTACAGGATGATCTTTAGGTCTAGGAACAAGATTCCAAACCTTATTCCTTTCAAATTGGTTTAATTCTTCTTGCATGGCTATAATCCATGACTCATCATTTTCAGCATCTTGAAAACATTTTGGTTCTATTTGTGAAAGAAAAGTAAGATGATTACACATATTTCTAAGAGATGATCTTGTTCTTACCCCTTGTGATGGATCACCTAGTATTTGCTCTGTTGGATGGTTGTGGACAAATTTCCATTCTTTTGGCAATCCTTCATTCTCATTTTGTTGGCTTGAGGAGTCATCTTGATTTCCTTTGTCATGTGGTGAAACTTCATTTTGAGTTTGATCAATGTTCATCTTATCCAAGTTCTTCTCCATATCATCTATATCATCATTCACAGCCTTTCTAAACAAAGAATTTAGTTCATCAAAGGTAACATGAATTGATTCTTCAACAACTAAGGTTTTCTTATTGTAAACTCTATAAGCCTTGCTATGTGAGGAATATCCTAGAAAGATAGCTGTATCAGATTTTGCATCAAATTTACCAAGGTTGTCCTTGTTATTATTCAACACAAAGCATTTACATCCAAAAGCTCTAAAATATGAAACATTTGGTTTCTTGTTTTTCCAAAGCTCGTATGGGGTTTTATTTAAAAATTTTCTTACCAAAACTCTATTTAACACATAGCAAGCTGTGTTAACAGCTTTAGCCCAAAAATATTTTGGCAAATTGTTTTCACAAAGCATTGTTCTCCCCATTTCTTCCAAAGTCCTGTTTTTCCTCTCAACAACTCCATTTTGTTGAGGGGTTCTAGGTGCTGAAAAATTATGTTCAAAACCATTTTCATCACAATATGTTTCAAAAGGTTTGCAATCAAACTCACCACCATGGTCAGTTCTAATTGCTGTGATTGTAAATCCTTTTTCGTTTTGAACCCTTTTACAAAATTTGGTAAAAAAAGCAATTGTTTCATCTTTATGAGCTAGAAAGAATGTCCATGTAAACCTTGAGTAATCATCAACAATGACAAGAGCATATTGTTTACCAGCTAAGCTTAGAGTTCTAGTTGGTCCAAACAAATCCATATGCAATAGTTGAAGTGGTCTAGAAGTAGAGAGCATGTTGGTAGATTTAAAAGACACTCTGGTTTGTTTTCCCATTTGACATGCATCACAAGTTTTGTCTTTTTCAAAATTGAGTTTGGGAAGACCATTTACTAACTCATTTTTTGAAATTTTTGAAATAATGCTCATACTAATATGGCCAAGCCTTCTATGCCACAACCAACTATCCTTTTTGCTCACAGCAGCAAGGCATTTGATCTTACAAGAAGATAATTCATTTAAGTTGAAAGTATAAATATTGCCTTGTCTATGACCAGTCAATATGATCTTGTTATCATTTATGTTTACTACATTACATTTGGATGATTCAAACACTACTTTGCAACCTTTGTCACACAATTGACTAATGCTTAACAGGTTGTGTTTAAGTCCTTTAACAAGTAGAACATTCTCAATAGAAGTTGAAGAATTTTTACCAATACTACCTATACCGATGATCTTGCATTTGCTATTATCTCTAAAAGTGACCAATCCTCCATCTTTTGGTGTGAGAGAAGTGAATTGAGTTTCATCTCCAGTCATATGTCTTGAATAGCCACTGTCCAAGTACCATTGATCCTTTTTGAAATTGGCTTGAAGACACACCTACAAAGCAAGCAACTCAACCTTTGACCTTTGGTACCCAAATCATCTTGGGTCCAGTGGAGTTAGTCTTCAATGTTCCTTTTGGAACCCAAGCTTTCTTAGCAGCATGAGATCGTTGTATAAAGAAACATTGATTTGCAAAGTGACCTCTCTTATGACAATAAAAGCATGTGATTGGTGCTTTTGAAAATTTTTTATGTTTAAAAACATTGTAACCTATTTCAGCCTTGTCAAGAGAGCAATTTCTTTTTCCAAGCATAACATCAAGTTTATCTCTTCCATTGACACATTTAGAGAGAGATTTTTCTAAATCAGTGACTTTTTCTTTCAAAGCAGAGTTTTCATTTTTCAAAATGTCACTTTCATTTTGTAACTCTTCACTTTCTTCTGTGAGAGTGAATACCATATTCTTGAGAAGATTGTTTTTGATGCTTAGCTTTTTAAATTCAACTATCAAAAGCATCTTGCAATTCATTAAAAGAGAAATCAGAATTAGTTACCTCTGTTTCTTCTTCATGTGCCATCAGACATAGGTTGGCTACTTCATGAGTTTCAGATTCATCTAAGCTTGAATCCTCACTGTCACTCCATGTTGCAGCTAGAGCCTTCTTCCCTTTTTCTTTCTTTCCTTTCTTTTTCAGCTGGGGACACTCATTTCTCATGTGTCCTGGCCTTTTGCATTCGTAGCATATAATGGTAGAATCCTTATTGTTGGATTCACCCTTTGCTTCAATCTTCTTTCCTCCCTTCCACCTTCTTCTCATGAATCTCTTGAATTTTCTTGTGATGAGAGCAAGATCTTCCTCATCTTCTTCTTCACTCCCAGATTCATTTTCTGATGTGGTGGATTTGAATGCAACAGACTTCTTTTTCTTGTCCTCTTCTTCTTGAGCATTCTGTTTTCGGGTTAGCTCATAAGTCATGAGAGAGCCAAGAAGTTCTTCAAGAGGTAGAGTGTTGAGGTCTTTAACTTCTTGAATGGCTGTCACCTTTGCTTTCCATGTCTTTGGCAGTGATCTTAAGATTTTTCTCACCTGTTCACTATTAGGATACACTTTTCCAAGAGACTTTAAACCATTTACAATGTCAGTGAATCTAGTGAACATCTCAGTTATAGACTCATCAGATTTCATTCTAAATAATTCATAATTATGCACAAGAATGTTAACTTTTGACTCCTTGACCTGATTGGTTCCTTCATGAGTTACTTCAAGTCTGTCCCAAATTTCTTTGGCAGATTCACAGGTAGAAATTCTATTGAACTCATTTGGATCTAATGCACAATATAAGATATTCATAGCCTTAGCATTAGATTGCATAAGCTTCATGTCATTCTCATCCCATTCATTTTCAGGTTTAGGGATAACTTCTCTTTCAATAACTTTGCTGGGAGTTTTAGGACCGTTGACGATAATCATCCATAACTCATAGTCAACAGATTGAATATAAATTCTCATTCTATTCTTCCAATAGTTGTAGTTTGTACCATTAAACATTGGAGGTCTGTTAGTGGATTGACCCTCACCTAGAGAGCTTCCAAACATGGTTGTCATGGATTAACTCTAAGGATGTTAAGCCTTTAAACTAGAGTACTAGCTCTGATACCAATTGTTGGCTCAAGTAGGCAACCCAAGAGGGGGGGTGAATTGGGTTTTATAGAATTTTTAACAAGAATTTCAACTAAAAAATCGTTTATGTATTTTAGTAACAAATAATCAAAGTATATGTATCAAGCAAATGAAGTGTACATTAAAACAAGTATTTGCAAGCATGCATAATGAGCAAGTAAGCAAAACAGAGGCAGAGGAAATATGCACCAGATTTATAGAGGTTCGGCCAACCTTGCCTACGTCCTCTCTTCTTCGATCCTTTCGAAGGAATTCCACTATGCAATACTTCTTACACAGCCGCTGGTTGTGCCACGAGTGCCCAGCTCACTCTTACAAAACCCAAGAGATTTTGTCCAAACTTCTCTTAAACTTACAAGTGTTTTTCCAAGAACACTCAAACTTACAAGGTTACAAACCCACCCAAACGAGAATGAATGAAGATTATACAAAGAGTGACTCTCCTAGTGAGTATATGAATGAATACAACTCAATGGATAACTTTAAACACTCAGCAAAAATATGTGGCAGTGAGGTACAGGTGATTTTCAGCTTCAAGCACTTGATATGAATGGTATGATTGCTCTTATCTCCTTCTTTGAAGCTGTATGTATCTCATATATATAGGTATGGATCGATTCTAGCCGTTGGAGAAGTATGGGAGAAGATTTGGTTGTAGTTTTGCCCATACCGTCTGTCAGAAAACTAGCCGTTACGGTCTAGGGGTCGACTCTTTTCACAATGAGTCAACTCTTTTTGCATTTCAGCAGATTTTTCAAGTCACTGTCCAAATGAGTCGACTCTTTTGTCCCAGGAGTCGACTCTTTTTGAGCTGTCTGTAGAATTTTTGTTCTCTATTGCAATGAGTCGACTCTTTTTGGCCAGGAGTCGACTCTTTTAAGTCTCCAGCATAAGTCCAAGGCTCTGTTCGAATGAGTCGACTCTTTTTGCTTGAGGGGTCGACTCTTTTTGCCAAAACCCATATTTTTGCAACTTTTCTTCATTCTTTTTCAAAGCTTTCAATCTCTTCAAGGATCATCTAAATAGGCTTTTTAAAGCTTGCAAACACTTCTTCAAGATTAGATGACTCCAAGAACATCTTCAATCCATTCAAGGTGAATTTTCTTTATTTTCATCACTTGTAGAGCTCTTCCATCATCATAGCTTCATCTATTGATTCAAGTCTTCTTCAAGATCTTCAAGAGAGCTTCCATGACTTAGAATCTTCATTTCTTTAATCAACATGGCTTCTCCATGGACTTTAACAACTCTTCCAAGAAAGCTTTCCAAGTCCTGTGATTCCTTCCATGTCTTCAAGACATCTTTAAATCTATCAAGAAAGCTTTTATGTTTTTGAGTTGGTCTCTTCTTTTTCCATTCTTGCAAGATATCTGCAAGTCCTCAAAGTCTTCAATCTTGTAAATCAAGACTTTGATCATTTTCATTCTTCTTCTTTGATATCCATCATCTTCATTCTCTTATAAAATCACCATTGTAGAATATGCTATTCTTTCATGCTTATCAACCTTCAATCTAGGTTTTCATCAACTTGAGATTTCTTCTTCTTCTTATAATATCACCTTTGTAGAATACATCACTTCATCATGCTTTTCATCATAAATCCTCTATTATGATAAGCTTCAAGTCAAGATCTAATTAATAATACATCTGCACACTAAGTAGAATTATTAGACCATTTAACCATGTTTTGTTATCATCAAAATCAAGGCATTGACTCAACAACATTAATGGTAATGCTACGATTGGAAGATTGTGATGTGAAAAGGCTACCAATTGACCAAGGAAGCTCCTCTGAAGTCATGTTCTACGACCTCTTCAAAAAGCAGGGATTAAAGGATGCCGATTTCTAACCATCTTTGAACCCTCTAGTCAGATTCAGCTCGGACCCAGTCTGGTAGCTGGGAAAAGTAACTGTCCCGGTTACTGTAGAGGGATAACTATTCAGACAGAGTTTCTGGTGGTTAATGTGCCTTCCCCCTACAATATAATTATGAGTTAGACATGGTTGCACCTCATGAAAGCCATACCTTCGTCCTATCATTAGCTGATCCGTTTCTTGACTTCGGGTGGAGTAAGAGAGATAAGAGGGGACCAAGTAGCGGCTAAGAAGTGCTTTCTGATAGCAGGTGCCACGAAGGAAAAAATGAAAAAGGTACAGATGATAGAACTCCATGAGGACATGCCCACGATTGATGATGTTAGATTGTTACTAGATAACAAGGCCGTTGAGGACCCAAATAAGGTTTACATAGATGGGCATGATGAAGAAAAGTACTTTGTTCTCGGCACCTCTATGCCCAAATTTGAGAAGAAATCATTGATTAATCTGTTAACAGAGTACATGAAAGTGTTTGCCTAGATAACTTATGACATGCCAGGAATTGACCCAGATGTAGCCTGCCACAGACTTAGCGTGAACCCACAATGATAACCAGAAGGGGAGAAGGGTAGTTACTTAACATGTGGATGCTATGATCGATGAAGTTGACAGGCTCCTTAAAGTGGGGGCAATAAGGGAAGTCTATTACCCACAATGGCTCTCAAACACAATGGTGGTAAAGAAGAAGAACAGCAAGTGGAGGGCTTATGTTGACTTCACTGACTTGAATAAAGCATGCCCCAATGATCCTTTTCCTCTTCCAAAGATCAACCAGCTGGTGGATACAATAGCTATATTTGAGGGGATGAGTTTCTTAGATAGCTATCGTGGGTACTACTAGATCCGCCTCCATGAAGAAGATCAAGAAAAAACTGCCTTCATCACCCCAAGGGACATCTTCTACTACAAAGTAATGCTTTTTGGTCTGAAAAATGCAAGCATTACCTATCAAAGATTGGTCACCAAAATATTTAAGTAACACATTGGCAGCATTGTTGAGGTCTACATTGGTGACATGGTGGTTAAAAGCAAAGTCGGCAAATCATACTTGGCCGATCTAAAGGAAGTGTTCAACATCCTCAAAAGCTATAAGATGAGACTAAACGCCTCTAAATGTGTGTTCGGGGTAAGCTCTAGGAAGTTTTTTAGATTTTTGGTTGCACACTGGGGGATTGAAACAGACCCACATCAAATAAGAGCAATCCAAAATATCCAGGCCCCGAGGAACATCAAGGAAGTCCAGAAGTTAACTAGAATGACAGCGGCTCTCAATCGATTCATCAACCGATTTTCAGATAAGTGTCGGCTATTCTTTCAACTTTTGAAAAAACGAGAGCAGTTTAACTGGAGTCCTGATTGTGACTAGGCCATTACTGACCTAAAAAAATATCTGGCCCAACCACCACTACTTTCTACCCTACTGAAACATAAAGAGCTCTATCTCTATCTAGCAGTATTAGACTATGCGGTAAGCGTTGTCCTCCTTTGACAACAAGACAGGCAGCAAAAATCAGTCTACTACATCAGCAAAACTCTTCTAGGAGTGGAGAGCAAGTATCTTCCACTGGAGAAGCTGGCCCTAGCGTTGGTAATAGCCTCACGTAAGTTGGTGCATTACTTTAGGGACCATACCATCAACATCCTTATAGAACATTAGCTTAAGCCACTCCTCAGAAGAGCCGATTTCTGAGGAAGACTAGCAAAATGGGCAGTGGAGTTACGAGAGTTCGACATGAAATTCCTACCCAAGTCAGTAGTGAAAGGCCAGGTATTAGCTAATTTTATTGCTAAATTTTCTATTGAACTACCCAGGAAGCCATTCAGACATCTGATGCTGATCAACCAAATTGCGAACCCCCCTTGGAAGTATGGAAGATTGCTGATCATTGAAGGCTCTTTGTCGACAGAGCGTCCAACTATAAAGGGCAAGATCGGGCATAGTCCTAATCACGTCAGATGGCATGGCATTAGAGTAGGCTATAAAGTTGGAGTTTACTACATCAAACAACAAGTTCGAATATGAGGCTTTGCTCGTCGGACTGTGCCGAGCTATAGAGCTTAAGATTGCCGAGATAGCTATATATTTAGATTCTCAGCTGGTGGTTAACTAGATCATGGGTGATTATGCGACAAAAAAAGATAGGATGACGCAGTACCTTGCAAAAGCAAAAGAACTGCTCGACAAATTCAGTAAATATAAGCTCTATCAGATCATGCCAATGCCTTGGCAACATTGGCAACAACCTTAAAGTTAAGATCAAAGAGAACAATTCACGTGGAGACACTGTCTAGCTCAAGCATATTTTAAGAAGAAGTGCAAGCCCTGGTTATTGATCAATTAGGGCCATCTTGAATGGACCCGATCAACTCTCACCTCGACAAGGACGAGTTGTCAAAAGACAAGAACGATGCCAGAAGAATCAAGAACAAGTCATTAAAGTACTATTTATCACACGACAAGGAACTATATAGAAGATCATTCAGTAGCCCCTATCTGTATTGTGTCCACCCTAACAAAGTGTAGGGCATCTTGTTTAAAATTCATGAGGGTATCTGTGGGAGCCACGTCGGCGGAAGATCTCTCGCACACCGAGCTATTTCTCCAGACTATTGATGGCTCTATATGCAGAAAGATATCGCTCAGTATATTCTGAAATGTGAAAAGTAGTAGAAGTTTTCGCTAATAATTCACCAGCTCACCGAGGACCTCACAACCATTACCAGCCCTTAACCCTTTACACAATGGGGATTGAAAATAGCCGGACCGCTACCTCGAGTTTCAGAGAATAAGAGATTTCTCATAGTGGCAACTGATTACTTTACCAAGTGAGTGGAAGTAGAGCCCTTATCTACCAGCAGAGAATTTGACACTAAGATGTTTGCATGGAGGAGTATCATTACAAGATTCAGCATACCCCGTGCACTCATTTCAGACAACAGCACCCAGTTTGACGGCAACATATTCAGAGAATTCTACAATGGGCTTGGGATAAAAAATTACTACTCAACGCCTGCCTATCTGTAGTGCAATGGGAAATCTGAGATATCAAACAAGACCATGTTAAATGGAATGAAAAAGAGGTTGGAAAAAGCTAAGGGAAGATGGGTAGAAGAGTTGTCGAGTGTCTTATGGTCTTATAGAACCACTCCAAGGAAATCTACTAGAGAAACCCCTTTCTCAATGGTATATGGGATAGAGGCAGTAATACCCTTAGAAGTTGGACTTCCAACCATTAGATTGGCAGCATTCGACGTCGGCCTCAGTGACCAGACTTTGGCAAAGGACCTCAACCTTATTGAAGAAAAGAGAGAGCATGCCCTACTCAAACTTACTGGATATTATCAGCAACTTAGCTAAGCCTATAACAAACGAGTCCAACCAAGAGCTTTTGCTCCCGGTTGTCGCGCCCAAATTTTTCGCACTCGAGGAATACTCACACAAGTGGAAAAAATGCTGTACTCTCTCATTAGAACTCACCCTTTTAGAAGAATGAGTGCGACTAGGTTTGAATTGAAAAATTGAATTGAATAAAGGGGTTTTAGAAAAGATTTGGAGTCGCCGCCTAACTTGATTAAGGTGAGTTAGGTCACCTAAAAACTAAGAATAATCCGAAGACTACACTTAGGGTTTTGGAAAGCGATTTTGAAAATATCTCCTCAAGAGAGCGTTTTTAGGAAAACAGGTTGTTTGACAACCTTTGGAAAACATTTAGCCCTTTTTGAAAAATAACTCCTTTTGGTCTTTGAAATCAGTGATCTAGATTCAGAGGTTGGTTACTTGTAGGGAAGACGCGCTAAGCCATCACCCTACCCCACCTTTTCAGTACCTACATGTCAATCTACCCTAGAGTTACCTATGAGAGTCTTCAGCTAACTACTGTGCAATCCTATCTACTTTGAAAAAGATGTTTGAAAAGAAACTAACATGATGCATGATATGCATGTGCAAGAAAAGAGATTTGGAAATTGATTTGAAAAGAGTTTGATTTGATTTTAGACGAGATTTGAAAAGATAGAATTGGAATTGGAAAGTTTTAGAAATTGGAAAGTGAGATTTGAAAAATAGATTTTTGGATTTGAAAATTGGAAATAGAACATAGAATTGAAAACTTGAAGAAGATTGTAGAATTGGAGACTTGGAAAGGTTTTGGAATTGGAAATTTGAAAAAAGTTATGACCGCACCCATGAGGGTTGCCTATGTATCCTTTTGGAGGAATCAGATCAATCGTAGTTCGGACTGGAGTCCGATTGAAAATAGAAGAGTTGATTTGAAGAAGGAGATTGGATTGGAAATTGAATTGGAAGATTGAGAGATTGAACTTTGAATAGAGGATTAAAAATTGGAATTTGAAATTTTGGAATTGAAAAGATTGAATTTTGATTTGAAAAGATAGAACTTGGAAGAGAGATTTAGACTTATTTTGGAAAGATGGAGGTTTAGGAAACCTAGACTTAGGAAAGAGAAGAGACTTTGGAAAGATTCGACTTGACTTAGAAGGTTTAGGAGATTAGGAAAGATTGGATTTAGGAAATGTTTGAATTAGGAAAAGGTCCGATTTAGGAAAGTTTCGAATTAGGAAAGTTTCATTTTTGGAAAGTTCCGAATTAAGAAAGTTTTGAATTTGGAAAGCTTTCAAATTAGAAGAGTTTCGAAATTAGGAAAGTTTCATTTTAGGAAAGTTCCGAATTAAGAAAGTTTTGAATTAGGAAAGTTTTCAAATTAGGAGAGTTTCAAAATTAAGAAAGTTTTGAAATTAGGAAATGTTCAAATTAGGAAAGTTTCGACTTAGGAAAGTTTTAGGTTTAAGAAAGTTTTGAAATGAGGAAGTTTTGAAAGTTGGAAAGTTTAGAATTTAGAATGTTTTGGAATAGGGAAGTTTTGAATTTGGAAAGTTTTGAAATAGGAAAGTTTTGAAATTTAGAAAGATTAGAAAACAAGGAAGTTTTGAAAATAAGAAAGTTGTGAGTTTAGAAAGTTTTGGATTTGAAAAGATTTGAAACTTTAGGAAAGTTTAGAATTTAGAAAGTTTTAGAGTTAGAAAGTCTTAACTTAAGAAAGTTTTGAATTTAGAAAGCTTAGAATTTTAGAAAGATTTGACATTTAGAAAGTTTAAGATTTTGAAAGTTTTAGAGTTTTTTAGAAAATCTTAAGATTAGGAAATGTTTGAATTTAGGAAAGGTTTGAAAAATTAGATTTGGAAAATTGAGATTTGGAAAAGGGTAGAATTAGGAAAGAGTGGAGTTAGGTAGGATGTGGAAATTGAGTTTTAAAATTTAGGAAAGATTTTTATGTTCAAGTTTTGAAAACTTAAGATTTTGGAAAAGAGAAGCTTAGGAAGGATTCGAATTAGGAAAGATTTGGATTTTGAAATTTAAGGAAAGATTTAAGGTTTAGGTTTAAGAAACTTATGGTTTAAGAAGGTAGGAATTAGGAAGGAGTTGAATTAAGAAAGGTTTGGATTAGGAAGGGATTGGATTTGGTTTCTAAAAGCAAATGTTTGATTTTGTTTCTAAAAACAGAGGATAGGATCTAGTTTCTTAAACGGGAAGATTGGATTTGGTATCCTAAAGGGAATATTTGATTTGACAAGGATTTGGAAAAGGAAGTTTTTAGAAACCCTAGATTTGGAAGTGTAGAATTTTAACGTGGAAAAGAGGTTTTGGAAATGTGTATAGTTTGGATGTAGAAAACAAGAGATTTTGAAAACCTAGGTTTGGGGAAAAGTTTTGAAAATCATATTTTTGGAAAGAAAATTAGGGTTTACTAATTGTGAGTTCTAGGGCTTGACTTGGGCTCTAAGGAAAGAGGATTTTTAGAAAGTGCATTTTTGGAAATGAAGGTTTTTTAGAAGGGAATCCTAGGGAGGAGTTTTTAGAGGGAAGAGTTTTTGGAAAGTAAATTCGTAGAGAGAGTTTTTGAAAAGAGATTTTTAAAAAGAAGGACTTTTTGGAAAGTGTGTTATTTAGAAACGAAGATTTTAGAAGGAAAATCCTAAAGGAGAGTTTCTAGAAGGAAGATTTTGGAAAGAGAGTTTTTTAGAAAGATTTTTGAAAGAAGATTGTTGGAGAGAGTTTTTAGGAAAGTGAATTTTGAGGAGAGTGTTTTGAAAAGGAGTTTGAAAAGAGAAGTTTTAGAAGGAGTTTTTAAAAAAAAAACTTTGGAAAGGAGAGTTTTAGGAAGTATGTTGAAAAAGAGACTTTTAGGAAGAGATTTTTAAAAAGAGAGCTTTTTGGAAAGTATAAAAAAACGTCTCACTTTCTTAAAGCAATTCTAGCCATAAGAGGGCTAGAACCACTTTAAGAAAGTGGTTTTGAAAACAACAAGGGTTGAAAATATGGACCATGTTGGTCACTTTAAATGTAACACTTTCCTAAAGCAACGCTAGCCATGGAAAGACTAGAATCACTCTAGAATTGTGGTTTTGAAAACAAGTTTTTGAAAAAGAAATTTTGATGCAATTTTGAAAACAAGTTTGAAAACAATTTTGAAAACAACTTTGAAAACGACTTTTGGAAGATGCAAGACCATGATATGCACAATGCAATTTTGGGGTTGTTAACATACAAAGTTAAGGCTTCACCACATAATTAAAGGGGTCGGACCCACGTGGTCTCTGGTTAGACTAGAAGAAAGCCCCCGACACGGTGACTCTCCAATAGCCCAATCCTACACATGGACAGGGAATCCCCTTGTTTCAAGCATGCAAAGAAAGGGGGGGAAAGAAATGGGGGATTAAAATAGAAAAAACCCAAGTGGGTTAGGAGAGAGAAGAGAAAGGGGGGAAGTGCGGAAATTTAAATGGAGAACCTACCTTGTATCTTGTTTATTTTGCACGCCTTGCTTTCTTCGGTCTTCATCTTGATCTTCGTCTTCAATCTTCAAGAGCCGCCTTCAAGCTTCAAACTTCAAATTGCAACTCTTCAAGTCTTCGAACGAGAGTTGAAGGCTAGTGTATGAGTGTATGGGGATGTATAGGAGTGTATATGAGGCTAGGGTTTTGGGAGTGTTCGAGCTTTGTATATCGAATTATATGATTTTTAAATTGAGTTGACGGATCCTTTTCACGTTGGAGGAGGCTCTGTATTTATAGAGGTTGGACAACACTAGCGCTTGTTGCAGTGGCACCAGGCCAATTTTTGGCTTGGTGCCACTACTAGTGGCGCCAGCCATTTTGAAAATATTTAAGGTCGGCAAGCAACGTATCTTTGACTAGATTTGGGCGCCTGTACTAGTGACTACCATGCAATTTTTAGTTTGGCTTCACTAGGAGTAACTTCGAAAAGTCCGGGAATGATTTGAAGAAGCCAGGAATGACCCGGAAGGTCAGAAAAGAGCAGGAACACTTAGAATAGTGTCCCGGAGGTATTTGACTTTAAAAATGAGGATATGATGTGTCGGAAAGGTTGACCGGGCCTTTAGGGGCAAAACGGTCAATCGGACTGAGAAACTGCCGGGACAGACTCGGATTGTCCCAGAAGAAGACTTAGGATCTGGAAACATTATTCAGAATGTTCCCAGAGGTTGCCGGTTTGATTCCCGGAGCCGGTGTGATCGGAAAATGAGACCAGCCCACCAGGGGCAAAACGGTCATTTTTGTACCAGGTTTACCGGAACTGACTCAAAATGATCTAGAAAGATAAAAGAAGATTGAAAATACTATAAAAAGCAGTCTCAGAAGGTTACCGGTTTGATACCCAGAGCCGGTGTGCTCGAAAAAGGAGACCGGCCAACTGGGGGCAAAACGGTCATTTTGTATCGGGTTGGCCGGAACTGACTTGGAATGATCCGGAAAGGTAAAGGAAGGTTGAGAACACTATAAGAAGCAATCTTAGGAGATTATCGGTTTGATACCCAGAGCCGGCGTGGTCGAAAAAGGAGACCGACCCACTAGGGGCAAAACGGTCATTTTGTACTGGGTTGGCCGGAACTGACTCGGAATGATCCGGAAAGGTAAAGGAAGGTTGAGAACACTATAAGAAGCAATCTCAGGAGATTACTAGTTTGATACCCAGAGCCGGTGTGGTTCCCGGGACATTCGGATGTCTAGGGGCAAAATAGTCATCTTGATCGGAAAGTTTCGAAAAAGGTCCAAAGGGCAGTTTGGTCATTTTTCACTGAAGTGGGCTAACAGACATTGGTGTTGACCTGGGTTTTGAGTGTTTTTCCCACTCTGACGGCGGTCGTCGTGACACAGGGGTTTGTTGGCAATTTCCTATATCGACCTATTTGTGAGTATTTTCGCTACTCTAATGGTTGTGATATTTACAAGTATTTTCGCTACTTGGACCGTCTCGAGGAATAAACTGTCTCAAGAGAGGGGTTGGAAAGGGGACTTACCGTCTTCGAAAAGACGTGCCTGATTTGGAACCGTCTCGAGGAATAAACTGTCTCGAGAGAGGGATTGGAAAGGGGTCTTACCGCCTTCGAAAAGATGTGCCTGATTTGGAACCGTCTCGAGGAATAAACTGTCACGAGAGTGGGATTGGAAAGGGGTCTTACCATCTTCGAAAAGAGTCGAAGTCCTAGGAGTCGACTCTTGCAGCAGTCTGCAGAATTGTTTGTTCTCTGTTTTGGAACCGTCTCGAGGAATAAAACCCAACTGTCTTCGAGAGTGGGATTGGAAAGGGGTCTTACCGTCTTCGAAAAGATATTTTCGTGCCTGAATTTGGAACCGTCTCGAGGAATAAACTTGTTGAATAGTGGGATTGGAAATGGGTATCTTAATCCGTCTTCGAAAAGAATCGTGCCTGAATATTGGAATACCGTCTCGAGGAATAAACTGTCTCTGAGAGAATTGGGATTGGAAAGGGGTCTTACTGTCTTCGAAAAAACTGTCTCGAGAGTGCCTGAAAGGGGTTTACCGGAAAAGGCGTGCCTGAGTTGGAACCGTCTCGAGGAATAAACTGTCTTGAGAGTGGGATTGGAAAGGGTCTTACTGTCTTCGAAAAGACGTGCCTGATTTGGAACCGTCTCGAGGAATAAACTGTCTCGAGAGTGGGATTGGAAAGGGGTCTTACTGTCTTCGAAAAGACGTGCCTGATTTCGGAAAACCGTCTCGAGAGTGGGATTGGAAAGGGGTCTTACTATCTTCGAAAAGACGTGCCTGAGTTGGAACCGTCTCGAGGAATAAACTGTCTCGAGAGTGGGATTGGAAAGGAGTCTTACCGTCTTCGAAAAGACATGCCTGATTTGGAACCGTCTCAAAGAATAAACTGTCTCGAGAGTGGGATTGGGAAGGGGTCTTACCGTCTTTGAAAAGACATGCCTGATTTGGAACCGTCTCAAGGAATAAAGTGTCTCGAGAGTGGGATTGGAAAGGGGTCTTACCGTCTTCGAAAAGACATGCCTGATTTGGAACCGTCTCAAAGAATAAACTGTCTCGAGAGTGGGATTGGAAAGGGGACTTATCGTCTTCGAAAAGATGTGCCTGGATTGGAACTGTCTCGAGGAATAAACTGTCCCGAGAGAGGGATTGGAAAGGGGTCTTGCCGTCTTTGAAAAGACGTGCCTGATTTGGAACCGTCTCAAGAAATAAACTGTCTCGAGAGTGGGATTGGAAAGGGGTCTTACCATCTTCGAAAAGACGTGCCTGATTTGGAATTGATTTACCGTCTCGAGGAATCAACTGTCTCAAGAGAGGGATTAGAGTTGAAAAGGAAAGGACGATGCCCCTAAGGGCATTTTGGTTATTTTGCCTCTATTTGGGCCTGGTGGGCCCGCGAAGCGATGGACAGACGGGATTTGGACTTAGAAAATCGATTTCGATTGGAATACGCCCACAATGACTTGAAAATAAGTCTGGACGGAGTGTAGACTGCCGAGCGGTCAAAAATGAGGTGCTTACACCGGTGACTTAGTACTAAAGAAAGTATTAGGGGCAACTAAGAATCTAGTAGAGGGGAAGCTCGACCCAAACTAGGAGGTCCTTACAGAGTTGCGTCCTAAGTCGACGTGGGGGCATTTATGCTAAAAACTGTCGAAGAAAGGCGACAACTACCCCGACCTTAGAACGCTAATAATCTCAAAAAATTCTATCAGTATGGGTGTTTCCCAAATGATGTAATGATCTACGACAGTCTATGATAATACATTGTTGTTTCTTCAAATGCTGCAAGTGATTCAGTAAATCTACAAACAAGTATAAAAAGGGGATAACCATAAAAAATTAAGCGTAAAAACTTGGTCCTGTCTAACTTGTTGGCAGGTCAGCTAACGAAGGCCATAAAAAATCAAGTGTAAATACTTGGTCCTGTCCAACTTGTTGGCAAGTCCGCCAACAAAGGCCATGAAAAACCAAGTGTAAAAACTTGGTCCTGTCCAACTTGGCAGATAGGCCAACGAAAGCCATAAAAAACCAAGTTAAAAAACTTAGTCCTATCCAACTAATTGAACAGGTCGGCCAATGAAGGTCTTGATCAATCAAGGCAAGATAGAGCAAGAATCCAGAGTTAAAATTACGTGGTTCAACTAAGAAACATCCATAGAAGAGTCAACTTAAAAACCAGAATCCATATTCATTCAAAATAACCAATTCATTATAAGACTTTGCAAAAAAAGATACAATTACTTCAAATAGAAAAAGCAAAAGCTAAGCTACAATATCTTCAGCAGGCTTCTTAGCAGGATTAGCCGAGTCAGAGACAGTAGGTTTAGTTTCAACTGTCTTCAAGATTTCGGCCTCAGCCATCTTCAGCACGTTTGCTTCAGCTGTCTTGGGGACACCACCTTCAGCTGTCTCGGATACACCTGTAGTAAGAACCACCAGAATGTCTGTACCTTTAGCTGTCTTGGAGGCATCCTCAATGCTGCCACCTAGCGTTGTCTCAAAGTAGTCCAAAACATTCTTTCAAAAGCTGGAAGAGCTCTCAACATTCATTTTCGTTAGAGTCCCGTGCTAGCCCTTGATGAATATTGACTGCGAGAGATCAACTATCTAATCAGCAGTATCATTCATGCCTTGCTTATACCTCTCCTCAAACTTGACCTTCTCCTTTGCAAGGTCAGCTTTAAGTCCATCGACTTCGGCTCTCGACTTGAACAAATCCACTTAGAGTATGGCCTTGTCGTCTTCTAGCTTCAAGACTTCGTCATCCTTTTTGATGAGATCGGCTGTAACCTGGTCCAACTTAATCTTTACCTTTTTACCCTCCTTTCGGCAGTTAGTGAGGCTTGTTTTTCCTCGATCCACTCTCTCTTCAGATTAGCATGCTCCTCAACTAGTTTATTGTGCTCTGTGGATAAAACTTGGAAACAGCACATGGCCTCTAAAGCGTTGAAAGAGCCCTGTGAGTGAAACAGATTCAACAAGATCAGTATACGATTAACAAGTCACTACTGAAAATAAATTGATGAAGGAACTTACCAGTAGGGATTAGTGGAAGGCTTTTAGAAGGACAGAAAGGTCATTGTTGCTTTCTAATAATTCAACGTCAACCCGCTGCAGGTTACTTTCGAACACCCCCATCGCCACTTCAGCTAACTTGATCAAGGAGTCAGTCTGCATACAGCGGTCACCAACTATGGGTCTGACAACCACAAGGTCAGCATCATTAGTTGCCACACTGCTACTTGGATGAGGGTCTGTCGGCACAACTTTGGCCTTCTTTGGTGCGGGCTCAATTAGTGCATCCCCTGCCATTGGCTTTTTCTTCGATGCCCTCGTCTCCCTCTTCTATTTTTCAGGTTCAGAGGAGCCGACCTGTACAATAGGTGCAAGGGGAACAAACTTTACCATTTCGGTCACTGGCTTCCCCGACTTCTTTAACTTCTTTATAGCCTTCTGTGGCACCATCTCCCTCAGGTTCATCATATTGGGAGTATCGAAATCCAAGGACGAAGGGTACACCAGCTTATGCTTCTGCCCAATTTTGGCTGTAGCTTGGCTGTCGGGCATGGTGAATGGAGTTGAGGTTGATGTCGATTCGGATGGCCTTGACCGATCCAAGGGTATGTCTTGGACCAAATATTCAGCAGGATGAGCTGCTGCATCAGTAGTGAACGGAGGCAACTCAAATGATGCCCAACTTAGGAATATAACCCCTGAGGTCACTGGGATGGCGCCTTCAACGACTCAAGTCGCCGAACTCCCAACCGGTGGCAGCATGTCAGAGGGCAGGTCGGTAATGGTCACCAGGTCGTCGAGGAGTACGCGCTCAATTATAATCTCTACTAGGATTTCGGTGAATTCACCAACTGTACCCTCCTTCGATAGTTTGGCAATCACACCTGGCGAAATTCCAGACTAGGCGATGAAGGTGAAAACCCGGAGTGGGTAGTTCAGCAGGATATGAGGGGTCCTTGCAATATCACCAAGCTGACAAGTGCTTCTGTAGTTCAGAACCTTGTTCAGATTAGACAAGTTGACACCACACGTCTGCCTCTTGTTCTTACCAGATACTAAAAAAATTAAAATAAGGCAAGTTCGATATGTACAATTCAATACACATGAAAAGTAAAGGGTCGGCACGAACCTAACTCTCTCGGGGTTCTACGGCATTGACTCAACGACATTTGGTCGGCAGGAAGGTCGCCAAACTCCCAAGGGCTAGAAATCTAGATTTTGACATCATCTACTCTCTTGCCCGAAGATGGGAGACACTTTACTATTTTCCTACTTTTTTCGGTCACCCTAAGGTAGATTTTCTAGCTATCACACCCGACTTTACACAGAGTATAGCAGAAATCAAGCTCGGCAAGCCCTAGGTTATCGCTTAGGATTCGGTTCAGCTCAAGTATCCCCATTACAATCCGATAAGCGTTTGGGCTGACTTGGGCAAGACATATATCGTGGTGTTGAAAGAATTTTACAAGAAAAGGATGTAAGGAAAATCTAACGCCACCCTTTACGATGACAATCACGGGGAAGGGCATCCCTTTTTTGGTTTCTTCTGTACTATAGTCATCTAGGTCAACTAACTCAATGCTTACCTAGTCGGCAATGTTGTATCTAGTCTTAAAAGCAGCAATAGCTACCAGACTGTCTACAATTTTCCTAAGATAAGCTGCCATTAGGGGATGACCACAGAAAAGTAGGGTAAAAAAAGAAGAAAGCAAAGGTTCAAGGAACTTATAGAATTAGGGTAGAATTCGTTCTCTCTCTCTCACCAAGAGTCCTAAGCCAAGTTCGAATGTTGAGAATGGAAAAGGATGCGCCCAATTTATAGTGAGCCATACCGTTGGTTCAGTTGCTACCATCGTGACGCTTGAGCCAACCATCACCTCGGAAGCCTAATCGACGCGTCCCTTCGATTGCAGGGCTTGTACGGAATGTCCACATGGTGCGAAGGGATGGGAAGGCTAAAGGACAAGATTTAAATGCAAGTTTCAGCCCTTACCCCCTTCGTTTGTCCAAACAGGGCACGGGGGCTAAGGGACAATTTGTAGGCCCAATAAAAAATAAGCCCAAGACCAAGAGAGACCAGCCCAGTGAGGTCGGCCCATGAGTACCAACCTATTAGACCAGACCCATGCCGACCAGAGGCAAGGATTCAAAAGGACTGGCTCATGGATCCTAATCCAAAAAGTATTAGGACTAATGAAGTCTATAATATGAATCCTATTCCTAAGTAAATTAGGACAAATAAAAGATAAGTCCAATATAATAAACTGACTTAATCAATGAAGATTCTTAAGAAGAAAGTGACTCCAATTCCCAAAGGGAACATAACATTCTGAAAACTATAAATACCCCCATGCACTAAGGGTGTAAGGTATGTTCACTTAAGTTCTAACTCTCTAATATTCTATTCGATTCATTATGATTAAGTTTGCTAACTTAATCATCAGAGTGCGTTCGGTGCAAAGAGGGTTAAGACATTCTCATCGTTTTCTTCTCTTGCAGATTGTTAGTGCTCGTCAATTCGGTTTGAGAGTTTAACTGGGGCTTTTCAAAAAATCCTACTTACAATTTTGCATATTTAGACAAAGGAAAAGGTATAAATGAAGTGAAAGAAATTAAAGTTAATTTTCTTAAGTTGGAAAATGTGAAAAAAATAAATAGGTTTTTGTCAAATTTTTGTTTTTTATTTTTAAAAATTTTTGGGTTTGATAACCTATATTGTTGGACATGGTTTGAGCTTACTACAAAACCTTTGTACATTTTTCTTTATACTACTACTATTATTTAATTTCTTGATTACCTACGAATAGGTTGAAGGAAAACCTAATGCTCCTGTGGCTAAAATCTGTTGAAATCCATATCTTGAATGGCACTGCAAGCTGCAGTTTGTTTGCCGAGAAGCAAACCCTGATACTGTGCGAACCAGATGGCGCAAAATTGCTTGAATGTTCCTATGAAACTGGTCATTTTAGAAGATCCTCCTTCCTCTATTCTTCCCTTGTTGGCTATGTATACCTCTGAACGGGGTTGTAATAGGATTATTTCTATTTAGTTTTTTCTTTTTTCTGGCCTCTAGACCTCCCAAGTATTCAAAAAAGAACAAAAAGAAAAAGGAATATGAAAAACTAAGATATTGCCAATCCCATTTTTGTAATTAAAAGACATTATATAAATCTTTTGTTATAAAACGAAATGATCTCATTCAATTAAATCATTTTGTATAAATTGTCGGGTCGTACGACATTACTCTAATAAGAATACAAATCATTAACCCACTCCTGGTCTTGGTACCATGCGAGCTGTTTGGCTACTATACTTACTCCAGTAGTCCTTCCAAAGCTTGGAAATCGAGCTTAATAATTAAGCACAAATTGGAATTTTGGTCAATTTGTGGATGAGCTTTAAAACAACTTCTTAATGGACCTACTTGTGGCCCACCGAGTTAGTTTAAGAGAACTTCTGTAGATCGGTTGAGTCCTGAAATGGAAGCAATAAAACTTGAACCAAGATTCGCAGCTAAACAATGGCAAGCGTAGAGGGGTCTCCAAGCGTAAACCACTCATTCTTGGCCTGCAACAATTTTCAGATTTCGATCTGGTGAGTCATGTATTCGAAAATTACTATGGACCAACTTCAATAACAATTAATAGACCTGACAATTAACAAATGGACATGTACCATATCAAAATGAATTAGGACCCTCATGGGTTTGGGGCCTGCCCAAGCCCGGAAAGCTGGCATTTGGGCTTCGGGCTCTGAACTGTGTTTTTGTGTGTGTTTGTGGGGTATTCTAACCGAAGACCCGAGCCAGTTGGAGTTCATTGGTCCACTTCCAATTCAATCAATCATTTGATCGACCCTTGCAGCATTGTCCCTGGCAGATGAGGTTCCCTATCTCTAGCTGGAGGACTATTACCCACAGTCGCCGTTATGTATCAATCACCAGTTAATGAACAGTTAGTGGGGTTCAATTAATGTGTTATCCATCAATTAAAGAGTAACGCACAACTGTGACTGTGAGTATTATTCTCCCTCCAGCTTTCCGAACAAGAGTGTACTTGTAGCTATCATCATTCCTAAATAGGAGATAAAATTAGGGATTGAAATCTTACTATTTAGGTTCTTGAAATAGTATTAGATGTTAATTTTTTTCTTAAACTTTTTCTCTAATTTATACCACTCTGGTCATGGCATTAATGGCAATAATTTATTTTTTTTTGGTTATGTGGTCGAGACTGTTTGAGTTAACTTACGCGCACCTCAACTACTCTTCTTTCTAGCTTGGCTAAATGCCATTCCAGTTAAGACTAAGAAATTCGCGAGAGTCACATCTATCGGCCTATCTTCAAACGGTTGCTAGAATTCAGTACATTTCGATTTATAACTCGTCTATTGTTATATCAACTTTGTCCAAAAAAATATAAAAACTTTAAGCTATGTATTGAAAGGGAAATGGGGTGTAGGCGACAAAAACCCTACTAGCATCTAACTGAATCAGCTCTTGGCGTTTCTTATAGATGTTTGTTTTGGTCTTTTGTCTGTATTTTTGTTTTGAGCACGTGAAGCCTCGTAATGCTAAACATACAAAACTTTTATATACAGGATGGCGTGCCTGCTATTTGTGACTATTTGATTTTAATTAAGAACAATTAACATTTTGACTTACAATTTAATACGTACTATTGTCACATTATTCTAGAATTATTGTTCTTATAGAAATTTTATAAAAAATAGATTTTCTCATACATTTATATATTGGAAGAGTAAAATTTTTCATACATTTATACATTGGGGGATGGGATTGTTATAATGGGTTCGACCAGTCGGTACGAGGAGCCCCAGCCACACCTTCAAGTTGCGGATTCGACTCACCTCTCCCCCCTCCCCTTCCTCTAAATAAGGTGTGATGTCCTGCCCATTGTAAACTCCTAACTCTTGGCCAAAAAAAAAATTGTTGCAATGGGGTCGAACCCCAAATGTCATGACTTTGAAGGCCCCTAAAACAAGAGGGAGTCACAAGCTCACTAGTTGGCAAAAATGGTAGCTAGTCTAATTAATAAAGTGGCTTACTAACAATGACAAAAACCTATTTTTATTTTTGTTTCAGAAGCCTATTGAAAAAAAAAAAAAAAGCCGCCAAGTTTTTTCTCCAATTGTTTATTTTATTGCCTCTAACCGTTAGACCATCAAAACATTTAACAAGGAAAAAACTCTAAGTGGTATTTCCAAGTTAACATTGGTTCCATCCTGTAGGTGAGACTTTTAAGAAGGCCCAGTTGAACTCTCAAAATCTAATCGACGAGCACGAACAATCTACAAGAGAAGAAGACGATGAGAATGTCTTGACCCTATTTGGGCCGAAAGCACTCCGATGATTAAGTTAGCAAGCTTAATCATAATGAATCGAATAGAATATTAAAGAGTTAAACCTCAAGTGAACGTACCTTGCACCCTTAATGCATTGAGGTCAGCCCATAGTTTTCGAAATGCCATGTTCCCTTTGGGAATTTGAGTTACTTTCCTCCTAGGAATCCTCATTAATTGAATCGGTTTAATGCATTGGACTTATCTTCTGCTTGTCTTACTTCACTTAGGAATAAGATTTATATTACGGATTTGATTAGTATTCGTACCTTTTGGATTAGGACCTATGGGTCAACCCCTTTGAGTCCCTACCTCTGATCGGCATGAGCCTTGTTTGATAGGTTGGCACTTATGGGCTGACCTCACTGGGCTAGTCTCTCCTGATCTTAGGCTTGGCTCTTATTAGGCCCATAATTGCCCCCCAGCCCTTGCGCCCTATTTGGACAAACATAGGAGGCAGGGGCTGAGATTTGCAATTAAAACTTGCCTTTTAACATTCCCGTTGTTTTGCAACACGTGGACACTTCGTACCGGCCTTACAGTTGAAGGGATGCATCGATTAGGCTTCCGAGGTGACAGTTTGACTCAGGCGCCATGATGGCCGCAACTGAACCAACGGCATGGCTCCTTATAAATTGGGCGTGTCCTCATTCACTTTCAATATTCGAACCTGGCTTTAGACTCTTGGTGAGAGCGAAAGAATGGATTTTGTCTTAATTCTGTAAGTTCTTTGAACCTTTGCTTCCTTCCTTTTTCTGTCCTTCTTTTCTGTAGTCGTCCCCGATGGTGGCTCGCCTTAGGAAACTTGTGGATAGCTCGGCAACTGTTACTACTTTTAAATCTAAGTACAACATTGCCGACCACGTCGACATTGAGTTGGTTGACTTAGATAACTATAGGATGAAGGAAACCAACAAGGGGATGCCTTTTCTAGTGATTGTCATCGTAGAGGGTGGCGTTAGATTTCCTTTACACTCTTTTCTTGTAAAATTTCTTTAACACTAGGATTTATATCCTCCCCAAGTCAACCCAAATGCCTATCGGATTGCAATCGGGATGCTTGAGCTGAATCGAATCTTAGGCGTTAACCTAGGGCTTGCCAAGCTTGATTTCTGCTATACTCTGTGTAAAGTTGGACATGGTAGTTGGAAAGTATACCTTAGGGCAATCGACAAAAGTAAGGAAATAGTAAAGTGTCTCCTATCTTCTGGTAAGGGCGTAAATGACGTCAGAATCTAGGTTTCAGACCCTTGGGAGTTTGGCGACCTTCTTGCCGACCAAATGCCGACCAAAACCCCTAGAGAGTTAGGTTGGTGCTGACCCCTTATTTTCTATGTATACTGCCTTATATATGTCTAACCTAACTTGTTTCGTTTTCTTTAATATCTAGCCAAAATAAGAAGCAAACATGAGGTGTCAACTTGCCTAATCTGAACAAGGTCTTGAATTATAGAGGCACTGGTCGGCTTCGTGATATCCCAAGAACGCCTCACATCTTGCTGAACTACCCTCTTCGGGTTTTCACCTTCACTGCCTTGTCAGGGATCCTGCCAAGTGTGATTGCCAAGTTATCGACGGAGGGTGCAGTTGGTAAATTCGCCGAAATCCCAGTAGGGGTTACTATTGAGTGTATACATCTTGATGACCAAGTGACAATTGCTGACTTTCTTTTTGACGCGCTGCCACCAGTGGGGAGTTTAGGGACTCGAGTAGTTGAAGACGCGGTCCCGGTGACCTCAAGAGTTAACTTTCCAAGTTGCACATTATTTGAGTTGCCTCCATCCACAACTGACACAAGAGCCTATCCTAAAGATTACGCGGTTTGGGATATATCCTCGGACCGTTCGAGGTCATCTGAATCGATGTTGTAAGCACCTCATTTTTGCTCGCTCAGCAATCTCCGGTCCGATCGGGTTTAGTTTCCAACATCACAACACGTGCAAGTTTAAGATGAGCCTTACAATCTCCAATCCAACCAGCTGGTCACTTCTCAGGCCCACAAAGACCCGCTAAAGCCATAAGCACCATTATTCTAGGTAGCTTTCCGGACCGGGCGGTCTCGAAAACCAACGCCATCCAGGTAACTTCCCGGGATCAGGCGACCTCGGGGACCAACACCTCATCAAATTCTAAACGGTTAACTTCTGGCGCCTGCTAGCCCGCCAACGTAGAATGTTTGTCATTTGGTAGTTCTCCGAGGCCGGGCGTTCTCAAAGACCAACACCACCCTTCAGGTAGCTTTCTAGGACTGGGCGTTCTCAGGAACCAACACCACCCCTACAGGTAGCTCTCTAAGAACGGGCGTTCTTGGAGACCAACACCGCACAGATAGTTCCCGGTCTCGGGAACCAACACCTAGGTCAACACCGGCGCTTGCTAGCCCGACTCGGTGAAAAATGACCAAACCTGCCACTTGGGCCTCCAGGTACGTTTTGGAAAAGTTCAAAATCCCTTAAAATGATAAGTCTATCCTTCCAAAATTTTGTTAAACCATTAGGCGTCCCCAGCACGCCATTTGGTCCAAATTCGGTCCTATTCCGGCCCACTCTAGTCAAAATAACCATTTTGCCCTTGAACACCTTAACACTGCGCAAACCTCGCCGAACGGTAAAAGACTCTCCCAAAACTATCCCAGAACAACCCTACACACTTAACACAACACATCAAACCATTCCTGACCATTTCCAGCCAACCCTGGTCAAAATGACCGTTTTGCTCCTGGTAGCCCAAATATGTCCCGAAACAGCACCGGCTTTGGGATTTCGAGCAGAGGGTCTCACCACACGCCCTTGTTTAATCCAAGGAGGACCCTACGACACTAAGCTCACACGACGCGATAAAAGTTCCCTGGAGCGTCTCGCAGACGCTCCGCCTAAATTGTCTTTTCCCCCGATTTACTGGTTATAACGCACAATCAACTGACTTGAGAAATGCGTAAATTAGGGAATTCTCGAAAGCTCGTCCGTAGATCTTCCATCGATACGGTTCGATTGAATGGATCGCTTCCAAAAGCCCTCCATCGTACGGTGCAAAAACTACAACTTTCAGCAACCCTTAGAGCGTCTCGCAGACACTCCGCTAAGGTTGACTTTTTCCAAATTCCCTAATCGGAACGCATCGTCAAACGACTTAAGAAATGCGTAAAACTGGGAATTCCTAAAGGTATTTCCAGAGTACTTTCCATCGGTACGGTCCAATCGAAAGGATCGCTTCTTGAAGGACCCGATCACACGAAACGAAAATAGTCACTTTCAAATACCCCCAAAGCGTATCACAGACACTCCATAAAAGTGACCTTTTTGGCACACTTCCCAAGACGATATCCCACGTTTCCAAACATAATTCAAACTTCCTGAAAAGATGAAAGTTCACCGGAAGCCTTGGGAGGATATCCTGAGTGCCACTGATTCCCCCGAAACCTTCCCAATTGACTCAATTATTGAGGCAAAGTTTAGATGAACCTTCCCGGTGATGGAGCGTATGCTACATGCGCTCAAATTTTGATCAGATCGACCGAATTTTGATCAACGATCGAGATTTAACCAGTACATAAGGTGCCACGTGTCATTCTGGCAATGGAACAGTACCTGCGCATGTCCTACATGTGCAAGGCCAAATTTTTGCCATGCGCATATAGCACATGCGCCAAGCCTGTTCCAGATTGCCTATAAATAGAAGCCTCCCCCTTTGTATAATCCAGGTTTGAAATTGATGCGAAATTCTGCTGAAATCACTCCAGGAACTAAAATCCTTACATACATTCCACCCCTCCAACACTTAGGCTAGATTCTATCTCTTTCAAGCCTATACACCCCATATACAAAGCCTCATACACACTTACACACTTCACTCTAGCCTCTCAAGCTCTCTTGAAGTCACTCAAGCTCCAATCAAGACATCCATTGAAGATTACAAGTGTGGTGAAGGCAAAAGGTGGTATCCCTTTCACATTTGTGCTTTCCCCCACTCTTCTCTTCTCCCTCCTAGCCTACTTAGGCTATTCTCTATTTTAATCCCATTTTCAAACCCTCCTTTTCTTGCATGTTTGAGCCAAGAGGACTCTTAGATCATGCCTAGAGAAAAGCAAGTGAGAGCCATCGTGTAGGGGGACCTCTCACTATCCTACTTTAAGATGGTATGGCCTAGGAGCCCCTTGTTTATGTGGTGTAGCCTAAAAGCCTTGTATGTGAATCATGACTCATTGCATATTACTATTTTGATCATATCTTGTGTGCTTGACTTCATTTTATGCTTATTGTCATATTCCACCATGCTTACATTGCTCTTAATTTTATGCCATTTTCAAGTTCTACATTTCTTTCAAAAATTGTTCCAAGAGTTGGCCCTTTGAAGTTTAGGATGAGATTTTAGAATTTTGTCTTAGAAGAGGCCCTACTAACCCCCTAACTCCCATTTTTGCATCATTGTATTTTAACTTGCACGATGGTTGCTTTCCATTTCTCTAATTTTCAAGATTTCTATTCTTTTAAGCATAGTGGTTGGAATGGCCCCATGGAACCCTCTCTTGAGTGGTCTCTCTTTTGTTTGGCCATATGAACCCTCTCTTGATGGAATGGCCCCCTTTGAAAAGTGGTTTCCAAAAATCCTTCTCAAAAGATGATTTTCAAAAATGCATTCTCTCCATCTTTGTATCAAAAATGATTTTTCAAAAATTGCCATCATTATGTTGATTTTTGAAACCTCCACTCTTGTCAAGATAAATGTTATAATAACCATGAGAAAACCTTCCTTGGAATGGTTTCCAAACACCAACCATATAAACCCTATTCTTGGCTAGAGTCAAAATTTTCATGGAAATGATATTAAAAAAGATTGCCAACTCAAGTCTATTATATAACATGTTTTGTTTTTCAAAACTCTTTCCAAGAGTGCATCAAGCAAACTTTCAAAGGCCATCTTTCAATTCAACCCTAGGTTAATTTGATCCTAATTGTCCAACCCTAGGTTAACTTGACCCTAGTTGTCCAACCCTAGGTTAACTTGACCCTAGTTATCCAACCCTAGGTTAACTTGACCTTAGTTATCCGACCCTAGGTTAACTTGACCCTAATTATCCGACCCTAGGTTAACTTGACCCTAGTTCATTTACCCTAGGTTAACCTAACCCAAGTTATTTAACCTTAGGTCACCTCTAACCCTAGGCTAACCCAACCTAGGTTAGTACACTTCATGATTCCAACTTTTGAATCCTTTTCTAAATGATCATTCAATGATCAAATTATCCTCATAACCTATTTTTCCAAAACCCCCTACTCTCATGATTTCAAAAAATCAACTCCATAAACTTTTCAAATGTTCTTACACTCCATCTTTATGACATTCTCAAAATGTTTTCAAAAGGTCACAAACCTAAGGGGTCCCTAGCCCTCTCATGATTAGGAATTCCAAGGACAAGTGATAAATCAAGAACAACCTCTAAGGTTGTCCATATTAAGATTCCAAACCCTTAGCCATTTCCAAAAACCACTTTCAAAAATTAATTCATCAAAACATGCCTCCAAGGTTTTCAAAACAAGACTTCAAAAACACTTTCAAGTTCTCTTGAGTCATGCCAAAGCATTTTTCCAAAACTCCCTTAAAGTTTATCCAAAAACATTTTTCAAAACACTCCACCATCCAATTTCAAGTCAAAACTTTAAAGACCTCAATGTGTCTTAAACTTTTTCAAAGATCTCAAAGTGTCTTCAAACTTTTTCAAAGACCTCAAAGTGTCTTCAAACCTTTCCAAAGACCTCAATGTGTCTTAAACTTTTTTAAAGACCTCAAAGTATCTTCAAACCTTTTCAAAGACCTCAATGTGTCTTAAACTTTTTCAAAGACCTCAAAGTGTCTTCAAACTTTTTCAAAGACCTCAAAGTGTCTTGAACGTTTCCTAAGACCTCAAAGTGTCTTCGAACTTTCCAAAGGCCCTAACGCGCCTACTTTTCATCGGGCTCTTGCCCGAACTATGATTGACCTGATTCTCGCCAAATGAGATACGTAGGCAATCTAAAATGGTGCAGTCATAACTTTTATTTCAACTCCAATCCCTCTTTCAAAAATTCCAATCAATTCAAAGTCTCTATTCCAAACTCTTTCAAAACCCCTACTATTTTCAAACTTCTTCCAAAAACTTGAATCATGCATTATCCATTCGAAAAGTGTTGACTAAACCCTGTTTTCAAAACTCTAAAGTGGATATTAAGTGGACAATGGTAACCGATTATTCTAGTGAGTAAACAAAGGGTGATTAGACATGTAAGTACCGAAAGGGCGGGGTAGGGTGATGATATTAGGATATCTTCCCTACACGTAACTAACCCCTGAACCATAGATTTTTGTTTTTTCAAATGACCAAAATGGAGTTATTTTCCAAAAGGGCTTAAATCTTTCCAAAGGTTGCCAAACAACCTATTTTCTTAAAAACCCTCTCTTGAGGGACTTTTCAAAAACTTTTCCCAAAAAAACCCTAAGTTTAATTTTCGGATTAACACTTAGTTTGAGGTGCCCTAACTCACCTTAATCAAGTTAGGTGGCAACTCCTATTTTTCTAAAAGGCCCTTAGTCAAACCAATTTTCAAACTTAGTCGCACTTGTCCTTCTAGGAGGATGAGTTCTAGTGACAGAGTTCCGTACTTTTCGTGTTCGAGCCGAAAGGACCTTGGACACCTACAAAAACCGGGGCGCGATAGATGTTAATTTCAACTCCATTTATGGTGTCGGACCACCGAACTAAAACAAAAATTGGGAAGAAGCTTAGGCTAATATACCCTTCGTCCTTCGATTTTGATACTCCCGATATGATGAACCCGAGGGAAATGGTGTTGCAGAGGGCGGCAGAGAAGTTGAAGAAGTCAGGCAAGCCAGTGGTCAAAACTGTGAAGTCCATTCCTCCTGCCCCCGCTTTAGAGGTCGACTCTACTAAACCCAAGAAGCAGAAGAGGGAGATAAAGGCGTCGAAGAAAAAGCCAATGGCGGGGGATGCACTGATTAAGCCCACCCCAAAGAAGGCCAAAGTTATGCCGATAGACCCTCGTCCAAGTAGTAGCGCGGCAACTAATGATGTTGACTTTGTGGTTATCAGAACCTTAGTTGGTGACCGTCATATGCGGCCAGCTGACTCCTTGATCAGGTCGACTGAAGTGGCGATTGGGGTGGCCGAAAGTAACCTCCAGCAGGTTGATGTTGATTTGTTGGAGAGCAACGATGACCTCTATATCTTTTTAGGAGCCTTCCATGAATCCCCGCTAGTAAGTTCCTTCGTCGATTTATTTTCAGTAGTGACTTGTTAATCGTATATTGATCTCGCTGCCTTTGTTTCACTTTCAAGGCTCTCTAATCGCTTTGGAGGCCATGCGACGCTTTCGAGCTCTGTCTGAGGAGCATAACAAGCTCATTAAGGAGCATGACACGCTGAAGGCGGAATGGATCTAGGCAAAACAAGCCCAACTAACCGCCGAAAAGGAAGCCAAAAAGGCAAAGATTGCACTGGACCAAGCTACAACCGATCTGATCCAGAAAGATGATGTAGTGTCGAAGCTGGAGGATGACAAAGCGATACTCTCGGTGGACATGTTCAAGTCGAGGGCGAAAGTCGATGGACTTAAGGCTGACCTTGCAAGGGAGAAGGCTGAGTTTGTGGAGAAGTACAAGCAAAACATGAATGATACTACTGAGCAGATGGTTGATCTCTCGCAGTCAATATTCATCAAAGGCTGGCACGGGGCGTTGAAGGCACTGAACGTCAAAAGCTTTTCCAGCTTTTTGAAGGATGTTCCTGACTACTTCGAGAAAATGCTAGGGGGCAACACTGAGGATGCCTCCAAGATGGCTAAGGGTACAGACACTCCGGTGGTTCCTGTTATAGGTGTATCCGAGATAGCTGAAGTTAGTGTCTCCAAGACTGTTGAAGCAGACGTGTTGAAGACGACTGTAGCCAAAATCTCGAAGACTGTTGAAGCCGAACCTACTGTCTCTAACTCTGCTGATCCTGCTAAGAAGCCTACTAAAGATGTTGTAGCCTAGCTTTTGCTTTAGTTTTCTGTAATTGTGTCCTTTTTGCAAAGTCTTGTAATGAATTGGCCCTTTTAAATGAATATAGATTTTGTTTTCCAAGTTGACTTTTGTATGGATATTTCTTAGTTGAACCACAAAATTTCAACTTTGGATTCTTGCTTTATCTTGGCTTAATTGACCAAGGCCTTCATTGGTTGACCTGTCCAATTTCTGGACAGGACCAAGTTTTTAAACTTAGTTTTTCATGGCTTTCGTTGGCCGACTTGCCAACAAGTTGGACAGGACTTAGTTTTTACATTTAGTTTTTTGTGGCCTTCGTTGGTGGACCTGTCAACAAATTCGACAGGACTAAGTTTTTGCACTTGATTTTTTGTAACCTTTGTTGGCCGACCTACCAACAAGTTGGACAAGACCAAATTTTTACACTTGGTTTTTTGTCGCCTTCATTGGCCGACCTAGCAACAAGTTGGACAGGACCAAGTTTTTGTAGTTAATTTTTTATGGTTATCCGCTTTTTATGCTTGTCAGTGATTTTGCTGAATCATTTGCAACTTTTGAGAAAAAAATAATGTATTATCATAAATTATTATAGATCATTACATCCTTTGGGAAACACCCTTACTGATAGAATTTTCTGATATTGTTAGCGTTCCAAGGTTGGGGTAGTTGTCGCCTTTCTTCAACAGTTTAAAGTCGGTATGCCCCCACGCCAATCTAGGACACAACTCTGTAGGGACCTTCCCAGTTTGGGCCGAGCTTCTCTTCTACTGGATTCTTGGTTGCCCCGAATACTTTCCTTAACACTAAGTCACCGGGAGCAAAAGCTCTTGGCTGAACTCACTTGTTATAGGCTCGGCTAATTGCTAATGATACCCAATAAGCTTAAGTAGGGCAGCCTCTCTCCTTTCTTTGAAAAGGAGATGTCGAATGTTGCCGATTTAATGGTTAAAAGTCTGACTTTCAAGGGTATTACTGCCTCTACCCCATATGCCATTGAGAAAGGGGTTTCTCCGATAGATCTCCTTGGAGTGGTTCTGTAAGACCATAAGACATTAGGTAGCTCTTCTACCCATCTTCCCTTAACCTTTTTTAGTCTCTTTTTTATTCCATTTAGTATGATTTTGTTTAATATCCCGGCTTGCCCATTGCACTGCAGATAGGCCGGCGTTGGATAGTAATTTTTGATCCCAAGCCCATTGCAGAACTCTCTGAACAAGTTGCCGTTAAACTGGATGCCGTTGTCTGATGCCAGTGCATGGGGTATGCTGAATCTTATAATGATGCTCTGACATGCAAACCTCTTAGCGTTAACTTCTCTAATAGTAGATAAGGGCTCTGCTTCCAGCCACTTGGTGAAGTAATCAGTTGCCACTATGAGGAATCTATTATTCCCTAAAGCTCGAGGTAGTGGTCCGACTATGTCCAACTCCCATTGTGCAAAGGGCCAGGGGCTAATAATGGTTGTGAGATCCTTGGCAGGCTGGTGAATGATCGGCAAAAATTTTTGGCACTTCTCACACTTCAGCACATATTGGGTCGCATCTTTCTGCATATAGGGACACCAATAATCCTGAGAAATAGCTCGATGAGCAACAGATCTTTCTCAGACCTGACTCCCACAAATACCTTCGTGAATTTCAAACAGAATGCCTTGCACTTTGTCAGGGTAGACACAATGAAGATAGGGGCCAGTGAATGATCTTCAGTATAGTTTCTTGTCGGGTGATAGCTAGTACTTTAATGACTTGTTCTTGATTCTTCTGGCCTCGTTCTTATAATTCGGTTGTTCGTCCTTGTCAAGGTAGGAGATGATTGGGTCTATCTAGGATGACCCCAATTGCTCAATAGCCAAGGCTTGCACTTCTTCTTGAAATATGCTTGGGCTATACAGTGTCTCCATGTGAATTGTTCTCTTTGATCCCGACTTTAGGACTGCTACCAGTGTTGTTAAGGTATCGACATGAGCATTATTGTCGCAGCTAATCTAATGGAGCTTGTATTTATTGAATCCGCTGAGCAGCTCCCTTGCTTTTTCCAGGTACTATGCCATCCTATCATTTTTTTTCGCGTACTTACCCATGATCTGGTTAACCACCAACTAGGAATCTGAATATATAGCTATCTCGACAATCTTGAGCTCTATAGCTCAACATACTCTAGTGAGCAGAGCCTCATATTCTAACTCGTTATTTAATGTAGTAAACTTCAACTTTATAGCCGGCTCTAATGCCATACTATCTAGCGTGATTAGGACTATGCTCGAACCTGCCCCCTTGTCATTGGATGCTCTGTCGACAAAGAGCTTCCAATGATCAACAATCTCCCATAATTCCAAGGGGGGTTCACCATTTGATTAATCGGCATTAAGTTTCTGAATGGCTTCCTAGAGCAGTTCAGTAGAAAATTTAGCAATAAAATCAGCAAGTACCTGACCTTTTACTTCCAACCTAGGTAGGAATTTGATGTTGAACTCTCCCAGCTCCAGCGCCCATTTTGCTAGTCCTCTTGAGAAATCGGCTCTTCTGAGGAGTGGCTTAAGCTGATGTTCCATGAGAACGTTGATGGTATAGGCCCTGAAGTAGTGCACCAACTTACGTGACGCCATTACCAACGCTAGGGCCAATTTCTCCAGTGGAAGATACTTGCTCTCCACACGCAGAAGAATTTTGCGGACGTAGTAGACTAGCTTCTGCTACCTATGTTGCTGTCGAAGTAGGACGGCACTTACCATGTGGTCTGATACTGTCAGATAAAGATAGAGCTCTTCATGTTTCAGCGACATAGAAAGTAGTGGTGGCTGGGCTAGGTATTTCTTCAGGTCGGCAAGGGTCTGGTCACAATCAGGACTCCAGTTGAACTGCTCACGTTTTTTAAAAAGTTGAAAGAATGGCTGGCACTTATCTGAAGATCAGTTAATGAAACAGTTGAGAGTCGTTGCCATTCCAGTTAACTTTTGTACTTCCTTGATGTTCCTTGGGGCCTGGATATTTTGGATTGTGCTTATTTGATGCGAATCTGCTTCAATTCCCCAGTGTGTAACCAAGAACCCAAGAAACTTTTCAGAGCTTACCTCGAACACACATTTAGAGGCATTCAGCCTTATTTTATAACTTTTGAGGATATTGAACACTTCCTTTAGATTGCACAAGTACTGTCTGCCGACCTTGCTTTTGACCACTATGTCATCAATGTATACTTCGACAATGTTATCGATGTGTTGCTTAAACATTTTGGTGACCAATCTCTGATAGGTGGCGCCTGCATTCTTTAGACTAAAAGGCATTACTTTGTAATAGAAGATGCCCCTTGGGGTGATAAATGCAGTTTTTCTTGGTCTTCTACGTGGAGTGAGAACTGGTGGCACCTGCGATAGGCATCTGAGAAACTCATCCTCTCAAATCCAGCTATTACATCCACTAGCTGGTCAATTTTTAGAAGGGGAAAAGGGTTCTTGAGACATGTCTTATTCAAGTCAGTGAAGTCAACACAGACCCTCCACTTGCCATTTTTCTTCTTTACCACCACTATATTTGAGAGCCAGCATGGGTAATAGATTTTCCTTATTGCCCCCGCTTTAAGGAGCCTATCCACTTTCTCGATCACAGCATCCACATGTTGAGTAGTTGTCATTCTCCCCTTTTGGAGCATAGGTCGGCACTGTAGGTCCATGCTAAGTCTGTGGCAAACTACATCTGGGTCAATTCCCAGCATGTCACAAGGTGTCTAAGTGAATACTTCAATATACTCTGTCAATAGATTGATAAATGATTTTTTCTCAAATTTAGACAGAGAGGTGCCAAGAATGAAGTACTTTTCTTTATCATGCTGATCTATGTAAACCTTCTTTAGGTCCTCAACAGCCTTGTTTTCTGGTAACAGCTCGACATCATTAATTGTGGGCGTGTCTTTATGAAGTTCCATCATCTGTACCTTACTCATTTTTTCCTTCATGGAGCAGGCCGTCAGGAAGCATTACGTAGTCACTACTTGGTCCCCTTTTATCTCTCTTACTCCGCCCAAAATTAGAAAACGGATCAGTTGATGATAAGACGAATGTATGGCTTTCATGAGGTGCAACCATGTTCGATCTATGATTGCATTGTAGAGGGAAGACACATTAACAACCAAGAACTCTATCTAAATAGTGATCCTTCCCATAGTAACCAGGACAATTACCTTTCCCAGCAGCCAGACTGGGTCTGAGTTGAATCTGACCCAAGGTTCAAAAATGGTTGGTGTCACACCCCCAACCCAATTAGACATTAATTATGTCACATTAGGTGAGGCGTGATCGCACAGGTCACCGTACCTGCGAACGACACCTTAACCCATACTCAAAATAAAAGAACGCAGCGGAATAAACAATACAATGAGGAAAATATAATAAACTCTCCAAAGGAATACATTACCACTGGAAAATAATCAACATCCTTTCACAAAATTCTTTACCATTATACAAAGTTAAAACTTAACACCAAAACCCAACGTCTATATAAAATACAACCATAAAACTGAAAGTAAGACAATGGAGCTGTCCCAAGCCCCGTGACTCGACATCCTGACATCGACATGATTGCCACCACGGCAAGAACCAAGACTGCAGTGAACCAAACCGTCATCTCCAAGTTACCTGTTAAGACAGTCTGTGTGGGTGTGAGCTAATTGTCAACATGCTCACGACAGATAGTCAAACTCATAAAGAATGATAATAAGCACTCAAATGCATACAGGTAGAAATGATTAATATATATCTATATCATAGATGTCTCAATGCAATGCATGTATCACCCACATGTGCGCGCAATTTTAGATAATGTTGGCCCAATATATCGATGGCGCGTTATCAAGGAATGCCCACCGTGGCACCCCTAGGCTAGTCCACCGTGACGAAGCCTTGGTTAACTCACCGTGGTTAACTCTCTCCAGTGCAATGCAAGGCATACAATATGAATGGTATGCAATGCCACCATATATATATAATCATCAATGTCTCCACAAAAATTCTCATATAATACCAATTTCACCTCATATATAAACACCTTCAACACCTCATATGCATTCACCACCATTATACATATAAAAAATACACAATGCATTTAACATGAATAAGATTATCTCAAAATCTCACAATTCCACAATTAACACCAACATAGATAATAACACAAGCAATATATATTCACTTCTATATGAATAAGATTATCCTATGATCCCACCTGTCACCGCACACACACTATGTCAAAGATCACTTCGGGGTTGACGTTGAAGGATCTTGCTCTCCGTTAGCTCCTATCACCACAACCGTATTAGTTTAGGAAACTCAATGTATACTCCGATAATCATAGCTATAATGTCTACACAAACAAGTTATAACACTGAAATTATACATTAGAACTACTATATGCTAATCTCAATCACACTCCCAATGTAAAGCTAGAGTTGAAAAATACCAAAATACATCAAGTCCTCTAATCTGCCAAAACTGACACAGGCTTCATAATCTGGACATAACTTCGTGGGTTTATGCCCAAAAATTCTAAAACTTTAGAAATACCAACTAGACATATCAAAGAGTATCCAGACCAAATTGTACATTTTTTGAACATGCCTAAGTATTTATTTGGTATTTTCAAAAACAGAGCAGTGCTACAGAAACTCGAATTCAGCAGTAAATAGTCTATCTTTGATAAATTAATAACATAGGTAAACGACATCTAAATGATTTGAAATTTGATAAACATTATCATCAACCTTTATCCTAGATACAGTAAAAATTTCATAATTTTTGGGCTACTCTAACTTGGTCGAATGCTCTGTCAAACCAGAGGTTACAGATCTGGGCATCAAAAATCTGCAGAGACAGTCCCATTTCAAAAATTCACCATAATTCGAAATTACAACATTTTTAAGTGAATCCAAAGCCCAAATAATCCTCATAACTCTAACTTACAGTGTTCAAACATTCAACCACAAATAAAATTTTTAGCTAGGTCGAAATGTCTCTAAACAGTAGCATTTTCATAGAAAATACTCTGTTAGGGCTGCCATGGGTGATTCTAAGTTTTTACCATGGAAGATCTCACCTCCATCCTCTTCCTTCCATGGCATGATTCATACAACATGTAATAATTAGAGAAAATAAGATGAAACAAGCATGATACTCACCTTAGATGAGGAAAACAAAGTGCAAGAAAGCTTCCTTAGATTTTTCCCTTCTTTTCTTCTTCTTCCTCTTTTCCACCGATTGCTCCTTCTCTCTTCAAGCTTCTCTCTCTCTCTATAACTCTATATCTCTCTCTCTCTCTATAATGGTAGCTATCTTTCCTCTCTTCTCCCTCCCATCATGCTAACCACTCACTCCCCACCATTCTTGTTTTTTCCTTTCTTTTTCTTCCTTTTCTTTCTTCATTTGCTTTCTTGTCCCCTCTTGTCATCTTTCTCCCTTTCTCTCCACCGACACCCTCCCTTCCTCTCAATTAATTTCAATAGAAACATAATACTATATATCTCACCCCCCTTAGGTATTTTATACACCCACTTATTATATTTTAGGTATTTTATACATTTACTTATTATACCCACTCACCAATGTTTCACCATTTAACCATTTAACTTACCACTAATAAAATGATACAAGTGGCACACACAATTTATAATTAACCATGCAATAGATGTAAATTAAATTAAATAAACTAATTTAACTACGTTTACGATGCAATTCAACTAATTATAAAAATATGAGATTAGGGTTTCACAGTTGGAGATCGGCGTCCTTCAATCCCAACTTTTTGAAGAGGTCGTAGAACATGACTTCGGTGGAGCTTCCTTGATCAATCAGTAGCCTTTTTACATCACAGTCCCCCAATTGTAGCATTACCACCAACGCATCATTGTGTGGCAGTTGCACCCCTGCCAAGTCATTATCGGTGAATGTTATGGCCTCAGCACTGCTGCCGACCTTTGTCTTTTTGTTTGGGGCTTCCAACTGCGTTACCTCCCTAAGGTGTGCTGCTTTCTAGATCTCTGCCTAGTATCTATGTGGGTCTACAGTTGCTGATTGTGCCGATCCATGAAGGACATTGATTACTCGGGCAAGTTCAATTCTGACTTCCTTCTACAGAGCGGCTCCCTGCTTTGCCTACTCTGCCTCCCATTTCGTCTTATCTCGGTCAATATATTGGTCAAGGTGTCCTGCCTTTGCCAATTCCTCCAAGTGGTTCATAAGATTTCGGTAATTTTTCATCTGATGCCCCTTTTTCCTGTGGTAAGAACAGAACTTCTTCTTGTCTTGGGCGGTAGGGTCTCTTCCCAACTTTGGGGGCCACTTGAAGAAGGACTTATCTCATATTTGGGACAAAATCTTGTATATTGGGTCCTTGAAGACTATGTTGACCCCTTCTGTCGCTTTCTTGCCCCGACTGTTGTTATTGTTATCCTTATGTCTGGGCTTCTTGCTTTCACGCCCATCTTTCTTCTCGGTCTTCTCGCCGATCTTCTCCTTGTCGGCCGTGCTATATCCTCTTCCACCCGTACATACTGTTCAATCCTCAGCATCAGATCTTGTATTCGGGTGACTGGTTTCTTCATAAGGGATTACCTCAACCGATGTTCTCTAGGAAGGCTGATCTTGAACTGTGCAACATCCAGCTACTCGGTCAGCAAGTAGTCCACCTCATTGGGCTGCTTGCTGTTTGCTATGAAATGGTTTGTAAATATCTCGGCAAGTTGTTTCCAGCTTAATACTTATCTAGACTGCAGTTTGTCGAACCATCGTAGAGCTACCTTTCCCAGGCTTGAAGGAAAAACTCGGCACATTAGTGAATCATCATAGCTCCATAGTACCATCATCTGCTTATAATGTCAAACATAGGTAATGGGATTTGACTTCCCATCATAAGGAGTAAACTTTGGTGAGGTAAACTTTTTGGGAGGTCGGCGTGTCTCGATCTCCTCTGTGAAGGGAGTGGAAGCAATCTGGTCCAGGGCTCTTTTGGCTATATCCTGGGCTGTTCGTCCCTTATGGTGCTTATCTCGGTTGTCCAGTCGGTCCTCCAGCCATTTGTCCCAATCCTGCTGTTCTAGCTCGACCCTTATCGGGTCTCTTGCTAGTGTCTGATTCCTTTGTGGCTGCCGATCTTCTTGTTGGTCCATGTAGTGCCCTATACCAGCTGTGTAGCTCCCTGTTGCGTGTGCGGCTCGGGGGCTCATGTTTCTTGAATTAATCCTCCTTCTCTGCCACTGATCTAAAGATCTTTCAAGTATTCTTCCATCTCGTCTAGCAATCGCTTCCCTCATCACTTCAATTTTTTACCTGAAGTGGGCAATCTTTTCATCCCGTTACCGGAGCTCCCACTCAGTTGTTCGGAGTGAAAAATTTTTGGGAACACAGCCATTGGATAGTGATGGATTCAAATTCCTGCGGTGATTCCTTTGGCGGTTTGGATTTCGGGCATACTGCGGAGCCTGAGCTAAACCCTCTTGTCCTTCTGGCCGATTGCCTCCAGGGAATCGTATCTCCAATCCAATGAAGCGTCCTCCCGGAGTTCGTACCAGATCATCATCATGCCGACTTAACTGGTGTGTGCCATCGTGAATACAGACGTCATGGCTGTCATTTAATTCCCTGTTAGTGGGATCAACTCATCCTCCAAGATAGCTGGCACTCATCGTTGTTTAGATCTTTTCACAGACAGTGCCAATTGTAGGTGAAATTTTTAGGAAGGCTCGGTTGAACTCTCAAAACCGAATCGACGAGTACGAACAAACTGCAAGAGAAGAAGAAAATGAGAATGTCTTGACCCTCTTTGGGCCGAAGGCACTCCAATGGTTAAATTAGCAAGCTTAATCACAATGAATCGAAGAGAATATTACAGAGTTAGAACTCAAGTGAACGTACCTTACACGCTTAATGCATTGGGGTATTTATAGTTTTCGGAATGCCATGTTCCCTTTGGGAATTGAAGTTACTTTCCTCCTAGGAATTCTCATTAATTGAGTCGGTTTAATGCATTGGACTTATCTTCTGCTTGTCCTAATTTATTTAGGAATATGATTTGTATTATGGACTTTATTAGTCCTAGTACCTTTTGAATTAGGATCCATGGGCCAGCCTCTTTGGATCTCTACCTTTGATCGGCATGGGCCTTGTCTGATTGGTCAACACTTGTGAACCGACCTCACTAGGCTAGTCTCTCATAATCTTGGGCTTGTCTCTTATTGGGCCCACACATCCCATAAGGACATCTATGATTCTAAATAATATGAGAAACAATTAAAATGATTTTTCATCATCGACTATCACCATGAATAAGGGGTGGACATTGGACGGGTTGGGTTGACACTAATTTTTTTTTTATCAGGCATTAGACTAAATTCAAAGTCCACTTAAAATAAAAATTAAATTCTTAAGCCCATCCAAGCTTGCCCATTTAATCTAAAAAAAATTCAATAAATATTTTTTCTTTAAAAAAATGTTTAATAATAAAAATCTAAATACATATATACATTAAAATATAAATATATACTCTAACTAAGCAGGGATTGAAACATAATTCTTAAGCCTTCTTATTAAACAAATCAAGTCTTAAAGAAATTTCAAACTTCATAAATACTGGACGGGCTAAACAGGCCATTGACCCAACCTACAATATACATCGCCATGTGTTATACGAAGAGTACTACTACTATCAATCACGATTGATAGTCAATCGTTCGTTAATAGTGATTACCTCAGCTCGAGCCCACTGTCAACTAATATGTGTCAATTAAAGTGGCCACCACCAATCGACAACTATCCATCTGTGCAGTTGACGGTAGCATTTTTTATTATACGAAAATCTCTGCCAGATCAGGGCCATCATTAGATTGGATTAGCATCCAATGCTGGTGGTGGGCTGTACAGGCCACAGCACAGTAAAACTCCAGCACATACGAACTGCGAATTGTCCAAACTAGTGATTCTATTCTGCGGTTCACATTCGAGCTGGTTCCCTCGCATGCACCGACCCGCCCGAGATGGCGCCAGGAGTAAATGGTACAGAGGGGGCCACGCGTCCGGCCACGTAGATAAAGCGTAACCTTCTCGGCGACCCGTCGACACCACTCCACGCCCAGCTGTCGCTGCATCCATCACACAACTCTGCACATGGCTGTGGCGCCTTCCAGAAAAGGCCAAAGCACTTCTTCATCTTCACAATCCCAAAGTCCATATTTACTTCAAATTTCGAACACCTGTTTTCACTTCTGAAAACTTGGAAACGTTTTATGTACATATAAAATATATACACTTCTTTCTCTCTTTCAGTCTCGGAGGCAAATATCCTCCTCCTTGTTTTGAGCAGAGGCAACCCACGTCATCAGCATGGAGAGAGAAGAAGAGGGGTATGAGGTGGTGGTGGAGGAGGAAGAAGGCTGTTCGACCCCCAAGCACGGCTGGTGCCAGACTCAGGCGGCGGTGGTGTGCCCACCTCCGCCGAAGAAGAAGCGGTGCTCTTTCGGGGGAAAGAGGGAACCGCCAAAGAATGGGTATTTCCAGCCGCCGGAGCTTGAACTCCTCTTCTCAATGCCGCCGAGACGCCAAGCTTGTGCTTAATTAATTAGCTCTGTTTCTTTCTTTCTTTCTTCTCTTTTTGGAATTGCTTCTGACTCCTAGGATGTAATCTACTAGGTTGGGCGGATTTGGGTTTTGTACATGGTGTAGCTGCCTGCCAGTGTGATCATCAGTGTTGTTTGTTCATATAAGAGAGCAGGTTTCTCATTAATTTCTCTTCTTCTACTTAGGTTGTATTCTAATTTCTAATTTTGAAGTTCTGTTTTTTGTCATATGGGAACTCGGTGTGATTCTGGCTTCTCTAGTATTGTACTCTCGTAAAGCTGAAATCTGTTTATGAGTTTGGAGTGAGAGGATATTCTAGTCTAAAAGGTACCACCATGGACAGCGTAATGTCCACCATTTTAGGGCCCTTCCAATGTAAACGGAAGAAAATGGAATTAAAAAAAAATCAAATTCCATACTTGTTAACAAATTGCCAGAAGTTCCTTCCATTTGCAAACATTATGCTGTTTAGGTGATGTAATGTAAACAAAATGCCTGTCACTGTGGCTAATAAATGTTGTAAATGTTTTTCAATGTAATAAATGTTAATGTCACTCAGCACATCATAGAGAAAATTTCTCCACAAAAATTCTACGTTTATGAGACCCAGTATTTTTTGAAACTTTAGACAGTGTGTATGGGTTGGTTCTATGTTCAACCCATAATCGATTCAATCTTGAACTGTTTCAAAATTGGGTGGGTGGGGTTCACTTTTTTTTTTTATTTTTTATGTAAAACAGGAATCTAACCGAACCAACCCGAGTCTAACTCGGGTTGGATTGGGTTGGGTTCACTTTTTTTTTTTTTTTATGTAAAACATAGTTATTGTATTGAAAAATTAAAAAAATAAGAATAATCTTGTAACCCTAATTTTTTTTAAAATAACTAAATAACACTATGTAAACACATATTAGCAAGAAGTAAAAATAATAATGATTTAAAGACATATATGCAATATATGCAAACTTTTATTACATAAATAGATTGCGTTTCGATTCGGTTCTCAAGTTGGGGCGGGGCGGGTCTGTTCGAGTCTAGAAAATGCAAACTCATAATTCAAATTGAATTTATTGGTTTGATATTTTTTAAACTCAGAATCAAATCGAATCTTTAACAAACCCGAACCAAATCAATCCATTGAAGTCGAGTTGATTCGGTTATCTGGTTTTTTGATTCTTTTACGCACCCCTACTGTTTGGTATAGTGTTTTTGAATTTTCTTTACCGAGTTCTTATCACTTTTAGTAATTGTTTTAATGAAAAGTCACTAAAAGTTTGAATTTTTTTTTTTTGAAAAATATGGCATAAACGCTCTTTGAAAAATATTAAAGAACTAGAATCAATGTAGGGACGACAAATTAACTTGAGAAGGTAAGTCTCCGTCCAGGCCCAAATAGGAAGAGTTTCAGAGAAAAACAAAACTCAATCCGATTATGTGCCGCAATGATTGGAATGTTCTTGTTGTATTATAATAAAATATGAGTAGCTCTTAGCATTTTCGTACGTGTAAGAAAGTATTTTTTATTTCTTATTATTTAAACTTCTTGTTATTTTTTAAAAATATATGACAAAATATTGTTTGCTAAATATAGAAAAGCAATATGAGGTTAAGACCAATCCGACTCAATTTGAATATAAATGGAAATGGAATTGAAGGGTTCTATCAGTATGGGCCAAAATATATAGGAGGTTTTTTTTTTATTAGAACCGGGTATGGATTTGGTGAACCCGTTCCACGCCTGACCCATTGTTATTCATAATCTAAGGGGCTGAATTTGCTAAATATTTTTTATAAAATGAAGCAAAAATGGAGTAACGTACCCAATAATTTGAAAGAGGTTAAGGCCAAAAAGTGTGAGAGGACCAAAATATTATTCCAAATCAAGCACACATTGACTGCTGAAGAGCACTTTTATCCTTCCACATTTATTTTTCCTAAATCGTAATTTTCAATTTTATTACGAGGAAAAGTGTAATGTAGCTTTTGAAAGCGAGGAACTGCTGAGCTGAAAATTGTAAGGGTGGCTTGCGAAGTTGTGAAAGCACAAAAATACTCTCCAAATCAAGCACACCAATGGATTTGGAAGGAGCACTTTTGTCCTTTCACATTTATTTACCTCGCCAAAAGCTAAAATGCCTTGTCAATAGGGCTGCCCAAATTGTAATTAATCTTTCCATTTTTGTAAGAAAGATTGCTTATGCCTAATGTTAGAAAATTTAGTGCACTGACTATGATCAACTGACCCATGCAGTACATAGAAGCCCGTTCTACAAGTCAATTTTCTTGGTGTAGGTTTGGTTAAGGATCCGTTTGGTAAGACTTTTTTACTTAGTTTTTTTTTAAGATTTTAAGTAAAAAATTTAATTTTTTTTGGTTGCTTTTTTGTTTCTTTTTTTTTTTTTTTGTTTTGCCTTTTTACTTATCTTTAACTTATAAAAGTAAAAAAGTAAAAAAAAATTTAAATTAACTTTATGGCTTATAAATAAAAAAAAAAAACTAACTATAAAAGGCTTGAAATACATTCTACCAAACGGACCCTAAGGCCGAGGCCCGAGACTCAACCCTCGGGTGGAGTTTCTCTTTATTAGTGCTGTATTGGACTTACAACTAAAACCTTGGTGGATTTTATTTTAAAATCGTTGGGCAAAAATAAACTACATCATTCGTATGAAAATTTCATATAATAATTCTGTTACAATCGATTTATAGATGAAGTAATCATAGCATGGTCAATACATAATTCTGTTAAATGGTCATTTTGATCACAATCAGAGTAAGTCATTAGCTTATCTAACAAATTAATGATGAAAAAATGCGCTTAACTAGAAATCTCATGGTATTAATAATCTTTTCATACCTAAAATTATATCCTTTGAGGCGGTTTAATTTCTAACTTAGGGCCTGTTTGGAAACAGTTTTTTTTTTATATTAAATAAGCTACTTATAAAAAGTATATAGAATAAGTTGGCTTAAAAAAAATTTGGTTGGGGTGTTTGGTACTAGCTTAAATTTTTTTTTTTTTTTTTATACAAAAATGATCAAAGGACACTCAAAGTAAGTTAAATTGCGTATTCATGATACAAAGCTAAAAAAAAAATTCAACATTAATTATGGTAGTATACTAATTTGATGATTTTTTAAAATTTCCACTATAGTAGAATAAGTAAAAAAAAAAAAAATATTTCAAATTTTTTGCGTTTTACTTTTTGGCTTATTAGCTTAAAAAGTAAAAAAAAAGTTAGCTAGCTAAAAATGCTTGTTACCAAACATCAAGTGTTTATTTTAACAAAAAAAATTTATAAAATACTCAAATTAAGTTGTTTTCAAACGGACTAAGACACCCGACATGATACGATTGGTCTACCAAAATCAACAAGGACCACTCGAACACCCTAATCAAGCAAACCTGCTTGGGGCCGGTCCCCTAGCTAGAGAAACTTGCAATATAACTCGATCAGAAAGTTTTATAGGTGCTCGATCGTGTGGTCCAGTCGGGCCCTTATTAAGATAATCAAACATTTAAAAGCATGAATGACAATCAGCATATGTGCAAAAGGTAAAAGAAGTTATATGTCTTGCAAAATATATGGTTTGTGGTCCAAATTGTTGGGGGAGAGTCTTATGGAAAAAAGTTTAGGTCATACTATTTCTCCGTTGTGATCCCTATCAAATTTTATTATATGGCTATTTTTTAAAAAAAAAAATTTTCTCTATTTTGCAACAAAATTCAGGTGCGAATGTTAGAAAACGCAACACATCACAATTTGGTAGGATGATTACTGAAAACTTAATACTATTTAACTACTAAACTTTTTTATCAGTCGTATGAGAATTGAGAAAATCTTAGGCTTTGGTGATAATAAGTCAGCAATTTTTCCTCTATTTTTTCATTTTGACATGTATATCTCTTTTGGGTTGAGCAACTCAAAGTGCTCCTCGTGACATGTTAACTTGTTTTGAAAATTTCATTTTCTGTCTTCTTCTGATTATCTTGATTTAAGCTGTTTAATTATGAATGTATTTCTCAGGAAAATATCACTAGATTTCTTCTACATTCGTTCCCCACTTTTCATTCATCTCCTATGATAACTGTGTTAGTATGTTCATTACCTTGCATTGTTCAATTGATTCCTTCACATTAATTATGCCAGTCAAATCTTACCTATGGTAAATCTAATAATTCACAAAAGAGGGTTGCTTTCTGATCATGTGTCCTACCTTTACACGCAGAGCACACAGTTCTCTGCCAAACTTTTTTAAAACATATTAGCATAGAAATTACCATATATGTAGATTGCCTTAAGGCTACTTGCCCTTATATTTACAAAAGAGGGTTCCCTTTTCTTGAAGTTGGATTGATGCCTCTCCGATCTATTGGCAGTATGAGAATTTTTTCAAGAAAATCGAAGAAATACTACATCAGAGGTCACCAGGTGACCAGGGTAATTTAAATTAAATTAGTTAGACCATGTGAGGGTCCTTGTAGGATTTATATTCACTAGTAATATTTTGGGGAAAAAAAAGTTTGAGAATTTGGAGTTACCCGTATTTTGGATTTGTCATAGCAAGGTGGAAACGGAAGCGAATCACTAAAAAAAAAAAGAGTTAATTTAGGTTACATTTGTTTTTAATTTTATTTCTAGTTGTATGTATGAAAATGAAGATGGGCAAATGTTCTTTAATTCAATGTGCTGGATGAACATACACCCAATTAACTTCAGTATTATTAAGGGCCCAAGGAATCTCGACCAAGTTAATATCACTATTATAAGTAACATGAAATTAACTAAAATATGTAATCTATATATATATATATATATATACTTCTCAGTGGTGCTTGAGATGCAAAATGTACATTAATTCATTTACCTCATATGGTGATACCTTCTGTCTTTCCATCTCTTTAGTCTCTGTGTGAGATTGTAAAGGGTTGTGCGAATTGGTCCTCAATTCCATAATTGCTCTAACTCCTTTCTTACCTGACTCCCTCCTCTTAATCATTTGCTTTTCTTCCCTACCCTATACATACGACAAGTTTATGAAGATTTGTTCGAAATAAATTATTGAAGACCAATGAAAACCTAAGAGGGATAAACTAGCTAGCTGAGCTGGAACCTTCAAGATGTTATAGCCTTTTATCAATGCAGCCCACATTTAATGCTGGTAGAGGATGCTTACAAAGTTCCAGACATTTGGTAAGTCCCCCAAACCTAAACGCCACCATTATAGGCTTTTTTTTCCCCACGTTTCTTGCTTAAAATGTTTGTTTGATTCAATATTTGTATGTAATTTTGAATCGCGAATGATTTAGATTGTGTAAAGCCATTTTAGTGATATTCCAAAGCTTGGACTAGGATGGATAACTGATTTAAACATCTCTCTTAAGAAAGCATTTCCCACAAGAAAACCCAATTAACTTTATTTTCTTTTAATCACAATAACACCAAATCATCCAATCTCACCACTAATCCTCTCTCATCTCCCTCCAAATGCTCTATATAAGAATACCCACTTCAGATCTTTAATCCTCGGAACATTTATCTCTACACTCATTCTCATTCCTTAAGGCTACTTATCCTTTCAAAAAACTAACCATTATATATGTTTTCTATAAGTTTATTTTCCTTTTGACGCAAGTGGATCTCTCTTGGATAGTTTCACATTGATTTAGATTAGTGGGTTTTTTTTGCTTTACAAGTTCTTTTGCTCTTTCTTTCTTTTCTCTTGCTTCTAGGGTTAGGGTTTCTCTTCTTTTTCTCGACCAGTCGCATGGGGAGAGATCTCTAGATCACACAGTCAATGTCTGGGGATGCAGCATCATCAAGATTCACAAACTTTTAATGGGGCTTCATTTGGCAGAGTCGTGGAAGGTCCCTTCCTCTACTAAAAAGGCTCATTTCTAATGGGAATCTTGATGATGCTGCATCAGCAAATAAATGACTACAATTTTATTTCTGAATTTCAAGGAGAGTGCATGTTATGCATAAGTTAAGCTGTACCGCCAGCAAACGGTAATATTCCTTTAATTTTTTCTTCTTATTTTTCTTTTTTATTTTAAATAAAATGTTCTGAAGATTGTTCGGGTCTGATCTGCAGTCTTGTTGCAGCTCAGCTGGGGTAATACTGTTTGTCAAATGAGAAAATTTTGAAAGGCAGGTTGCTTCTTGGATTTTGCTTATTTCAGCAGCTAGATACATAAGAGCTGAAGTTCTTTTTTAAGGGCTCGTTTGGTACAGTTTTTTTTAATTTTTTTTATTTTGTGTTTTTTATTTATAAACAAAAAAGTTAAAATCCTTTTATTAATACTGTTAGTTTTCATTTTTTTACTTTGTGTTTTTTCTATGTGTTTTTTTATAATTTGGTGATGGGCATTTGTATATTACTATTGTGTCATTAGTACCAGACTAATGTTTTGGAAACAAAGAATACACCCATTATAGTGTATTTTATTTTCTTTTTCCAAATTTTGAAAATAAATAAAAACAAAAAACAAAAAACAAAAAACAATATAAGCTAAAAAACGAAAACAAAAAATGTTTACCAAACAAAATTTTTTTTTCATTTTTTTGCTTTTATAAGCTAAAGATGAGCAAAAAAAGTTAAAATTTTTAAAAATTCGGACTATTTTTATTATATACTTAAAAAAGTTAGGCGAAAAAATTGTACCAAAGAAGCCCTAATTCTTGACTACTACCACCATTACTGCTTAAGTTGAAGAATTACCGGCTTAGTATCAGGCATTACCTCCCCTTGATATTTGTCTTACCGTGATTGCTCTAGCCCTCTGAAATGGTTGAAATACCTTGAACATCTTATAGTCCTGTTTAAAGAGTTTGTGCCGAAGGAACGAATGTTCAGAAGGCCTTGTTTGACAACATTTTTTTGTTCTTTTTTTAAGAAAAAATAAAAAATAATTTTTGTTTAACATTTTTTATTTTTAGTTGTTTACAAAATTCAGAAAATAAAAAACACTAAAATGAGTGTGTTTTCTGTTTTCAAAACATTGGTCTAATACTGTTGGTACAACGGTAACCTACAAATAGCCATCACTAAATTACAAAAAATACACAGTAAAAAATGAAAACTGATAACGTTACTAATAGTTATTATTTAGATCCTTAAGCAGTACTGATAGTTATTATTCAATTGTGATCCAATTTATGTGGAACTTGAGATTTAGAGTATCTGCACCTTTTCTTTTCCTTTCATTTTTTTTTTTTGACTATTTAAAGCATGGAACCTTAATTATTTAAGCTATCTAGAATCCTTTCTCACTAAAATGATTATTCAGGTCGTATAGTGTACTGTTATTTTCTTTACTAAAATAGCTTATATTTTGTATTACAAATCCTTTGCAAATTGCAATTTAGTGGATTACCGATATTACAGTTATATTTGAGAAACATATTAGAGGGGTGTGCATGGATCGGGTTGGGTCGCGCTAGACTCAAGACTGAACCAATCTTTTAACTTAACCAACTCGAGTCAGTTCGAGTTGGTTTGGTTCGATTCCATGCCTCTTGTTGGTTCAGATCCAGATCGGGTTGGGTAGGGTCGGTTTTACTTTTATTGTAAATTATTTAACATATTTATTTTAAAAAATAAAATAATAAGATTGGTCTTGCATCTTTAATTTTTTTTAAAAAAATTTAAAAAAATGGCATATAAACACAAATCAAATAACAATAATTTAATGGTATATATAAAATATATATAGACTTTTATGAGATATAAAGATCGGGTCTCGGTTTGATTCTTGGGTCGGTTCTTGGTTTGGTTCAATTCAGATCCAAAAAATGTGAAGCTGAGAACTAAACCGAATAGATCGTTTTCATATTTTTTAGACCTAGAACCAAAACGATCCTTTAACAGACCCGAACCAAACTGACTCAAAGAGACTGGGTTGATTCGGTTCTCATGTTTTCCAATTTGTTTGAGCACCCTTAAAAAATAGTATCAGTTCAGTTGGATATATTTTATGCCAAACGAATCAGATGGACTATACATGAATTATTGAATCAGATGGACTGAACAAGCCATCTCTCCTTTCAAAGCCATTTGGTACAATGTGGACATCTGAAAACTGGAAGAAAATTTAATTTTCCTTATTGTTAGAAATAAAAATAAAAAAAGGAAAAGAGGAAACATTTAGTCTTGCTCGTAAATCGACGTGACATGTTCTGTATTTCCAAACTTCATATATACTTTTATTGCGGCCAACCATTCTTGCAGATTAAAAAACTCTTTTCCATGTCAATGAGCTGATACTGCATTTACGGCTTTGATTGATCTTTACTAGAGTAAAATCGAAGTGCATGAAGATTACATCAGTCATAACAAGAATGGGAAGTGATTTTAATCTGGGATTTCGTTTAAGGTCCTATGCCTGCATGTTTCTGGCGCGTGACTATTCTTATTTGCTATATAACAAGTCCTGTGCCATATCAAATTCTTCATTCAAATTTGCATATTCATGGCCGGATTGATGACCTCTTCTTCCCCTTGTCTGCATATATGCTTTTAGATTTGAAGTAATCTATAGATGCATACAAATTTATTGCACCCTAAATCACTGATTGAGAGAAGTTAGAACATGAAAGGGTAAGAAGTTGCATTAAGATCACACACTCGGCCTAGTTTTTCTTAGCAAGCAAGGTCTTGGATAAAGAAGATGAGAATGAGACGAGGAATGGATCTTTCTGGTTGTTAAATCTTTTTACGAGAATCCACCATTGCAGAGAGCCGAAGTAGTGTCTCCTGTCCCTCCCTCGTAAAGGCAGATAGGACTAAAAGCCCACAGATGATACAAGAATGGTTGAGTTAGATGCCCAGCTTGTGTGCTGGGCCCCGATTATGGCATAAGATGGGTTTCAGGCCCGTTGCGTGAAATATTAATAACGAAAATATTTAGGCAATAGCTGCTAAATTGCTTAGTTGGTAAAGCTTTTGATGGTTGTATTAAAGATTTTTTTGGAGTTAGGGAATTAAGTGCATGTTGAGTTTATTATTGCTTATTGTGTAGCTCATGAGAGAGAGAGAGAGAGGTAAATGGGCTGCTTGGTTGGTAAAGTTTTTGATGGTCGTATTAAAGATTTTTTTGGAGTTAGGGAATTAAGAGTATATTGAGTTTATTACCCCTCCTTGTGTAGCTCATGAGAGAGAGAGGTAAATGGGTACAGTAGAGAGACTTCTTGAGGCACACAAGAACCAAGTCCTGATTTGGCCCAAGCTTTTTTCGCAGCTCGTTTACTAGTTTTTTTTTTTTACTTTAGTAATTGTTTAAAAAGAAAATTAATGTTTTTTTATTATTTTTATGAGGTTTAAAGTTATACATACTCACAAAATAAACAAAAAATTAAAGGTTGGTTGAAAAAAAGTTACTTAAAGCTGAAGAAAAAGTTATTTCAACCAGGTTTCCACCCTCTGAAATAGCATTTTACGGTGCAAGTGGTTGTCTCTGTGGTCAGCGACTTCAATAAACCTCCTGCCGCAGTACTCTGGCAGTTGTTACATTACATTTATATGACAAGCAAATTATGGCCGAGGAAAGGAAAAGTTCTCCTTTTGTAGACAAGCGAAACAGTGAGCAATTAAATTAGGTTTTCCTAAGACTCAATTTGAACAGCACTGATTATTCTTAATAGTTCATGGTTAGAATAATGCGAGACCCTGAATCAGGTGAGTCTTTATAGAAAAATTAATGTAGTAGTTCAGCTCGTAATCTTTAGCTTAAGCGCCTGGGTTCGAGTTTTTCCGTAGTCTCTTATTGGGTCACAATCCCATTGACAGGTGTCTACAGTCTGATAAGTTTGTTGCGTGACTTTAGGCCGAGTCTCACCTAGGAGCTTTTACCTTTGCTCCTGATGCTGTGGGGTCTAACGCCCTGATGAAATTGTGACGTAGCTTAACTGTTTCTCTTTTTTGTACCAAAAAAAATATAAAAGACAACGTAGTAGTACATAATTAGGTCTGTCTTTCTCTTCTCTTTGTTTGAACTAGTAGTTTGACAGTAATACACCAAATTTATTGAAACTTTGACCTGTTTTTGTTATATGTAAGGACTTAGATGTATTGCATTCAGTCTGTAGTACTATAAAGTTTGTATTCTATTGTGGGTCACATGTTTGCATGTTGGCCTTCAAATGCTTATATTCTCAAGCCACATGATCCACCAAAATCTATTAATTCTAAGAGGGTAAGTGAAGGTGCATTGTACCCCGACTATTGCACCCCCATGTAACATACAACAATTTTAAAAAATTAAATTTGACCGTTGTACATCCACTGTTTGACCAACCTTATACGAATTACCTAATGAACAGTAATATACGTACACAATTTTCTAAAGTTTCAAGTACTTGGAATCTTTGCATACGAGCATTTGCATTCACAAATAATTTTGACCAGTCAAATAGTTCTATTAACAACAAATTACGTTGTAATTTAGTTAAAAGGATTCCAAAACCTTAATCTTCTGTTGACTTCTAGTCAATATTGAACAAGGAAAGCTAAGGGAAACAAACAACCATCTGTAAAATACGGCAAGCTCGTGACTGTTATTGAGCAAGAAAATGTACGAAAATGTTTAAAATAATTATTAACTTTATAGGAAAGTTCTAATCTCTTTGGGTGCCTATATATGCTCACATGAACAATTTAAAATCTCGAACTTTCTGACGAGGCAACGGCGGATCTAGTCCGAAGCATGTGCCTGTGAAACTTCTCTCTGCCAACTTTGATTTAGCCATAATTCAATGCTACTCAGTGGAGGGCAGCTGGTTTGGCCTTAATCTTCCAAAATCAGACAAAACATGTTTAACCCAGAGCTTAACATACCGAAGGAAAACCAATCAATGGGGAGAAAAAGTACATGCAAAAACTGGAACATGAATCCACCATTGTAGAGTAAAATTTAAGGAATCAAAGTAACTTGTTTGGTTGTGGTGAGAACTTTCTTTGCTGTATATATGGAGACTGGGTGGTAAAGAGGCAAAGTTCAAACTTCAAAATTCATAGGATACCAATGCATTGGGTAGTGGTAATGATACAGTCCCACTGCAAGTGAACAAATGTACAACTCATTGTATTACGATAGTTACTGATACATCAATGTCTTTCCAATCACAATGTACTAGGGCACGTCGATATGTAGCTAAAAACCCTTTTCACGCGGTTTTGGTAGGGTCAAAGTTTAGCTATGGCTCGTGCTTCCAAGAGAGCTCAACAGAGTAGAGCCAACTTTGATCACGTCCAAATAAGAATACTACCTTGGTCGTCCCTCCCCAACTAGGCCACTATATTTTTTTATTTGCACAAAAAGAAAAAACAAAAATAAAAATAAAAACAAACAATAGAAAATTTTCATATAACCATGAATATGCAATATTTTCTGTGTTCTCTATATGCACAGGACATCACTCATTATTGAGAACAATATCCTTTTATCAGGAATTTTTCAACCATGTCATGGAGAGGGTCCAAAATTTTCATTTTAAAGACAACAAAATAAAAGTAGGTTATTATATTCATACACAATTCTTGCATGAGGCACCTAACACTTGTTTAAGGGTAATAATATATAAATAGAATTTTCATATAGTATGAAATAATTATATGTGGTCTTTTAATTTTAAACTAGAATATTCACTATTGGGGTTGATAATTTAAAAAAAATCACTATCATATTATTCTGATAATGTTTTCTATCACCTACCTCTGTGCACAAAATGATTTTCGAATTTCAACCATTTGTGTATTATTCAAATCCCAGTCACCTTCAACCTATTCTCCGTGTGCATGCGACCGTTAAATTGAGGGAAAAAAATAGAATGTAAAAATAAATTAAGACTGTCGTATGGAGCACCATACAACAGCCACATTCTCCATGAGGTCGACGGAGATCTCCAGGAAGAGGTTCAAGAACCGCAAGGTTGTTACTATGAGAAAGCACTACATATAAATCCATGGAATCGACCAATGGCTTCGTGACACTATAGCAGTTAGAAAGGACATAGAGCATGCAAGCACACAATTAGCCCATACAGTCGGTCGCAGGCAAGAACATGTGCTCCGAACACTGATTAAACGGTCGTCAACACACCCATTTGCAAGCCCCTCAACCCTTGTCCCCAGATTTATATTTATATTTATATATATGCCAGCACGTCTTTCCAACCTGCTCTACCCTCATCAATCACCTCTCTCTCTCTGTCTCTCTCTCTCTCTCTCTCTCTGTCTCTCTCTCTCTAGAGTCCTCATCAGAGAATTCTGCCAGTGGCCATGGAGTACTACACAGAGGAGAAGTGGAAACAATCCAAGGATGATTCGAGTAGCTATTCCTCTCTCATGAGGAGCATTTCTCAGAAGAGCTCTACCTCCAAGTCTCCTCTTTTGAGAAGTTTTTCGCAGAAGGGTTCTTCTTATAAGTCTCCTCTCTCTAGGAGTTCTATGGAAAAGAGCTCTTCTTTCAAGTCTCCGCTCTCAAGGAATTCTTCGCAGAAGAGCTCTTCTTCTTCTTCCAAGTCTCCTCTCTCTAGGAGTTCTTCACACAAGTGCTCGGATATGGCCAAAAAGTGTAGTAGCTTGGCCAAAGAACAACGGGCGAGATTTTACATCATGAAGCGTTGTGTCACCATGCTCGTCTGCTGGAACAAGCATGGCGATTCTTGAAGAGAAGAGAGAAAGAGAGAGGGAGATCGATGAAGCTATACAGGTAGCTCGACCAACGGGAAATCTTAATCATCTTCAATCCGATTATCTCCCTTCTTTGTGCGAGATGGATCTTGGGTTTGTTTGAAAAACCCAGATAAGTTTTCTGCCATCCCATTGAGAAGAGAATGTAACAAAGTTTAGTTTCTTGTTTTTCTTTGTTTATCTGGATTCAATTGTAAGTTCAATGAAGGTTAACAATGGGCTGCAATTGTTTACACATTTTGAGAAGACGTTATATAAATATATGACATAGATTCAATCAGATCTCAATACCTTAAAACTTCTGGATGTGTGTTGTTCGAAAGATAAGTTTGCTTTATTTCTACTCTCAATACTATTTTTTGTTTTTTGGTTTTTTTTTTTCGTGTTCTGTTTTAGCTTTCATTGTGTGATGAGTGAGAGAGAGATTCCTTCGTCTTTAACTAGGACTAAATTATTGTAGGGCCTGAGTCCTGACTGGTAAAAGGATCTGCATCGGGAATGTACTACATGTGCCTGCCTCGAGAAAAAGAGACAACGGGGATCATGCTTCTTAAGAAGTGAGATCTAGGGTGTTCACGGCACGGAACGGATCGGACAGTGGAGTAACCTGCCACTCGATTCGATTAGATCGGGCTAAAAAAAATTTAAAATTACACTTAACTTATAGAGTAATCGGATTAGGTTAAGTGAAAAAAAATCTGGTTTTAATGTAAAAAAAGATCAGATTGGTCTGGTTGAATTGGATGAATAAAGATTCATCACTCAAATCGAATATAATTTAATTGGTCAAAATTCATCCGTTATCCATCTAAAATTGATGGGTAAAACTGCAAATCGCCACTGCTTATTTAAATAGCTTTGCCCAAGTCTTCAGTTAATGGCAAATGCCGCCCTGAATCTATCACAAGCTTGAGCAGTGTCGTGTCATGGCTTCTTTGAACCTCCATAAATGGAAAGAGAATGCTCAAGAACAGATTGTTTTTCCAAGTCAAAAGACACATATTTCTGCCTAATTTCCCACTAATTGAGCACACTCTGGCTCTTCAGCTCTTTGCCGGGGGGGTGGGGTGGGTGGTGGGGGGTGGGAAGACTGTTAGATGGACTGAGCTACTAATACTAGATATGGGTATCAGTGTATGGGTCCAGGAGCATATGTCTATCCTTCAAAATTCAGTTGGTTAGGGCTCTTAATTTCTCGTTGGGGGGTCAAGAGTTTGATTTTTATTAAGTGTAAGAGTTAGTCGTAAGAGATTTAGCACTTGTGAATACTCTAGTTCTAGCGTGCATGGTCTGTCTTAACTGAACCGGAAAGGAAATTAATCGAATTGCACGCAAGCTAGTTGGAATACCTCTAGCCGTTGAACCCAAAACAAAAAAAAAAAGTGAGGACATGGAGGACATTCAGATGGACTGACTAGTGGTGCCCTAACATTACTGGCTAGAGATTTTCATACAACACAAAAAAAAAAAAAAAAAAAATGAGGATTCTAATAAAGAGTTTTGGATATAATTAGGCTCAATCAGACATTCAGCTTTGCTAATTGCGACTCACATTTTGTTTTATCCGGGTAAACAAATTCTGGCCTGATTTTCTATAAAAGTTTATTGAACTTAGACCACATGGTAAGTTTAAGAAAATAAATTATATGAATAATGCTAGAGCCACTCTTTTTGTTTATCGAATTATCATCACGAATAGACACAAAGTAATGAAATTTACATTATTTAATACATATAAGATTTACTTACTTGCCTTATCCATGATGATAATTCAGTAAACAAAAACGTAAACATTTTTTTACTGTCTATCTAAGCAGGCCTTTCCTTTTTTCTCTCTTGAAACCTGGTAAAAAGACAGGCTCTAGACACAATACGAAGAACTTGGCAAGCCCATTAAATGTTCAACAACATATCCTCACTAATTCATTGAATTAGAATCATCTGCCCCACGCATTCATTAATTAATACAAACCATCTGCACCGAAATCTCCAACATTATCCCGAGATGATTGGTCAGCAAGTTACTCATATAGATTTGTGATGACAAAGTTTTTAGGCCATCGCAGCAAAGTCAGAAAGAGATGGAAAGTTGAGGCTAAAGCTCCGATCCAGACCAAGACTCACCAAAGCTCTTCTCTGGTAGAAACCCATTTAACGATAGTAAATAACTGAGGTGGCAATACAAATTAACATCACAGCCAGTTCATACTCCCTACTTGGCCAAGTGGGGGCGCACACAAAAATAATGAGAAGTACTAAAAGCTACGGTTAACCAAATTATGGCTTCCACGCAGCCGCCGAACCAAAAATTTGTTTTGGGGTGTCAAAACATTTTTTGCAACAGGGTTTCTAGTCTTTCAGTCGATTACTTCCTCGAGCTCATGTTGCGTTGCTGTCCACATGATACATATAAATTTTAGACATTGCATGAATGATGAATCACTACAAGAGAAAAATTTTACTGAGACACTATATAATATACTATATATAAGGGTATTATATAAAAGACATGGCACTTCCACTTGACCCTTCTCAACTCGCTCACAACAAGGGTCCACCTGGCATGCACAGGGCTAAACCTCGGTCAGTTGATATTCTTTATACTAGAACACGTAATGATATACAAATAAAAAAAATTCATACAGAATTTATTACCAGATTAATCTGGTTGAATAAGAGCTATTTACTTTAAACAAAACACTCGTCATGATAACTTTTAATTACAATAATATCACTGCCGCATAATTCTAGTAAGGTTTTCAGCACAATTTTTCTTAAAAATATTGATGACATGAAGTTAACCATTTCATGTGTTAATACTACTTCATCACATCAATATGAATACAACCTAAGGGTTGTCAACGGGCTGGGTCGGCCGACCCAGCACGTTTTTTCGACCAGGCCAAGTTTGGTGGGCTTTGATCGGTCAACAAACTAGGCTGGCCGAGCTTGGGCCAAAAAAAGAGTCCCAAGCCCTGCTCACGGGCCTAGAAGAAATGGGCTTGTGGGCTTGGGGGGCACGGGCTTATGAACCTTTGCTTTTTTACTACATTCAAAGTATCAAAGATAATGGAGAAAAAAATTTATTTATAAAAATTAATACATAATTACATCAAATCATCCATAAATCTTAATTTTTTACATGTAAAATTTGTAAACAATTGAAGTTAGGGAGAGGAATTACATCACTACAATATTAGTATATCCCAACTAGGTTAGCATATACATATCTGTCGATCATTTGTATTTCTCTTGTAGAAAAATAATAGTTACCAATTTCATGAGATGATAACAAAAAGTAATACATGAAATAAAAAATTATTTGAATATTGAGATAATAAGCTATGAGAGTTGAGACTTGAGAGAGAGAGAGAGTTGGGCTTTTGGACCGGGCCATGGGCCCTGGACTTTTTGATGAGGCTTGATACAACCCTTCTAATTAAGAAATGGATTAAGGGAGTCGTGATCTGGTATTACTTAAGACTTCCACTCCATCAATTGCTAATTAAACGGTATTATAATCTAACTAGACTTTCTTTAGTTCCATAAACATTGCTAATATAGAGTCTCTTTTTTATTTTTTTGTGAATTGTGAATTGTGAATTGTGAGTCACTCTTGTTTAATAACTTGGATCTCTATATCATTGTCATTAATTATCATTTCCCTCAAGTAACATCCTTTAAATAGGTCTCTCCCTCTCAAAATTACTTATAAATGAATAGAAAATGATTGTTACAGTAATTGTGGCACAGTTATTATTAGCATGGCAATTAAAGGGAATGGTAGGATTATGGGTCAATTGTTATCAGGTTCCTATCGTCTCCATTCCATGAATATATGAGGTTGGAAGTCGTTGTTTAAAATTATGCCTCATTTCCCATATTGAGAGAGAGAGAGAGAGAGAGTTTCATCATGTATATTTATTTGTGAGGTTCCCCAAGAAGCTCTGAAATTTTGCAAAACCGCCTCCACAATTCATCTCTTTTACCATTGGAGGACTCTAGCTAGCTGATAGATTGGAAAAGAACAACACAAACAAACAGCTGATCAATTCAATGCCAATGGCCAAGGAAAACCAAAAAAAAAAAAAACCTCAATGCCAATATTTTCTTGGCTACACTCTAGCAATCTTTCTTCACAGCAAAACTAAAAGGAAAAAAAAAAACACTGTATAATTAGTTACAAAAAGAAGCTTGGGCAAGATAGATGCTTGGAGTAGCCGGCATATATAGTCAAAGCTCAACATGTAGGAAGATCAGAGGGCGGAGGAGGCAGCTTCTGCTTTGGAAGCTTACCATCCAACACAATCCATGCCATCTTCAATTCCCAGCTCAGATGGACATCGAAGTGGCAGTGCATGAACCAAACACCTGTTTCAACCATCAATATCATCTTCACATGTAATAATTTAATAGGAAAATACTGCTCATAAACTAATTTCTAATTGACTTTCTTACCCACAAGACAAAGTGAATGGGTCCCAAATACATTTATTAGTATGGATCTCACTGCATTTTGTTTTGTGTGTGAAAAAATGGATTGAAAAATTAGTTTATGTATGGTATTACTCAATTAGATTAAAGGTGGAATTATCAAAGGTAATGCTATACAAAGATCAAGTGCTATATTTGAACTTGTTGTGAGTCGTTGCTGGCATTTCAGTCCTTGATGATTTGAACTCATGCACAATCTGTTTGACACCAGCCTTAACCATAATACTGTGGTGTTGCTATATTTGTACAGAATTTTCATGCAGAATAATGTGGTTATTTATAATTTTTTTTTTCATTTTCAAACAAGAACATTCATAGTATTTCTCAAATTTTCAAAAATACAATTGCTATATGGAGTTTTCCGCATAGAATTTATGTAGAATAGAATTTTTCTAGTAGCTTTGATATCTTCATTTGCATGTAGCAATAAAATCGATGGAAAAATGTTGCCAATAGAATTTTATACATAAAGAATGATATAGTTATGAGCTAGGGTGTCTTGGTTTAAAAAGAGCCACTACATTTTATATGAGAATTTTATACAAAGATTTTGTTTATATATCATTAGCCTATGGCATTTAGTTATATTATTGGATTACAAACCTGGGTTGTCAGCCTGGAAACGGATCGCTACCCATCCACCCGATGGCACACCGACGGTATTCCTTTCAACAGGGTCGACAAGGTTAAATCTTGCAGGGTCCTTGTTAGAATCAAAGTTTCCAAACCCTTGGCCAACGACGAAGAAATTATAGCCATGAAGATGAAGAGGGTGGCTTTCAGCGCCAAGAATGCTAGTATCCTGCATCACTACTTCCACGGTGGTGTTGAAAGGGAGCACCACCGCCTTGGTGCCGTTAGTCACCACGGTATTATTGGGCGGAGTTCCCGTATAATTGAATGGGACTAGAGGATTGCTGGGGAAATCAGTAGTGTAAACCCCATTCGATTTTCCAAAGAAATAGGCCTGGAGTAGTGCAGTTGTGGGAAGAACAAAGGATATGTTATTCATAGAAGCTGCGAATTTTGAGCCATTAGGCCCTTGACAGGTTTGGTTTTTTGTGCAAGGGTTGCTTCCGAGGCCTACGGTGAAGAAAAAGCGCCTTTGGACAGTTTGGGGAACGTTGGCGGGGAATTGAGCATTGGCCAAACTGCGGAATTTGCTAGTGAAATTTGCAACAATGGAAGTAGCATTGATTGGAGGGAGGGTTGGGAGTGGAAGACCTGTAGAGGCATTGGAGGAGGAAGATGAACCAGATGGGTTTCCATACTCGAGAACACCGGCGATCGTGGAGTTATCGAAGGTGCCCATGCCGGTGAAATATGGCCTGGCAGCCATTAAGAAAGAGGCATTGTTGGTGTTGGGCTTGGTTTTAAGAAGAACATTGGTGGTTTGTCCTGGTGCAATGACGAGAATATCTGTTTGGAATGGCTTAACATAAACTGCATCGGCTTCAACAACAGTGAGGGGATGGTTGGCTATTCTGAAGAAGAGTTCGTCATTTAGTGCAGCATTGATCAGACGAAGAAGGTATGTCTCTCCAGGCTTAACCTTCAGCTTGAATGTTTCTGCCAATATCAAGGAGCAAGTTAGATCCATGCCAACCCTGTTCGGTTCCGGTTCTGATTTTGTTTTTCGTATTCTTAGAAACAAAAAATTTAAAAATATCATAGTTTTTTTTTTCTCGGAAATAAAAAAAAAAAAAAAAAAAAAAGGAAACCATCACCAACACTATCGTTTTGATTATCGTTTTAATTCTCGAATGAAAACGGTTCTAAAAACTTAAAAAATATATTTTTTATTTGTTTCTAAAACTGTGATGTTTTTTAAAAAAAATTTGAAAATAAGTTCTTGATTTACCAAACACGATCTTGGCGAAAATAGTTTTCAAAATCAATCTACTAAAATCACAGTATAATAACAGAAGACAGAAAACATAAACAGTAACCAAATGGAGCCAAGGTTGTACAATGGCGGCCCAAAGCCATATTGAGAAATACCATTTGCAGAACAATTGTAGAATGGCCCAGGGAGCCCATTAATGGTGTATGCATCAGAGACGTTGGGGCCAGCTCCTGTTTGAAGTGACTGGTTGATCACTGCCTCTGTATTGGCATTCCACCACTCTCCTGTCGATAGATAGATCATATGTTAGTGGATTTAGGCCATGTTTCACATCATGAAATTAATGGTATTTCCAGTAGTAAATGTGTTAGATATATGGTTACCGAAGATGATGGGGACTTCCTTGTGGGGTTTGGCAAATGGGTAAGGCAAATTGCGCTTGGGGAAGACGATGAGAGGTCCGTAGAGGGTTGCTCTCAGCCACGAGATATGAGCATGCCAAAAGAAAGTTCCTCTCTGGCCAACAATGGTGAAGTTGTACACATAGGTCTGGCCGGTTTGAATTGGGCACTGAGTGATATACGCCGGCCCATCTGCCCACGCGCTCCGAAGTTGCCGGATTCCATGCCTGTTCTCATAGTGAAACCATTCACCAACATTACATCAGTAAACAGAGGAATAGTTAAAAGTTAAGGAAGTTGATTGATGGTTTCATACCAATGGAAGCTGACATTGTTCGGAACATGATTGACAACCTTAATCACCACTCGGTCACCCTCTCTAGCAACAATGCGGGGGCCTGGGAACTTCCCATTGACAGTCAGCATGGTCTTTGTATGGCACAATCTGGTCACATTTTGCAATCTTATCTGCAAAGGAGATCAACAAAATGAGAAAAAAAAAAAAAAAGGTAATGTTAGAACAAAATGAGCTCATCATTCAAACGGCATTACATTGAACTTGTAGTGCCTTGTAATGCCTGCGTGTTTTGCACTTGCAAGCCCATAGAACAACGATAGGTAGCTCATCATAAAGAATAAAGCACCCACAAATGCCGGTGATGGAATGAAGGAAGCACCCATTTTTCCTTGTGCTATACTCTGTAACAAGAAGTAGAGAGACAAGATTTCTGGAACTCTAATTAGCTTCTCTCAGTATGGAATGATTCATGAAAGCCCATTAGAGTTGATTATATATAGATGCATCGGGTTAAGCGTGTTTGGTCGATTAGTTGATCGAATGCTTCAAATTTTTAGAGGAAAAAATTACAGCCTAAGGTTTCATGAAAGTTGGTTCAGCTTATCTTCATGCTGAAGGTGTTTTTTTTTTTCTTTTTTCGGTAGAACCAATGTGTGAATTAGACAGATTCTTCAAATCTATGCATTCCTTAGAAACTCCATCTTGGAGGAGATATGTGTAATATTGTTTATTGTTGCAAATGATGTTTGTTAAACCGTAACCATTCCAACCGTTAATCTTGGTGACCTAGACAAATCAGATTATCAGAGGGTTACCATCTTCTTAATTCTTCCAAGGAATCTTTTCCCTTTCGAGGATTGTTTGATTGAGATATTAATTAACGTTCGTTGGCGATTGGAAAATCTCCCAACCAAAGGGGGGCTTAGGCCGTTAGGCTAGTGCCAAAAGTCACAAAAGAGAAGGACATTTGATCCACCGTAATTTCTTCCAAGCAAGAAAAGAATGATAGAGAGATTAGGTCAGCTTTGTTATTTTGTTCACTGTAAACGAACTAATCACTGAAACTTGACCATGAAGCTAAACCATGGAAAAATTCATGAATCAATTGGGTGCTGTAAGGATTAGAAGCCCGGAGTCCATGCGCCGATAGAGCACCAGTGATTCCAACTACGCCCCTTGTAGGACACTCCTGCACATGCACATGCACATGCACGTACACTTAGAAAAATGCTATTCGTCTAAAAAATTTATACAAAAAATTTTACCAGAATGATGTTACCATGGCATTACAGTAAAAAAAAAATTCCATTATTACAAAAAATTTATAGTCTTACCAGAATGAAGTGGCATTGTGAGTTATGTAATTAAAAGTCATTATAATTGGTATTTTATTTTGAAGTGAAAGATACTCACTCAGACACATCATTCTGTATGAATTTTTTGTTTACATTGCATTACCCTTACTGTAATTAAAAGCTATCATGATAGAGATTTTATTTTAAAATAAATGGTTTTTATCCAATCACATTACTTTAGAGATAAATTCTATATAAATTTTTTACTTGTATAGCATAACGCATACATATATAGGTGGTTGAAGGAAAATTGAATGCACTATATATATATATGGGTAATGCTATACAAATAAAAAATTCAAATAAAATTTTTATACAAAATGATGTGTCTTAATAGTGGTTTTTTATTTCAAAACAAACACCCGCTATAATAGCTTTTAATTATAAACTTGTCATTGCCACATCATTATGTATACAAATTTTGTATAAATTTTTTGTAAAAATAATATTTTTCTATATATATATACACGAGGAAATTAAAATCCGCACTGAATTATTGATGACTAAGTTGGATGTACCTAGAATGAAACAAGATACGATAGGCGTTTGGTAACTGCAAAACAAGACATGGTGAGCGCAACCTAACCTAGAGCCAAGCACAATCCGGTCTTAAAATAAGAGTGGCTCGTTACGCGGAAAACCGAAACAATTGTCCTGATCATTGTTCATCGATGCAAGGAGATTGGTGAGTAACTACTTATATAATCTCAAAACTGGTATAGTAGATTAAAGAATTTAAGTTAATTCTATTGAAAAATGTTGTGAACTCGAAGCAAAAATAAAATAAAATACTGTCTACACAACCACAAAATTCTTGCCCTGCCGTGTATGGACAAGTTAGAACCTCAAACGTTCTACAAACTACAAGTCTCGACTCTTGAGGAATAAGTTGGTGAAATACAGAAAATTTCTAGGTAAATATTTTTTCCTTCTATTGGTGGCTAAAATGTTTAGTCAAATCTTGATTATCATATAACTTCATCACTGGCGGCAACTGTACCATGCTTGACTGTTGCTCAAAATAAAAAAGAAAAAAAGAAAAGGGAGAGGAAGGAGAAAGAAAGAAAAAGGTTTTGCTTACATTTTTTTTTATACAAATTTTATTTTCATTTTTAAAAGATGTTACAAAAAGTAATGGTAAAATTGTAATTTGATAGCTTTTGTTAATTCCTTTACCTGATAAATTGTAATAGTGAAAAATGTAATTAATCAAATCACATGGTTAGCTCCAATGTCAAAAGGATCGGATTTCTTTTCTTTTTTGCTCTTTTATATTTTAATATTTTCCTCACAAAAAATAAAGTCCATACTGTCCACCGAGCATTAACTCTATTGTGTCCTAAATATTATCAATATGTTTTTCACCAAAAATCTGCACATATTTTTTTTAAATTAGCTCCATGTGCCCCAAAATGTGTTTCTCAGGTATGTTTTCCCCACAGAAAGATATAGAACTTTTTATGTTTTTTATTTTTTTGAGATTGTGAGAACATTTGTCACGATAGACTATTGGGTAAATTGCATTTAATTTTGTTTTAATTGTGACAAATTAAAATTGAACTTGTTAATTTGTCAATTGATTCAGTCGCCGCACACCGTTAAAAGTTCTAAATGGAGCAAAATAGGTCAGCGTGACGTGTATTCCATCTAGGATCCACGTGAGTTCCATGTGGTCAAACAAAGTGACGTCACACTGTTATATCTCTTTTTCCATCCAAATGCCTGATGAGAATGGACAGTTGAACCAAATTAAAATTAATTAAGAAGCATAAATTATGAAACACAATTTGTTGCAATCGAAATTTAAGTTCCTTTTTTTTTTTTGGGGTACTAAGGAACTAAGAAAATAAAGAAACGAAGAAAGGAAAAAAAAAAAAAAACAAACACAAAAACAAATTACACAGGAAAATTCAAACGTAAGTTCCAAAGGAAAATTCACACAAATTATACAGTCGCTCAATAGACGTGAGATATCCTCATATATGTATATAAATCTGAGTCACTCTAGAACCCTTTGACAAGCTTTTTAGTTTGTTTTTCATGAACACACTCGCATCAAGTTTAGTAAACAGATAAATCAAATCCAAATCCAGAGAGGTTTAATTACTACTAATCCCATATCATAACAACTGCTATAACTCCGACGCCGAGAAGCACCGCAAGGAACTTGAAAAATGGAGTGTCGAAGTAACATTGGCCTTGTGGTTTGAAGCCTTTGGCAATAAGATGGTTGATGGCAACATAGATGAAAACACCACAAGCAAGTCCCATGGAGATGGCGTATGTCCAATCAGCTGCGCGCCCCTGAGTCGTGGCGTCGATGGCAATGCCGATTCCTACTCCGACAGGGCTCGAAATGGCGAAGGCAAAAGAGTAAGCCGCCGTCGTTAGAAATGGTCGCTTTGGGATCATCCTCAGCAGTGCAATTCCCATGGCGATGGCTGCAAATATCTTGTGCAAGGAAATTGTCCACAAGTTTCTCCATGCATCTGCCTTTGTAGCTGAAAACATTTTTGTTTATTGATTGGAAGCAATATATATAGCTAAGGATGGTAGCTAAATTATATGCTAACTACTTGCAAATATGTTAATTAAGGAGGCTATCAAGACTAATAAATTAGTAACTACTGATGTTTAGATCTTAAATTTGTCAAGATAAAATAAAGTAAGAAAAAAAACTGAAATTAATTGCACATACTTTTTTTGTGGGTAACAAAAAGTTTTTTGTATTTATTTTCTTTTCATTTTCCTAACCCAACTAAATTAAAGAAAGGAATTTAACTTCTTTCACTTTATTTTATTTTTCTATATTTTCTCTTTTATTTTTCTTTTCCTTTCCCTCCACAAAACCATGATCCAATCATAGCAACGGGGAATTTTACTTGATTGCCACATAAGTAGTTATGTTCATTATCCATAGACTCTTAAGAAGAAAATAGGAAAGGGTGAGAATAATGAGACGTCAAACTGCACCAATGAGTGGGTTCATTTACAAACTCAAAAGAGTTATAAGGTTTTAGATATAAGCATCTTAGTTCTAAACGGTAGCTCAATGTCCATGAACAAGCATAGTCAAGCTCAATGGTGAGGTTAGATTGGGCAACCCTCTACAGCCAAAAAATTCATAAAAAATTTATCTACAGAATTTATCCACATCATTCTAAGATAATTTTTTATATAAATTTTCTAGAAAAATAGTATTTTTCATGTCCTAGTTATTTAGTTACCTGCTACTCCAACAGCAATACCCTCAAAAACAGAATGAAAGCACAAGGCAAGGATGAGAAGTATGGTGTCCCCCATTGATGTTGTCCTCACAAAAGCCGGGTTGAGATCCATTCCCACCACCTCTCTGTGATGCTCCTCAGCTGCCCCAGCTCCTCCTTCCACCTCCACTTTAGCCTCTTTTTCGCTACCCTTCGTGACGAAGATCACTATACAGTCACCAAACATGGTGAGAAGATAACCCGACGAGGCCAACATGAACGAGAAAGGGTATGGCTTTGTAGTAAGATCAGCGAAAGTTGCGACCGAGTCGCTCAAGAAATGCATCAGAGAAGTACCCAGAAACACCCCGCCCGCAAACTGAGTCCCCAGAAGAAGGAAACTCTCGTTCCACCTGTAGAAATAAGGCGAAACTCCTCCGGCGAAGGTGCTCACAAACAGGATGATTAGGCACCAGACTTTCACCAGAATCAAGCCTTTCGAATGCAAATCAGAGGCGCTGCCGGCGCCGTGGTTTTCACCTCCATGGCCCTTGATCTCGGAGAGTTGTAGGGATAGAAGTAGAGCTATGATCAGAGGGGTTGACTTGAGAGTTTTGAAGGAGGCCATGAATGAGAGCCTTTGGGTGAGCTCTGTATTTCCTTTGTTGTTTGACTTGGTTATGGTAGTTAAAAATATTAGAATATAGGATTATATGACGAGTGGTTTAAGAGCTAGATATGTGTCCCAATCCTCTCTCTTTGCAGTACAGATTTGCCTTAAATTTACTAGGTCGTATTGTACTACACATCTATCCACACCACTTGTGACCAAACCAAACCTTCACCAACCAAACCTTCATTTATGCACAAAGGCGAAGATTATAGAATGAAGACTGTATTAGACAAATTGCTCTGAAAACTGTTTTTAAAAAAAAATTCTGAAATTGAAGACAAAAAAAGAGTTATTTTACAAATTTTCGAAAACCATTTTCATAGGCAAATAAACACAAGTGTCATCAAAGCTCTGGTTAATTTTGTTTCCCCAAAAACAAAAAACAAAGACACAAAAAAAAAAAAAATTGAAAACACTCATTACCAATGGAAACATGAAGGCCACCCAAAATTGCACGGTTGCAGAAATATGGGCCCAAAACCCCAACCCAATAGGCCGCCTTCTGAATGAATAAACTACCCACCTACCCTCCTAATTTTAAGGATGTGACGCAGAATTATCTGTTTGATTTGTCAAACGAGTGTTAAGCAGACTCTGGCAAACTCAATAATGATGATGATGAAGGCCATGACAACAATATTGATAGCGATGTTTGTCAACACTACTATAATAACAGTACAGACATCACAAAGGAATTTGCAGAGAGAATATGAAAATCCATGAAGCATCCATCATTTACCTCCTGCAATTATTTTTATGGCTCCTTCAACTAGTTCCTGGTATAAAATCTTTCTGATGACGGTATATCTTGCTTTCGTCAAGAAACGATTTTCGACATCGATCATACAGGCCCCTATATATATATATATATATATATACATATACATATACATATCACAATGCATTATACATCTTGACCAATGTGATTGAGCATGATAGAGAGACTTTATTGCATATATAAGCAGTGTAATTAAGATTGCTGGTCCCTAAACCATGTCATCACCATCTGTCTCGCTATCCCTGCCATCCGGCCATCCTGACCCAATTGCAAGTTTACATACCGGACAAGTGCCTTGCTGCCGTAGCCATGGATCGATGCAGTTGGCGTGGAACTGCAAATTAGAGTAGCAGCTAGATAATCAAGGACTTGTACATATATATTCTACCCCATTATTTTGCAAATTCTATTTACTGTGACGAGACTATTCGTTTAGTGAGTTGGAATTTTGAGAAAAGCAAGCCCTATCATAATTAGTTTTACTATATTTCTCTATTTTTTGTATTCATGCAAGTTAGGGTGCAGCAAAAGTAGAATGGATTGACGTCTAGCCAGATGGGAATTACACGACATGCACAGCAATTGGGAAGTTGACAATTACCAAAAATAAAAAAGTTAAAAAGCTATAATTCAGAACTACAGAAATGTCCAAAAATGTCTGACCAAAATTTCCTGCTGTTTGTTTTCTGTATTCGTGCAAGTTGGAGTGCAGTGGACTGAGGTCTACCCAGATGGGAATTACACAGCATGTAGACAAATAGAAAATAGACAAAAACGAGTATTAAAAAAATCAAAAGCTAATAATTGAGCAAGAACCCCACAAAATGTTACAAAGGATAACATCAATGTCAAACCTTAGAGAGGGACAGACGCTTTACAGTCAATAATGAAAACTCACTCACTAAATAAACAAGAACAAATTTCTTAAACGATGCATGAATCCTATAGAGATACAAAAGTAATCTGCAATATTTGATTTTTAAATGAGTAACTCAAGAATGTTTAAAAGGAAATGGAAAGAAAATTCCAGCTTAATAATTTGGAAATCCAGCACAGTAACTTAGCACGGATTGAATTTATGAGATTAGAAGATTAGAATCATGTTCCATACCATGATAAAGTAAAATAGTCAAATAGCTATTATCAAAGTGAGAAGAGAAACCTGATGCAAACATGGCAAGCTTCGAACAAGCTCTCCCCTGTTAACTTGCTCCAAGCAAATTGTGCAAGTCAATTCATCTTCCAAAGCCTTCTTGCTTACATCTACCTTTTTCGAATCTTGATTTGTCTGCAAGTGAAATTCAAAGTAAGCGATTAGAAACCATCCTGAAAGAGTGTAGATACTGATGCCCATTCCAAAATTATATATTGACCAGTGACAAAGACACACATGCCACTGGGCAGAACCAAAAATCCAATGGGGAAACAATCCCAAGCCTCTCAGGGCCTGTTTCTAACTTTTATAGTCAAATCAGACATGATCATCAATCAAGTTTTTGCATATTTCTCTTGTAGAACACAAACAATTTAATATATATGTAAACTATGTTACCTGGACTCGGGTATGGGTGTCGGGTGCGGGTATGTGCCTAAGCGTCGGATTTATCTAATTCTCATGTTCAATGACACTCGGACATAGCTAGATTTCATATTTTTAAGTACTCCTTTTATTTATTTAAAGTAAAATGGTGGTTACGAACTAAAATATAGCATTTGATGCATAAGGCAGCTAGACTGCATTAAGTGCACCTGGCAGTCAATCGGGACAGCATAGAGGAAAACCTAATCACAGATGGCCATGCATCTGGTGGTAGTTAAAGCTTAGTTTCCCCTCAAGAAGGCCAGAGCCGTGGGCGCCACCCTCACCACAATGAGGGCACTCACTCCAATCTGGTCACCCTTGCCTTAACCCACAGGCCGATACCCTTATCAATCATTCCAATATTCATTCACGGGCAGGGACATGCACCTTAGCCAACTTAGGCGATTGACGAGCCAGGAAGTTTGCCCCACTGTCAGGGCACTGAACCGCTTTGGGTCCCCATGGACCCCTGCTCTTAATGCAGGTGCATTATAGAATCAGGGTGCTTTTCCAGAGAGGGCAAGAGAAGGGTCAAGAAGTGTGGGCAAGCCTCATTCAACCAGTTGGGACTCAGCCTGCTTCGTCGAAGCCACCCTTTTATATCTCCACACAAACCCAACTAGTTGAAGAAAATCTTCCTACATTCACTTCATGATGCCACATGTCCTTGTACTATTGGTCCATAAGTTAGAATCTTATTGGACTGACATGCCAACACCATAGCATCCACATGGTCCCTGAATCTTCAAATATCACAGTTTATATCCATGACAAAAGGCCATGTAATCCAGCCAATAGTGATACTAAATTAGAAGTCCACAACATAAATAAAGGAATCCAGATTGGAATATAGCATCATGAGATTGCAAAACAAAGCAAGCTACGAAATAGAACAATGGAAACCACATAAAAAAATAAGAGAACACATTCAATGAAATTAATAGGAGGTATTGTTTGTGAGCATCTCGGTTCGAGTCCGAGTGGCGGCATGCCATCTTCTAAAAAAGATAGAATAGATCCTATAATGAATTCAATTTACCAAATATTATATTTGAATTCAGCCACAGAATTTAAAATTAGATGGACATTTGTGGGCCACTTCAGTTGGATCAACTATAGAATTAGATAAGCCATTGTACGCAAGAAAAGTACACATAATTAAACAATTGCTAATGGATGGATGAAACACAAGCTACAGGACCTATTAAAAATCACCTCTGCGGTAAACAGTCCAGATTGACCCAATGTAGCTCTCCAGAGATAAGAAACAGCACCACCGAAAGATAGGCCCAGGTGCAATAATATTTCGACTCAAGGAAAAAAGATAGAGAAGAAGATGGATTCGGGATAAAGAGTTTGGTGACATATATATATTGTTTCATATATATGTTTACATATACTTCTATATGACACATATTTGTGCCTCACAGCAAAGGTTATGAGAAGGCCATATTATAGCATGCGACAGATGGAAACTGAAACTACTGCTGTCCACCACATGGATTATATGGCCGTGCAGTGACAATTTATGGATTGGCTGGAAAGGATATAGATTTTATAAGATCCCAAAACTTTTGTTCCCTTGCCTCATGATTGTTGCAAACTTGGCTTTAGAAAAGTTCAATTACCAAGGCTAATGTGCCCAAGTAATACCTATCTAAACTCCACACAAGTACCTCATTATCATCTCACATTTTTTAGGCAATTGCTAAATGTACAGCCTAAAACGTTATATCCATAGCCCTCTCTCTCACATGCAGGGAGACCACCTAGTAAGAGAGGGAGCTGTGGATAGAGCCATAATGTTGTGGATTTAGCAATCTTCTATTTATTATTACATGCAACAAGACTTGAGAAAATAAGATAGAATACCTCTGGTGAAGCTGAAGACGATGAGGCCTGTTGTAATGACGACCCCTCACTGTTAAGAAAACCAAAATTATGTCAAATCATTTCCAATTTCTCAAAGTTCAATAGAACCTAATATGTAATCTCTGCCAAAACAAGCCAAATCAAACCCAAAAAGAACTCCCAAAATAAATTTTAGATAAAAAAGAACTTCACAGATAAACTAAGAAAGCTAATGCATCCTTATAAACTCATCTAGATATAAGAACCTTTTCCTGTGTGTTTCTAGGACCAAATTCCTTTCTTCAAGTCCAAACCAAAGACTTCTACTATCCTAATATTCTCTAGCATTATGGAAGAAAAGTTTGTACCCAGTGCACAAGGCTTCTGCTTGCAGCAAGGTCCACGAGAGGTGGTAGGTAGACAATCTTACCCTCACTTTGGGTCTAATCTCTTCATGCAGACACTAATGATTCCTTTCAAGGGAAAAGAAAACAAATGCATACATGTCAAAAAGGTATTGTAATTCAAAAAACCCAGCATTAGTTTCCATACCATACAAAAACCTCAGAAAAGGTTTTTGTAATTTATCCACAGCTGTCCTACGCTTTAGAGACAAATAAAATGCAAAAGAATTGTTACTTCCACTTTATGAAGCCCTGGGGTCAAGAAGGGGGAGGGGGAGGGGGGGTTGTTATTCTGCTTGCTACTGAAACCAAAGCAAAGCCCTGTGCTAGAAAATACACCAACAAAATCAATCTTTCAACAAACCTCTGCAGAGCAGTGACCTTATATTTATGAACAGGTAAGGCATTGATCTCGTCTTCACTCATTGAAGGACTTGGGGAAGCATTCTCAGTATCTAGTGCCCTCAAAGTTTCATAATCTGCCGCAGAACAAAGAAAAAATGTTTTACCTACACCTGTAATTACACTTTTGGAATCCAGCTAAGACAATATTAATCCTAAGTTCAGTGTGCAAATATGTGAATTCATCTTAAATTTCAAGTGAATTCCATACAATAGACATCCTATCAATTGTTCAGCAAAAACAGCCATACCTAGGTCATCAAATTCACGGTCAAGAAGTGCAAGCTGGAGCCTTAATCCTTGTAATCTCCCTCTTGTTGCGAGCGCTATCGATGGTGGCATGAGCAAACGGAATTCAGTGTGACCAAGCAAGCCACTGGCAGCTGCAGCATGAGCTTGGGCCTGAGCTTGGAGTTGCTGGCAAGTTGCGAACATCCTAAGGCTTGTTGCCACAAAAAAAATACCAAGAACTAGCCAGATCTACATGCATGCATTCAGAAGAACACCACATCAATTGCTTTGCAAAGAACTGGGACTAAGAGGAAGTGATCAGAAAAAACTAATATGGTCTCATTAGGTACCAAGTGAGTAATTACCAGAAAGTTTGGTGACATCTGGTGAGAATTTAAAACAGTAAACAGCAAAAGCACTGCCAAACAAGTTATTTGCAGATAAGATATGGGCTCTAAGCCTCTAATAGGATTGCCAATATTTGGTTTAAGACATAAGAGGTACAGAAACATTACCCGTCACAAGAAAAGCCAGCGAGTTGGCATTAATTGGCCGTGCTGCATGCACACGCTGAAGGGACAGGAAGAAGACTGTGTCATGACAGACTATCTACTATTCTTTCATGTGGAAATAATGGTCCAAATACAGAGGAAGGAGATATACAACTGAGGGACATACCACTGCACGTCGTTCGGGAATGAATCCGGAAAATCCACTTTCAATATCGGATCTGACCCCACGAAAAACAAAACTCATGGTTGCAGGAGCTGATGGATATCCCCTTATCTTAAAATAGCAAAAAGCAAGTAAATGGATTCACTATACTTGACTGTAATACATATTCCAAAGCTTATAAAGTATGTGTATATTCCAGAGCCATCTCATTTCCAAATGAACTTAGATGCAGAGATATAAAAGTTAAGCTATTACACATCACAATGCATCAAGTGATGAAACTATTATAAGCAAAAAGAATTGATATAAGCAGAACCTATTAAAGACAACCTCCCACCAAGGAGTACTAGTGATTACATGTAATCAACGAGCCTCAAATCAATTGGTTCAGACATTCAATTAAGTGCATAAAACGATACCAAGACAAAGAGTAACTTAGCCTAATAATTTAATCAAACCTATGAAGCCCAGATTACATGTTTCTGAAACAACAACCCAAAACCACAATGCCCACATTGGACCATCAATTTTGCCTCCTCCAAAGGCTCCAATTGGTTATATTCTTTCACAAAATATGATTACGCGACTAAGACTTATAATTATATCCAATCACATAAAAATTTGCGATCACGCATCCACACATGTATCAGTAGAAAGAAACATGAAATTCAACAAGACATAACCCAAATTGTCCTCAGCTTGCTTCGAATGATGATTCAGTGAAACCCTAATTAACAAACATAGCAGATATTACCAGACCCTGAATAAGAACACAACAGAAATACCATTTCCAAACACGAAATTGAACAGCATAAAACCTACACTGTACTCGTTTTATCAGAAAAAAACAAGTACCCAAAACAAAATGTACCGAATTGGAGAAAAGGAAGAGAGAACGAAGAAGGCTTACTTGCAGATGTGAAAACCCAAAGCCCAGAACTCGGATTTTGAATGCAGAGAACGCAAAGTCAGTGGAGAGAGAGAGAGAGATCGCACAGTGTCGGTGTGTAGTGTCTTCGCGCTGTTGTAACGCTCGTTTTTGTCCGAACCTCATTTTTTATGGGATTTGTTTTGCGTGCAAATGTATTTTTGTGGCCGCTACTGGATGATGACATGTCAACTTTGGTTTAAATCTAACGCTGCCACGTCCCACCATGCAAGTAGATTTAATTATTTTTTATTTCTACTTTCTGTATTTTGATGGGTAACCGAAATGTGTGGCTTTAAGTTTTTTTTTCTCTCTCTCTCTCTCTCAATAAATTCGGAAAGGAAAGGATTCGAGCAGTATAGGATGCAAGAGTTTTTGATGCTCCACCTAGGTGGCAAAGTACGAAGTGGACACGTAATTAAATAATCGAAACCCCCATGTTATATATTAATTTTTTAATTCTAAATTTTATAGCACAAATTTTTACGTATTCAAATAATTCTTAGATTTAAAAAATTTTAGTAAAAATTTAATTTTAAATACGAGAAAAATATAAGGATGTAAGACTTTTTTTTTTAAGACAAATAAAACTACTTTCTTTTCAGCCTCAATAAAATTTGAAAAAACAAACCAATTATTCTTTAGAAAAAAATTTTGTATTAACCCATAGTCTTTTGTTTTTATGGTTGTATTAACCCATAGTCTATTATACAAATTTTATTAGCAAACTTAAAACGGGTCTTAAGTTGTAAGGGTGCGGGTAGATAGAATCTTACTAACATATTATATACTATATATCTATACTATATATTATAGCAATACGTTAAGAGATCTTTGAGCCTTAAACTCTCACTTTAATTTTTACAGAATTTTTTATTTTTTATAATATTAAAATACCACGTGTTGCAATTTGATTAGTTAGCTTAAAAACTCTCACTAATAGAATTATATATAATATATAAATAGACCTTTAATTCTTATTATATAGTTCCTAAAGTCACTCTCTTAAAATTAAATTTTTGGTAATATTATAATAATATTGTTACAATTTGATTGGTTAAAAATATAATTTTACCATACTTTTCTTAAATCTTATATTTTTTTTTTTTTAAATTCAAATTATTAGATATTTGGTAATCTTAACATAACACTTATTACTTTGAATAAGTTTTGATGCCTTATTATGTTATTCATACTACCATAATGTCTATTTATAGTTATCTATCTATAACAATATTTTGCTGGTTCTTTAATGTTGAAAGACTTAATATTATTTTTTTATTTTTTTAAAATCTGAAAATTACTGATATTAAATTTGTCATAATAGTGTAGATTTAACCATAAAATATTAAAACTTTTACTTTTTTTCATGATTAATAAAACTTTACTAAAATCAATCTAGTTTTGAAAAGGTTTACATAAAATTCAAAATATTAGTATTCTTTATTTTTAAATTTTCTTAGATTCTTCTCTTATAATTTTAGAAAGTCCTTCATTTAATTCAAAATTGTGAAATTTTCTATTCAAATCCCTTTAATTTTGTTTAGAGAAAAAAAAATCTATCAATACTATATATTATAATAATTGGTTAACGGGTTTTTAAATTTTTAAGTAATAATATTATATATCTCATAATAATATTAAATTTTATTTTCTATTCATAATTAGTAAAATATTTAATAAATTAAAATAATCTAGGTAAATCAAATCTTCCTAACTTAAATTTTAAAATTCTTTTTTTAGGTAATTTTCAGTCTTAAGTTGCTATATATGTATTATTAAATGTATTAATTAAACTAAATAATATAACATGTGCAACATATACACTTGATCAATAGTTCCTTAACATTATTGTGAGGTAATAAAAAAATAACTTTAGAATGTTCATAATAAAACTTAATTTCTTATTGTAAGTTAAGGATTTTATCACAATCAACTTTTAATTTTTTTTTATTTTTATACTATATTAAATATTATAATTTAGTTTAACCGTATTATTAGTATATATTTGGTAATTTATTTTTATAAAAAAATAATATATATTATTTTTTACTCTGTGTATAATACGAATTCACTGCTAGTATATTATATGTAAAAAGGTTAAACAATAACTTTGGGTGTCATGGCTCCCTGCCCGCATAAGACGGTTCCATATTGGTTCTGTATCTATCAATCTTAATTGTAAAATGTATTTTTTATTTTATTTGTATTTAAGAAGTTATCACCAATAGCCACTTGATATACTGTACTTACATGAGACAATTGGAACTTCTGCCCCAGAAAATTAATCCTTTTCTCCGTTAAGAAAGGAATCTCAAACTAGTTCTCTTGTACTTTTCCTCTTTCATATACATGGAACAATAATCCAAATAATTTAGGAAGAACTATTTTAAACCAGTCTTTTTCATTGAAATATCGATCATTCTTTTTCAAATGAAACTTACACTCATTAAAAGGGTTAATTATAGATCTAAGTTCAAACTGCTGGTAAAGTACCCCTTTTTTCTTTTAAAAGTGTATATTTTGGAATCACAATCAGGGTCGGTCCTGGGGCGAGCCTAGCAAGCTCTTGGGCTTGGGCAATCCCCGGGCCAGGGCAACTCCCAAGTTAAAATAAAAAATAAAAAACAAATTTAATTTTTGTAAAGAAAAAAATTATATGACCCTATTAAAAATTTTTTTTTCTTGTAAATTTTTTTTTTTTTTTTATCTTGTATGAAGGCAACATGTTTAAGTTTGAGCTAGAGCAACCCAAGTGTTGGGGCCGGCCCTGATCACAATGGAGCAACATGTTTGTGTACATCCAAGTCTGGTCCTTGTCAAGAATAAGGAATCAAAGCTCATGGGTTGTTGTCATAAAGAATCAGAATAGAGCAAGCTTTACTGTTCCATGGGTTCTATTCCACCCATACAATAACTTTTAATTATTAGAAGAACTGATGTTTTTTCACATTTCAAACATGGTTGAAGGGACAAAGCCCCAAGGGGTTAGTTTGGTGGTTAAGGCTTCGGATTTGTGCCACTTCTAAGGGCTATCACAGATTTGGAGACTCCATTTTTGCAATCTTTAGCCGTTGACATGTTTGATCAGATAAGCAATTTAGCAGAAGAAAAATAAGCAGCACTAGAACTGTTTCTCTCGGCTTGATTTTCAGTTTATTGGATTTGAAAGAAAGAATGAGACTACTAAAAAAACAATTGATATTGGTAGATCCCATTTTTACATGAACGAGAACAATTGATATTGAGTTGTTTTTACCAATCGATTGCCACGGTTCTGGTGGCTGATTTGTGTTTGGGTGCATCTTAAGCGACAAAGTGTGGTAGCTTGTAATTAGAGCGATACACGAAAACAACTGAAGTTTCACACGAGATGGGAATTCAAAGGTAGCATTCAGTCCTGTTACGAAGAGTTGGCATTTTGTTTAGGGTTAAATATACTTAGCACCCTTAAACTATTATCGAAGTTTCACTTTGGTTTTTATATTTTAAATTGTAATAGTCAACTCCTTGCATTTTCAATCCAAGAACAATGTCACTTTTCTGTCAAAAGCCGTTTCTCTCATAGACAAAAAATGCAGGTGTACAACTCAAATGAGTTGCCTCTAAGGCAAATTACTATTCTTGCCATCAAAACAGCCCCATAAAATAACAACAACATTCTAAAATTAATAATAATACAAGAATTAATAAAAAATAATTTATAATAGCAATGCATAAATTAAAAAACACTAATATTTAAAATAAAATAAAAATTAATAACAATCATAATTGACTAAAACATACATAAATGTATTATATATATAGATAGAGAGAGATGGACGGAAGCTTGTAATGTCAATGACACCACTCCACCGGCCACGGCCAACAAACTTCTCGGATAACCGCCAACACCCACACGCCTTTTTCGCCAACCGCCAACACTCATCCACCCTTTACGGCCAACCGCTAGCATTCACTCACCTTCTCGCCTCCCCCAACATTCACCCACTCACCCTATCGCCAACGACATCACCCCACCACCAATGAACTCACCCTTTAACATGGCAAAGCCTCTTTCCCATTGCTAACATCGGCCGCGATCAATTTCATACCCAAGCACCACAAATTGCAAAGCCCAATTTCATACTCGTGTAATTGCATCTTTACGAATAAATTACCAAAGCCAAAAAATAGCATTTGCACTATTACAAATGGTAGAGAAAAAAGAAAAATATAATTGATACAACTCTTTTGTATAAGGTGATATGTTTACAATCAATTACGGAAAAATATATAGAGAGGAAGAGAGAGACAGATTGGCTATTGATCATGGCACCACCTTTGACAATGGCCACTCATGACATGTTGACGAATGAAATGATAGTTGATCTCAATGTGCTTATTACGATTATGAAACACATCATTATGAGCTATCATGATTGTACTGCGATTGTCACAATGAAGAACAGTAGTACCAAAATGAGAGACACCCATGTCTTGAAGTAATCATCAAAGCCAAAGAAGTTCCTGAGTAATATCAGCCGAAGCACGATACTTGGCCTCAGTACTAGAGCGAGCGGTAAGAGTCTGTTTTTTACTACACTAAGAAATGAGAGAATTGCTAAGAAAGAAGCAGAATCCTGTAGTAGAACGACGATCAGTAGGGTCACTAGCCCAATCAGTGTCAAAATAAGCACAAAGCTGTAGAGGAAGTGACGAGAGTAATGTAGACCATGGAAAAGAGTGCCCTTAACATAACGCAAAATGCGAAGAACTACAGCATAGTGAGTAGAGCGAGGCGATGACAGGAATTGACTAACAAGGTGGACAACATGGGCAATGTTAGGACGATTAACAGTAAGATAGACAAGATTACCAATAAGTTACTGATAGAGAGTAGCGTTAGATAGAAGCTCACCATCCAGAGGAGTAAGACCCACATTAGCTTCCAAAGGTGTGGACTGCGGAAGCAGTCTTACTATCAGTGAGACCAGCATGAGTAAGAAGATTTGAGGCATATTTAGCTTGAGAAAGAGAGTAACCAGTAGAAGCAGAAGACATCTCAAGACCAAGGAAGTAACTAAAAGGACCAAGATCTTTCATCTCAAATTGTTTGCTAAGAAAAACCTTGAGCTCAAAAATATCATGTACATCATCTCTAGTGATAATCATATCATCTACATAAAGTAGTAGGAGAACAGTGCCACGCGTAGTTTTGAGAACAAAGGGAGTAGAATCATAATCACTAGAAGAGAAGCCAAGATCACTAATGGTGGAACTGAATTTAGCATACCAAGCACGAGGAGCTTGCTTAAGACCGTATAAAACACTACGAAGTTTGCAGACCTGATGTGGAGAGTGAGGAGAACTTGGAGAAGGCTGCATATAGACTTCCTCAGAGAGATCACCATTTAGAAAGACATTTTTGACATCCATCTGATAAAAGGACCACTGCTGGATAACAGCAACTGCAATGAGACTCCGAACAGAAGTGAGATGTGCAACTGGAGCAAAGGTCTCCTCATAGTCAATGTCATACTCTTGAGTAAAATTTTTGGCAACTAAACGGGCTTTTTAACGTTCCACAGAACCATCTGAATGGGTTTTGAACTTATAGACCCATCGACACCCAATCACAGATTTACCAAGAGAAAGATTAACCAAGTCCCAAGTGTGAGTCTTGGTAAGAACTTGTAATTCATCATCCATAGCTTGCTGCCAAAGAGGGTTAGAATTGGTCTCGCGATAGGAGCAAGGCTCGTGATGAGCAAAAATGGTGGAGAAACAGTGACAATCACGAAGGTGAGGAGGAGTCTCCCTTACCTGAGTAGAACGCCTGATAGTGGACTCAGTGGATGAAGAGAGCAGAGATGGATTAGACAAGGAAGAGCTAGTAGGAGGAGTAAGATCAATAGACGGGGACTCCTCTGGATAGACAGTAACAAGCGATACAGTAGGTGTCTCAACAATAGACACATTAGTATCCTCTAGAAAGAGCTTAATAGTAGGATCAGCAAAGTAAGAAGTGAAAGAATAAGAGGATAAATGAAATGAGGATAAGGAGAAAATTTTATTATGTTCCTAAAAGACAACATGACAAGAGACACAAAGATATTTAGACAAGGGATCCCAACAATGATAACATTTGTGCTCAATCTTGTAGCCTAAAAAGCGGCAAAGACGAGCTCGAGGCTCCAATTTAGTGTGCTCATGAGGCTGAAGTAAAACAAAACAGGCACACCCAAAAACATGAAGAAGAATGATAATCAGAAGGAGTACCATACAGATGTTAATAAGGGGTGAGGTTACCAAAAGGAGCCAAAGGTACACGATTAATTGTGTAAGCAGCAGTAAGAGCAGTTTGACCATAAAACTATCCAGGATAAGAGGCAGAGATAAGAAGAGCACGGGTCGTATCAAGGAGATGATGATATTTTCACTCAACACGACCATTTTGTTGTGCAGTACCAAGACAAGAACAATGAGGAATGGTCCCATGCTCATAAAAAAAAGGCAAGAAAAGAGTTGTCACAATATTCCTGAGCATTGTCAGACCAAAAGATCTTGATATCACAAGAGAATTGTGTTTTAACCATACGAGCAAAATCATAATAAGTTTGTTGAAACTGAGATCGATATTTCAATATATAAATTTAGGTATATCTAGAGAAATCATCAATAAATATAACAAAATACTTGGATCCTCTCATAGTAAAAGTGAGGGAAGGACCCTAAACATCAAAGTGGATTAAATCAAAAGGAGCTAAGAAAAGAGAAGTACTGTTATTAAAAGATAAAACAGGTTGCTTGGCAAGTTGACAGGATTGACAATTAATATGTTTATTGGGGATAGAGCATAAAACACCTTAAGACAAAAGAAAGCGTAAACGACCTATAGAAACATGACCTAAACGTGAGTGTAAGATATTAAGAGAGAAGTTAGGAGCGGATGAAGCACTTGTAGAGGTGATAATAGTAGTCTGAGTAGGCAGATGAAGGTGAATGAGCTGAAATAGTCAACTATGTTTACGGCCTATCCCAAAAGTCTGTTCCTTCTTTAGATCCTGCACAACACAACTAGTAGGGAAAAGAAAAAAAAAAAAAAAAAAAGACAGTAAGGCCAAGATCACATACTTGGCTGAAAAAAATAAGATTTAATGTGAGTTTAGGGATATAATAAGTATAAGGAAGTGCAAGAGTGGAAGTGGAGACATGGCCAACGTGGTCAATAGTCATAGGTTATCCATCAGCAGTATAAATGAAGGAAGAGCAGACATAGAGAATTTGGAAGAGAAAGCAGTCAAGTCAGAAGTAATATGATTGCTACATCCTGAATCAAAGAACCATGAAGAAATACTTGAAATAGCAGACAGAGCAGTATAGGGTAGATTGCCAAAGGTAGTCATGAACTACTGAAGGAGTGTAGAAAGATCATTGACACTATCATAGAGGAGGAGGAGAGAACATCAAAATCCGTAGTAGTGGCAGCAGACTTAGGGGGGAAGTCCTCGACAATGAGCATTTTTTAGGACAGTCACTACGATAGTAACCAAGGCCACGCCGATGACAGTGTTGGCAAATCTGGATAGGACAAGTAAGTAGACGATGATTAATAGCTTGGTAGAATGTACAATCATCATTTCAAGACGAAGGTTTGAAAGATGTCCCAGTAGATTAAGCAGAAGAGTTATGAGAACCACCAGAAGCAAATGAACCTTGAGAACTACCTGAAAAGCCTCTAGATCGAGAGTTAGAGGTGGCAAGAACTGTGTCTGCAGGTGGTGATTGGATGAAACCAAGGCTAGTCTCTTTGGAGAGGAGCTCAGAAATAACCTGTTCCAAGGAAAGAAGAGGGGATCGATGCAGAAGAAAGGCTCGAACAAACTCAAAGACATCAATGAAAGCCATGAGAAATATAATCAGTCGCTGCTGATCTCGGTAGTGAGAAAACTGAGCAACATTATCAGAGCAAGTCCAAGTAGGTTCATATAGAGTTAATTGATCCCATAGAATATACATCTAAGACAAGAAGGCATTGATAGACTGGCCAAATTCCTATTTCAGATGATGCAGAGAAATTAAAAGTTGGTACTGATGAGCAAGATCTATAGTAGTGTAGCATTGGGCTGGAAAGGCCCAGATGGAGTAAGTAGTGTCAATGCGTCCGAACTAGAGGCTTTTGGAAGGAATGGACATAATTCGAAACTAGGTGATGATCTGATGATTCTTACTGTCCCATTCCTCAAGTCGTTCAGGGTATACTGTAGATGTTTCAGTGCCACTTTTAATTGGTGCTTGAATATTTCTAGTAACGTAACACCAAAGTTTTCTTCCTTTAAGAAAAATGAACATGGCTTGAGACCAAGGAATGTACTTAGGGCCTCCCAGAGTGACAACAATAGGTTTAGATACCTCAGGACACTCCATAGTGCAATGACGTGGGATAACAGAATTAAAAGGAAAAGATCAACAGTGAAAATGCTTCAAATGTAGAAGAAACAGTATTAAGGGAGCATAATTAGGCCAAACCAAAGGCAGAATCAGATTTAAGAGGCCAAAAATAGCCAGGAACCGGTCTGAATCGGTCCAAAAAGAGTCAAATAGGACCTGAACCAGCCAAAAAGAAGAAAAATCCAGTCTGAACTGGTTCAGGTGGACTGGAGATAGATACGGACCGATGGTTGGGCAGCTAATGCTGATGTTAGCGCTTAGGCGCGTGCGTGGGTGAGCACGTGAGGGCTCGTGGGGCGCGTGAGTGGAGCGGTGGCACGTAAGGGTGCATGGTAAGAGGGCTGCGCGTGAATCTTACATGCAAAACTTTGGACGACGTGTGGGGGCAGGTAGGGTGGTTTCTGGCGATGGTTTTTGTTTGACTGGACTCGAATCGTGGAGACAAATCTGATGGTGCTATCAGATTTGAAATTCAGGCAATGTTACTGTTGGCAGAATACCCAAAAAACACAAAATCAGGTTGAGAAAGCAAAGTAGTGGGAGAAAAAAAATTTGAGGTTACCAGATCTTCAGCTCTAATACCATGTTACAAATGGTAGAGAAACAGAGAAAAAGAGAAAAAAGAGAAATATAATTGATACAATTCATTTGTACAAGGTGATATGTTTACAATCAATTACGGAGAAATATATAAAGAGGAAGAGAGAGACAGATTGGCCATTGATCATAGCACCGCCTTTGATAATGGTCAATTTGTATTTACGAGAGTTTTGACAATTGAAACTTCAACAATGAAAGCTTGAGAAGTTGGACAATGACGAATCTGTGTACATATTAACATGTACATTTATACAATATATATAAGTGATTCATGATTTATATAGGGTCAAAGCCCTAATTTGAGCTTATCAATTTATATGTATATGTATATACTTATATATAGCAGGTGAAGTAACTAAGAAAAGGGGGCCTAGGTTTGGATTTCGGCTTGGGTGAGTTTGGGTGGCTGTTGGTGCTGGATTTGGGTGGAGTCGCACAAAAAAGGCCTTGAGTTTGCTATAGTTGCAGACAGAGAGAGAGAGAGAGAGTCAATTTACATGGTCAAGTTTTGTGAAGAGAGAAAATGGTGAGTTTGGGCTGCAGTAATGGTCGCCGGAGGGGATAGATTAGATTTATATACAGTGAGGCAAAAGAAGAGAGAAATGATCAAATAAAAAAAGACCATATTTGCCCTTAAAAAAATGGCACATGATCAACACGTGAACATTTTCTATCCATAAGAGAAACGGCCACTGATGGAAGGGTGACATTACTCCTTGACTGAAAGTACAAAGAGTTAACTGTTACGATTAAAAATATAAGGACCAAAACGAGGCTTAGATAAAAATATAAAGGTACTAAGTGTATTTAACCTTTTGTTTATCTACAGGTCTTAGGTTGAATATGGAATAGAATGGTAAAACAAACAACTGAACTTTAGGGGATCTTCTTTCAACAACCTCCAAGGCAATGAATCTAATGGTCCGCTTGGGGCGGGCGTGGAGAATCAATACAGCCCATTGCAAGACACTGCAAGCTTAGTTACCGGCATCTCCAAACGGCATACATATGCGCACAAAAAGAGTAACGAGTGGAGCTCTTATTTTGACTTCCACACAGTTTACAACCTTTTCTTTTCTTTGCTTTTTGTACCTGTGCGCGCGTAAACAGGTTACTGACTAACCACCAGACTCATCAGAATCCATTGCCGAGGGAAAAAATAAAGGCAGACCCAGAAAAAGAAAAAGGCCATTTCATAAAGTAAATGCTTTTTTCTTTACACCGAAAAGAATAATCTAGACTCCAGCCACCAATCTACGATGATCCCTCAGCAAGCCTTATAAATGATGCAAGTTCGTAAATTTTCTGACAATTAATGAACTTTAACAAAAGAATTACATAGTAAGTAATTAACAAATGCTTCTAACAAACTCTGCCATTGGCACAAAACAGATTCATGCTTTTGAAAATCTTCCCAATTCCAAAAGCCCCATTCTCTAACGATAAATACACTTGTTTTCATCCACTCTGATTTGAGTCAATTTGATCCTTCTGCAGTCCCTATTACATGAAAGATGAACCATTCTCGACAGACTATTTACATACAATCTCAAAAGACCTCTCTGCCTCGTACAGAAATTCAATTCCTTCCAACAAAGAGAATGTGTCACGAGTTAATCCCAAAAGCAGAAAGCTTTCAGTTTGCGCTGATTCCCCTGAAGACTAATCACCACCTCGCCATTCCATTCTGGTCTTCCAAGACCCAAGCTCTGCTTCGCCGCCTCACGTACCTACTGAAAACTGAACCAGAATGATTCCGACTTCTGCTAATTGATGACCCAGATTCTGAAATGCTAGAATGTGATGAACCAGAAGAAGTCCTAAACCTCCTAAGAAACGAGAACAAATTGCGAAAAGCCCTACCCAACCCACCGCCCTCTCTCGATCTGCCCCTCCTCGACCCCCACGCAATCCTCCTTGGAGCACCACTGTTGTTAAATCCGCCATCCATTTCTGTGTACACAGCAGGAAACTCGCGCTCGCCTGCTCTTCTTCCCCCAGAAAACCTACCCACCGCAAATCCGCCGCCGGGTAGTCTCCATATGGTGAGCCCAACGGCCTCTTCGTCGGTTGGTGCTTGAGACGGGTCTCCATTTTCGATTTCCGAGGCCGGTGTGGCGTCGGTGGGCAGTTCGTGGCGGCAAACTGGACATGAATTACGGAGGGAGAGCCAAGGGATGATGCAATCCGAGTGGTATATGTGCTTACAGGGCATTTCACGAGCTTCGGAACCGAGAACGAAAGCTTCTTTGCACACGGCGCAGTGTGATTCAGAGATGATGTGTCCGGCGACGATTCCAATTGTCGGCATCGATTCAACGGCCGCTTTTGACGCTGGAGGCTGTTCATGGCGGCCGAGGCCGTTGATTTCAATCTGAGCCAATTGATCAAGCAATCGATCGAACCCTGACCCCATCAAGAACTCCGACATAGCCGCCGGCAGTGGACGGAGCCCCGAACCGGCCCCGTCATCGTAGTACAACTCAAAGCTCCTCCTCTCTCCATCGCCACCGTCATCCCCACCACCATCTGCCGGACCGCGCAGCACGATGACCGGATTGAACGGCGATCGATCCCCGTTCCGCCGCTGGCGGCGGAACCGCATATTAGGGCTTCGACCCGTATCGGAGCGGTTGTTGCCCCACAAGTACATCGTCGTGGCCGGAAATCGACGAGGAGAGTCAGACGGCGGCTCAGAGTCCACCGCCTCAACGAATCCACTGTCGCAGTACGGACAAACTACGTTGTCCTCAGCCCAAACCCTAACGAAGCGAGTGCACCTGTAACACCAATACGACGCCGTCGACGCCATCCTCCCTCAACCTTGTTATTAGATCTGAAATGTCAATCAATAAATTAATAGCAAAAATCGCCCGAAATTATACAGACCCGACGGTGAAGTGTTATGCAGAGAGAGAATTTTGGAGAGAGCAAGAGAGAGGAGAGATGCATTCTGAAATGTGAGAAAGAGGAAAGAGGTTTATAAACAGGCGTGATGATGGGGTTAACGGCGAAGGAGCGTTCACTTGATGGCACGCGTCGTACGTCGAGCGAGTATATTAACGGCGTTTATATACGGGGCGAGTGAAGTTTTGAACGGATTATACTAGACGGCGTTAGTGGCGCCGTCAAAGTGGACAGGTCAGCTTTGTGTGAATACGATGCCCCGAACATGGGTTGGGCCGAAGCCGAACTCGGCGCGGGAAAGCGTTGACTACCGACTCGGTAGCGAGGAAAAAGTGTCAACCTTTGGAAGTTAGAACGCCGATTTTGAAATTCCAAAATCAAGTAATCGGCACGGAAGATTCCAAACGAGGCACCGAGAATTTTTATTTTTTGATTGTGGAAGGTTCATCTCGGGTAAGAAATTCTTTAGTATGTGAAATTAAATGTTTGGATACAGATTTTTGTTTTTAATTTTATAACTTGCTTATTCACTAAAATAATTTAACAGTTTATAAAGAATTCCTGCTTCCTGCTTCTAACTTTTTTTTACTGCTCGTCCAAACGACCTCTAGATATTTTGTTTACAATTTTGTTACATATGTGCTATAGAAGAGATTCGGCATTTACTAATTTTCTCGTGTTATCAATTATTTAGCGCTATGAAAATGCTTCAAAAATTAATGATACTTACTCCAATGAACCCAAAAAAAAAAAAAAACTTAACTAGAATATGCTGATAAGGTTTTTCACTGAAATTTTAAAAAACATCAGAGTTTTCAACTAGAGTTTGTTAGTAACATCCATTGCATGCAATGGAGTACACTGGTCAAAAAGACAAACATAAACCTAGATACAGAAATAGATACTTTTTGCCTAAGGAGGAGACAAAGATGGGGGTAAGGATATGTTCTTGTGGATATTTCATTATTCTTATCACAAGAATTGGGTTTGCTTATAAGAATCTTGAATTAGTTATGAGTAATACCCAGATTTGTTCATATGCATGCATTTGATAAGGTTTTAAGCGAACCAAGTCCTAATACAAACAATGGAGAATTGATTCGTGTTAGGTTGTTCTATACATGTTTAAACAACTTTGTTATTTATACAAACATCCATATTAAGTGAATCCAAATCCAATTATTCCATTTCTTCAATTTACTAAATGTAGCAATTTTTTTGTCTGAAAATTGAAGTTTTAATTTATATCTTGGAAAATAATGAAGAATTTATTTAATTAGCACCAGGCTGATTAGAAATCATAAACCACAGCTCGCCGAGATGATTAGCAGTCGTTAACTATAACCCTGTATAAGATAAGTAAAAGGGCATTCATATAATGACACATTCAGAAGTAAGAAACTTTGGTGTGCATGCTTGATTCAAACTTTTTAAATTGAAGAATAAGAATTTTCTCCTGCTTGAGCAGCAATAATCTCTTGTTTCCCTATACATGTTTGTCCTTGCTTCTTTTGCATTGTTGTATACAATTATTGTTCAAAAGTCATTATAGAAGAACATGGTTCATGGACATATGGATACACAAGCACATTGCACGTATTCGGACAATACTTGTGAAGCTTGCTCCTAATTGAATTTTGTTTTGTATTCTTTTAAACTCACCAAACCTTATACTACAGTACATACAATATATTTGTAGAAACCATAACTAATTTACTTTGCTCTTTGCATGCAATTCCTAATAGAAATGTTTTAAGTGGTAGTTTTTCTACTTCTTTTGTTTTCCCCCTCTTCTTGCCCATTACCTATAGTTTCTATGAATGGCCAAACAAGAGAAACAAGAATAGTTCAAATCTCAACTTTATTCCACCCCACTTGATAGAAATATAAGTCAAAGGAAAATGGCATTGGTTGGAATCTTAAACCTCTGCCATGTCAGTGGTTATGCTTTTCTTTGAGTCTATTTTCCTTTTGCTTTTTTTGAGTGAAAGTTCTTTTCAAGAGAATAAAACTTCGTTTAAACCCATAGAAAAAGGAATTCTTAGTTGACACCCATGATTGCAAAAGATCAAAAGAGAAAATGCAATATCTCTTGCTGTAAATAAAGTTGCTCACAGTCATTTTCTGTCAAAGGTATCAAAATGTGTTGTAAAGGAGGAGTACTTACAAACATATGCTTTTTCATTCACGGTAAGAAGTGGTGCGGAACTAAAGTGCCTTTTCCTTCGAGGCGAATATCCGCAAACTAAAGAATTTGTTTTTATTTTTCGTATTTTCAAAAACAAAAATAATGAGAAGTTTGTGGCAACACCATCGTTTTCATATTATTTTTATTTTTTGAATGAAAAATAATTTTCAAAAACTAAAAGAGGTTTGCAAATCGATTTTGTTTTCTATTTTCGAGAACACTATCTTGATAAAATCCCATTGCACATTATCAGTAATTCTCTTGCAATGTTTGGATGAAAAAGTAATTTACTTGAAATGCATGCCTTGCCCAGGTACAAAAGGGGTCAAATGACACCCTCCTGGCAGAATTCAAGTCTCATCATGGTCCAATTTTTGAGAGGCATAGAAGTCCACAAGGTCCCAGATATTTTGTCTTGGTTGGTCATAGATCCAACTCTTTTCCTTGTGGCTGAAGTAGTTTGTTTTGTGGGAAAATCCTGTTAGAATAAATGGGTGTAAACTCATTATTTTGTTGATCTTTGAGCCAATATAAATGTGGGACCCATGCATCCTTTGTGTCGGGTCATTGGTGCGTTGGATTCACCTCCAAGAGGAGATGAATCTAGACTATTTACTTGCTCAAATCCGTGTAGGATTGAATGAGTTATTGGCTTCCAAAGTCACCCCCTTGAATATGGGTTATGTAGTTGAAAGTGGGTTATCCCACATTGATTTCTTATGGGAAATAAGTTGTCCATATATAACCCAAGTTTGGAGTAAGGTTTGGGCCCCAAGGGGCACCCCACTTTTGTGAAAGGGGGAGGACCTATGGAACTCATGGGTTGACCCAATACTCCACACGCGCGCGCCGCCGCCCGTCCGGTCCGGTTCGGGACGTGGTCGTGGGTCGTGGGTTCGGTTCAAGTCTTTTCTTTTTGGGCTAGGGTCGGAATTAAATTAATTAATTATTTTATTAATTAATTTTATATTAATTAATTTCTGACGGTTTGACCGAACAGGTGTGTCCCTCCGGTAAGGGACTGTTTGGCTGCTGGTACCTGTTCGAACCAGTGTTTCGAACAGGCACCTGGGCTCTATAAATAGAGCAGCATTCTAGCATTCATAACATTAAAAAAATTCCGATTGTTGCATACAACGAATTCCTTCTTCCTCCCGTATTTTCTTCCTGAGAGAGTTCAGATCATCTGGTGAAGCCGCCGAGCAGTTTTTATCGAAGTGCTGCCCTAAAGACTGCTGAGATCGTTTTATCCTGGGAGTCAGACGCCCATCATCCCGTGAGCACCAACTGTGGGGGGTGAATCTGTCTTTAAGGAGAGAGTGTGAAACACTCGACTCGATCTATCTTTCGATTTCTACATTTTCTATTTTTGTGAACGACAACCGGGTAAGTCGTTACGATTTAGTTTGTTCTTATTCAGATTCTAATTGTCTTCTAGTTAAAATTGCTTCTAGTTGATAATTAGATAATTCGTGTTATTTTATTGTTTGTGATCACTAATTATACACATAGTGATTAAATAAGAATTATTTATCCAACTATTTAAACAACAATCTTAAAGACAGACTCAATTCCTATTTTTTAACTGTGTTAATTAGTGTCGTGTTATATATCGTTTCTGGATTAATACTCAAATTTTGTGTAAAATTGGTTAATCCAGAAATGGCTGATGATACTCCTATTCCTACTCTTACTTCAACTCCTACTGTGATTGGGACACCGGTACCGACAATGACAGTGCCGGTGAATCAAGTGCATACACCAAATGTGCCGGTGAATCACGGAGAAAAGCCAGAGAAGTTCAATGGAACTGATTTCAAAAGGTGGCAACAGAAAATGTTGTTCTACCTGACGACTCTGAACTTGGCAAAATTTCTTCGTGAAGATGTTCCTACTCTGAACGAGAATGAGTCCGACCAGCAAGTAGTTGCGGCGGTGGAAGCATAGAAACATACTGACTTCCTATGTAGGAACTATATCCTCAATGGACTGGATAATACACTCTACAACGTGTATTGTGCCGTGCAGACGGCAAAAGAACTGTGGGAATCTTTAGACAAGAAGTATAAGACGGAAGACGCCGGCTCAAAGAAATTTGTGCTCGGTAAGTTCCTTGATTACAAAATGTTTGATTCTAAAACAGTTATAAGCCAGGTCCAGGATCTCCAAGTTATACTTCATGACATCCATGCCGAAGGCATGGTTCTGAGTGAGTCTTTCCAAGTGGCTGCGATAATTGAAAAATTGCCGCCGTCCTGGAAAGAATTCAAGAACTATCTGAAGCATAAGCGCAAGGAGATGAGGCTTGAGGAACTTATCGTCAGGCTAAGAATTGAGGAAGACAATCGAGCTTCTGAGAAGAAGTTTGTTAACACCCATATGGTGTCAAAGGCAAATGTGGTGGAGCAAGCCAAATCCAACAACAAAAAGCGAAAGCATGAAGGTCAAGGGTCCTACCAAGGTTCCAAAGGTGGCGATTTCAAAAGGTTCAAAGGGAAATGTTACGTCTGCGGCAGGACTGGTCATACGGCCAAGGAATGTCGCAAGCGTAAGGATCTTGAGAAGAAGGATCCAGAGAACCACATGAAGAAATCTGCTCAAGCCAATGTGACCGAGGATCTCTGTGCCAACGTGGAAGACCTGAATCTTTCTGCCGTAGTTTCTGAGGTAAACTTGGTTGGCAATACTAAAGAATGGTGGGTGGACACTGGGGCCACTCGTCACATCTGTGCCAACAAGTGGATGTTCACATCTTACCACTCAGTGGACGGTGAACAACTCTACATGGGCAACTCGGCAACCTCAAAGGTTGAAGGTCAAGGGAAGATCGTTCTGAAAATGACTTCCGGCAAAGAACTTACTCTGAATGAGGTGTTCCATGTGCCAGACATTCGTAAGAATTTAGTCTCTGGTTCATTATTGAGTAAGAAGGGCTTTAAGTTGGTGTTTGAGAGTGATAAGTTTGTACTTACTAAGGGGGGAATGTTTGTGGGAAAGGGATATCTGAGCGATGGGCTCTTCAAACTTAATGTAATGACTGTGGCTCCTAAGCCTTCTAGTAATAATACTGCATCTTCTATTTACTTGCTTCAGTCTTCAAATGTATGGAATGGTAGACTAGGTCATGTTAACTTTGATACCATGCGTAGATTAGTTAAATTAGAGTCTTTGCCTAAACTTGATTTTAATGCTAATGATAAATGTGCAACTTGCGTTGAGGCAAAGTTGACTAGAACTCAGTTTAAATCAATTGAAAGAAGTACGGAACCACTTGAACTAATTCATAGTGACGTTTGTGACTTAAAATATGTTCAAACTCGAGGTGGGAAAAAATACTTCATAACTTTCATTGATGATTGCACTCGCTATTGTCACGTCTACTTAATGAGAAGTAAAGATGAAGCAATAGACATGTTTATACAATACAAGAGTGAAGTTGAGAATCAACTTAGCAAAAAGATTAAGGTGTTAAGAAGTGATAGAAGTGGTGAGTATGAATCACCATTTGCACAACTATGTGTTGAACATAGTATCATACATCAAACCACTGCACCTTATTCACCTCAGCAAAATGGAGTTGCTGAGCGAAATAATCGCACTCTAAAAGAGATGATGAATGCTATGTTGATAAGTTCTGGGGCACCCCAGAATTTGTGGGGGGAAGCGTTGCTATCCGCCAACTATGTTCTCAACAAGATACCCCACAAGAAACTTGGCAAAACCCCTTATGAGATGTGGAAAGGTCGAAAACCTTCCTATAAATACTTGAGAGTATGGGGTTGTTTAGCTAAGGTAGCGGTTCCTTTACCCAAGAAGGTAAAATTAGGACCACAAACAGTTGATTGTATATTTATTGGCTATGCCGAACATAGCAGTGCATATCGATTTCTGGTTCACAAGTCTGAAATATCAGATATTCATGTGAATACAATAATGGAGTCTAAGAATGTATCCTTCTTTGAGGAGGAGTTTCCGTATAAGTCTACACATGGATCAAGTTTGCTTAAACGAACTCATGATACCATTGTAGATAAAGACTATGGGTCAGTGGATAAAGAAAACGACGCTGAACCTAGAAGAGGTAAAAGGACAAAGGTTGCAAAATCATTCGGTCCTGATTTTCTAACATATTTGGTAGAAAATGAACCTCAGAGTTACAAAGAAGCAATGTCCTCTCCGGAAGCACCTTTGTGGAAAGAGGCTATCCATAGTGAAGTTGAGTCAATTCTACAAAATCATACATGGGAACTAGTGGATCTTCCACCTGGTAATAAACCCCTTGGATACAAGTGGATATTCAAGAGGAAGATGAAAGCAGATGGCTCAATTGACAAATACAAGGCCAGACTTGTAGTCAAAGGCTACAAGCAGACTGAGGGAGTGGATTATTTCGATACATATTCTCCTGTAACCAAAATAACGTCCATACGTATCTTGATAGCCTTTGCGGCTTTACATAATCTTGAGATTCATCAAATGGATGTAAAAACGGCATTCTTAAATGGAGATTTGAATGAGGAGATTTATATGGAGCAACCTGAAGGATTCATTGTTCCTGGCAAAGAGAAAAAGGTATGCAAACTTGTTAAGTCTTTATATGGACTAAAACAAGCCCCGAAACAATGGCATGAGAAGTTTGATAATGCTATGCTGTCAAACGGCTTCAAGATAAATGAATGCGATAAATGTGTTTATGTGAAGAACACTGCTCATGGTTATGTCCTTGTTTGTCTTTATGTAGATGATATGATTATCATTGGTAGCAATACTGAGGTTATTAAAGCTACTAAGAAATTGTTGAACAGTAAGTTTGACATGAAGGATCTAGGGATTGCAGATGTTATACTTGGTATTAAGATTACTAAAACATCTGAGGGATATGCGTTATCACAGACTCATTATGTCGAGAAGATACTCGATAAGTTTAGTAAGTCTGATAACGGTCTAGCAAACACACCCATAGATTGTTTTCTACATTTATACAAGAACGATGATGAGGGCATATCTCAATTAGAATACTCACGGATAATTGGCAGTTTAATGTATCTCATGAATTGCACACGTCCAGATATTGCTTATACGGTAAGCAGATTGAGCAGATATACGAGTAACCCAGAGTTAAACCATTGGAAGGCCATAGTTAGGGTTCTCAGGTATCTGAGATACACCTTGAATTATGGGCTGCACTATACGAGATATCCAGCTGTTGTAGAAGTTTACACAAACGCAAATTGGATATCTGACACTAGAGACTCTAAATCCACAAGTGGATATGTGTTTACTCTAGGAGGTGCAGCAATATCTTGGAAATCCTCAAAACAAACTTGCATAGCCAGATCCACCATGGAATCTGAGTTTATCGCTTTAGATAAAGCAGGAGAGGAAGCAGAGTGGCTTCGTAACTTTCTGGAGGATATTCCCGTGTGGCCTAAACCAGTCTCTGCTATATGCATACATTGCGATAGTCAATCTGCAATAGCAAGAGCACAAAACCACATGTATAATGGGAAGTCACGACATATACGTCGACGACACAATACTGTGAGGCAAATGCTTTCTAATGGAATTATATCCATTGATTACATCAAGTCTAAGGACAACATTGCGGATCCGCTTACAAAAGGCTTGACGAAAGATCAAGTAGAGAATTCATCGAGGGGAATGGGCCTTAAGCCTATGACTTAAAAAGTCACCATAATGGCAACCCAACCTAGCTGACTGGAGATCCCAAGATCTAGGTTCAACGGGACAACAAAATTGTGCGTGACTTAGGACAAATCACTGAGGAACTCGTTCCGCTGTCCATTTCTATGATGAAATAGTGATAACCTGTAGACAGTGTTTAGGATGAGCTTAGCTCTTAATGATTCTTATATCTTGGAATTCCAAGTGGAGTATAGCAGGATACTCTTAATAAGAGATCACCTATATGAGTATGAAGGGGCCGCTTCTATGAGAAATTCTTAAGGCTAATTTCTCTAGAGTACTCATGAATCTACCAGGCATTGTTCAGGGCCAAAATGAACACAACCGAATGGATCACTAGATGATTTGAAAGGAACCGTGTGAGTACTATTGTCTTGGTTTATATAAACGGCTGAACAGTTTAAGACATCATGTTCACTGGTTAGCCAAATAAATCCGATGGTATTTCACTAGGGAAGGTTCAAAGCCAAAAGCCACCTTTCCCGATGCGGTAACTTTCTACCTGTCTCTCTCTCTCTCTCTGTGTCAAGTCAGTATTCTCATGTGCATTTTTCATTTCCAGCCAATCTCATTCATGTGGGGGATTGTTAGAATAAATGGGTGTAAACCCATTATTTTGTTGATCTTTGAGCCAATATAAATGTGGGACCCATGCATCCTTTGTGTCGGGTCATTGGTGCGTTGGATTCACCTCCGAGAGGAGATGAATCTAGACTATTTACTTGCTCAAATCCGTGTAGGATTGAATGAGTTATTGGCTTCCAAAGTCACCCCCTTGAATATGGGTTATGTAGTTGAAAGTGGGTTATCCCACATTGATTTCTTATGGGAAATAAGTTGTCCATATATAACCCAAGTTTGGAGTAAGGTTTGGGCCCCAAGGGGCACCCCACTTTTGTGAAAGGGGGAGGACCTATGGAACCCATGGGTTGACCCAATACTCCACACGCGCGCGCGCCGCCGCCGCCGCCCGCCCGTCCGGTCCGGTTCGGGACGGGACGTGGGCGTGGGTCGTGGGTTCGGTTCAAGTCTTTTCTTTTTGGGCTAGGGTCGGAATTAAATTAATTAATTATTTTATTAATTAATTTTATATTAATTAATTTCTGACGGTTTGACCGAACAGGTGTGTCCCTCCGGTAAGGGACTGTTTGGCTGCTGGTACCTGTTCGAACCAGTGTTTCGAACAGGCACCTGGGCTCTATAAATAGAGCAGCATTCTAGCATTCATAACATTAAAAAAATTCCGATTGTTGCATACAACGAATTCCTTCTTCCTCCCGTATTTTCTTCCTGAGAGAGTTCAGATCATCTGGTGAAGCCGCCGAGCAGTTTTTATCGAAGTGCTGCCTAAAGACTGCTGAGATCGTTTTATCCTGAGAGTCAGACGCCCATCATCCCGTGAGCACCAACTGTGGGGGGTGAATCTGTCTTTAAGGAGAGAGTGTGAAACACTCGACTCGATCTATCTTTCGATTTCTACATTTTCTATTTTTGTGAACGACAACCGGGTAAGTCGTTACGATTTAGTTTGTTCTTATTCAGATTCTAATTGTCTTCTAGTTAAAATTGCTTCTAGTTGATAATTAGATAATTCGTGTTATTTTATTATTTGTGATCACTAATTATACACATAGTGATTAAATAGGAATTATTTATCCAACTATTTAAACAACAAATCCTTGTCAATTTTGACCTCTGAATTGTCATATAGAACACTAGAAATTGTCCTAGACAATGAAATGTAGCCATTGTTTCGTGGAATCATGACAATCGTTAACCTCCATCCGATCAGTAGACTGGGAGCAACGATAGTCAAACTATTACTAGATTGGTGAATGGTAAGAAAGTCATAGGAAACTGCTACATATAATCTCATTTTTTTGGTCCACAAGCGTTAGTGTGAGAAAAATAAAATGAGAGTTAGGATTATAAATACAATTAATGAGAGTGTGTGAATCCCAATTTCCTTTTCCATATTTATTCCCGTGTATCAAAAAAATGAACTTTTTCATAAAAAATTTACGCTTTGTCTGGAATATAAATTTATTGAGAAAAGAAAAAAATAAAAATAAAAATAAAAATAAAAAGAGAATAAAAAAGAAGAAGGATGTGGAAGTCCAAATACTATGCTCTTTTATGATTATATTGAGAAAATGAGAAAGAAATAAATAAACATTTATCAATAACAATGTAAAGATAAATATGATAATATAATTTCTTCACTTATTTATTTTTACCTACCACTTTTCCTTAACAACCAAACAACAAGAATAATTTTATTTCTCATTCATTTTCTTTTTCCCTTCATAAATCTAGAATCCAAATATAACATTAGTTGACGCAACCAAAAATCTCTTCAAATTTTATAGTTTACATCAAAACAATCGCATAAGAATGTTTCATATAGCCACAACATTACCCTCTTGTTTGGTTTACTGCGGTGAGAAATAAAGCAAATATCAAAACCATTGTGAGATAGATTAACCATCATTGAGAAAGTGCGTGTCATGAAGCCTAGCTTATTTTACCATCGCATAAGTAAAAAAATTAATACTGAGGCTACACTTGGATGGTAGAAATGGAGACGTGGAATGAAAATGTCATTTCAAATCTCATTCATTTTGTGTCCTCCCTCCCAAATCAAATTTTTGTAGCATTCAAGAGTGAAAAAAAAAGGGGTTCACAACGTTTAAAATTTTACTATTTTACCCAATACAAAAATCTTGTTACTATTAGGGGTGGATCCAAAAATTTTCTTGAGGAAGGTCAAGGTAAAAAATTTTAAAACTTTGGGGAGTTAAGGTAAAAATTTTTAAATTTTTGAGTATTAATACTCAAATTCTTATCTTAAATACTCAAAAAATTTGTGCAATATAAATACAATTTAAAAAATTTAAGAGGGGCCAAAACACTGATTTTTGCAATAAATATATAAAACCTATGAAATTTAAGCATAATTTTAAAAATTTAGAGAGGACCAGGCCCTCAATCCACACATAGGTCCGCCCGTGGTTAACATCAATGTGATTCTTGGTAATATAAATTTTCATTTATTCATTTTAATTCTTGGCCTCTGAACATAACCATGTATATGTACGGATAAAAATGCGTCATGTAAACACAATAGGTTTTTTTTTTTTGGAATAATTACGCTTTATACTCTTGTGATTTATGTAAATATTATATGACTTTATGTGACTTAAAAGTGAATATAAGACCTCCATGTGGTTTGAACGTAATGTAAAATAGATGAAAAACGTTAAAGTTAATGTCAATTCTATCACAAGGATATTTTCATCTGTTTATGTCTCCAAAATAAAGCATTAAAAATACGATTTTACCTTTTTATGTCAAAATAAAAGGTTGTCCTCTGTATGCAATTTTTTTTTCTTTTACCAAATATGTCATGAATTCATCCATTTTGCAAATAAGTACAAACCATAAGAGGATTATGTGTTCATTTTTTAATAATAGAGGGTCATTTGATTTTTGCTTAAATTACAAAAGGTAAAGTGTAATTACTCCTTTTTGGGGGAGGGGGCGTCAGTTTCTTTAGCATCTCCAACCCATAACCTTCAAATTCATCTTGTATGTTTTTTAAATTTGAAGTTCATAGGTCCCACTTTTTCACATTAGTACTCCAACCCTCTCAACCTTCATTTTCACTATTAATTCTTCAAATCAATGTTCTTTTATGTAAAAAAAATTAATTATTTCTTACCACGGTTTAATCTAAATTATAATTATTTAACACATATCTAATTAAAATTAAATTATTTAATAATTTTAAACTAAATAATCAATAAAGTAAAAATATTTATTAATTTTATATATAAATAATAATTTCAAGATAAATAAAAACAAGTAAAATAAAATTATTTATTTATTCCACATATAAAAATCTCAAATTAAATAAACAGATAAATTAAAAAAATTAATCAATTAACTTACAAATTAAATTAAATATTTATCAAATAATTTTTAAATAGTTAATATTGCATTAATAATAAATCATCTATGCTTAAAATAATTAGTGAAAAGATCTCACATAAATAAGGCTTGATCCCACATGAATAGTGTTATAATGGTGGCCTTCAAATTAAAATGTTGTAAATGAAGGTCACCTTTATTTCTTCAAATGATTGGAGTGCAAAATTTGAAACCAATGTTCAAATTTAGAGATGCTCTTAAGGTGAGGCATCGCGGTCTAAAGCGTGGGCTACTTTCACAAATGGACAACACGCGTTGCATTAGGTGGTTTGCTTGTAGTGGTTCTGGGCCTGGATACCAAGGCTTCAATAGACTTGTAAGTGGGGATGTCTTTCCAATTGTCACGGGTTGCCACCCGTGGCATGTCGGGGGCCGCGAAAATGTCTGAATGATTGGCCGGTGGCAAATCTCGTTTTGTAATTTATTGAGATTATGCTCCTCGAGGGGGTAAATGTTTCTTCCTATCAGTGGAGATAGCTCATAATGCTATTATAAGGGGGGGGCATGGTGTTGACTCTACCACCCCCTGGTGCTATCGAAAGGGACAGCATTCAAGTGAGTCCCCCAAGGGAGTGGGCGTTGGGGGCTGTGGCACGTGGCTGCACAAGTCAAGGGGCTACATGCGGCATTGTGCCCGGTGGGGCAAATGTTGGGCATTGGCGTCGAGGATGGGGTTGTGGGCTACTTTTATAAAGTGGTGGGGCTTATGTCCAACGGATTGGACCTCGGTGTGCACACTTGCATGCCGTGTGTCTCGTTTGCACGTTGGGTTCAAGCTTGTGCACACAGCCGCTTGGTTTGGATGTTGGTATGCTGTGGGCTTAACAGTCGTATTCGGTGGTGCCTTTTCTTGTGGGCAACCTTGAAGCGGGGCGCTAAGAGCTTCAAGGATGGAGGCATTGTGCCTAGCGGGTGATTTGGTGGACGGCGCATGTCTAGTTGCACATGGCCATCTGGCTCGTGGGCCGAGAGGGACTGGCGCTAAGCACATTGCTTGCTGTGTGTGCGCGCAGGCGTTGCTATTTTGCCTTATGGCTTGAGCATCAGAGGTCCGTGCTTAAAGAGTTATGCGGGGCATTACAGATGGATCATGGACAAGCGCATCCTTAAGTTTGGCGGGACTATTGCTTGGTGCAAGTCGCCTCACGGGTGTATTCCGCTGCGTATGATCATGGCGGGTCGCATTACTGTCACCGTGGTTGCCCGGCCTGCCAGGTGACACATATTCTTGTAGCCTATTTCTTTATATGCATTGACTCAGCTCTATTTGGGCAGGCCTGCCCGTATTAGGAAGGGTTTGAGGTGGATCATAGGAAAAAGACTAAAATCCGAACCGAATGCTGGGTGGATACAGTTTAGGTTACCGAAATCCGATCTAACCTGATTATGTAACAAAATGACTATAATACTCTTGTTATGATTAAAGTTTAAATATATTACATTTGATGATCAATATTTCTTAGAGAAGTAGTTTTTTTTTATAACGAATGTATGGTGTAAATGATTAAAGTCTGTTGTTTATTCAAAAAAAGAAAAAAAAAAAAAAAGGAAAACAATGATAAACTGTTTTTTTTATATATAATTTGAAAGAGGGAAGAGGGTGGTTGGATTCTGGACAGTCACTATGGTAAGATTAGGAGTCTAATGTCTAATTAATTTCAAAGGTTGTATAGATTTCTTTATAACGTGGGTGCATAATTTGTAAGAGAAAAAAATTGAATTATGCATACCAAAGGAGCCACTACAAATACAGTTTTAAGGGTGCTTTCGGAACTAATGGAAAGAAGGATAAATTCTTTTTATTTGGTTTCTAGTATGAGAGGAAAAAAAAGAACAAATTTCAAAGAAAAATAATGAAAATCAATTTCTTTCTTTTCTATTATTATCTTTTCTCTTTCCAAAGTAATTGTTACCATATAGTTTTTCTAAGTAATAACAGATAAGTCTAAAGAGCATCAAGGTGAATTACTAAATTATTTTCTTTCATATTTTTTTTTTTTTGAAATCAAACAAGAGAGTTGTTTTCTTTTTTTTATTTTGCAAAACCAGATAGAGGAATATATATACTTTCCCTATAATTTATCTCTCACTTACTTTCCATTCCTTTCTTCTTCTTTCCACAAGTTCCAAACCACACCGGTTTATCTCATGCTTTTTGTTAATGAACATAAATATCAAAGATAAGTTAGGCATAAGTTAGGCATGTCTAGTCCATTGTCAAATGTGATGTTATTACGCATAAGTTAGGCTTGTCTTCTCCATTGTCAAATGTTAGGTGATTGTTAGGTGATTTCTTCTCCTATATATAGGCATCACTTCTTCATTGTATTGTATCTCGTCTTGTACAAGCATTCTCTCTTCAAGATCTCTCTTCACTTACTACTTCTCTCTTGTAATTCTTCTTTGCTTTATAATGCATTCTGATTACAAATGAGTCTTATCTTTTCTAATATGGTATTAGAGCATCTCATGCTCTCTTTCTCTTATCTTTTCTAACATGGTATCAGAGCCAAGGGAAAGTATGCTCTGTGGTTGGCCTTCGAGGGATCTTCCACATCAGAACTCCTAAGGTTTTCATCCTCTTCTTGGACCTCCACCGGCATCTCTACTGCCATTGTCCTCTTCTTGGACCATTCTCGGTATCGACACCGCCACCGTCCTCTTCTTGGACCGCCACTGGCATCTCAACCGCCACCGTCCTCCTCTTGGACCTCTGTTGGCATCTCCACTGCAATTGTCCTCTTCTTGGACTGCTCCAGGCATCTCCACCGCCACCGTCCTCCTCTTGGACCGCCATGGCATCTCAATCGCCACCATTCTCCTCTTGGGCCGCCGCTGGCATCTCAACTGTCACTGTCCACCTTTTGGACCACCCAGCTCACGCTCTCGCCATGAGTGAAGTCCATTGCCGCCGGCATCTTCATCTCAACATCCTCATCTCAACATCCTCTTTTTCTGTCGGCATTTTCTCTACCAGCCTCACCCATAATTCAACAACTGTAATCACACATAATGGTTGGGGTCTGACCATCTCTAACCGGTTCAACTTGATTCCTGCCATTCTCGGACCTTCTGAGCCGACATTTCCTAACTATCTCAAACACCGACATTTCCTGACTGTCTCGGACCTTCTGAGTCGACATTTCCTGACTGTCTCGGACCTTCTGAGTCGACATTTTCTGACTGTCTTGGACCTTCTAAGCTAATATTTCCTGACTATACCGAGCCTTCTGAATCGGATTTACCACTCTGGCAGTTCTCTAGCCTCTATTTCCGTTTATCCTAAGGAGTCCCTATCTGCTGATTTTGCTCCTCCTGTTGAGTCTGATTCTAGTCTCTGTTTTCACTGGTTCTGCTATGTTATCTTCTCCAAACTCAAGTAGCTCTCTATTTTCCCTACTTGAGTTTGAGGGGGGATAATAGAGAACTAGACTCCTCTTCCATTCTATAAATAATATGGCGTCCCTCTGGCCTGTTGAGTCAATGCCTTGATTTTGATGATAACAAAACATGGTTAAATGATCTAATAATTCTACTTAGTGTGCAGATGAATTATCAATTAGATCTTGATTTGAAGCTTATCATAATAAAGGATTTATGATGACAAGCATGATGAAGTAATGTATTCTACAAAGGTGATATTATAAGAAACCAAGAAATCTTCAAGTTAATGAAAATCCTAGATTGAAGATTATAAGCATGAAGAATAGCTCTACAATGGTGATTTTATAAGAGAATAATGGATATCAAAGAAGAAGAATGAAAATGATCAAAGTCTTGATTTAAAAGATTGAAGACTTTGAGTACTTGAAGATATCTTGCAAGAATGGAAAAAGATACCAACTCAAAATATGGAAGTTTTCTTAGAAGATGTAAAGATGTCTTGAGACATGGAAGGAATCACAAGATTTGGAAAGCTTCTTGAGTTGTTGAAGTCTGGAGAAGCCATGTTGTTTGAAGAAATCCTAAGTCATGGAAGCTCTCTTGAAGATATTGAAGAAGACTTGAATCAATAGATGAAGCTATGATAATGGAATAGCTCTACCCAGTGACGAAAATGAAGAAAACTCACCTTGAATGGATTGAAGATGTTCTTGGAGTCATCTAATCTTGAAGAAGTGTTTGCAAGCTTTAAAAAGCCTTTTTAGATGATCCTTGAAGGGTTGGAAGCAAAAAGAATGAAGAAAGTCCGGGTTTTTGGAAAAAGGGTCGATCCTCGTTAAAAAGAGCCGACTCATTCGAACAGAGCCTTGAATTCTGCTGGAAACTTAAAAGAGTCGTCCTGGCCAAAAAGAGTCGACTCATTGCAACAAGAACAAACAATTCTGCATCGTTGAAAAGAGTTCAAAAGAGTATCGGACAGAAACTTCGAAATGCAAAAAGAGTCGAATTGAGAAAACGACTCGTTAACGGCTAGTTTTTCTGACAGACGGTATGGGCACAAACACAACCAAATCTTCTCCCATACTTCTCCAACGGCTAGAATCGATCCATACCTATATATATGAGATACATACAGCTTCAAAGAAGAAGAGAAGAGCAATCATACCATTCATATCAAGTGCTTCAAAGCTGAAAATCACCTGCACCTAACTGTTACATATTTTTGCTGAGTGTTTAAAGTTATCCATTGAGTTGTATTCATTTGTATACTACTAGGAGAGTACTCTTTGTAAATAAATCTTCATTCATTCTTGTTTGGGAGGGTTTACCCTTGAATAAGTTTTAAGTGTTCTTGGGAAAAAAACACTTGTAAGTTTGAGAGAAGCTTGGACAAAAACGGCGCTTTGAAAGCTTGGGAAAACACTTGTAAAGAGTGAGCTGGGCACTCGTCTTCACAACCAGCGGCTTCCGTATTGCATAGTGGATTCCTTCGAAAGGATGAAGAAGAGAGGACGTAGGCAAGGTTGGCTGAACCGGTGCATATTTCTTTGCCTCTGTTTTGCTTACTTGCTTATTATGCATGCTTGCAAATACTTGCTCTAATGTACACTTCATTTGCTTGATACATATACTTTGATTATTTGTTACTAAAATCCATAAACAATTTTTTAGTTGAATCTTGTTGAAAAATTCTAGCAAGACCCAATTCACCCCCCCTTTGGATTGCCTACTTGGGCCACATTCTTGTTCCATCTGGCTGACCAGCCAACCTGACGGTCATCCTCGAGTACTTGGCCTAGATCTGGCTTGGCATCCATCTTGCCATCCTCCGACCGACTTGATTTGTCGTTCCTCTAGCGTCCCTCTAGCCATCTTTTGGCCGACCTCTAGCCATCCTCCGACTGACCTAATCTGACGTCCCTCTGGCCATCTTCCAGTTGACCTTCGGCGTCCCTCTTGCTATTCTCTGACTGACCTTTGGAGTCCATCTGGAAATCCTTCGGCCAACCTGATTTTTTTCACTCATTTTTCTGCTATTACTGCTGCTTATCTTCTCTTTCTACTGTAACTGTTGTCCCTCCGGCCATCCTACGGCCGACCTCCGGTGTTTCTCCTGTTATCCTGTGGAGTCCCTCTGGCTATCCTTCGGTCGATCTCCAGCGTTTCTTCGGTCAACCTAATCTGGCGTCCCTCCAGCCATTCTGCGGCCGACCTCCAGTGTTTCTCCGGCCATTCTCTGGAGTCCTTTTGACGTTTCTATCATATCTTCTCCAAACTTAAGTAGCTCTTTGTTTTCCCTACTTTAGTTTGAGGGGGACTGTTAATGAACATAAATGTCAAAGATAAGTTAGGCATGTCTAGTCCATTGTCAAATGTTATTAGGCATTTAGGATTGTCAAATGTTAGGTGAGGGTTAGGTGATTTCTTCTCCTATATATAGGCATCACTTCTTCGTATTGTATTGGAAGATCTCTCTTCACTTACTACTTCTCTCTTGAGGCATTGTGATTACAAATGAGTCTTACAGTTTTTTAATATAGTGGCCGGAGATTAGAGCATCTCATGCTCTCTTTTTCTTATCTTTTCTAGACAAACTATCTATTTAACGGGCTGGAACAAGTTCCCATTCAAGCTCTTGAAGTACTCTGAAGATGTTGAGGAAAAAGGACCAGCTAGTCCTACAGAGCAGTTCCAGAGGACTATTAGCCAGAAAACTAATAAGCAAAGTTCAAAAACAACCCAAAGCGAAAAAAAGAGATCCAATTGTATTACATGGGTTCAAATATACAACTTATCGAGCCAATATTTTTCCTCCTGAGAATCAAAGGAAGTTTAAGGATGTTTTAAATGACTTTTACTCTCAAGTTCCTAGAGCAACTTATCGGGTTGGTGGGGCGGGAAAATAGGGGTTTTATCTCGGAACTGTCAGGGGATAGGGCGACCCCTGGTAGTCCAGATCCATTGCCCTTCTATGGTTTTCTTGATGGAAACCAAAAATAGAGCTTCAAAGCTAGAGAGAGTTAGGAGAAGTCTCCATTTTCCATCGGATCGGCTGTTCAGCATTTGGCGTGATGAGCATAATTTTTCCAAAAAATCGGATTCGGATGAGAGATCTTCCGACCCGAACCCGGTCCATTGCCAAGGCTATACTTTCGTCTATGCTCCTTCACAAACAACAGAGAGAATGAAATTTTGGGAGCAATCTAAAAATATGCTTTCGAAAATAGACACCCATGGCTATGTAAAGGGGACTTAAATGACATTGCCTCATGCTGGGAAAAGCAAGAAGGTTCTCCAAGTGCAAACAGAAGGATTTAATGTTTTTGCAGCTTAATTTATGATTTTGCACTAATGGAGTTAGAATTTAAGGGACATAAATAAACTTAGTCAAATAATCAGAAAGATTGTAACAATGTTAGTAAAAGGTTGGATTGAGCACTTGCTACAGTGGAATAGCGCCAGATGTTTCCTAATGCCTAGGGATTCCATGAAGTTTTCTTGGTTCAGATCACTGTCCTTTGCTTTTGAATTGTTGTGTTCCGCTTAAGAAGGTCCCTTATGTTTTTAAGTTAGAGTCCATATGGACTGCGAGTCCTCAATGTTCTGAGGTTATCTGCCAAGAATGGGCCACTCAACGCTCAGTATCAGCTATGTTTCAGTTATTGCACAGGCTTAAATCTTGTCGTATAGCTTTGTCCCAATGGAGCAAGGAGGAATTTGGGAATGTAAGAATCCAATTAGATTCTCTTAGGGAGGAGTTCCGGTCAGTTCAAATGGACAGCCCTTTAGCGGAAAATTTAGATCGACAAAGATCTATCTAATCTCAGATGGAGACTTTACTGCTTAGAGAGGAGATGTATATGCATCAAAGGTCCAGGATGAAGTGGTTGAGGGGTGGGGATCAGAACACTTCATTCTTTCATGTTACTCTTACCCAAATAAGGTAGAGAAACCAAATTATCAAGCTGAAAATAGAATCAAGGATTTGGCTGGAAGAAGATTCAGCTATAAATGACCACATGCTCCAGTATTTTTCAGAGCTTTTCTCAAGTGCTAGTATTAGAGCAATGGATGAGGTCCTAGATGTTAGTACTCCTATAATTTCCTCTGATATGAATACAATGTTGACTCAACCCCCTTGTGATCTCGAAATCAAATCAACGACTTTTCAAATTGGGTATTTGAAGGCCCCATGACCTGATGATTATCCAGGCCTCTTCTAGCACCAGTATTGGGATGTTGTTAGTACCTAAGTTTGTAATGTTGTCAAAAGCTTTTTCAATGGGGGGTTTTCTACTCAAAGAGCTAAATCACAGTAATATGGTGTTAATCCCGAAGGTCAAAATCCCAGAGCTGGTTACCCAATTTTGCCCTATTAGCCTTTGCAATTTTAGCTTGAAGATCATCACCAAAGGCTAACCGGCTAAAGAAGGTTTTACATAAAATCATTTCCTCACAACAATCTGCATTTATAATTGGTCATCAGATCCAAGACGGCATTATTGTGGCCCATGAAGCTTTCCATCATTTCAAGATTAAGAAAAAGGAAAGGTCACAGATATGGCCATCAAATTGGATTTAACAAGACCTATGATTGGGTTCAATAGGACTTCCTTGAACAAGAAAATGATCCGAATGGGGTTTAGCTTAAAATGGGTGCAACTTATTATGGAATTTGTTAGAACAATTTCCTTTCCTGTCATCGTCAATGGTGAAAAACATTTTTCTTTCAATCCCACTCGAGGAATCCGACAAGGCGATCCTTTATCCCCATATCTATTCTTGCTGATTGCAGAAGTTCTATCCAAAATGATATCTACAGCTACTTCAGAAAGATTACTATCAAGACTTCGTATTAGAAGAGCTTGCTTGAAATCTGAGTCACTTATTTTTGCAGTTGATGCCCTTGTTTATATCAGAGCTTCTGAGCAAGAATATTTGCATTTGATGGGTATTTTGCATTTATTCGGGAAAGCCTCAGGTCAATTAATAAACTACGATAAATCTGGTATTGCATTTTTAGCAAATACACCTGACCACTTGCAAAAAAAGCCTGTGCAAATTGTTGTGTATTCCTCCTGTTAAAAAAGATTCAAAGTTGTAAAACCCCAACATTTTTAATACATATATTTTTTGAATTGGTTGTTCTAGAATTTTAAGAGTACTTAAAAGCTTGTTGAATTAATTATAATAAATTAGTTTAAGATAGTAGGTGTGTAAATAATTTCTTTTTTATGGAAGACAAGTCAGCTTGTCTTATATGAATCTATGTATGTATATATGTGTATATATAGGTTAGGTACACATAGATATAGGATATTAGAATGGTAGGGGAGTGAAGGAATGCATGTATGACCGTTGGCAATACTGTGAAACACCAGAAGCATGTAAGCATGCAAGGACACTCATGATGAAGTCTCAAAGAAAATGAAATTTGATGGTGTGAGAGGGAGCCAGCCGTGTGTGTGTGTGTGTGTGTGTGTGTGTGTGTGTGTGTGTGTGTGAGAGAGAAAGAGAGAGAGAGAGTGTAGGAGAGGAGAAAGAGGCCATTGGCCATTCTTCTTACACAAAGGCAACCCCATGCAAATATGAGAAAGCAAACTCAGCTGTCATAGGGGGAATAAATCAGCCACTTTTGGTAGAGATAGAAGGGAGGTTAGAGATAAAAAAAAAAAAAGGGGGGAAGAAGAAAAAAAAAAAAGAAGAGAGGAGAGCCTGAGGAGTCTCGGCCAAGGCTAGGAAGAGAGGGAGATTAGTGAAAAGAAATGCTAAGCAATCAAAGGTAAGTCTCTATAACTCTCTTATTTCATTCAAAATATTCATGAATAAAGTAGATGGTCACCCATGGCCGGAATCATAGCCGGAGACCATGATTTTCGGTGAGGCATAGAAATGTTTCAAACTCATGAAACATAGAAACCCAACTTACCCATCCTTTTCCAACCATATAGGAACTATAATAGAGAGTAATATAGGTTTCAGATCTCCACCAATGAGGCCAAGGTGTCCTCAAAGTGACATGGGTGGTGATTTTTGCCAAAAATAGCATTTACCGGTTGTATGCATAAAATGATATATTTTTGTTTGGGTTTAATGCAAAGGGAACATGGGAAAGCTGGTATAAGGTGCCTAGAAGCCATGCATGTGTCTTAGGAAGGTCTAGACATAAAATAAAATGGAGAAACTTTGAATTTCAGGTTTGTCCCGAAAGTTTGGATAGACCTGTCAACTTTGGAGGATGTTTTGGTGGTCTAAACAATCTCTTGTGAAAAAATATAAAATAAAAAAGTTGTAGATATCTTCAAGATACTCAATTTTGACTCAAGAACTACTGAACACGGTTAAGAAATGAGAGAGTTATGGCCAAAATACAATCAGTGGCCAAATTTGGCCAAAAATGGGCTAAGGTAGAGGATGAAAAGCAAGGGTTCAGCGCATGTAGGACGTGTGGCATACCTTTTTTACTTGATTTGTTTCCAGAAGATAGTATATTAGAAATAAAAATTTTTGAAGAAAAATTCATATTTTTCCAATACTTATAACTATTTTCATGTATTTTAAAGGGTATTATTCCAAAATAAATATTAAATAAACATAAAAAAAAATGTTGAAATTTTATGAGAACTCTCTAATACCTGTATGAACACTTTAGATGGTGATTCTTTCATTTTATAAATATTTGGAAGTTTAATTGAATTTTAAGAGAACAACAAGCCATATTTTATCTTTAAAAAAAATGCTAGAGTATAAATTATTGATGAATGAAGATTATAATATATGCATATATAGTTCCTAGAAAATTTTAGAATTACTGTTATATTATTCAATATTTTTATAAATTTATTAGTATTTTAGAAGTAATTAGGCAAATAAAGATTCTTTTTATAATGAGAAAATTATATAAACTGTTTTGAAACTTTTAAATACTAGGAATTCCAGTATTTAGATACTTTTAATAATTTACAAACTTTCTTAGATATTTTAAATGTTTTGAAACTAATGTGCGGTAAGAATCCCAACCGTTAGGGCAAACGACTTTAAGGGGCATTTCGGTCATTTTACACCTAAGATGAGTCAACCTAGGATCCTTAGGAAGATTTACACTACTCAGTGAGATACTTAGATCAATGTTAACAAACGGTTGTATTTGACAGACTTACACGTAGACTGAGGCAATCCCAAAAACAATACTTAAGTCAACTTGAACTATCAGGTAGGGGGTACTAATCTAATAATTGCACATTTGATTATTTTTCATTGATATAAGTACTTAAAATTAAAATTATTTCGTGAATTTCAAAGCATGTTTTGTCTTATTCTTTGTACAATCAATTTATTTATTTTCACATGAGATAGCTGAATAAACTATTATGCTACTAATAATAAAATATTGGAATAGGAAAGTTAATTTGGATGGTGATGGTCCAAAGTTTAGACCGGTGCGGGCTTAGTCGTAAGTCCAAATTGATGGAGGCTTGGTCTCGGCCCAGATCTTAAATGAGGTTAAAAAGCCGTGCTACTTGGTTTAAGAATTGGTATGCAGAATGGAGAGATAAGGTGGTGCCACGAGTACAATAATGGAATTAATAATCGCTTATCGAAATAACATGATTTTAAGCTTTGCATGACACGTGCTAGGAATTAGATATACTATATAAGTTGATATCTTTTTTAGTATTGCATCACATATCTTGATTTTTGAACTAAGTGCTTTTACTTGCTATCTCAAAACCTGTTAAGTATTGATATGTGAAATTCTAAACTTATTATTTATTGAATGGTACACCACTACTGGGCTTTGCAGCTCATCCCGCTTTTTGGGTAACATTTCAGATAGCAGGGTCGGAAACACAATAGGAACATCGATAGGGCTGTCGGGATCTAAGTTGGGTCTCGAGAAGAGTCATAAGTGAAATCTCCAGAATTAAGTCATCATTTATGCTTTGCTGCCTTCTTTTAAGTTTAATAGAACATTCAAACTATCTAGATGTTCATTTAAGTAGTGCATAAACACTGGATGACTGTAACAAAATATTATAATAATGTATGGGTTTTATTTTGTTATTAGAGCTATTTTAGAGACTTAATTATGGGTTATTAGATTGTAGTACTTTGACCACTCGTTGGCTCTCCTTTGGGAGCGTCAACACTACCAAGGTAAGATTAATAAATGGTCTACGTCACGTCACCTAGAAATCTCTAGGCATATGAAATTCGGGGTGTGACAAGTTGGTATTAGAGCCAAACATTAGGTCTTAAATAGGACTAGAAAGTGTAGTTGGGATAGAACAATGTCATTATAGATTGGCATTGCAAGTATTTGTCATCTCCTAGATTATCTCCCCTATGTCTAGTATTGATAGTAAACTTCTCCTCTGCAGGCAACATGAACAACGGTAACAATAACCCCTAGGATGAGGTGTTTGTTTAGAGGTTTGGAGCCATTCGAGGGTTAGATGCAAAAAGGGAGGACCTAATCTGAGAGCGGGCTTGTGCCCTAGCCCAAATAGAGATTGTGAGGCCTCCCAGACTTGGGGCCAATGTAATCGAACCACCCAATGCACATTGGTACAACATAGGCTGTTAGCTCAAGAGAGAGTAGCCATGATGACACATGATATAATACGGTCCCCGACTCGCTATGATGAGTTAGCCTAAGGACTAGTTGAGAGTAAACAGATCCCAAACATTCCATATGGGAACCAGATAGCACCCATAGCACTGATGGGGCCAATACCTGCACCTGCACCAGTGTCAGCACCACCAGTCATCTCTTTAGATGAGGAGGATCTCTCAGAGGATAAGGAGTTAGAGCCGATGGAGGAGCACAATGAGGAAGATCTAGATGAGGACCTAGATGATGCTCATGCCTCTCCATCAGAGGCCACTTCTAGGGTGGACTCCGAGGGAGATCTTTAGTCTTAGCAGGGGTAGATAGGTGGGACATACTTTGTGTGGAGGGAGAGTACACAATTTTTTTTTTATTGCACTGGCATGTTTTAGCTAGCGGGATAGATAGGTAGACCAGTAGCCTTTTGTACTACATGATTTAAAACACACAAATGTATGATTTGACCTTGAAGAATGAAAATTTGTCTTCCATTTTTGTTTCGCATTTACTTATTGTGTTGGTGCAATGATGATGATACTTGCATGAAAGAATATCCTGATAGTAACAGATAAAATGGTATAGAATAACTCCAAAGAAACCATTTCTTGATAGGATAACAAGAATCGTAGTGGAGTAGGAGCTAACGTTGAACAATCCACAACTAATAGACCACAATCTTCTACAACTAAAGGGAGGCCAGCTATAAGAAGGCATGCTGCCCAAGGGAGACCCCAATCCACTACTACCAGAAAAACTATAACTGAAGGACCACAACAAATAACTCCGATAAACCAAGTGTTGTAGTTTGTGCAACAAATTGCCACTGCCAAACAACAACCGATTAGGCCAGCTATACCACCTCAACCGGTCCAACAAGTTCCACATATGTCACAAGAAGCCTAAGCATACTAAGCTAGAACAATACCCCAGCCGACAGTTGTGCCACCCCCAAGGTATGTACACTCGCCAACGGTCGACCCATTTCTCGAGAACGTACCACCTCCAGTAGTTGTACTACCACCAGTAGCTATGTTGTCGCTGAGGATGGTGCCACCTTTAATGGTGAATCTAGAGGAAAGGAAGGCAAGGTTACATAGGGAGTTTAAAAAACAAAACCCTCATGAATTCGATAGGGAAGTTGACCCCCTTTAGCTAATAGATGGTTGAAACTGGTCCACAAAGTGTTAGATATTGTGGGAACACCCGCAGAATACTAAGTGGAATTTGCAGTCTACAAATTTCAAGGGGAGGCAAACTTTTTATAGGATTCCATTAAGGCTAGTAGGGCTGTGACCGGAATGAATTGGGAGGAATTCACAGTGGTGTTTTACAATGATTATTTTCGAGAAAGTACAAGGCATGAAAAAATGGAGGAGTTTGTCCAACTGCAACAAAAAGGGATGACTATAGAATAGTATGTTGCCAAGTTCTTGAAGCTATCAAGGTTTGCTCTTGATTTTATATCCATTGAAAAAAGGAGGACCGAGAGATTTGAGAGGGGTTTGAGGCCAACAATTCGGGGTTGTGTTATTCCGTTGAAAGTGCAAAACTTTTCAAAATTAATAAACTGTGCGATGCTCGTGGAGCAAGAGTTGGATGACCCACAAAGGGGGACACCTAGGAGGGATCAAGGAAGAGGAGGACCATGAAGAGATAACAAGAATGAGGGAGATAGTCAAGGGGGACAAAAAAGATGCCAGACTTACCCTCAACAACTAGCTGAGAGACCAAATTGGAGGGGTTAAGGGAGTGGCTCTGACATGTGTTTTAATTGTAACCGCCAAGGACATTACAAGAAGAATTGTCTTTACCCACCAAATCCTCAACCTTAGATTCGGGCTGGTGGCTCACAACTGCCACAAGTGCCACCAATCTGAAGTTATCCAAATATATTGTAGTGGCACTCATATCAGATACAACCACCACAGCAATGATCATAGCTACCCCCGTTAAGGCCAAACCTACCATTGCCACCCTTAAACCAGTATGTACCACAGTCGAGGCAATGAAGAGGAAACCAAACAGGAAATGGAGGACCCCCATGAGTTTTTGGCATAACTTCTGGAAAAGGGGGAGAAACTTTGAATGCTGTTATCAAAGGTACCCTATTTATCTATAATTTGTGGGCTAAAGTACTATTTAATTCAGGAGCTACATATTCGTTTATCTCTAATATTTGCATGGATAGTTTAGAATTGCAACCCCGAACTCCTAAATACCACGTTGAATGTTAACACACCAGTCAGTGAGATGGTTAGCACAAAATTAGTATGTCAATCAAGTGTTTGTTAGGATCGCTGACCACGAATTTGATGCTGACTTGGTAGTATTAGAGAGATTTAAGGGTTTGACGTGATATTAGGAATGAACTGGTTAGCGAAACATTATGCAGTGATGGATTGCTATTGTAGAACGATGACTTCGTGGCACCCAGATGAATTTATAGGAGACAGTGGGACAACATTGCCACACTTACTATTAGATGGTAAGGGGAGACAGTCAGGAATGACCACCCACTTGTGTTTTCTTGGACACATTGCTGCAGAAGAGGAAGGGGAGAAACCAGTGGAACCCATACCTGTAGTTGATGATTTTTCAAAAGTTTTCCCTGAGGAATTATCAGGTTTACCACCTGATAAGGAGATAGAATTCACAATTGAATTGTATCCCAAAATTGCACCAATGTCTATAGCACCCTATCGTATGACACCAGCAGAGCTGAAAGAACTAGAGGCCCAATTAGATGACATGTTGTCTAAGGGATTAGTTACACTTAGTACCTCATCGTGAGGAGCACCAGTGTTATTTGTTCAAAAGAAGGATGGATCTCTAAGATTATGTATCGACTATAGTCAATTAAACAAATTGACTATCAAGAATAAATACTCATTTCCAAGGATAAACGCTCTTTTTGACCAATTAAGGGGAGCAATATATTTTTCAAATATTGATCTTAGGTCAGAGTATCACCAATTAAAGATTAAGGAGTTAGATATCTCTAAAATAGCTTTTCATACTTGTTATGGTCACTATGAGTTCTTAGTAATGCCATTTGGGTTAACTAATGCACCAGCAACATTTATGGACTTGATGAATCGAGTGTTTAAAACCCACCTAGATCGATTTGTTATTATGTTAATTGATGACATATTAACCTACTCGAAGCCAGAGGACGAACATAGGAATTATCTTCGGATAGTGTTACAGTTACTTAAAGATCATCAATTATATGCAAAGAAAAGTAAATGTGATTTTTGGATGCAAGAAGTTAGATTTCTGGGGGCATGTGGTGTCAGAAAGGGGAATAGTAGTCGACCCGTCTAAAATAGAGGCAGTAGCCAATTGGGAGAGGCCAAAAGCTGTGACAGATATTAGAAGTTTTCTAGGTCTAGCATGGTATTATCAGCGATTTGTCAAAGGCTTTTCGAGAATCGCTGGAACAATGACTAAGTTGACCCAGAAGGGAGTAAAGTTCGAATAGAATGAGAAATATGAAGAGGCCTTCCAGGAATTGAAAAAGAGGTTGACCACAGTGCCAATACTAATCTTACCAGTTAGTGGGAAACCATATATAGTCTACACAGATGCATCTCAAAAAGGTTTAGGATGTGTTTTGATGCAAGACAGGAAGGAAGTAGCATATGGGTCCAGGCAACTGAAGAAACACGAGCAAAATTACCTGACCCATGATTTGGAATTAGCAGCTGTGATCTTTGCCCTAAAGATTTAGCGATGTTACTTGTATAGGGAGAAATTTAAAATTTTTACCAATCATAAAAGTTTAAAGTACATCACTACAGAGAAGGATTTAAACCTTAGATAGAGAATGTGGGTAGAATATCTTGAGAATTACGACTCCAACTTACACTATCATCCGAGAAAGACAAATGTAGTAGCTGATGCATTAAGTAAAAATAGTTAGGCAGGTATGAACTGTATCATAAGGATCAGTAAGGAATGATAAATACCTTAGAGAATTTTGAGTTGTATGTAGATGCTCGAGGATCCCAAAGTTATATGTGTAACATTGTAGTTCAACCTACACTATTAGAGCGAGTGATAGAAGCTCAGGAAAATGATGTTGAAGCACTAAAGACCAAAGCAAAAGTTGAATGTGGAGATGGAGAGTTGGGATTGGCAATAGGCTTAGATGGGAGTTTGCGGTACAAGAGTAGACCGTATGTAGCTAGAGACCCAGTCCTAAGAGAAGAGATTATAGGGGAAGCTCATAAGTAAAAATTTATCATACATCCAAGAAGTACCAAAATGTATTACGACCTCAAACAACAATACTATTGGAATAGGATGAAGGATGTTGTTGCTCAGTACGTGGAGAAGTGTATAACCTGTCAATAGGTTAAAGCAAAGCATCAGCGACTAGGTGGGTTACTACAACCCTTGCCTATAGCATAATGAAAATGCGAGTGTATCATCATGGATTTTATGGCAGGACTGCCTAGGGCACAACAGGGCTACAATGCAATTTGGATGGTAGTTGATCGACTCACCAAATCTGCACACTTTATTCTAAGGGAGATAACAAATTCTCTGAATACGTTGAGCAGGCTATACATTAGAGAAGTTGTATGTCTACATGGAGTACCCTTATCAATAGTGTCTGATAGAGACCCTCGATTCGTGTCACAGTTTTGGCAAGGATTACAACGAGCTTTAGGGACAAGCTGAACATGAGCACAACATAATATCCTCAAACCGATGGTTATTTAGAAAGAACAATACAAGTTTAAGAGGATATGTTGCTAGCTTGTGTGATGGATTTTCAAGGGAGTTGGAATGAACATCTGCCTTTAACATAATTTGCTTATAACAATAGCTACCAAACAAGTATAGGGATGGCCCCATATGAAGCACTATATGGTCGGCCCTGTAAGTCGCCAAACTGCTGGTTAGAAGCAAGAGAGAGCCGACTCTATGGTCCAGATATTGTGCAAGAAACAACTGAAAAGATCAACCTTATCCATAAGTGTTTGCGTATAGCACCAAGTAGACAGAAGAGTTATGATGACCGTCGAAGGAGACCGTTAGAGTTCAAAGTAAGTGATTGGATATTCTTGAAAGTTATACCCCATAAGGGAATCTTTAGATTTGGAAAGAAAAGAAAACTAGCACCGAGATTCATTGGACCATTTGAGATTATCTATCGAGCAAGACAAGTGGTGTATTAGTTAGACTTACCTTAACAAGTAACCCAAGTGCATGACGTGTTTCCCGTGTCAATGTTTCATCAATATGTCCCCGACCCAACCATGTGATCAAATGGCAAGACATCTCGATACAAGATGATGTATCTTACGATGAGAAATCCTTGCAGATTTTGGAGACTTAAGAACGGGTTTTGCGAAACAAAGTGATACCCCTAGTCAAGTTATTATAGTAACACTACGGAGTAAAAAAAGCAACTTGGGAAGTTAAAGCGGATATGAGAACCAAATACCCAGAGCTATTCGAGTGACAAGTAAGTACAAGTTTCGAGAATGAAACTTTCCTTTAGGAGGTTAGACTCTAAAACCCCAACATTTTTAATATATATATTTTTTTGAATTGGTTGTTCTAGAATTTTAAGAGTAATTGGGACTTGTTGAGTTAATTATAATAAATTAGTTTAAGATAGTAGGTGTGTAAATGATTTTTTTTTGGAAGACAAGTCAGCTTCTCTTATATGAATCTATGTATGTATATATGTGTATATATAGGTCAGGTACACATAGATATAAGGTAGTAGAGTGGTGGGAGAGTGGAGGAATGCATGTGTAACATTTGCCAATATTGTGAAGCACTAGAAGTATGCAAGGACACTCATGATGGAGTCTCAAAGAAAATGAAATCTGGTGGTGTGAGAGGGAGCCATTCGTGAGAGAGAGAGAGAGAAAAGAAGAGTGTAGGAGAAGAGAAAGGTGCCATTGGCCATTATTCTTACACAAAGGCAACCCCATGTAGATATGAGAAGGCAAAGTCAGCTGTCATAAGCGGAATAAATCAGCCACTTTTGGTAGAGATAGAAAGTAGGTTAGAGATAAAGAAGAGGGAAGAAGAAGAAAAAAAAAAAAAAAAAAGAAGAGAGGAGAGCAAGAGGAGTCTCAACCAAGGCTAGGAAGAGAAGGAGATTAATGAAAAAAAAGACCAAGCAATCAAAGGTAAGTCTCCATGGAGAGATAAGGTGGTGACGTGAGTATAATAATGGAATTAATAATTGTTTATCGAAATAACATGATTTTGAGCTTTGCATGACACCTGCTAGAAATTGGATATACCATATAAGTTGATATCTTTTTTAGTATTGCATCACATTTCTTGATTTTTGAACTAAGTGCTTTTACTAGCTATCTCAAAACCTGTTAAGTATTGATATGTGAAATTCTAAACTTATTACTTATTGGATGGTACACCACTACTGGGCTTTGCAACTCATCTCGTTTTATGAGTAACATTTCAGATGGAAGGGCCGTAAACGCAATAGGAACATCTGTAAGGCTATCGGGATCTAAGTCCGGCCTCGAGAAGGGTCGCAAGTGAAACCTCCAGGATTAAGTCATCATTTATGCTTAGCTACCTTTTTTTTAAAGTTTAATGGAATATTCAAACTATCTAGATGTTCGTTTAAATAGTGCATAGACACTAAATGACTGTAACATGATATTATAATGATGTATAAGTATTATTTTGTTGTTGGTGCTCTTTTAGAGACTTAATTATGAATTATTAGATTGTAGTACTTTGACCACTCGTTGGTCCTCCTTTGGGAGCATCAATACTACCAAGTTAGGATTAATGAATGGTCTACGTCGCGTCACCTGAAAATCTCTAGGCATGAAAAATTCAGGTCGTGACAAAAGTACTTGGGATTGCCTTCCTTTTGGGGGAAATCTAAGGTTGAATTCTTGAATTATATATTGAAAAAACTGTGTCTAAGCTCTAATCTCTAAGCTCTAAGGTGGAAACATCTACTTCTTTCATAAGTTGGTTGAGAGATTCTAATTAAATCTGTTGCTCAGGCCATTCCCTCATCTGTTATGAGTGTTTTCTCGTTACCTCAGAGTTTATGTAATAAATTAAACCGTTATGTTCAACGATTTTGCCGGTAGAAAGGAGGAAATGAAAATGGGATTCACTGGTTAAATTGGGATTCTCTCACTCATTCTAAATTAGAGGGTGGTATGGGATTTAGAGATTTTAAAGCTTTCAGCCTTGCTTTATTAGCTAAACAGGGTTGGCGTCTCTTAAAAAATCCTTACTTGTTTTGGGCGAGGATGTTGAAAGGTATTTACTTTCCGAAGTATAATTTTTTGACAGCACAGAAGGGTGCCCGTCCTTCGTCGTTGTGGGACAGTCTTCTACAAGGTCAAGAAATTCTCTCAGCAGGTCTATGATGGCAAGGTTTTTATGGTTCCTAAATTGATTTATGGATGGACAAATGGATTCCTGAAACTATGAATTTTAAGATCGAGTTTACAAAGCCTAGAGACTGCACAGTGGACAAAGATTCTGATGTGATTTTGGGGAATGGTAAAGAGTGGGATGTTGGCAAATTGAGACCTGTGGTTTTTCAAGAAGAACTTCAATCTATCATTTCTATTGTTATAGCGAAATTGGAAGCAAAGGATGATATTATTTGGCATCCTGACTCTAAGGGCATTTTCTCTGTTAAGACCGATTACCATCCGACTCGAAAACTGTCCAAGAAGCCTAAAAAGTCTAGACCCCGTACATCATATCAACCCTCCTCTCAGCTATGGAAATCCATTTGGAATATAATAGCCCCTTCGAAAGTGAAACACTTCTGGTGGAAAGCATGTCTTCATCTACTAGCTACTAGAGAAAATCTGGCAAAGCGGAAGTGTTCAATGTCAAATCTATGCTATATTTGTGATCTAGAACCAGAATGCAGTGAGCACTTGCTGTTTGGGTGTCAATGGACTAGAGGAGTTTGGTTTGGTAGTAATTTGAATTGCAAGGTGACCCCCCCCAGCACATTCACTCTATTATGGGATGGACTGTGTCTTTACTTAAAGGTCATGACTCTAATAAAGATCCGCAACTCTTGCTTGGCAAAGTGGCCATGATTTGCTGGGGAATTTGGAAAGCAAGAAATGAGTTTATATTCCAACACTCTCCTATTGATGTAGTAAGCATTATTCTTATATTTTCAAAAGCTTGGGATGAATTTTTTATGGCTTCAACCTGTCATGAGCAGCCACATGTTTTTCCTTCCCACGGCCTAATTTAATCTAGATGCTTTTGGACCCCTCCTCCTTTAGGTCGCTGGAAAATTAATTGTGATACAACTTTTTTTGGTCCTCATGAACCAGCAGTTGTTGGGATCCTTCTCATGAAGGAAAATGGTTGTTTAATTGATGGTGTGGCCAAACCTGTCCATGCCTCCTCCACTTTCCAAAGTGAAGCTTATGCTATCAAGGAAGCTTGTCTCTTAGCAAATGCTCTCGACCTCCCGAATTTTACTGTAGAAGGAGATACCAAACTTGTTATTAAGCTATGTGCCTTAGAATTGGTTCCACCATGGAGCTCTGCAGCTATTTTATCTGATATAAGAAGTATAGCGACAAACTTGGCTCTTTCTTTCAGCTGGGCTCCTCGGTCCTCCAATCAAGCTGCAAACTGGGTGGCCACATCCAAAAAGAAGAATTCTCTTCCTTCTTCGTGGCCTTATTTTATTCCTCCTGATCTGTCTAGGATTTTATTGTTTGATTGCTCTTTTTCTTATTCTTAGCTCTTTGTGACCTGTTTTCTGTGTATAAAAAAAATCCTAAAAAATTGTGAATTTAAAATTCTTCTTTGCTACAATTACTATATTTTGTCTTTTTTTTTTTGGTTTTTCAAAAGTGATTACAAGGAGGGCCGAAGCCGGAAAAGAGATCTGGGAGAGAGGGGTTCGAACTTCTGAACTCCTTAATAGAGGTCAAAAACTCTGGCCAACTGGACTAGCCTAGTTAGTTCTATATTTTGTTGTCAAAGAATGTCGAGAATACCATTTCCTACCAAGACAACAAGATAACATACTATTTTTGCTATTGTTACCAAATCAGAGAATCTAAAAAGCACCAATATTCTAGAATGTCCTTACGTTTTTTGTTGCTTCGGAAATAAAATAGAAGACAAAACCTAGACCCTAATGGTAACAACACCCCGCATGTCTCTTTGCAGTAGTGGCCTTAGCTCCTTCGGGGGATTCTTTAACATTACCAAGCTTTGCTCTTGATCATTCCTTTTCTTTGCCAGCATATCAGCACAAGTGTTAGCCTTTTTAAGAACATGTAAAAGGGTACACTTGCATCTCTGGAGTAGAATTTTGGTATTCTCTATGAGGCTTCGAATTGGGGATGCTCGCACTGGGTTTACAGTGATAACATTGACAGTATCCTCGCAATTTGATTCAATTTCTGTTTTTCAGAGACCTTTCGTAAGGATAATAGTTAAATCTCTATAGATTTTCCATATTTTTGCTTCTAAGCTTGAGCAGTCATGGAGATTTCCCCAATAGACATGCCTTGAGTTTCCTTTGTCGTCTCTAAATAGAATGTCCTTACCCCAATAAAGGTAAAAACAAGAACATCAATTTAAATTTTGGAGAGTATTCTATTAATTTCACTCTGCCAAGAGTATTCTATTAATTTCACTCTGCCAAGCAAGTTGCAACTCACCAGTACTGGCCCGCTTTAAGGCAGTGTTTGCCTGAACTCAGGGCCAGTCTGTCCTCGAACCACCGAATCTAAAGTGTCTACGCGGCGCCCAGAACTCAGAGGAAATCAAAACAAACATCGTTATATCTCTCAATCTCTCTCTCCTGATTTTCTCTCTCTATATCTGACCTATTTATGTATCTAACATCACCAGTCCGTAATCACTTGGTCAATTAGCACATCTCTATAATTCAGGAAACTATTCATTTATTTTACCCCATTTACACACTTTCCAAAAGCAATAAATTTCTAAAAATCAGAAAATAAAAACGAAAATGAATATTCGGGGTAACCGTATTTAATCATCTATATGTATGCAATAAGCGTACAAAAACAAAACCCTAAAAGGGTTCTTTGAAAGAATCAATTCGCCGCCAGGATTGATCAGAACCGTCAGCCTCTTACACCCTAACTTTCTTTTTGATCCCAGCACCTCACCCACTGCAACTCTTCTTCAGCTCAACTGTTTTTCTGTTTTCTCGCAACACTTTCTTGAACTGCTTTCGTTCCTTCCCTCTCGTGCTATCTTGCTCAAGATAGAAAAGAACCAAAAAAAAAAAGAACATGTTTGTTTTTCTTTATTTATGATCATTCGATGTTAATAATCGAATCTTTATTGCTTGTATGTGTCCAGTTTTTGATCGTTCGACACATGTGAATGAGCTGTTTTGGAGTTTTGTGGGTTTATTCAGGGGGTTCTAGGAGGTAAAAAGATGGGTTGGAGGTGTTTTAGCTTTTGAAGCTTGATTTTTTTAGCTTTTTAGGGTTTTCGGGTTTGTGGGTTTTGGTTGTGTGGAATGAGTGGTTAATTGCTGGTTGTGAAGATGTTGTCTGAATTGGGAAGGAGGCCGATGCTCAGCAGTGGCGAAGGATCGTTTGGAGACGAATTGGAGAACGAAATCAGCTTATTGCTCCGCGAGCAGAGGCGAAAAGACGTGGATGATCGCGAAAAGGAGCTAAATTTGTATAGAAGTGGGTCAGCTCCTCCCACTGTTGAGGGGTCGCTCAGTGCAGTTGGTGGTTTGTTGAATAATGGTGATGGTGGTGCCTTTTCAGAGTTTGCCAACAATAAGAGCGGTAATGGGTTTATGTCTGAGGAAGAGCTTAGGTCCGATCCTGCTTATCTACCTTATTATTATTCGAATGTGAATTTAAACCCTAGGCTGCCACCGCCTTTGCTGTCTAAAGAGGACTGGCGGTTTGCACAGAGATTGCAAGGAGGGAGTTCGGCTTTGGGTGGGATAGGAGATAGAAGGAAAGTGAATAGGAGTGATAGTGGTGGTGGGGGAAGATCACTGTTTTCAATGCCGCCGGGGTTTAGCTCAAAGAAAGGGGAGAGTGAGATTGAATCTAAAAAAGTCCATGGTTTAGCAGAGTGGGGTGGTGATGGACTGATTGGCTTGCCTGGTTTAGGACTTGGTGGGAAACAGAAGAGTCTTGCTGAAATATTTCAGGTGATTTATCTAATACTTATGCTTTTATTTGCATGTGCTTTCGTAGGTGCTCATGTTTATATGTTGTGTGTGTAACTCCACTTGTTAGTTAATGAAGAATCATCGATAGAATAGGTTGTCTGTTTATCAGATTGATAATAGTTTGAGTATAGAGGATTTATATCCCTTTCGATTGTCGTTGCTTCCCTTGTGGAGGATTTATATTTCTTTCGATTGTCGTTGCTTCGCTTCATCTTCGACGTGTATTGTATTGTGTGTTTTGAGCAAATTGAGCACTCTCGTTGAGTCTCCAACCTTTTTTTTACACGTGTCGTAAAAAAGACAAATCAATGTGTTCATTTATCCTTTTGGCTGGTATAATTAAGTTTCCTGTTGTTAACTGTTAATTTCTGTCTTTTTATTTTGGTGCCTTGATTACATAGTAATTTTTGCTTTATCAAATGGATTCTAGTTAATGGCTATCATACTGTTGGAAATGTGAAAGATCTATGGATCTTTGTTGACAAAAAAGTCATGCTTGGGTAAATGTCAGTCCAGTCTCCAATTTGATCAATCCTGTCCAAGTTGCACTTGCACTTGCACTTGTGTTCAACTTGGTGGCTTCTTGACAGTTTTACACATTGTTCATAGCTTTTAACACAATATTTTCAAGAAATTTCGTTGAAATTAACTTATTTCTAAAGAAGTGCTTTATTAAGTGTGACCCTTGCTTCCTTTTTCTAAAACACATAGTTTGGTTGATAGAAAACTGCACTGGAAGAAAAGTTGTAGTTCTGTTACAAAAAGTTTCCTCTATGGCTTTACTGGTCAATTTAGAGCTCAATGTTTGTGCAGGATGATTTGGGGCATGCAACTCCTGCAGCTGGGAATCCTTCCCGGCCTGCTAGCCGTAATGCTTTTGAAAATAGTGAGACTTCAGGTTCTGCCGAAGCTGAGCTGGCTCATTTGCGTAGCAAATTGGCATCTATGGATACTATGCGATCGAGTGTGAATATTCAGAGTGCATCTGCTGCCCAAAATGTCGGCCCACCCACATCATATTCTTATGCTGCTGCTTTGGGTGCTTCCTTGTCTCGAAGCACCACCCCTGATCCCCAACTCATTGCTAGGGCACCAAGTCCTTGCCTTGCTCCTATTGGTGGAGAGAGAATAAGCACATCTGAAAAGAGAAGTGTTAATAGTCCAAATTCGTTTAACTGCATCTCAACAACCATGACTGAGTCTGCAGATTTGGTCACTGCTTTGTCTGGCATGAACCTTTCAAATGGTGTGATTGACGATGAGAACCATTTGCCAACACAGATTGGACAGGATGTTGATGATCACAATAATTATCTCTTCAATTTGCAAAGTGGTCAGAATAATGCTAAGCAGCATGCGTACATGAAGAAATCTGAATCTTGGCATTGTCATATGCCTTTTGCTGACCAGTCAGCAAAAGTATCCGACTTGGATTCTAGCAGGAGCAACGGGGCTGGATCAGACCTTAGTAACTCTTCCTTGGTATCGGATAGACAATTTGACCTGCATGGAACTGCTGCTTCTCCTAATAAATCATGCCTAAAAGGATCTCCTACTTCTCCTCTTACCAGCAAAGGGAGTTTACCTTCTCACTATCAGCATATGGATAGTGCTAATTCATCAGTTCTGAATTATGGTTTAGATGGGTACTCCATAAATACTGCAATGCCATCTATGATGGCTGGCCATCTAGGCACTTCTAATCTGCCACCTTTATATGAAAATGTTGCTGGGGTATCAGCTATCGCTGTCCCTGGAATGGACCTGAGAGTTTTGGGGGGAGGTTGGCCTTCTGGATCAAGTCTAAGCCCTGCAGCATCAGAGTCGCATAATCTGAACAGAATCGGGAACCAGATGGCAGGGAGTAGGCTTCAGCCGCCTCTTGTGGATCCAATGTATCTTCAGTACTTGAGGACAGCTGAGTATGCTGCAGCTCTTAATGATCCCTCTATGGATAGGAACTATATGGGGAATTCATACATGGATTTAGTTCCGAAAGCTTATCTGGGGTCCTTGCTATCACCTCAGAAATCACAGTATAGTGTTCCCATGGGCCCAAAGTCTGGTGGTTCTAATCACCATGGTTACTATGGGGCTCCTACATATGGAGTTGGTTTGTCGTATCCTGGAAGTCCCTTGGCTAGTCCCGTCATTCCACACTCTCCAGCTGGTAGTCCTATGAGACATGGTGAACTGAATATGCGGTTCCCTTCTGGGATGAGAAACTTAGCTGGGGGTGTAATGGGACCCTGGCACTTGCAGGCTGGTTGTAATGTGGAAGATAGCTTCACATCATCCTTGCTGGAAGAGTTTAAGAGTAATAAAGCTAAGTGCTTTGAACTTTCAGAAATCGCAGGTCATGTTGTGGAGTTCAGGTACATGCTGCTCATAAATCTTTTGAGCTTGAATACTGTTGAACCATCTTGAATTTTAAAATCTGTGATTAAACATCATTCATGAACAGTGCGGATCAGTATGGGAGCCGATTCATTCAACAAAAGCTCGAAACCGCAACAATAGAGGAGAAAAACATGGTTTTTGAGGAAATCATTCCACAAGCTTTTACTTTGATGACTGATGTGTTTGGTAATTATGTGATTCAAAAGGTGCTCAAAATGCTCCCTCAGTTATTCATATAATGGTTCTGTGGGACACAATACCCTCTTTAGTGGATATTATGCATCTAACCCTTGATATTGAATTTCAGTTTTTTGAGCATGGAATTGTGTCCCACAGAAAAGAACTGGCTAGCAAGCTTTTTGGGCATGTGTTGACACTTAGCCTTCAAATGTATGGTTGTCGAGTGATCCAGAAGGTAACATCATTTTCAGCCAAGCTGCATTTTGAATTCGTACATCTCCTGTATTTTTTCATATCTAGATCACTTCCAATCACGTGTGCAGCCAACGTTGGACTTGTTTTGTTTACATTGTGGGTCAAAGCATACATGTGGTCTTGGCATGGATATGTTTCTTATATTATGTTTTAGTTAAATGTTTTACACTTCCCTTCCATTTCCATAGAAATTGTAGGAAGTTTTGACATACTATGTCTTAGTAAACTGCAAGGAAACACATGTTTGGAAAACAGAAACTCACATTTTCCCACTGCAGCTAATTTTTCTGGGCGAAATGTACTAAAATGGTCGGAATCTTTTTTTGTCCCTCTCCTTGATAACAATAAAAAGATTGATGAAGGCAATCTCTTTTCCTTCCAAAAAGGGGAGCCTAGGGATCAAAAACCTCAAGCTGTAACAAACATCTCCAATTTTATGAGAAAAATAGGAGAATAAGGAAATAGAAGGTAGAGTTCTTCTGAGAATAGTTAGGCTGCTATATTTTAATAGCCTGACTTGCTATTGACTTTAGGTTGTTGTTGTACTTGTAATCTGCATCAAAATCACTGTTCGTTTCCATGTGTAGTTCCTGCCTAGGATTTCATGGTGCTTATATTTAATTATAATAACTCAATATTGCATCCAAAAGTTCTTATTATTTATTACTTTTTTTTAGAGTTTTTACCTAACAATGAAATGTTTGTCATTATCTTCAGTGACTTGTTCACTTCTCTTTAACTTCTTGATCACCCGAGTGTTCTCTTTCATGGAAGGATATGTAGGCCTAATACTTATTCCGGCAATCAATTATGTGGCATAACTTTGTTCATTGATATGTTTTACATTTTATGTGTCGATGATTTTGATGTGTTTTCATAATTTCCTGAGGTTATCTTCCATCTCTAAGACCTCTTGGAAAACCTCCATTTTTGAACCAATCAAAAGGGTACAATGAAAGAAAACTTCGATTTTCAGTACACAATAGGATTGCAACTTTGGGACAACTTCAATGAATTTTATTCACCACTAATCATAAAAAATTCTTACATTGTCAAGGCCTTTGAATTAGGGTTCTACTTTCTTATTTTGGGAAGATGAAATGGGAGAGTTGTTTTCTGTTCTCATTTGTCTTTGTTTTCCTCTTCATTTTTTGGAAATTCTTCAATCGCCTGTTGCTGCTGGATTGTTGATTCGAAATGAATATCCTTGCACCTGTATTCTTCAGTTACATTAGTTATCATACAATTCTATATTATCGGTATGTGAAGCTAAATTTGTAACATCCGGATTTGAAGGTTCTTCATCAGTTCTAAACTTACCATTGCCAATTCAGCTGGCACATATCAATTCTTGCGATAATGTCACTTTTTTTTTCCATTCAGGCAATAGAAGTTGTCGATCTGGACCAAAAGATAAAAATGGTGGAAGAGCTCGATGGTCATGTCATGCGCTGTGTGCGTGATCAGAATGGGAACCATGTCATTCAGAAGTGTATTGAATGTGTTCCTGAAGATTATATTCAGTTCATTGTTTCAACATTTTATGATCAAGTTGTTACCCTTTCCACCCATCCATATGGGTGTCGTGTGATACAGGTATACAACTTGTTAATTAATTTTTAGTGCTCTAATGTTTTGAGAGACTGGAAAAATTTTAAGTGGAGGGAAGATGATTTTTCATAATGCTTTTTATGGGAACAGAGAATATTGGAGCACTGCAGGGATTCAAAGACCCAGAGAAAAGTGATGGATGCGATTTTAGGATCTGTTAGCATGTTGGCACAAGATCAATATGGCAATTATGTTGTTCAGGTTTGTAACTTTGTTTTGGAAGATCCCCAGTATGTACCATTTATTCCACTGTTTCTGTCGGGGCAGTAAGCTGCTAAGAAAATCCAAAATTCATGGAGTGATTGCTGTTTTCTTTTTCCTGTGATGAATAGATCCTGTTTACTTGGTCCAACCTAGTGTTTGTTTCCTTGAGAAATTACCCTATTGTAGAACAGCAGGCAAGGTCTGCATCCCAACAGTACTTATAACTGGCCAATGTAAACTCAACACCCCTCGTTCACCACAACCAGATACACAGATGCAACAGACAGGCATATGCACAAAGTACCTCTTCAACTTTTTAATTGGCACTTTCATTCCAACAATAATGCCAGTTTCCAAATCTGGGCGTAGAGAGTGCTCTGATCAACTGGAGTGCCTGATTAATGATGTGATTAGGAAGTCTGTGCATCTTTGTGTGTGTGTGATTGAGAACTCACTACACAAATGCTATTGAATTTCTCTAATGGGGGATTATAGTTCCTCTAATTTGAGATAATTGCCCACGAAGTCTTTATATTGCTTATTCTGATTTGGCTTAGGCCGATCTCTAATTGCTTTCTACAGTGGACTTAACATGTTCTGTTCTATATGAGATTTACCTTCTCATGGTGGCTTTGTAGTTGCTTCTTCCATTGATATTCTGCCTTTACTTGACAACAGCATGTACTGGAGCATGGAAAGCCACATGAGCGTACCACAATAATCAAGGAATTAGCTGGAAAGATAGTTCAAATGAGCCAGCAGAAGTTTGCCTCCAATGTTGTGGAGAAGTGTTTAACTTTTGGTGGTCCTTCCGAACGTCAGTTCCTGGTGAATGAGATGCTTGGCTCTACTGATGAGAATGAGCCTCTTCAGGTTTGTTATGTCTGTTTGCATTCTATAACTATATGAAATTGAAATTCTTGCCTACAAAGACTATTTTTCACTGGCCAGATAGTTATCGTTTCCTTTCCTTTCCTTTCCTTTTGTATGTCAGTATATCTCATTATGGTTTCAGAATTGATTTGTATCAGAGATAGGCTATCAAGTTTGCATGGACTGTGCATATTATGTTGTGCTCCTTTTTATTTTATTTTTTTAAATGTTACTCTTAATGCATAATAAGCCTTCATTGTTACATGTCCTACAATATAATTATATTGACACAGTTTTCTATATAAATTCTTATTCTGATTTTTCTAGATATTTATAATTGGCATGTTACAGAATTACCAGTTATCCACCTTGGAACTAAGTTTTTTAAGAACACATCAGTTATGAGACATTGTCAGATTGCTAGATATTAATGATCAGAGGGTTGAATGTGCTGCCTGACCTAAGTAAAAAATATTTTATTTCTGAAACATAGAAGGCATGGATTCCTATTGTGAGTAAAATAGTAAGGAGTCAAGTGGGTATGAATTCGTGGCCATTCCATGTTGTCCAACTGAATGAGACATTCTGAATTGGCCATACCTTTTTTGTTTTTTCTTCAAAACAGCAGCAGCTGAACCTCAAGACTCTAGGTATGTAAGGTGTGATGTAACTCTTGCAAGTCAGTGAAAGCACAACACTGCAGAGCTTTTTGATCCTGCTAACTGCCAAAACAGTGTCACTTCAATTTTACGGAGATGTATTTAGATTTTCCATGGTCTGCAGAAAATTAGTTTTTCTGAATGCTGCAGTGGAAGCATTCATGATCTTGAAAACTAAATTTGATTACCTAGAGCCACAAAAATTTATTTATTTCAGAATTATCTAGCATCCCTGCATAGTTCCTTGTCCTTATATTTGGAGTTTTGGATACTTAGTGGATTTTAACCCTCCTGAGCTTTGCAGTCTAAGTTCAGTGTAGAATGAATGATGATTGTGGCCAGAGGATGTATGAGTTTTCCCTGGAGAAATCTCCTGGCTTCATCTCAAGCTAATTCCTCCATATTCCTATATTCAGGATTTATTGTCTTCACATTTATTTATTTACTAAAGATGACCCATGCCTACGGCACCTCCAACAAAATCAGTAATGGGCCCCATCTGACTTTGACAACTTTGGGTGGGAAGTTTAAGGTCAAAAATCCACCATGATTGTAGAATTCATGGCAAAATAATCCCTAAGCCGTTCTAAGCATTTGTATATCTAAGACATTATGAAAAGTTGAGCTCCCTTGTTACATAGATTTAATTTTGGGCAAATTACATTTATCTCCCTTGAAGTTTGAGACTATTATAATCCACCTCCTGAAGTTCTAAAAATTACATCTCCCTCCCTTGAGGTTTGAGGCGAGTTACATTTTTATCCAGATATTAAATTTTTTAACAGATTATATGTGATGTCAGCAAAAAAAATAGATTTATTACTTAAATTGTTCCTAATGTGCATGAAATGACATAAATAGGATTTTTCTTTTGTTTCTAAAATTAATTTGTATGTTAATTTTTAAAAAAAAATTTTCTCCAAATGTTAAATCTTTTTTCCCCACGTGTGTTGATTTTTTTTTTTATAGTATGTAGGATCTATTTGTCATGTCATAAGCCAAAAAAAAAATTATTTGTTATTTCATGCACATTATGGACAATTTAGGTAATGAACCTATTTTTTTTGCTGACATCACATATATTTTGTTAAAAAATTTAATATTTGAATAAAAATATAACTCACCTCAAACCTCAAGGGAGGGGGATGTAATTTCTGGAACCTCAGGGGGTGGGTTGTAATAATCTCAAACCTCAAGGGAGGTGGATGTAATTTGCCCTTTAATTTTTGATTGGGTTTTGGGTTGGGGGAAGGGGGAGGAGGAAGAGCTGGGTAATGCTTCATGACCTGTGATCTGGATATATTTTTTGTAATATTACGAGTTGCGGATGGGTATCAGTATTGTGATTGTGTGGTTCAGCCTTCTAGCCTTAATGTTGAAGTCATCCTCTGGACGTCTTTGTTTCAACAGACTTTGTTTTCTTTTTCCCCCATTTAACTATTGAAATTCTGGGGCAGAGTAAGTGAGCGAAGATTCAAACAGAATACACTAGTTTCGAAAAGCCGTTTTGGCTTTTTGGCAGATGATCTATGATGGAAGCTATTTTGCCTATTGAGGTGATTAATGCAGAAATCTAGAAAAGGAGGAAGGCATCCATACTGTATTTGTTGATGGAGAAAAAACTCATGATAGGGTTACAAGCAAGATAATGTGTAGGGTTTTGGAAAAATAAGGGATTTATATTAGTTACATTAATGGGATAAGACAAGGATGATAGTGTAGTGACTGGTTTAAGAACAGTGGAGAGGGAGACTTAAAGGAAGCTCAAAGCTCACCCTCTTCTCTCTTTTCTGAACGAGCAGAGTGCTTAAGCCCCTAATTGAATTTTCAGTTGTGGTAGATTCTCATCAATCCTCAGGATTGGTTTTTTTTTTTTTTTTTTAATCTTTTTACATTAGTTATGAATGGATTGACTTAGCATATTCGAAACGATGTGCCATGGTGTGTGTTGTTGGTTGATGAGATAATCTTAATTGATGGAAATAGTGCAAGGCCTAATTCTAAGTTATAATTTTGGGGGACTTTAGAATTTAGAAGTTAAAGGTTTAGTAGGATTAAGACAAGATATATGAAGTTTAGCTTTGGCAAAATTATAAATGGGAATGAAGAGACAGTAAACTTTATAGCCAAGCAATGCATAAGTGACCATTTCAGATATGTTGTATTTGTTATACTATTTTTTATTTTCCAGTTCGGGGTGGGGGGGATTAAGGATGAAGCTGCCCATAAACTTAGATCATGGTGGCCTGAATGGAAGAATGCTCTACACGTGATGCATGATCTTAGAATTCCTGCTAGGTTAAAGTGGAATTATTGTATGAAAGTCCTAAGGCCAGCTATGTTTTGTTGTACAGTGTGTTGGTTAGGAAAGATTTGAGTGGTTAAGCAGTGTCATGTTTGAAAGATGAACACAGCTGTGTCGAGGATGTTGAGAAGAAGAGTAAAGTTACAAGAAAAAGATAGGATGAAAAACAAATATAATTGCAAGAAGTTAGAAGTGGCATCTGTTAAAGATTAGAAGAAAGAGTCGAATTAGGTGGTCCGGTAATGGGCAAAACAGGCCACCTTACTTATCAATACAAAGTTGTAATTTGATCCAAGTTAAATTGCTAAAAAGGCAAGAGGTAGGCCTAAAAAAATGTGGGCTGGGGCCATGAAAATAGACATGATTGCCTTGGGCTTGATAGGGGATATGGCTTTTCGTAGAGCCAACTGCAGAAGGATCCATGTGGCTGACCCCAATTAAGGATTGTTGAGTTATGGTATGTCCAAACAGAGATTTGATTGGTTCATAAGCAATATTCTTGTTGGTTGCCTGATTTTTGCATAGTTATTTTCAACTTTCTCACTATCGTTATTATGTTATGTATCCAGGCAATGATGAAAGATCAATTTGCAAATTATGTTGTACAAAAAGTACTGGAAACTTGTGATGATCAGCAACGTGAGCTGATCCTGTCACGAATTAAGGTTCATCTGAATGCACTGAAAAAGTACACTTACGGAAAGCATATTGTTGCTCGTGTAGAGAAGCTTGTTGCAGCTGGAGGTACTTAAATCTTACCTCTTTACTTCGCCCATGCAACTACATTTATCACCTCTTTCATTACAGAAAGCGCCTTTTTAGTGCTAGCAGTGAACAACTTCGACGTGTAACTTTCGAATTTGCTGCTTTAGGTCATTAAACTGTTATTGTCATATTGAGATGTTTGTTCTTGACACTGGTCTTCCACAAAACTAATTGATTCCTTTGCTTTAAATCTCCTTTGGTTTGATGACCCTTTCTATGTCTAGCACGACTCTTTCATTTGGCAACTAGCCCTCTTAACTATTTATTTAATTTGTGCACAGAAAGGAGAAGTGCTGCTCAGTCTCCATACGCTGCTTAGATTCCATAGCAAAGAAAGATGTTGTACAGCTAACCGAGGCTAGTTTGAGCTACCTCTCTCTCTCTTTTTTCCTTTCCTGTCTCTAGGGCTGCAGCTCTACCCGTCTTTAAGACAGGTAAGAGCTGATTGGAAATAAACTAGTTGCTTGTACTAGAAAACTGTACATTGTGTAGTTTAAGGTTTATACATAGAATGACATAAGCCGAGGCTCAGATGTCAGGTGCTCCCGATGCCCCTGCAGCAGAGGAGACAATTGATAATACAAAGCTTTAAGGGTGTAAAAATGAACAACACTGTGAGGTAGTTTATAATTCAACGCGATTGTAAAAATGTTGCCATGTGGAGAGTTGATTCTTTAAGCGAGGCTGGAATTTGTCGCGTATATGGTATTTGTCAATTTTCTATATAATGTAGCTCTGCTTATTTGTTCTTGTAAAGCATGCATATCATTCATCATTTATGGTTTATTTGAAAAGTTTTAGTTTTTTATTTATTGAAGCAGGGATACTGCCATTTCACATTCTGATACCAACCCTGTATTACTAGTTTTACCAGAGAGAATATCTTCATTTTCTTTGATAGCAATGAAAATGAGATTCTGAATAACACTGCTGGAAAGGCCTTTGTTTTTTTTTTTTTTTACCAAAGCAATCTTGGGGGTCTGAAATTCTTTTAGCCGACCACAAGCCCTCTGGGCCAAGCTCTAGCTCTAAGTAGCCCTTTTTACTATTCTTCTTCTTTGCTGCCTCTTCTTTCTCAAATTTCTCTTTTCCCCCTCTCTCTGCAAGAAATCTCCACTCCTATGGACCCACTCATTTCTCTGCTCTGGCGATCGAGGCATCATTTCTCTGTTTTGGTTGTTGAGGCGTTATAGATTCACTCATTTAGTAAGGGTTCAATCTCTTTCCTTTTTCTAATTGTCTTGTATAAAAAATTAAAAAAAAAACTCGGAAAAACCAAACCACCACAAATTAGCAGCAACCCACACTTCAAGATTTTCCCAAAAGACAAAAGTGCCTCTGCTCAAATAAAATAGAGAGTGACCTATTCCTCTCATTATCTCTTCCATAAAGCCATGATCAATAGCTATTTTAGAAACAATGTTTTTATCCTCAACTATAAAATGTACAAGCCAAACAGTGAGCTGGACTAATCTGGGATATCCAGTAATTGGTCAACATGGGATTAGAATAATTTACACTAAGACTACATTTTGCATATTATTAATTAATCTAATTCTATCCCATATCCAAATGTGTCGGAGGGTTTGGGTTAATGATTAACTAGCTTTTTTTCTTTGTCCTTTTTGTTTTTTCGTCCTTTTTTCTGCGTTAAGGACATTGTCAAGTATCTCCGAATCTATATATGAGATATTTCGATTACTCTAGAATAGATTGTTGATCTTAAAATGGGATTCCAAACTTATTTTTTGCCCCTAATGTCAAGTTCTGACCAATTGTGTATCCATTAAATATATAGTAGTAATAATAATTTTAAAACACTATTTTATACTTGCTCTTTTTTTTTTCTATTTAAGGGTATAATTATAAAATACTTGAAAAGCAATCCTTTCCCTTATTTTTTTTATTTTTATTTTTTTGCATTCAACCAAATAACGAGAATGAAACTCTCAATTGCTGATGAGGAAACTTCGTAGTCTTCTGATAACACACGTACCGTCGGATCATTATAACCTGTTTGGAACTTACAGAAAGAAATGAAAGAGAAGAAAAAAAATATAATTCAAAAATTTTTAAAAAAATGCAAAAAAATTTTAAATTATTATTATTTTTTTGTCTTCTTTTACTCCACATTCCTTGTAATATTTTTTACAAAATCAAATAGAAATAGCAAATAAAAATTTTTATTTTTTTTCCTTTTCTTTTCCTTCTCGAGTTCGCCGTTAGCTTCTCATCCAAATCCCCCGTGAATTTTATCCTACACGTCTGTACTCTCTCCAGAAATATGTTCCTGCCTTCCCCCACCCCCTGATGACCTGACCAAAATCGTTTTACATGCTAGCATCAACGGTCCAGACACAAAGAAGTACGACAGGTCCCAGTTGTGCAGCAACAAATCATCCACGTCATTCCCTCCAGCTGTCCACCAATATTCTCCAGTCCCATTGATCCAAGTGGACACTTCCTATGATTCCGAACTCCGCACTCTGCACTTTTTCAAGAGTCCCAAGCGACAGAAGGCGGTGACAAAGAAATAGATCCTGCTCAAATTACAGAAAGAGCCTTCTGCACCTATGCAAATGCCTTGACCATATTAGTAATTTCGCAGTCCCAATCCAGGACAGTATCAATTGCCAGTCAAAAGAAGCGAGTACGTGCACTAACTTACTGCATCGAGTACAGAGACGTAAAAAATTGGAAGGAGAGATATTTCTAAAATATCTGCAGTCCACGTTGGCAATTGGGACAGTACCGATCTGGAATCAGATTTTGCACTTTTTCACTCCTTTCCCTTATTAAAAGAGCAACGAGAAAATCTATTTAATTACGCCTTTCCTCTTTTCGCCCAAACCAAAATATCTCCCAACAGTCTCTCTCTCTCTCTCTAACTTCCTCTTCTCACTCCATAATTTTCTCTGACTTTGATCCAAAACCGAAGCAGTTGTGATGAATTAGAAAAAAGGAAGCCCTAGAGATTCGTTGTGATTCGTGAATTGGAGCTGTGAAGATGGGCGAAGAAGTGAAGATGAGCGAGTACGACGGCGCTGGCGGAGACGATGACAGGGTGTCGGAGTGGGAGGTAGGGTTGCCGAGTGCCGACGACCTGACGCCGTTGTCGCAGGCGTTGATCACGCCGGAGCTGGCGTCGGCTTTCAGCATATCGCCGGAGCCACGCCGGAGCATGGTGGATGTGAATCGCGCATCGCAGAACACGCTTTCGAGTATGCGAGGGCAGTCGCAGGCGTTGTCCTCGTCGCATAATTTTAATTTCAAGTCTTTTAATGAAGAGAGGGCCAAGGATGTATTGGATGTGGAAGGGGATGAGGCGGATCTGACTAGGGACGGTTCGGATTCGAGAAAGGTGAGGAGGATTGATAGCGGTGCCGAGGAGGCGGACTCGGCGTTGCGGACGGAGAACGGCAACGATGATCCATCGGCGAGGACGCTGAAGCGCCCGCGACTGGTCTGGACGCCTCAGCTGCACAAGCGGTTTGTAGACGTTGTTGCGCATTTAGGTATTAAAAACGCGGTGCCGAAGACGATCATGCAGTTGATGAACGTGGAGGGCTTGACTCGCGAGAACGTGGCCAGTCACCTGCAGAAGTATCGACTGTACTTGAAGAGGATGCAGGGGTTGTCGAATGAGGGTCCGTCATCTTCGGATCATCTTTTCGCTTCTACGCCTGTGCCGCAGACCCTACAAGAGTCCGGAGGGAGTGTCCACGGGCACGGGAACGGGCATGTGGCGATGCCGATTCCGGTGCCTTACCCCCCGCAGATGATGCATATGCCGGTAATGAGCATGGCCCCCGGCCATGGCCATCTGGGGATGCCTGTTGCTCCGGCCGCTCCTGTTCCTTATCACGGGTCGCATCCGTACAATATGGTGCAGCAGAGAGACTGGTCTGGAAATAAGTTCGGTTCGGTTGCGTCGTATCAAAATGTTACGCCTAGCGATAAATAACTGTATGTTTGACGGAGAGGTAAGTTTCTTGAGCTATTTGAGCTTTTACTATTTAATAATAGTTACTATAGTCATTAATAGTGCTAGTTGCTACCTTATGTTTGCTGATACAAATTAATAATATCGGATTGATATTGGACTCAAAAAAAAAAAAAAACCATGACATCCCCATGTTTGGTCTGCAAAAACCTATGACATCCAACCAACCCCAAACACACACCACCCCCCGCCGCGCTCCCCCCCCCCGGGGGGGATTTGGTCTGCAAAAAGTAGCTGTCATTTGTTGATGAATGAGACATTTGCCCTACGGTTCTATAATTCAGGATAAAGCACGTCAATTTTTTGTATGTGTGTGCTGCTCTTGAGATGTAAGAAAGTGTGGAGGGAACAGAACAGCAATGGAAAAAGCTGGGTAGGGGACGAGAAATGGGTGGTTTTAGCATGATTGATCTAATGCTATCATATTCCTCTCCCTTAACGATTATGAGACGTTACTAGCTCTTTGGTTTTGCTTTTTAGTTAACTGTGTTCTGAGTTTTGCTAAGGAACTTCAGATTACATTTATATCCTTTTTCCTGTAGATTTAAAGCTTTGAGAAACTTGGCACAAGCTTAACCCGTGGAACCCAACTTCTATTGTTGCTTAATGGAAACTGGACCTGCCAGACATGCGGAGTTCTTACAAAATAACTGGAGACAATGGAGTTGTATTCCGGTATATTTGGGGTTAAACATGAATCAGGCAAAGGACAAGCTCTCTCTGTCCTTATTTTCTTGTCATCTTGAAGTGGAAGGAGTCTCCTGGTGTATTATTTCTGGTCTTTGCAGAGGACAGCAAGTGATTAAGTATATTCTTGACCCATTTTGATTAATAAATGGTGTTATTTCATGTATTAATGGCGGCATTAAACCTTCTTTTTCAGCAACAAAGCAAAAGTCAAACAAAAACTAAGCTGAATGTTAATCAGCAGTTGTTGGATGCTGGGTATTTGATGTTTCGTCCTTCCTTGGCTTCTTTTCTATTATAGAAATTCTCTCCGGCTTTCCACAAGACTGAAAGTAAATAAGATGTCTAATTTTGTTACAATTACCTGCATTGCCTCTTAAACGTTTGGTCTTCTGTGTGTTCTTCATTTATATATTGTTTCTAATTGCGTAACAGTGGACTGCTGTTCCTGGCATGGTCTACTAGATCTCAGCCAGTCATCAAAAGTACCCTTGACCCATTCTTGAACGTATTCATGTTAGTCTTTCAGGTATTAATAGATGTGTTGAGCTGTTTTTGTTTCAGCAATAAAGGAAAAGTCAATATGAAATCCAAGGAAAAGTTTCAGCACTCCTTGCCTGCTTGGTACTTCTGATGCTGTGATCCCCTTTTCACAGCCTTTCTCTTGTAAAAAGATTATTTTCCCTGTTTCCAGAAGCTTGAAGTCAATTCATTGTGTAAATTTTTGTTTCGTTTACTTCTTTTACCCCTTAAAAAGTTGCTCCTTTGGTTTGATCTCTATTCCTGATGTTATTGAGGCATTTTCTTGGTATAGAACTTAGCATTTATCCACTCTGTCCTCCCTACTATTTCTCAAAAATATGTATAACTAGCTTTTCTCTCTCTCAACCTCTCCCTCTCCCTCTCTCTCTCGGTAAGTTCACAAAATTTGTGGAGTAGTGATTAAGAGGCAACACTCCGGTAGTTATTAGTGATGAGGCATTCTAAATAAACAAGGGAAATTAAGTAGTATTAATTTGCATAGTTATGAAACTAAGTAAGAGCACATACCTTTCCAAGCTAGATTAAGTGGATCCAGTTCTATTTTTCTTTTCCTGCTGGGGTGGGGGGTTACCTTCTATCAATATTTAGGCAAGGCAATTGTTTGGCAAATCATTAAAGGTGTTCTAAATAGAAAGGGAAACTTTTAGGCAGGTGCTTCAATTATAATTGTACTTCGCGCTAGGATATTCTGTAAGCAAGCAATATTAATAAGCTGGAAGGTGTAAGAGGGGCGACGCTTCCTTCCTGTATATCTTGTATTTCTTAATTAATCTCAGAACTATGTGAGACTGCAATATGTGATACATCAAGGTTAATTCATGACTAGGACAGCTATTAGCTGTCTCCTGGAGGTTAATCTAGTGTTGCATTTTCACTTGGAAAGTGATGTTTATAGTAGTAGAACCGCCACCCTGAAAATTTGGGTGATGCTCCATTCCTGTATAGTTTGTATTACTTAATTAATCTCAGAACTTTGTGAGTCTGCAATTTGTGATACATTAAGGTTGCTTTATGACTAGGACTGCTATTAGCTGTCTCCTGTAGGTTAATCTAGTGTTGCATTGTCACTTGGAAAGTGATGTTTATAGAAGTAGAACTGCCACCCTGAAAATTTGTCAAGGTGATATGGATTTGGAATGAGAAAAGAGACATGACTGCAGGAGTAGTGAGCAGATCTTGGAGTAAGGTTCATGTTTGCTTCATATGTGGAAATTGAAAAGTATGTCACTCCTTATCTTTAAGCTGCCTAGACTTAGAATAATGGTGTTCTTTCTCCATTAGTCTCTACTAATAATTTAGTTTAGAAATGGCAAAAATTGCAGCCATTTTCTTTGATTAGAGAAACAGGAAATAACCCACAAGAGAAGACACAATACTTGTCTATGATATGGCCTGATATAGGGCGGGATAATTAAAGGGTTTTATATGGTTGGAAATATTTTGATTTGCATGGATGGGAAAGAGGAAGGAACCTCACAGCTTGTTGAAATCATTTAGTGTTCAGTAGAACCTGCGGTAGCTGAGGAAATTCTTATGATCCAAATGTTTTCATGTCTCTGCTCTGTGGAATGTTGTTTTTCCAACTGATTGGTAGCCTCAATTATTCTGATGACCTTTAACCATTGCTTCACTTCTCGCTTTTGGGAGTTATGCTGGAAGACAATTTGATGGTCCTAGCAATGCAACACTGACTGATCTGTGCCATCTTTTGAGCCTTTTGCTACTATGTTATGTTTGAAAACACTCCTTATGGTATCTCCTTAACGTATGATACTTTTTTATTTATTTTGTTATTTTTCTATGTTATTCATTTTTTTTTTTTTTTTTTTTTTTTTTGTGGGGGTTTGTACACCCAAATTATAAAGCATAGGAACTACACTTTGTAGTTGATGTTATTAGTTGGGTGTAAGAAAGATTTTCTTTTGACTTGCACTGAGAGGTCATTCTTTTATTAATTAATGGAATTACTTGGCATTTTTGCTTGTGCATAGGTCTATTGAGTTTGAACGATTTCAAGTTGCAAAATTTAAAAAGAAAGGTGCAGAGTCCGGTGACTGGGCTAAGAAGTTCACTAGACTGTTGCCATAGAATTGAGATAGTGAGGTAGACTGAATGGTTATGAATGGAAGGAAATTAGGTGAAGGAAGGTTTAAACTATTTTAATGGAATTATAAAGTGCAAAGATGGAAGGGCAAACTGACATTATCATGGCTGAATTAGTGACAACCGGTGTATCTTCCAACCTTATGAGATATGTAGCAAATCCTATATATTGTACAGGAAGAAAAAATCATATTGCTGTAATAAATATGTATGATGAAATGGTAAATGGTTTCGAGAGTCACAAGTACTAAGCTTGAAAAAACATAAAAGTTGCAGGAGTTTTATACCACTTATTTCAGATATCAAAAATTTGTAAGAGCAAGGAGCAATTAATATTCAAAACTCTGGTAACTTGAGCAACTACGAGCTGACACCAGAATTCAATTTTTGGAATCTCATCAAAATGAGGTTTTGTGGGATACATTGTTGGTTGAAATGTCTAAAGTGAATTCAAGATTAATTGATACTTTGTTAGTTATTGATCATTCAAAGAACTTTGAAAGGACATGTCTATCATTTAAAACACGGATTGTGCGATTTACTAATTTTCTGCCTTGCCGCCATAATGCATGCTATGCTAAGCATTTATTTTGTCGTGAAGGTGAAGTGATTTATGTGCACAAATCAGAATACCACTGCTGCCGAGCAGATTTCATGCCCCATGGCTGCTTCCGAGCTGGTCTTAACAGTGTTCTCACGGATTGTGCAATTTTCTTTTTGTTTTTCTTGTTTGTTGTTGGTAGTGCATACTAAGTTATTTGGATTGGGGGATGATATTACACTCAGATATACGACTAATATCTGGCAGAGAAAGGCTTTCATACCTTTGACATGTTTCAGTATGGCACTGTCATTTGATGAAATGTATATCCTTGGATTGTGGGGAGACAGGTTTTTGCATTGATATCTTTTCGATATGGTGTTCACGCACATCCTGGATTAGTTTTTGATTGTCATCTTAAATGTTTGTTTCTATAATCTGAAAATGTTTCTCAAAATGAGATCAAGATTTAGAAGTTCATTTCCCTCACGATTTTTTTTTTTATATTTTAAATTTACAATGATAAGTGGCTATGAAGATGTTTGTTATCAAAAGAGTTTATCCGGCTTCCTCGAGACATAAAAAAAAAAAAAAAAAAAAGTAAAGGGAGGGAGAGAGAGAGAGAGAGATTGTGGCTGGTTCTGAAATGGCAGTTGTGGCAATCTAATTAACAATGCTGAACTTGTGAGGAGAGAAGCACTAGAATGTGCATTACTTGAAGTCAACTGAGCCGCCAAAATAACCTCAAAGATCAGGATTCAGGCAGCTGCCCTTAAGTATCTCAAAGCGTCTATCAAGTTTCTCTAGTCGTATGCAAGGAGGCATTCTAAGTTTAAAACTCATGCCAGCTACTATGAAGTATCTCTGTAAAGTCGTGAAGTTCCTCTGTTTGCCAGCTAAAAGGGGTTCAACATGGAATTCGAATCCAAGTCTCTGGTAGGACTACCAAGAGAGTGTTTAAAAAGTTAAACTAGACGGTAAGTTTTGCATCACCTTTTGCTCAAAACACCTCTCCATCGAATATTATCCTTATATTGTTTCTCTTTTCACTCCCCTACCCTCCTTCAAGCAATCTTTATGAAGTTCAAATGTCCTATAACTTTGATCTTGAGCTCACTGACAACCGACTCTTGCTGCGGATTCCTCTTGAAATTCACCAATTAGGAGGAGAGGTCTAAATAATAACAAAAAAATTATGAGCAACTTGAGTGAGGAAGATAATTCATTATGCACCACATGACTTTTTGTGTTCTAGACACGGAATTATATGCAAGCTTTTCTTACGTAGCCATATGATTACATGTTAGATGCCTTCTATCCAACTGCATCCTAGGAATTTTCTTTGAATTTCTTTTCTTCATCATTATATAATTCACCCATGCAGCTTTCCCCACTATTAACTAGGCACCCCTGGCGCTCTTGCTCCATTCAATATGTCTCTCCTCCGGTAATACTTCCTCCATCCCTTCTTGCTCATCTGGAAACACTGAGAAAGTCTAATCTTTCTTGGTTAGCAAAGTTCTAGACAGGATTGTATGGAAGCTTCTCTCATATAGCTGTGATTACATATTAGATGGCTTCTATCCAACTGCATCCTGGGTACTTTTTCAACTTTCTTTTCTTCATCGTCCTCTTCACCTTTGCAGCATTTCCCCAGCTTCCAGCATCAGCATATAAATTTGATAACAACAAACTGCTTCCTGGACTATCAGGCTCAAGGTCATGCAGATGTTTTGCAGCTATTTCAGCAAGATCTATGTTCCCATGCTGTCTGCATGCCCCTAACAATGCTCCCCATACAAATAAATCAGGCTCAACGGGCATCATTTTAATCAAATTATAAGCCTCAACAAGCTTCCCCGCTCTACCAAGAAGATCCACCATGCACGCATAATGCTCTAACCTTGGTTCGATTCCAAACTTTTGTTGCATCAAGTTGAACAAATCCTGTCCAAGTTCAACCATTCCTGCGTGGCTACAAGCAGTGAGAGCTGCAGTGAAAGTCAAGTGATCTAGTTTCTCCTCCTCTTCCTCTAACATTTGATTGAAAAGCTCAATCGCTTCATTGCAATACCCATGATTTGCATATCCAAAAACCATGGAATTCCAAGTAACTGTGTTCCTCTCAGACATGCTATGAAACAATGCCCTCGCTTCATATATAAAACCGCATTTTGCATACATGTCAACAAGAGCACTCCTAACAAACACATCTTCTTCAACTCCGGTCACCACTGCATACCCGTGAATCTCCTTTCCACGCGTAAAATCTGCCAGGGTTGCACATGCAGGCAGGAGACTGCTAATTGTAGCCGAACTTGGATACAACCCACGCTCTAACATTTGCTTAAATGTATCGAAAGCCTCATCCTTTCGAAAATTCTGCACAAGCCCAGAAATAACTGATGTCCAAGATACTACATCAGGCTCAACTCCACCAACATGCATCAATCGAAACATTTCAGAGACCATTGAATCATCACCCGCTTGTGAAAAACCTGCAACCAATGTATTCCATGTTACCACATTGGGTTTCACTCTGTTTACTTGCATTTCCTCAACGAAACACAATGCTTCTTTGACAAACCCATGTTGAACATAGCCCGAAACCATGGCATTCAATGCCACTACATCTTTCTCGACCATCCCATCAAACACCCGCCTTGCCTTTTGGATTTGTCTGCATTTCGAGTACATATCTATCAGTGCACTATTGACAAACGCATCGGAATCAAATTCGTGCCTGAGGATTACAGCATGTATCTTCTCTCCGGTTTGTTGCTCAGAGAGGTGTCCACAGGCTTTCAGAATGCTGGGGAGAACAAACTTGTTGGGTCTTACGCCTTCTCTCTGCATATCACAGAAGACTTCCATAGCCTCCTGGTGAAAGCCATGGCGGGCGTAGGCCCCGATTAGAACGATCCAACGGCGGACATTTCTTTGGGGAATTATGTCGAACAGTTTCCGAGCATCAGATAATCGTCTGCACTCGGTGTAGAAGGCTATCAGCTTGGAGGCAAAATGGGTCAAACGAACTAACCCATTGATGATCAGGTGAGCATGTAGTACCCTGCCTAATTGTAATGCTCGATCACAAGTGTACGTTTCGATGAGTTTTGTGTACCCTTCGGATGCTGATTGAAAAGAACGGTGACCGATGGGGATTGTCAGTTGGGCCCTGGACATAGTTCTTCCATCGAGAAGACAGTGCATTGCAAAAGCGTTTAACTGCTTGAAAGTGCATTAGCCGCAAGTTTTGGATAGCTGCTGAACGCTTCTTCACAAAAACCATTGTTCAAAAACCAGGCTTTGGGGAATTACATCAAACAGTTCACACGCGTTTTTCAACTTAAATGGATTAAACGACATTTTCTGAAAACACAACTAGGTTCTAATCTTTTAACCTCAAGATGATCTTTCACATGGCAACGAAAGAAACAAGCAGTTAAGTTGCCAAAACGGGGCGAGAACAGTTTGAATACCAACAGGTGCGTATGGCTTTGGACGCTTATATATGCCTGTATATACATACAACGACAACATGGGCATTTCGGTAAAATTACACGAGTCTTGATCAGTACTTAGAAACCGTAGATTCCAGTTCCATCACGATAGATTTGTCCACAACCACAACTTGATGTCTTAACCTTTGATGGAGTCTCTGGTTGCGAGACATTGATTATTACTTCATGAACATGCATGGATTTGCTCTGTCTCTAACGACAATCAAACCCTTCTCTGTTTCTCATCTGGGTTCGAAACATTGTCTTCTGTGTCTGCACAACCAAGAGAAGCCTTCGATACCCATTTGCGAAATTGCCTATGGAGGCAATTCCAACCTTCTTGTGTCTGCGCCGCCGGCCTTCTCAACAGGTTACAGAAATCACAAGAAGAAGAGAAGCAACCAGTGTGCAGTTGTGAAATCCAGCCGCAGAGAGTCTCCCTATGAAGTGTTGGGCGTTTCTCCTTCTGCGACTCCCAATGAAATCAAGAAAGCTTATCGGAAACTTGCTCTAAAATACCATCCTGATGTCAACAAAGAGGTATATATATACATGTATAGTTATATGCATATATAGTCATAATCAGTTAATTTGGTATATAAAGATATATGTTTTACAATCTTTGATAGTTTTAATTGAAGTCAATAGGCTATTTAGAACCCAAATTCATGAAAATTATGGTTATTATCTTGTTCTCTATGATTGACTGGAGAGAAAATCTGTGTCATACATTTGAAATTCAATTATGTTAGATGGAGTTTAGTCTAGTAATCAACAGATTTTGCAGAATTTCGTAACTATTGAAGCTTTTATTTGATTCACTATACTGTAAGTTGCAGGATTTGGCTTTGTTTGCTTTTACAATTCTATTCTTTTTCTATGGCTTTCTTTATCAGCTTGAACAGAATAGATGATTGACAAGCCCTCTAAAGAGAGGTTCAATCAGTTCCAACTCTATGCTTGAGCACACAGAATTTGACAGGGGATTGTGTAATGTTCTGGCATATATCGCATAGCTAACATGTAAATCTAGAGTTCAAGGCTTCAGTTACTTGTTAGAGTCTAACCATTCCGGTGGCTTTGAATCTCATCTAAAATATGTCAGAAGTTGGAGGAGCACATAGTTTGTGAGGGTGGCTCTGATCAACCATTTTGTCTAGCTAAACAACTAACCAGTTTATAAGGGTTGTTGTGATCATTGAGAAGTCATTTACCCTTTCATGAAATCATCTTGATACCCATGGTGATGGACTTACATTCTACCCAACATTCTATACCCTTTCCCTATGTATTACTTATACGCAAATCATGAAGGTTCAATCCAATTTGAGTTATTGTCTTTTTCATTGCCCAGAATCATGTTGAGAATAAAGTTGCCATGTTTTCTGTCATTTTCCAAGCACTCTATTTGGTCTTCCCCTTATCCTTTGACCATAATACAATAACAAAGAAAAAAATCTTACGAAGAAAGAAAAGAAGAAAGAATTAACCTGGCTTTGTAATGTTTTACCTATTAAGTTAGTGTTGCTTAAGACTAGAAAATGGGTATACATAACAGAAACAACTATTATGACAAGCCCAACTTGCTTGAACCAACTCACAACCTTGTAGGCATACCTTACAGTTCATATGGATGGAGGGAAGGATGAGTAGGAGCAACCTCGTGCCTTCAGGACCTCAGGCCTGCCTACAGCCACACGTGTCGGACCTCGATGGGTGACAAAGTGCCCCCACCTCAAGTTCGTATTCAAGCCTGCTTGGGCATCCCGTGGCTTGGCCAGGGATGACCCCCACTCGAGCACACGGTATCTCCAACTCAAGACTGACAGCTCTACCTTGTGGCTTGGTCACAGGAGTTTCCACCTAAGCACACCTCTTCGTGCTTTGTACTCTCCTGTGAGGTTCTCCTAAGATGGCCCCCAAGGCCCACCTCCCATCACAGCCTAGAGGGAACCTCTCCGGCCTCTAGGTTATGAGCAGGATCTAGGGACCCCTCAGGGCCGGTGCCATGGTCATGGGGTGCCGGAGCGCCCCCCCCCCACCCCACGGGCAGCAGACGGACCGCCAATGGCCCTTTAGCAGGACCATTGGGGACTTGTGGACTGTCAGCTAGAGATTATGGGTTTGACAAGACACTCATCCCTCCCCCTCAATGGACTTGCCCCTTGACCTGTCTTGTATTGTTTCTTCTTCTAAAGGCAGTCATTGACAAAATCATTTCCTTTGAACTTGCTTTCTTTGTCTTTCTTTCTTCTTTTTTTTTTTTTTTTAGTGGTGGTGTTGTTTGTGTGGGGGGGCACTAGTAGGGACCAGAGCAGAGGCAGAAATCTACTGCAATATGTTAAAACTAATGTGATCAGATGCTAGATTACTTAATTGCTGAGAGTACCCCATTGACACATGAGGCCACATCAGCATCAGGTCACTTAGAATTACATAGATTCTAGAACTGTGGACATCATTTGTGTTGGTATTTTTAAACTTCTTTCCATAGAGGTCCTTTCAAACCAGAAATGATATGATCAATATAAGGGTAAGAGTAGATGTATATACAGATCAATACATGTGGCCATCGTTTAAAGAATAAGAAATTCTACACATTTCAGGATATGTTCAAGCAGATTTCAAGGGCAAAATTATTATTAAAGACAGTTACTTTCTGACATCTTCATCGACTACTAATACAAACCATTTCTAGAACTTGAATGGTGTGTTCAATCAAATTTTCTGGCAAAGGAAATTCTGAAATGTACTCAGAATTCCATTTAAAACAGAAGATAGAACTTTTTCTTAACTAACTAGCTTTCCAAAATTGCTGAAAGGCCTTAAATTTTCAGTACTCTACACCTAACCTCCTCCCCCCCTCCCCACAGGAAAAAGAGAGATGAAAAATATTTCCTAGCTTCACCCCTTCATGACATAGATATAGACATATATTCATGATGCAAAAAGCTGGTTGCTTTTTGGAACAAAAATGTAGAAGAAATCCTATTAACCAAATTACCCATTTTATCAATCTGGGCAATTTCTATGGACTGAATATTTGAATTTATAACGTAGATAGCTAAAGGGAATACATAATTGGGGTCTAGGGATACAATTAGGTGAATATCAGCAGACAGGTGTATTGCCTTGAAGCTATACAGAGTTCAACACCTGTGGATGATTACATCATAAGAGGAAGGGAAAACCCTTTGCTTGTGAGAACCTGTTGGATTTTGTTCTATTTAACACTATATGAGATGCCTAAGAATATCAATTGGATGAAACAGAAGTTGCAAAGATGCTGCAACTTCTTTTGATATTATATGACAGGGAATATGACTGACTGCCATATTTGTTCTCCAATCTTCTATAATAAACATGTCAGTGTATGTATTATGAAGCCTGTCTCTTTTCCCTCTTTTGCCCTGTTTATTTTAGATTAAGCATTTCAAATCTCTTGGGTCACAGGCAAATGCTCAGGAGAAATTTATGAGGATAAAGCATGCATACAATACATTGCTGAACTCTGAATCTCGAAGGAGATATGAGTCTGGAAATTTCACGTCTGATTATTCATATTCAACTGCTGGAAGAAACCAAAGGAGTACTCAAGATGAAGAAGAGTTCTATGGCTTTGGTAAAAAGAAAATACGCTCACAGAAACTTGGTCTTTGTTTTTCTTATCATGTGTCTTTATACACGAAGTTCTTCTACTTCAATGTTCATTGCCTCTCAGTAGTTTGTCAAATTTCCCGAGAGTGGTGTTAGCCTACTGGTAGTGGCACCCCCACCCATGCCATGAGATCATGGGTTTGACTCACCCTCTCCCTTCCCCAGGGCTTTGTCCCTCCTGTGAAAAATAAAAAAAAAATTAAAAAAAAGAATTGCCGACAGCGATACCTGCCTCAAGACCAGATTAGTGCCTTTCAAGTCATGGAAGTGTGAGGCTGAGAAGCCTTATACAGTTCATTGACTGAATAGATCTCATATACATGTCCAAAATTTAGATTTTCCCAAGTATCAACTGATTTCTTATGGTAGTGTTTGGGGCACCAAATTGGACCAATCTGTTCAGCAAGCTCCCAGATATATGATATATCCATTGAGCAGCATATCTGGGTGCGCTGTTAACTGCTGATACTCCCGACTTTTTAGTAGAATCAATTCTGTGGTATTGGTGCCTTTGATTGCTTGTTTCTAATGAATTATTTTTCTGTGCATATAACCCCCAAACTTTCAAAGAAAAAAGATTTTCTGACCTCGTTCAGTATATCTTACCCTTTAGAAGGAGAAAGGTTTTTCTTTGGCATATTCTTATATGTAACACCTTTATGCTGCAGGTAACTTTGTGAGGGATGTTCAAATTACAATAGGTAGAATTGTTGACACAAGTGCCAAAAAGTTAACCTCGGATCATTTCCCAATCTTGCACAGCATTTTGATCTGTCTTGCTAGTAAAAAACCCACCTTATTGTGCTGCTGAAGTTTGGATTTGGTGTTACAGAGGACTTCTTTAAGGATCTTCAAGAAGAATTGAGGAACTGGGAGGCAAGTGCTGCTTCACAAGGAAAGCCTAAGAGCTTATGGGAGGAATTGGCGGTGAGAGCTAATTATACACAACAATTCATCAAGAACAAATACAATAAAATTGTTATTTGAGTCTGTTCAGAAGTATGAGATATAGTTCAACAAATAAAATGTGCTTGACAGGAAATCGGGGAAGAATTTGTTGAATTCTTAGAGAAAGAGCTGAACATTGCTGATGCAGAGGTCGAAGCAGAAAAAGATGAGGGCAATGCATTCCGAAATTATGGAACCGAGGGAAGGGGAAGTGGTAGTCAAACTGAAGCTGCCAAGGGGAGCAGCATTGAGGAAGACATTGATGACATTGAAGCCACCCTGGCTCAATTGAAAAAGGAATTGGGTCTGTGAAGGGAACTGCACCTTTGTGTTTATTTTTTGCTAGAAGATAGCAAAGGGAGCGCCAAGTCATTCAACTCATTCCTCATACTCTACTAGTAAAGAAATGGCAGGATTGATGGAATTTCAAACCGCATTTGTGAACTCAACTTGTACAAAGGCCTAACTGGTATTCATCACAGGAAGTGCATTTTAAATGGCATTTTGTTTGTGCAGGAAGCTGTAATCACTGTTGATTGTAGATTATTTTCTTCTAAAGGGTAATTTTTTTCGTGCTGTAAGGATGAAATTATAAGCCATGTATTTATGGCCTTTTAAAGTATTCTTCTGTACATGAGTCTGGTAATAGATAATCTGTACGGCATTTTTGGTATTGTCACACTATATGCTTCCAGTTTATGATTTTGCAATGACAAATTACAAAACCCTACCGGCCAAAGGCCGGCTGTTAATGAATTAAAAACAATACTAATCATGAAGAAAACAAGAAGAACATATGGCGGCTTGCACAGCTTGTTTTTGAGACAACAATGCATTGGAAATATCCCCCACTAATTAGGCATCATCCAAGACCTATTGGCTCTTTCCTTTAGTACGAGGGATGCCATTTTAGCACAATCGATGAGCACTCAAGGAACAAATTCCCAATAAGCCTGTTCGGGTAGAGTAACTAGTTTGTATCCTGTACGCAAGAGAGAGCGAGGGAATGAATTTTCAAGCACACGTTGTTCTACCTTCTTTGTGCCATTTTTTTTATATCAAAACGAGCTTGTCCATTACCATTTGAACCACCAAATTGCAGACTTCAAAACATAGAGGGCGGGGAATGGGGGAACATATAGTCAAAAACTTCAATCATCCAATAGAAACAATCTTCAATGAGCTCTTCAGTTTCAACTGGTGCATTAAACAGTAAAATATTGTCGGCCGGAAAAAATATTTCATACTAGGATCATAACACCAATACAAATTTCTCAGGGGATTCAATTCAGACATAGATGAATATAGTAATCAACATGAACTGCCAAAAGCATGAAGCCCTGAAAACCTGAAACATTTGTGTAGTTCTAAACTCAGCCTGTGAAAAATCTAGATTAGCTTCAAGAATCCTTCTGTAAGCCGATGTGATGAATATACCTAGCAAATCTTTGGAGTTTTAAACGCATCTCAAAATCTCTCCCCAAATCTGAAGAAAATGGCTCCAGTCCCAGAGTTGTGATCAACAGCATACTCCGCTCGTACTAGACCTAGCTTGGCCCCAACTCCATACGAGGAACCCTGACCCATTCTCCTATAGACTTCTGTTGGGTTTCCCTTTACATCCTTTGAACTTCCTAGATCATTTCCATGTTCCGCAAATACATAAACATGTGTGTTTCTCACAGGTACCCTCAACTCAGCAGCAAGCTGCAAGAAGCATTAGAACCAGAAATCAAATACCAATATCACAAGCACAACCATATTTTTGTTCGACAAAAAGATCATTAGCTCCTATAATGGGCCGTATTATAAGATTCTCTCTCCCATACTATTATGAAATACATGCATGTGATCAATCTTCAGTGAAACCTACCTCAAGGACATTCCGGGCTGCCCCAATCTCTCCCATGTTGTAACCCCTCACTGAGTAAGGCCCCCCAAGTGTAAAAGCATCGTAACTTGGGAGGTCCCCCACGCAACCACCATAATGGCCATGAAGTACCAGCACAGGTGGTGGTGGTTTACCAGCACCTTCCTCCACTTGCTTTAGTTGGATGAATCGGGTCATTGTTAGCTGGTGGCGGTTAAAAAATGGAAACTTGCTGCCGATGCCAAGGCCTTGGTCAAGCTGCAATTTGTATATAAAGTAAACAAATAGAGTAAATCTTAGTTATGTATGAAGGTTACTGATGACTGAATTCAAGGACACATTATTGAATCAAAAACTGTACCACCTAAAATGGAAACTTCTATATGATATATACACATTCAAATTGCAATAACCATTGAACACAACCAGTGGGTGCAGAACACTTGAACAACAGTCCTCTTAAGCTCATTAAAGTTCATCAATACTACAAAAAGAAGAAACTACAATTTTAGAAACAACTGAAAGTCTTTCATTGTGTGAGGGGGAAAAGAAGTTATTCTAAGTAGATGCACATAAAGAAGACACTTAAAAAGGCATTTCAACAAACACAGCATCCTTCTCCAAAGTAAGATGCAGCAACTAACACCCATTTAGTATATGAAACCTTTTTTTGACAATGCATCTTACAACTCCACCCCCGGGAAAAAAATAAAAAACAAAGTTTAAGGGAAAAAGAAAAAAAACCCAAAACAAGAAAAGGCATTAATACATACCGCAGCTTGTCATATCTACAGAAATTTCAAGATGCCTGATTGCTGGTAACCAACAAAACAACACAGAGTATCCTTCACCATATATAAGTACAATTTAACTGTCCATCATAAAGATAATAGAGTTTTTGAGAACCACTCAAAACAGAGATTCACAGACCCAAAGGACAGTAATAATCAACCAGTTACTTTGGTGGCCAGAATTTTCATCCAAGTGAGAGAAATGAGTCATGTGGAAGTGAATTCTGAAGTTAGCAAGCAAAAATACAGAAAAACCTTGTAGGATCAGAGGAATCCATATATCAGCTCATTATAACAAGGAATTCAGTCGAGATTTTGGACATTTATAAAATCAAGGACAAGACAAGATACATAAAAGAACAAGATAAGCTTAAAAGACTCACCTGGAACACATTCCTCTCACCAACTATCGCTCCATTTACAAACTTTGTATTATCACGTGTAATATTTGCCTGAGCAAACGCCATTCGGTCAATGCCAGTGCCACTGAGTGTTGTTGGAGGTCCATCAGCACTAATTCCTCCACTTGGTAGGACCCTTTGACCATTTGGAGATATGTGACTGCTTTCATCGAGTGTTGTTATCTCTTCCATGACAAGCCCGTAAGTGAATTTGCTTTGACGACTCAAATTCTGCAAGGCAAATATCATTTATATATTATCATGTATAAAATGAGTAACCTACTCAGACTGAAAGGCATTACAATAAGAGAAGAAGTGCACTCTACCTCTGTGATATTGGCTTTCACACCAGCACGATCAACCCATATAGGGGGGACTTCGTCCACCCCTGGCCCACCCGTGAAGACTGGACTCAGTTTCCTACTGTTAAAGCAACTTGCACGGAAGGTACGGTTGCGGGGATTATATACACCATCTAGAAATGGATGCACATACTCGAGCTTAAAAGAAAGATCATCCTGCAAAAAGATTGCCAAATTGTTAGGATACAAAATCTTCCAAAGATAACACTCACAATTTTGTAAATTAAGTACCTCAAATACAATTTGATGTCAAATGAAAATTACCTGAGGATTGAGGAAGTTGCTAGTAGTCACTGAACCAAGAATGGACCTGTTTAACCCTCTGAGGTTCCGATGCTCAAAGGAAACAGTTCCACCTGGCTGAATTGAAGCCTGAAGAACATTGAACATAAAGGAAATAGCACTCAGAACAATAACATCAACCCCAATCCCCAATGTTTTACAGAAATTAAAATTAACAATTTAACTTATACCAGTGTAGGTCGACCTCCACGTCCAGGGACAATACTCCACTCTGTACTAACTTCAGCAGACTTTTGTTCTAGTTCTTTGAGCTTTATCTCCACAATAATTCCTCCCTCATTCTTCTCATCAGGTCGTGGATTAACTTCAATATTGGAAAACAAAGCTAGTGAGTTTATGTTCCTCAGAGCTTGTTTCCCTGCTTCTATGTTAAAAACATGCCCTTGTCGGAGCTGCAAACAGAGTATACAATTGGCAACCAAATAAAAAACCACTCACTAGACCCAAATAGATAACTTAGCATAGCAGAACTACTTAAATCTACAATCAGTAGCTGAAACCCACAATGCCTACAGAGAAAACTAACAAAGGTAAACCAATCAAATCACAAAAAAGAACCAATGAGGCAATTAACAACGCGAAAAACCACGAAGTTATATAACTAATTGTTAAATTAGAACGAAAAAGCCAAAGATTGATGCAACAGAACCAAGATACATCACCTGTTTGGGCAATTCTCGCCTCACGACTGCAAGTTGGGTGTTCCCCTCGCACACATTTCCAAGCTTATCCTGGAATTGAATCACCAACTGGGTGATATCTCCTTCCACCACCTCACAAACAACCTCCTTCGTATTCAAATTCCCAAAATTTACAACCTGTGCGCACGCATACCCCTCATCGTGGTACCATTTCTGAACCTGGTCCCGAATCTTCTGCAATAATCGGGCACTCACCTTCCCTTGCTCCCTCAACATCTGCATAACCTCTCTATGCACAGTCATAGGCAACAAACAGGGCCTCGCCCTGTCAATTCTTCTCCTATAGTCCTTCTCTTGACTCCTCAAATACTCCAATTTCTCCTTCTCAGTCATGTCGGTGTCCATTTCAATCGGCTTCGACTGCGGCATTAGACCCACATTGATGCACCTAAACTTTTCGGCCGATTGCCATGTACTCTCCGAGAACGATATCGTGATACCGATCGTCCCGTCTGGGTTGGTCTTGCCTTCAAGATCGACCTTTTCAAACATGCCGCAAGTCGCGAGGGTCTCGAGCTCTTTCTGGAGCTGAGGTTTCGTGTATACGCCGCCCGGACGGAGCGAGACCATCTCAAAGAACGTGTCCTCGGTGCCGACCGTGGCCCCACGGCGGCGATCAAAGAAAAAGATATCAGAAACTCTGTATTTCTTGAACCCACTGAGCTTGTTGAGCTGGACCACAATATTAGCCGGTAGGCCGTGAGAGTCCCATTCCTGAGACTCCGAGTCGTCGTCCTTCGCGATCGCCGCAGGAGAGAATACTCTCGACCAGAAACCGCCGTCTCCACCACCGCCTCCGTCTCCTCCTCCGCCGCTACCACCGGGACCATTTCCGATGAAAGAAGGAACGGAAGAGGCTAGTTGTAAGAGGATGCCGGTGGCGGCGGAGACCCCTAGGGTTTTGGTTAGGGAGAAGACGGGTTTGGGAGGGGCGGACTTCAGGGGTTTAGGGTTTTGAGGTGAGGAGTGGGAGGAGAGTTCACATCTGACGGAGGTGGAGAAATGACGAGAGGCGGTGGTGGAGTTGTTATCCGCGGTGGCGTGAGTTAATTTGCGGCCTGAGGTAAAGGAAGGAGTGAGATTGAGAGTGAGAAGGTGGCCCGTTGCCGCCATTGGGATAAGGAACGGACTGCGGAGGCAAAATGGGAGAGAGAGAGAGAGAGAGAGGGGGGGAGGAGAGAGAAAGCAGACTCGGGTTTTCTTTCTTATATCAAATTCTTTTTATTTAATCTATTTAACAAAACTTAATTCTTCATAGACGTTGCAACGATAAAAGGCAAAAAGCCTAAAAAAGTCATTTCAGTGCGATAATTGCTTGCTTAAGCTTCTCTTCAACCGAGGGTATGGTTTAACACTCCCTCCTAAAAGAGGAGATGGTGAGAGAAGATGAGTTTAAGATTCCCTACTTTCCAACTACGGTGCGCCTTAGAAAACGCATCAAAAACTACCAACCAGATACTTTCCCGCGCTTTAACTACCCACATCCGCCAAGTTCCGTACACCGGAGACGATTTCTTTTCCTCCAACGGTCAAATTCTGTGCTACGGCGAGGACACCCCGAACCCTGTTGATCCGAGCCTCTTGTCTCAGTTACAGCAACATGGGTCAGTACAAACAAATTACATTCTCAATAAAATTATATCCCTTTGCGCGAAGTCTTGTTTGCTTTACATGGGTGTTCAAGTTCATTCCACAGTTATCAAGATGGGTTTCAATTCAAATGTGTATATTAACAGTGCTCTTGTTAATATGTATGGTAAATGTGGTGTGATTTCATCTGCCCAACTGTTGTTTGATGAAATGCGTCACAGAAATGTAGTCACTTGGAATTCATTGATGTCTGCTTATTTGGAAACCCAATACCCTGAAATTGCCGTTGAATTGTTTCTAGAGATGCTCGAGGGGAAGATGTCTCTGACACCTATTAGTGTTTCGACTGTTCTGGTAGGTTGTGTGCGATTAGAAGCCGGAGAACTGGGTGCTGAGGTGCATGGTTTTTGTTTGAAATCTGGGTTGTGCTTTAATGTTGTTGTGGGGACGGGTTTAATTTGTATGTACTCGAAGTGTTTAACTATTGATGCTTCAAGGAGAGTTTTCAATGAAATGCTGGACAAAAATGTCATTACCTGGACTTCATTAGTTACTGGATATGCTCAGAATCAACAACCTGATGAGGCAATGATTTTAGTTAAAGAGATGTTGCGTTCGGGTCTTAAGTCAAGTTATATGACTTATAATAGTTTGTTGAGTTCGTTTCGTTATCCAGATGATTTTGATCATTGCAAGCAAGTTCACTGTCGCATAATTCGGGAAGGTCTAGAATCTAATGTGTTCTTAACAGCTACATTATTAACTGTGTATTCAGAATGTAGCAGTTGCTTAGAGGACTTCTGTAGGATTTGCTCCACTGTTACAATATGGGATCAAGTTTCATGGAATGCTGTCATTTCTGGTTTCTCTAATTTAGGAAATGGTCAGGATGCCCTCATATGCTTTTCTAAAATGAGGAAGGCAGGCATTATTGTAGACTTCTTCACATTTACTACCATTCTGAGAGCAACAGGAATTATTTCAGCTCTTGAAGTGGGGAAACAAGTTCATTGTCTACTTTTCAAGACTGGATATGCTTCAAATGTGTATGTACAAAATGGGCTAGTCTCCATGTATGCAAGATGTGGGAAGATTGGTAATGCAAAAAAGGCTTTTTTATCAATGGACGAACATGATTTGATTTCTTGGAATTCGCTGCTTTCAGGATTTGCTCATCACGGGTATGGCAGGGAAGCTGTTGAAATGTTTGAACAAATGAGAAGAACTGGGGTTAAACCAGATCTGACCACCTTCCTGGCTGTGCTTTCTGCTTGTAGCCATGTTGGGTTGCTGGACAAGGGACTTGAGTATTTTGATTTGATGAAAAGTGATGATTCCCTTCAACCACCAAAACTAGAGCATTATGCTTGTGTTGTGGATCTTTATGCTCGATCTGGGTATCTCCATGAAGCAGAAGCCTTTATCAATAGCATGCCAATAGTGCCAGGACCTTCAGTCTTCAAAGCACTTCTAAGTGCCTGTCAGGTTCATGGAAATACAGAAATTGCTGTGCGTTATGCAAGAAAGCTTGTGGAGCTTTGCCCTAATGATCCTGCAACTTATATACTGCTAGCAAATATCTTGGCAAATGGGGGTTATTGGGATAATGCAGCCAGAATCCGAAAGCTTATGTGTGATAGAGGAGTGAGAAAGAAGCCTGGCTCTAGCTGGATTTGAGTTGTTGAATGTTATAGGCTGCTGACCTTGGGACCATTTTGTAGAGGGCTAGAAGAGAATTTTACGGAGTTTGAGTTTCCATTGGTTTCTAGAGGTGGCTAATTTAGTTGGGCGGAAGAAAGAAAAGGGACCTGATCCAATTACCGAAAACTGATTTTCTGAATCACTCACATCATCTTTCTTGCTTCAATGGTGGAACCATTGTTTTTTGGTCAAATTTCAAGAAAATTGAATTCCCTGGCAGGATGAAAGCATTACTCTGGAGATCTATGAATAGGGTTTTCCTATTTGAGCAGACCTGCCACATCGTTTTAGCTTAACTGGTCCATTGCATATTTTCTGTCATTTGTCTTTTGTCAAATGCACAACAGTTCATCTAATTGCCATCGGAACTTTTCTGGAATTGCCTGCCATTGTTGTATTAAGTTATTAACTTGTCTGGGAAATACCTACTTTTCCTCCAAAGAAATTTTTGAAGACAAATGTTCATTCTGCTCTCTGTAAATTGCAGTATGGGGATTTCCGAAGACTGAAGGTCATGTTAGGACTACAAATTATTTCGTGCAATTGAAATTGCAATTGCAGTACGACTGGACACCAAACCTTGCTCTATTTTTCTGGTTTTGAAATTGAAAATGAAGCATGTGATGTTGGAAAGTTTCACTTCTTGGGTAATCTGTCCACTGGTTGGTGAACGTGTTGCAATTTAGATCATTGGGAGATGATACTCAATGCAAGGATGATGAGATACAGTGTCACATATTCAAAAATCTTGATGAAGTTGGTATCAATCGGTTAGTAAGCTAGTCCCAGAGATTGTCTGATTAAATATTGCACCTCAAACTTCAATAGTGACCACTGACCAGTAGTATAGTGAATACATGTTTTTTATACTGTGAACTTTAATCTGATCTACTGTTTAACCTGGGTTGGGGACTTGAGAAAAGAAGTAAATTGAAGATGAAGTAAAGTTGCACAATGTTTTCTTTGTGCAGTAGAGATACCTCTCTCTCTCTCTCTCTCTCTCTCTCTCTCTCTCTCTCTCTCTCTGTGGTGCAAGATATACTTCAATTTGTATTAGTACGAGTTTCTGTCAATTTTATGCAGCCAGAAATATTGAGCATGCGACTTACTGCAGTAGATCCGAGTTCAAAAACCTATAAAATAGGAAAACAGGCTTTCCTCTGATCTGAGACCAAAATGGCAGGACCATTCAAGGCACTCCCTATATATATTTTTTCCTATTCATTTCTTTCGGTTTTCCTTTTTCCCCCTGTAGAGAGAGTTTTACCCCAAGAATTCTCCTTTTGTAACAAATCACGAGCCCAGACACAGAGGGAAATTTACCCCAAAGCAAAAGGCTATGGAAGCGGAAGACAGTTGCTCCAAGGCCCAGTCAATTAGTGTTAATTTTAGAATGGAACCATTGGTGGGGTGGACAGAAGCAACACATTGTCTTTGTCTATTGCCACGTGTAAAAATGGAGCCCACAAGCTCTTCGGGCCTCTTTACAGGTGACACGTGGCTGTGAAGCATACTACATCCACACAAGAACCCGGAAACTAATGCACGAGCATCGTTGCTTGCTCTTAAATTTCCCTCCCCAGTGATAATTCAGACAACCCCTGTAAGAAACAGATAAGAAGGATAGAGAGAGATCACACCGCAGGAATTCGAAAACTGCTCTCGTAGATTTTGCGGCAATGGCGCAAATGGAAGGCATGCGAAGGATCAACACTGCCAAGTCTCCCAAAACTCCTCCTCCTCGAACCTCTCCAACTTTTGAACAACTCCTCCAAGGTAAAATTCCATATATTCAGCATGTTCAAAACCATGAATAATGTTCTATGCATCCATCATGTCGATTCTGACATAGCGCATGGCAGCGGATACCTCAAGCTCCTCCTCGCCTATTCTTGCAAAGGACCACGACCACGAAGAATATTACAACCAACATCACAAGAAATCAGTTCTCACCAAAGTGAAGGAGAAGGCTAAGAAGCTGCGATACAGTCTAAGCAAGAAGAAACACGGGCACGAGGACAGCGAATCACCCTCAGGGGGAGTGACCTTGGACGACGATGATGAAGATGACGAAGAAGATGAAGATCCCGAATATCTTGGAGCCCCAAGTAATATCATTAAAAATTGCAATCCCTATAATTTTAGTTTGAAAAGTGTTCCTCTACTCGCTCTTTTTTGCTTCCTTCATTTCTGCCTTCAAATAAATGAGAAGGCATGCGTGAAGGATAGGTGATTGAATTCATGTTTTTTCTTCCAGTGTATGAATCTGAGCAGGCACCCGAGACCCTCAAAGAGACAGCACGGCAGCACCCCAGAGCCTATCCTGTGGTTGCTGAGAAGCATGTTTTGCCAAGCAGTGTCAACCACGAAGAAGAAGAAAAAGAAAAAGAGAAGCCTCCTAGCCCTTATAAGACAATAACTGAAACTGTGTCTGAAAAGCTTGCACCAGCATATGCTGCTGTCTCGGGCGCAACTCACTCAATTGCTTCAAAGATTGCAGGCCTGACTGTCGGAACAACCCCCACTGCAACAGACACTGAGGAGTCTGCTGCTGCTGGAATGCCAAAACTGGTTCCAGTTTCCGACAATAGGGAGCAAACATGGGAAAAAGTTGTTCCAATGAAGGAGAGTAGAATGCCGGAACAGGGTAGAGTTTCCGAAATTAGAGAGCACATGACAGGCGGCCAGCAAACATGGGATAAAGGCGTCCCGGCGAAGGAGAGCACTGCTAGTGGAATGCTGAAACTTGGTAGAGATTCCGAAATTAGAGAGCACACGCCTGGCGGCCAGCAAACATGGGACAAAAGCGTTCCAGTGAAGGAGCATGCTGCTATTAGAATGCCGAAACTCGCTAGATCTGTTTCTGACGCTAAAGAGCGTGGGACCGGTGGCCAGCAAACATGGGACAAAGGCGTTCCAATGAAAGAACGGTCTGATACTGCAGTGCCGAAACTGGGTAGGGTGTCGGAAGGTGCTTCAGTAAAGGAGTATACTGCTAGTGGAATGCCAAAAATGGGTAGAGAGCACGTGACAGGTGGCCAACAAACAGGCTACGTAGGCGCATTAGCGTCAGTGGAGTGTGCCGCTAGTGGAATGCCCAAATTGGGTAGAGCTGGTGGTCAGCAAATATGCAATGAAGGCATCTTAGCGAGGGAGTGTGCCGCTAGTGCAATGTCAAAACTGGGTAGAGTTCCCGGAACCGGAGAGCACGTGACCGGTGGTCAGCAAACATGGGATAATAAAGGCGTTTTAGGTGATCCTACTAGAAGGCCAACACTGGGAAGATCTGTTTCCGACATCAGAGAGCACGTGACCGGCGGCCAGCAAACATGGGATAAAGGTGTTCCGGCGAAAGAGCGTGCCGCTACCGGAATGCCGAGACTGGGTAGGGTTTTTGGGACTAAAGAGCACGAGCACGTGACCGGAGGCCAACAAACGTGGGATAAAGGTGTTTCGGTGAAGGAGTACTTGATGCACAAGCTTGAGCCTGGGGAAGATGAGAGAGCTCTTTCTCAGGTGATAACTGAGGCAATTAGTCCAAAGAAAACTCCAGGTGGTATGGGCGTGGTGGAGAAGGTGAGAGAGGCTGTAACTTCATTGCTTCACAATGAAGAGCCCTCCCAATCAACCACCAGAGCTACAAATTTATCATCATCCATTCCAATTTCAACCAATCTACAACAGGGTAAATTTGTTTTATTTTATTTTGTTTTTTTTGTCCTGCTAAATATCTCAATGTTTAAATATTTGATAATTAATTTTCTAATGAAATTTTCCGTTACTATTTACAGCTACCGAGGAAGAAAACCATGGAAGAATACTCCAAGCCAACTGAAGTGGAGCATTCTTTCAAGCGCAAATAAAGGAATGGTTTCTTAGTTTTATCTATTTACTAATAAATTAACTGATCAATAATCAGCATCAGCTGGTGTAAACTTTCTTTTCTTTGTTTAGCTACACTACTGGAGAACATGTATATCGGCAATAAAATGTTTTTGCAGCTTCAGAAAAGTTCAAAATTTGAACATTTTACTTTTAGTTCTAGTTAAATGTCACCTTCAAAGTCGAGGTGCAATGAAAACAAAAGCAGTTATGAATTTTGCTTCAAATCCGAAACCTCCAAAGTCATCATTTTGAAACTTTGGGCGCTATGAAAACGAAAGCAGATGGAAACATCGCATCGAACCAGAATCATTCAAATTCTTCAATTATCTGTCAGTCTTTCAGCCAATGGAAGACGTGTATTTTTTTTCTCCTTTTGTCTATGCAAGTGCGTAGTTTTGAAGGTCCTTAATCCCAATTTATTTCAAAGACTATTTCTTAGTCTACCTGCTGTCGTCTGTGCAAGGATGTTGACTCTCCATTGTTACCAACGGCAAGAGACCTTGATGTTTCAACCCAGAAATTTAAATCTAACCCATCCATCTTCGCAAGGAAGGAACTCTTTCCTACTTTTGTAAATGAATACCACTCGAATATCAGTTTATTTTCTCATACTCTTGTATCTATCCTTGAAACGCCTGGCATGGGCTCAAGATGAAAACCAGCTTGTCTACAATGGCTTCCATGGAGCCAATTTTCATCTTGATGGAATTGCACAAATCCATCCCAACGGTCTATTGCAGCTAACAAACACTTCAAAGCAACAGATTGGCCATGCTTTCTACCAATTTCCTCTAAAATTCGGCACATCGTCGTCCGGTCTAGCCAAGTCTCTTTCATTTTCCACCAATTTTGTCTTTGCCATGGTTCCTGAAATACCAGTTCTTAGTGGTCATGGGATTGCCTTCACCATCTCACCGTCTCTGGACTTCACCCAAGCGGTGGCAACCCAGTATTTGGGACTCTTCAATACTTCCAACAACGGCCTTTCTTCAAACCATGTCTTTGCAATTGAGCTTGATACAATCAGAAGTCCTGACTTTGAAGACATAAACGACAACCATGTTGGTATTGATCTGAACAGCGTAAAGTCTATTGTATCGGCTCCTGTGACATATTATTCTGACAGAGAAGGGATGAACAAGAGCTTGGAGCTCATAAGTGGGGATCCAATGCAGGTTTGGATAGACTATGATGAAGTAGATAATCTACTGAATGTAACAGTAGCTCCTTTCAAAATCCCAAAACCAAATCAGCCTCTCCTGTCAACAAAAATCAATCTTTCTCTAGTGCTCTTGGACTCTATGTATGTTGGTTTCTCTGCTGCTACCGGAGCAATGGCAAGTAACCATTACATACTCGGGTGGAGCTTCAACAAAACCGGCCCAGCACAGAGCTTAGAACTCTCAAAGCTTCCCTCATATCCCCGACAAAGAAACCCGAGTAAGAAGCCAGGTCTAGAAATCACTGTCTCGCTAGTGACAATATCCATTGTGCTGGTCACAATAGCTGCAGGGACTGCTTACTATGTGAGGAGCAAAAAATACAAAGAAATTCGAGAAGATTGGGAAAGGGAATATGGCTTTCAAAGATTTTCCTTTAAGGACCTCTACAAAGCAACCAAAGGTTTCAAAGACAAAGAGCTTCTTGGTGTAGGAGGCTTTGGAAGGGTCTATAGAGGTGTGCTTCCCTCTTCCAAGGCAGAAGTCGCCGTCAAGAAAGTCTCCCATGATTCAAAACAAGGGATGAAGGAGTTTGTGGCCGAGATTGCTAGCATGGGAAAGCTAAGGCACAGGAACTTGGTTCTGCTTCTTGGCTATTGCAGGCGAAGGGGAGAGCTTCTCTTGGTCTATGACTATATGCCCCATGGAAGCCTCGACAAGTTCCTATTTACCAATGAAAAACCAAACCTCAATTGGGCTCAGCGTTACCAAATCCTCAGAGGAGTGGCATCTGCCGTTCTGTATCTGCACGAAGAGTGGGAACAAGTTGTCCTTCATAGAGACATCAAGGCGAGCAATGTTCTATTGGATGAGGACCTAAATGGACGACTAGGAGATTTTGGACTTGCCAGATTGTACGACCATGGAGCAAACCCGCAAACTACCCATGTGGTAGGCACCGTTGGCTATCTAGCACCGGAGCTTACTAGAACCGGCAAGGCAACTACTAGCACAGATGTCTTTGCTTTCGGTGCATTTTTACTTGAAGTGGCTTGTGGAAGGAGGCCAATCGAGCTACAAGCATTGCCTGAAGAGATGGTTTTGGTGGATTGGGTTTTAGAGAGCTGGAAACAAGGAGCTATTCTTGAGACGAGTGATCCTAGATTGGAAGGTGACTATCCGGCAGAGGAAGTGGAGCTGGTTTTGAAGCTAGGCCTCCTTTGCTCACACTCTAATCCAGCATCAAGGCCTAGCATGAGGCAAGTAATGCAGTACCTGGATGGAGAGGCTATCTTGTCGGAGACACTTCTCGACGGAGCCGGAATTGACATGCTTTCTTTGGATAATGCAGCATCTGCTGAGTTTGTCACGTCATTCCCTTCATCCTTTCCGGAGGCTTCTGCTTATTCCGCGTCTAGCAGTGAATCCATCCTGACAGGTCGTTAAACTGAAAAATTTTCATGCCTCCCTTGGATATGCCAGAGCATGGTAATAGTGTTTTTATTGAGAAATAATCAACAGAGAAGGTATTGAGAATCATTGATATTAAAGGGTGTTTGTAATATTGCACTTACTGATTCCTATTTAAGCATCTGAGTTAGTAAACAAATAAAAATGCAAAAACACATGTTTCACACAAAACCAATGTAATGTCAGTCCCAGAGTTTTTGTTCTCAGATTCTTTGAGGATGTGAACTTAGTGTAGTTTCATCTGCAACGCTTAGACCTCTGTCTCGAGACCAGAAAAAACTTGTTTATTTATTTCTCATGTTTTAGAGAAATTATATGGATCAGCTTATAACTTTATTTATTATTCAATAAGCTACATCCCTAGGATTGATGCTAAACCAAGCTTAGTAACAAGGAACACTTGTGGGAGCATTAGTTTCTGCGAGGGGTTTGAACGTCATTTTTATGGAGCCGGACAACCGAAAGTTTCAAATATGCTGTGGAGCCTGTGGTTGATTTGGAACCACAAAAAACCAAAATGTTCAGAGTCGAGATTCTCTGATGTTTAGAGAATTATATGATTGGGATGTAACCAGTCTTTGTCCAATCCAACATACAGGAAATATAAAGTAATAATGTGGGATCATGGTCTTTAAAACTCCAAGTTTCAAGTTTCAACCAAGTTGGCAACTGACTACAAATCTAGATTTTCCAAAAGATTTCATCTTCACGGCTGATTGGGAAATCTGAATTTTAATTTTTATTATTGTGAGTCAATCGTGCCAAATTTTGGACCAAATACAAATATTTCCATTAATTTGGCTCAAATACTTCAATTACTTATAGTAATTTCCATACTTTATCTTTCCCCTTTCTGAATGGAATGGAACTATCCTTTGTTCTCTGGTAATATTTCCAAAATAAAAATATCGAAACTGATCATTAATGCAAGATCAAAATGGCTAACTGCCAGAGGACTCTTCTAACCAAAATATATATATATATATATAATTTTTCAGATTCTTCCAGGATATAAACTTAGTATGGTTGAATTTTGATCTGCAAGAACTTCTTTCTCATGTTTTAGAAACGCTTTCATGTGTGAAGCAGCGTATAACGTTGCAGAAGAATCAAAACATGGGATAAAGGCGTTCCGGCAAAAGAGCGTGCCGCTACCGGAATGCCGAGACTGGGTAGGGTTTTCGAGACTAGAGAGCACGAGCACGTGACCGGCGGCCAACAAACCTGGGATAAAGGTGTTTCGGTGAAGGAATACTTGATGCACAAGCTTGAGCCTGGGGAAGATGAGAGAGCTCTTTCTCAGGTGATAACTGAGGCAATTAGTCCGAAGAAAACTCCAGGTGGTATGGGCGTGGTGGAGAAGGTGAGAGAGGCTGTAACTTCATTGCTTCACAATGAAGAGCCCTCCCAATCAACCACCAGAGCTATAAATTTATCATCATCCATTCCAATTTCTACCAATCCACAACAGGGTAAATTTGTTTCACTTTTTTTATTTCTGCAAAATATCTCAATGTTTAAACAGTTGATAATTCATTTCCTAATGAAATTTTCCGTTACTATTTACAGCTACAGAGGAAGAAAACCATGGAAGAATACTCCAAGCCAACTGAAGCGGAACATTCTTTCAAGAGCAAATAAAGGAACGGTTTCTTAGTTTTATCTATTTACTAATAAATTAACTGATCAATAATCAGCATCAGCTGGTGTAAACTTTCTTTTCTTTGTTTAGCTACACTACTGGAGAATATGTATATCAGCAATAAAATGTTTTTGCCGCTTCAGAAAAGTTCAAAATTTAATCACAAATTGATTGGAATAAAGTATGTAGAATTGATGTATACGAATCTCTATCATAATAGTGCTATATATGATGCTTGATGTATATCGTTATATGCATCTTCTTCGAGCTTTTCCAGCTTCCCAAATGCAATTTTCAATTTAATGTCAACTTGAAGACCATTCTAACCTGACCTCCAGAATTTCTTCATTTCCGCAACAGTCCAGAGCCAAACACAGGCTGCATTGTCATCGTTGATCTAAAAACGAAAACACCGAGTATAGTTTTATCCTGTGCTTGGATTTTGTTGTTGGAGTTACGTTAATATCAGTACCGTAAACCTGCTATTATCGATTATTTCTTTGTTCTTTTTCCTATTGGCTGAGAGATTAGAAATTATAGAAAATTTGAACATTTCTCTTTAAGCTCTAGTCAAACTTCACCTTGAAAGTTGAGGTGCAGTGAAAGCAAAAGCAGGTGCAAATTTTGCTGCAAATCCAAAACAACCAGAGTCATCATGCTGAAACTTTGAGCGCTATGAAAACGAAAGCAGATGGAAACATTGCATCAAACCAGAATCATTCAAAATCTTCAAATTTTCCAAGTTATTTCAAACTTGCCAATTTTATTAAATAGAAGTATGAATTGAGACCACCACAGAGTAAACATAAATGCCTACCGACCACGCCTCCAACCACTCCTGTTGAGTTAGCACGCACTAATAAGTAAACTAATTCTCACACTTTCTCTCTCTCCCTATCAGCGCATGCCAACTCAGCAGGAGTAGTTAAAGATGTGGTTGAAAGACGTGTACGTAACATTAATGTTTCTTTGTTGACCGGCTGTCCTCTGTGCAAGGATGTTTCAACCCAGAAATTTAAATCCAACCCATCCATCTTTGCAAGGACGAAACTCTTTCCTACTCTTGTAAATGACTACCACTCCAATATCAGTTTATTTTCTGATACTTTTGCATCTATACTTGAGACTCCTCGCATCGGCTCAAGATGAAAACCAGCTTGTCTACAATGGCTTCCATGGAGCCAATTTGCATCTTGATGGAATTGCACAAATCCATCCCAACGGTTTATTGCAGCTAACAAACACTTCAAAGCAACAAATTGCCCATGCTTTCTACCAATTTCCTCTAAAATTCAGGACATCCCCGTCCGATCTAGCCAAGTCTCTTTCATTTTCCACCAATTTTGTCTTTGCCATGGTTCCTGAAATACCAAATCTTAGTGGTCATGGGATTGCCTTCACCATCTCACCGTCTCTGGACTTCACCCAAGCCGTTGCAAGCCAGTACTTAGGACTCTTCAATACTTCCAACAACGGCCTTTCTTCAAACCATGTCTTTGCAATTGAGCTCGATACAATCAGAAGTCCAGAATTTGAAGACACAAATGACAACCATGTTGGTATCGATCTGAACAGCTTAAAGTCTATGGTGTCAGCTCCTGTTACGTATTATTCTGAAAGAGAAGGGATGAACAAGAGCTTGGAGCTCATAAGTGGGGATCCAATGCAGGTTTGGATAGACTATGATGAAGCAGATAATCTGCTCAATATAACACTAGCTCCTTTCAAAATCCCAAAACCAAGTCAGCCTCTCCTTTCAACCCAAGTCAATCTATCTCTAGTTCTTTTGAACTCTATGTATGTTGGTTTCTCTTCCGCTACTGGAGCAGTTGCAAGCAACCATTACATACTCGGGTGGAGCTTCAACAAAACCGGCCCAGCACAGACTTTAGAACTCTCAAAGCTTCCCTCATATCCCCGACAAAGAAACCCGGGGAAGAAGCCAGGTCTAGAAATCACTGTCTCACTGGTGACAGTATCTATTGTGCTGATCACAATAGCTGCAGGGACTGCTTACTATGTGAGGAGCAAAAAATACAAAGAAATTCGAGAAGATTGGGAAAGGGAATATGGCCCTCAAAGATTTTCCTTTAAGGACCTCTACAAAGCAACCAAAGGTTTCAAAGACAAAGAGCTTCTTGGTGCAGGAGGCTTTGGAAGGGTCTATAGAGGTGTGCTTCCCTCTTCCAAGGCAGAAGTCGCCGTCAAGAAAGTCTCCCATGATTCAAAACAAGGGATGAAGGAGTTTGTGGCCGAGATTGCTAGCATGGGAACGCTAAGGCACAGGAACTTGGTTCTGCTTCTTGGCTATTGCAGGCGAAGGGGAGAGCTTTTCTTGGTCTATGACTATATGCCCCATGGAAGCCTCGACAAGTTCCTATTTACCAATGAAAAACCAAACCTCAATTGGGCTCAGCGTTACCAAATCCTCAGAGGAGTGGCATCTGCCCTTCTGTATCTGCATGAAGAGTGGGAACAAGTTGTCCTTCATAGAGACGTCAAGGCTAGCAATGTTCTATTGGATGCTGATCTAAATGGACGACTTGGAGATTTTGGGCTTGCCAGATTGTACGACCATGGGGCAAACCCACAAACTACCCATGTGGTAGGCACCGTTGGCTATCTAGCACCGGAGCTTACTAGAACCGGCAAGGCAACTACTAGCACAGATGTTTTTGCTTTCGGTGCATTTTTGCTGGAAGTGGCTTGTGGCAGGAGGCCAATTGAGCTACAAGCATTGCCTGAAGAGATGGTTTTGGTGGATTGGGTTTTAGAGAGCTGGAAACAAGGAGCTATTCTTGAGACGAGTGATCCTAGATTGGAAGGTGACTATCTGGCAGAGGAAGTGGAGCTGGTTTTGAAGCTGGGCCTCCTTTGCTCACACTCTAATCCAGCATCAAGGCCTAGCATGAGGCAAGTAATGCAGTACCTGGATGGAGAGGCTATCTTGTCGGAGACACTTCTCGACGGAGCCGGAATTGACATGCTTTCAGTGGATAATGCAGCATCTGCTGAGGTTGTCACGTCATTCCCTTCATCCTTTCGGGAGGCTTCTGCTCATTCCGCGTCTAGCAGTGAATCCACCCAGACACGTCGTTAAACTGAAAATTTTTCATGCCTCCCTTGGATATGCCAGTGCATGGTAATAGTGTTTTTATTGAGAAATAATCAACAGAGAAGGTATTAAGAATCATTGATATTAAAGGGGTGTTTGTAATATTGCACTTACTGATTCCTATATAAGCATCTGAGTTAGTAAACAAAGCAAAATCCAAAAACACATGTTTCACACAAAACCAACGTAATGACAGTCCCAGAGTTTTTGTTCTCAGATTCTTTGAGGATGTGAACTTAGTATAGTTTCATCTGCAACGCTTAGACCTCTGTCCCGAGACCAGAAAGAACTTGTTTATTTCTCATGTTTTAGAGAAATTATACGGATCAGCTTATAACTTTGCATAAGAATTAAAAATATAAACAAAATTTATTATTCAATAAGCTACATCCCTAGGATTGATGCTAAACCAAGCTTAGTAACAAGGAACACTTGTGGGAGCATTAGTTTCTGCGAGCGGTTTGAACGTCATTTTTATGGAGCCGGACAACAGAAAGTTTCAAATATGCTGTGGAGCCTGTGGTTGATTTGGAACAACAAAAAACCAAAATGTTCAGAGTCGAGATTCTTTGATGTTTAGAGAATTATATGATTGGGATGTAACCAGCCTTTATTCAATCCAACATAGAAGAAATATAAAGTAATAATGTGGAATCATGGTCTTTAAAACTCCAAGTTTCAAGTTTCAACCAATTTGGCAACTGACTGCAAATCTAGATTTTCCAAAAAATTTCATCTTCACGGCTGATTGGGAAATCTGAATTTTAATTTTTATTATTTTGGGTCAATTTTGCCAGATTTTGGACCAAATACAAATATTTCCATTCATTTGGCTCAAATACTTCAATTACTTATTGTAATTTCCATCCTTTATCTTTCCCCTTTCTGAATGGAATGAAACTATCCTTTGTTCTCTGGTAATATTTCCAAAATAGAAATATCGAAACTGATCATTAATCCAAGATCAAAATGGCTAACTGTCAGAGGACTCTTCTGACAAATATATATATATATATATATAATTTTTCAGATTCTTCCAGGGTATAAACTTTGTATGGTTGAATTTTGATCTGCAAGAACTTCTTTCTCATGTTTTAGAAACGCTTTCATGTGTGAAGCAGCCTATGACCTTGCAGAAGAATCAAAATTGGAAAACCCAAATCAATAAAACAGAGTCCAAAAAAATATCTTGGATCCTTTGAATTTCTACTTTGGACGGTCCAAATTGGGCCATGCAACCCAAGGCAGATAGCAACCACAAAATGTCCAACCATATCCAGTTCTCTATCAATACAATCCTCAAAACATCCGATTCCTGTAGATACTTTTGTGAAGAATATTATTAATGCATTATTTTCATGAATGCCTTAAGCCATATGACTATTATTGTCTTGCAATCCATTTAAACTTTATTCAGTTAACAGTTTATATATATAACCATTCTCATTTAACTTTTAGCAATCAAGTCTGCAGATACCTGATTCAAAGAAAACTGAAGATAAAAACAAGTAAACGAGAGAGAGAGAGAGAGAGAGAGAGTTAGATTACTTATCAAAACAAACACAAAACATCTATCAAGCGCACATATATATTTCAACAAAACTTACACAATGGTAGCCATGAAAACAAAGGTAGCCATGCCTGTAGTCCATATCATTTTCAGAAAGCAGATCTCCTGCTGAAAGAGCCAATACATATAAAAATAGAGCAGGCCTAGGTTCAATACTGGCAGCTACCATTATCACTCCTAGCTGTAGGATCAAAGTTTGTTGCATATGGGTCCGTGCAACCTTCGGGGACAGGAACATGAACTTGTTGAGCTGCCTTGCCTACATTGAAAATGACAGAACCTTGAAAAACTTCTCTAATCCTAATATTCGATAGTTAATCAAGAAAAAAGTTAACCTCCAATTGAAACTTCTAGGATCAAGGGTTCTAACCATAGAAAGTTCCTCTGTTGATAGAATCCTCATTTGCTTCTCCAAGAGCTGCCTCACTCAAGTACTTGTCAGCCAATTGGACTCTCTTCACATTCTCTTGTTCCTGAACAAGCATATTACCATACTCAAGAAGCTTTTCAAGTGTCATTTTTGGCTGCTCAAAAGTTGGGGGCCCCTCTTTTGAGTTCACGAGCTTCTTCCCAATGCCCTCAACTCCAATACCTGATATCCAGTTCCTCACTTCATCATCGTAGACTCGAGCTCTAAGGGCACCAAAGAAGTCTGCAGAATGGCAAAAAAACATTTCAAATCAATGTTTCAGGTTTACTTCCTTAAAAAAAAGTGTCCGATTTTTCTGAGCCTAAATTATTAGAAAATTTTCTTGATTATTTTAGAGAATGCTGTAGATAATTAAGGGGTTTGCATGCCATTAAGATATATGATACGTGTCATGAATAATTTGCAAAACCTCAAATTATTTTCCAAATATTCAACACAACAACTACTTGGTTCTTGTCTCTAACATTGTGTTTAATAACTACCATTGTCATGTTGACACTCAATGACAATTTCGTCAAAAAAAATTCAGAATATCTACCTATTTTTCACAGCTGAACCGTATCTGACATTTGAGTTGAATATGCTTACCAATAGATTGACCAGGGAAGGTGTCAACAATCTTGACGACATCCTCCTCGGGCAAATTGTCAGTCTTGAAGATGCCAATACAAACACCAATGCGATCCTCCCGAGTGGGAGCCCAGTAGAATTTCTCCATACGTCCATCCCGAATGAGAGGAGCATACAATGTGGAGAAGTCATTACCTGTAACGATGATTGGGACCCGGGGATTTTCCTGCTTGTTGTACATACCAGGGAGCTGGACATTTGTGGGGTTATCAGCAATGTTCATAAGGGTGGCATTGACCATCTGGTTGTTGACAGTGTATTGGGTAGTTCCACCCATCCTACCAGCTCCTGCATCTAGGTCGTTGATGAACAGGCAGCACATTTTTCCTTTGCTGATGATATCAGCTGCTTCACGGTACCGTTGCCTGATCAATTTCGCTGGTTCTCCCGCATTCCCACTTTCCAGCTCTCCAGCACTCATCATGATGGGGCTGAAATTTCATTACCATGAAATCAAAACTTGACCAAGAAAACACACCTTGCTTTAAAGATGAAATAGGAATTGGAAATCCAAAGAAGTCACATTAATAACATTGTAATTGGATTTGAATTTCAAACTTTTATTTCCATAGAGAACCATAAAATGTTTTCTTGGTTTCTTTCTACAGGTTTCTAGCAGTACAGCACAAAAGAAGTTAGTCAAATTATGAACTCACGTGATACCCATCTTGGCAAAGACGAGTTCACACTGGAAAGATTTCCCCTGACCTTTGCCTCCCCAGATACCGAGAATGAGAGGGACCTGTTATAAATTCACAAGAATTTGTTCATTCTTTGTTTTTCAAGTCATAAGAAATTCAATTGATGTCAACAAAGTTTTGTTTGGATTACCTTTATATTGGGTAGGGACATGAAGTTTTTTGAAATGTGAACAACAAGCTTGTCCATGAAAGCTGGAGCAATATAGAACCCGTCCATATTGTTGTCCATGTTGTACCTGAAGCACAGATAATCATCTTGTGATCAAATTTACATAGACATATAGAAACCAATATGCATATATACACCGACAAACATTTGTTAGAAGAAAATTCAAGAAATTTATCGCTTAAAGCAGTCATTTTTATAAATTCTTACTGGCGAAGTCCAGTACTGATGTATTCATAAGAACTCAGAACAGCATAGTGGGTTCCGGTATCCTGTGGAGCTTGGAATAGAGAATCAACCAATCCCTTTCCTCTGGTGATGTCCTGCTGGTCGTCAGAAATGTCATAGGCAAGGCCTTTCCATCTGTCCTTGTCTGTCTGCTTCTTCCCCTCTTCGGTTTCAGCAACAATTTTGAAGTTCTTACACTCGATCTTCGAGTGGGTATATCTAGAGTTCACCTTCTTCAAACTGCTACCCAAGAACGCTGAGGTTGGGACAGAACCTCCAGAACTGGAGCTGTTCAAGCTCAACTGCATCAAACACAAAGAAACCAGGGCAGAACTTCACTATTTAACCTGGACGAAGAATCAAGAAGTGTAGTAACAACAGAAAATTCTCCAATTTCAGATGTCATTCAATTAGAACAAAAGTACCCATATGGGACCTTCTACAATGGGTACAGATTAATATCTTATGAAAGTGAAAACGGAAATACTTCAGTTTCAGACTACTCATCATTTAACCATGGATGCATATTAGGTCCTCTACAAAGAATCATGAGAAAAGCACTAGAATTCAGATCAGTTGTATCAAATTCATATAAAGATTATAGCATAGAAGGTGAAAACGGAGGGGAAAACATATTAGTACCGGGGCTCTGTTAACAACTCCGACAGTAGACACGGTGGAAGCCATGGATGGCCTGTTCCGGAGGCTGTGATTAATCAGAGATTACTCTAAACAAAGCTGTTTGGGGAGAGAGTGATAAGAGTTCTGAGTATGTAGTAGAGCTCCAAAATCATGTGTGGACTGGTTTATGAGGTGCTAACGGCCACACAATCCGGATTGGCTGTGTGAATCGTGGCAACCGTTGGTTAAATATGTCCAAAAGAGGATATACTTCCCACATCATGACCTCAACTGACTGTTGAAGTTAGAATTTAAGAGCCCTTTCTATTTTAAATTATCCAAGAATATAACCCACCAGACAAAATCCAAGAGAAACGGCGTATGAAAGAAAACGGGATCGAAATCCAAACAGAGAATTTGACCCATTTTACTTATTGTTTTTGACCAATTTGATTAGGTCCCCAATTTCTTTATTCCTTTCTAATAATAACCCACTAAATATGAGAAACTTAAGGGCAATGAATGACACTAATTTCCTATTTTCCCTTTTTGTTCCCCTGGTAAAAAGCAATTCCGACGATGTATGAGTTTGACCCACCATGTGTTTGGTAAATATCCGTTACTCACGCTGTAACTGAAATTCAAAAATTGATTTTCCATTTCCCTTTCCCGACCTTTCACCTTCGTAACCGACCCCCTTAGTTTCCGCTCCCCAAGACGAAGTCCAATTTGCCACCCACACCCTATCCTCTCTTATCCCACACGCACACCTTTATATCTCTCAACGAGAAGATATGGGTATCCAGAGATAGAGAGAGAGAGAGAGAGAGAGAGAGAGAAGGGCTGGACAAACGTAACGTACCTGTCGCGTGCCTACATTTTTCTTCTTTCTTGGTTTTTTGGGTATCGAAGTTCAATTAATGGAGAGCAACAACGACGACAACGAGAATAGAGAAGCCAAATCCAAGGCAAAACCGCCACCGAGCGCGAAAGCCCCAACCAGACTGCAGAAACACGCACCCGCAGCTCTTCATCTTGATCAGATCGCCAATCGGGGCGACATTGATGACCCTAATCCTTCTTCGAACCTGACTTCATCTGGCTGTGCTATTCCCTTGCTATCGCCTCTCATACTCTCTCCCCTACCTTCGCAGGAGGGAGAAGAGAAACCGTCGACGGTAAGTACCCCCGGCAATGATAATGAACAAAGCAGAAATGACTATACAATTAAGACATCTCCTCCAGAATCCAATGGTTGGCAACATCCGGCAGTAGACGCATTGCAGGATTTGCAGGATTCTTCGTCGCTGTTCACTTTCTTCCGATCTCAATGCGTGCTTGTCGAACATGTGCAGTGAGTGAGGCTTTAATTCGAATGTCCAGCATGGGTCATGTCTTGTGCCTGCCGCTCTCTCTTGCCCCCTCATTTGATCGATCGAATAATAGGTTTTGTTTGTACTTTGTAGGTAGTTGTATCTTGTCATGGGTTATCTTTCTCCTCCCATTGTCCTCCTTTCTTGTATCTTTGTGTACTTTTTTTTCCTAGAATGACGATCCACATAGATGCCTGTAGCTGTATCTTGTCACGCATGACATTGTCTCAAATTGCCTGCAATTTCATGTGTTTGTCTCTCTCTCTCTCTCGTTGACAAAAAGCGAAATATTACTGCAATTGTAACCTATTTCCTCTTATAAAGAAAGGTACTGCTTTCAAATCCATCCCAAAAATGTTGGCATAACACGCCTTAAAAGCAATTCAATAGAAACTAACCATCAAAGATGGAATGGATTCAACAAACATGATTACACAAACCAGCACTGGCATGCCAATCAACAACATTGGCTCAATTTGGATTTTTAAGTTCAGCAAATTCCTTCAGAGTTCTATCTTCCCTTCTTTTCTTACTTATTCCATTACTAAAACAAAGAACCCTGAATGCTTGACGTGAAAGTGTGGAAGACCAACTGCATAGACCAGTGTTTAATGGATTTTTCTCCGGTAGCCAAGCGCTACAAGTTGCTCAGACCAGAAGAAATGACATATTTAGTCACTGAACTACACAACTAAAAAAGGGCATGAAAACACAATACGTTATAAATTAACAAAAATCATGTCCCCAAGTATACAGAAATGGAATTACACACATTAAGTTCCAAAAATAAAAACTCCAGTATTCATCCATTTAGGGCCGAAAAGGCTGTCCCTTTCTGTACAACTGGCCAACCACAGATCCTCTCCTCTCAAAAGCACCAAGCATCTCTATTCTCTTCCTCCAAGCTCACTAAAAGTAATAATAATTAAAGAAAATTTTCAATACACCCAGTGGCATCCCCAGATTTGCTCTCAGACAGCAACTGCCATTTGTTGGCCAATGAGATTTCTTTTACAAAATCAGAAATCAAACTCTCCCGTTGCCTGAAAAATAAAAGCAGCACAATAATGAGAACTTTGAAGTTAAAAAGGATAAAGTAAGAACAAGGGCATGAAAAAAGATAACCAATCATTTGTTTGATCAAAAGCTTAAGGAATGACTTGAATAAGGCCCACTCACAAGAACTGGAACAGGTTCCAAACACACCTTATTAAAGAGAATATCTTTATTGTTTATGTGCATAATCCCATCCTTTAGAGTGCACTTCCACTTGCTCTTGGTTCGCGTAACCTACACACCGAAACGCATTATGTTGATGAGGTTATTGTCGATTATTGATAAACAATAAATAAGGTGTGAACAATTACAACATGCAGAACGACAACATACCTTATCAAACTGAGCCAAAACTAAATGTTGTGTGTTTAGCTCTTCCCCCTGATCCACATCATCCAAATCATCATCATCATTTTCATTCAAGGGCTCATCATCAGAGTCATCTCCAACATCATTCTGAGTGACAACAGCAGGAGTTCCTACTTGATCTGAAAGATGCAGATAATAATTAGCTCCAATATCAAATGGAAAACCTATAATAGGTCAAGCTCGTCTAGTACAAAATAGATTACAAGTCTTACCATTTGGTGCCGGTGTGTTCACTACATTGTAGTCTTCATTGACAACTCCTTGATAATTGTATATCTTCAGTACATAAAGAAAGCAAGTCCGTTTACAAAAGGAACAGCTGGTAACTCAGTTTCATCATGCTTTTTATTTATTTCTCCCATAACGGAAGGAAATGATAATATCATAATTAAAATTGTAATGAAAATGTGAAAAGGACAGCTAGTCCGCATGTTACAGTTCATGAGGCTTTAAATTATATGCACAACGCTACACAATGAAACATACAGGATCAAAGAGGATCTGAGTTGTCAATGATTCAATCTTGGGGAAATGTTAGCATAGAATCAAAATGTCAAAGCAACCTTTCACTGCCTTCTGACCAGGTCAAGAGTCAACACCCAGAATTAGAATACTCTATGCACCCAACTTTCTACTGCAATAACCCAGCAATACTCATAAGTCAAAAGTTTTTAATTGACTAGAGATGGAGTCACTAATACCAGAATCATAAAACACTCTGCAACATAATCAGTTATCATACTTCCAAAACTATGTTTCACAATGTGCTGCTCACTTCAGCTTCTTGAAATCCAGGTCTCTCTGCTTGACTTAGCACCGAAATTAAAAGGAGAAGAAAAGTGCAAGGTCCTACATCAGGTATCACACTTCCAAAATTATGTTCCACAATGTGCTGCATCAGTACCCTTATCATCAACTTAGATCAACTTTGACCAGGAGAAACATATGCTATATGCATTTATATTTTGTTCTATAAAAATGGCTAACACCCAACCTGTTCATGCTTGCTTCTCTCAACCTGTCAGGGCCAGGTTCAGTTTAACCCCGAAATTGGGTCATTGTAATGGGATATATGCTGACGCCACCTCCTTTGGACATAAACTCGAGTGCTAGGCTCCAATATAGTTAAGGGTTATTGAGCATAATAATTCTCCAAGTCTAGACATGAAGACCCAGTTAAACAACATAAACTGCATGTGTTTGTAAATGCACTATAATGAAGACATATTTATATGCTCATGCATGTAAGATAATAGAGAGAGCTAAGGTCAAGATAATAGTATACAATACGCTCCCTGACACGAGGCAAAGCACCCTGTGCTTATGCTAAATTTTAACACAAAACCGATCAGTTCTACCAATGTCCAAAGTTGTCTCAAACACAAATGTCACATCAACAGGCGTCTAGCACAAAAGTAAGTCAAGTCTCTATCAGAAAAGTGACAGTTTTTAACAAATCATATGGTCCAAGTGACCTCCAGAGAGTCGATACATGTGCATATACAAGCGTATGGGTATATATGATTTTTGTTATATTTATTGATAACTATGAAAAATCTCTCGTGCCATGCTACTAATTAACTCACAGGAGTGCCTGGTGCTTGCTAGTCCTAAGGCATGACACAAACAACTGATTTGATAGGGGTTTGAGCCCCCAGTCCTCAGTAACTGCTCCATTTTTCCTTTTTTATCAAAAAAATTAAGAAACATAAATGCCGTCTCAAATCTACAATCTCAACCCAATCAAACTGCAGATTCTGGAGAATTGTGCTCTAATCTGTGCAATCCACTCCAGCTACCCCATGAATGGGATATTCTCACACCTACTATCCAGAAGACAAAAGCGTATATGCCATTGACTATCTCACACTTACTCCGTTCAACATCAATCTAACAATTAAACATTATAACTCCAATCATCTAACACATTACTAGTGTACAACAATTACTAATTACTATTCTGTAACAACATAAATTTTAAAAGAGATTACAACTTTATATCAATATTTATTTTGTTTTTAAGTCAAGGTTTATCCCGGGAACCAAGGCCATTGACAGCAGGGTTCAGATTAGTTGCATTTTTTTCCTTTATTGTGGATAAGTCAGATTCATGGCACTTTAAATAGGTCAAGTATACCATTGAATAATTTTGGTAGAGTACAATTGAGAATATGTCATCAAGCCTAATTATGGATACTTGATGCCACCCCTAAAACTAAAAGCACTAAATCATTATACTACTTAACAGGCATCAATAAGGTGATTAACCAAGCAGACATAACAATACCAGGGAGAAGTCATCAATAAGAGAGGAGTAGCAGTCTAAGCCAGTCTTAATGGTCATTCTCCCATATGAGGTCACCAACATTAACTCTCAGTTATATGAACAAGGAAAAGAAAAGATAGGCATAACAGCAGCAAAATGCCCACGGCACAAACTATAAGGAGCCAGAACTTGGATTTTGGGGCATATGCCAGTGCATGACACACAGCTCCCTATGCGAGTATATGACATACACACACACACACAGAGAAAAATTCACACGTAATTTATAGCATTTCGTGCATATATGCCTGAAAAGGACAGAAGCAACAGCTCACATTAGGTGTAGAGAGTGCGTCATCATAAGGATCAGGAATTGGCCCATCCAATTGAGGAATCCTTGAAGACAACCTCAAACCTTGTGTAACCACGTCTCGGTTCGCAGCAGTGACTGTGTTGGCCCCTTGACTTACCTGAGATATGACCAAAATATCATTTAAAAAACTTCAAAATGTACAAAGAGCCCAATGAAATTAATGGGATGAAAATGGAACGGAATTAACAACACTAGCTTGAGACCACTTAACAAAACTGTGACTCTATGGTTCCTTCAGCATGCAGTCATGGAAAACATGCAGGGTCCTGCTTTTGGGTGTATCACAACTCACAAGCCCAATCTTACGCAGCTTAGAACATGTAAAACATTATTGTTCTATCGGATGTCAGTTTCACATCATGCGAAGTCCACGCAAAACCAAGATCAACTGGCAGACCTTCTCACCCTCTACAGGCCACAAATCAATCCAATCTAATATAAAATTCCAGGGCCAAAACAATTAGTCATGTTCAGTATGAATCAAATTTCCTAACCAAATCTTAAATTTCCAGCTCTTGCGTATTCTTAAATTTAGTAATTGCCACTTCCTTTCCATTACAATCTTCTCAAACCTCAAATCATACTTCAAATGAAATTCTGATTTCTTGCACAAACAACTAAACTAAATATATTATTCTTCCTGGTTTACATATTGAAATTTGAATCCTATTCCAGGAGCACCAACCCAATGGCTTGACCATGAACCTATATAAAAACTAAAAGAAGGCAATGAGAGAATTTGTCAGATTATCCATTCTGGTTCTGCCTGCATGAATGCATGTTTGGGAGTGTTTTTGGGGAAAGGAAGAAGGCGGCATTCCTACAGAGATCTATGACTTGAGAAAAATAGATGAACTCATGGGTAAAAATACATACACCCACTTATATTGTGCTTGCGTGTGCGTACAAAGGAAGAGAGAGAACTAAAGTTATTCCCCTGCATTACCATGAGGCAACCAATTAAGTAGTAGCTAAAAGAGAACTGCAGCCATATGCTCTGACTGATTCCTTAAGGTATCATAACCTTCTTAATCTATATTTTGGAACAAAAGATTATACATATAAATATAGGAGGGGGATTTCAAAAGAGGCCATCCAATTCTTAGTGTGTAGAAGTGTTAGCATGCACTCATACCGAGTGCATGATGGGTTTGGATTGATGCTAGCAAAGGTATTCCTAACACGAAGTTTAAAAGGTAACCAAAACATACAACAAATCAAGGATTTTTTAAATAGATTTCTAGTGATCTAATTTTTTTAATCATGAATTTTTGTTTTGTTTCATAAGCCTACATGTGATCATATTTCATGTCATCCCAGGTTATTCAGCCCACTTGGGATAAAAGAACCACAACTCTTAGCCAATATTTTTTTCCCACAAGGCAAGCAAATTAAAGGTTTTTTTTTTTTTTTAAGTTACTAGGATTTATTTATTTATATTTTATATTGAACAGCTTGGTTAACCATTATTGACCTAAGTTCACTTTATTTATTGCCTCCTGATGAAGGGATGTTAACATCCACTTCAATTGGTCACACGCAGCACATGACTACTTAATTGAAATGACACATAGACCTATCATGACACCTAAGCTAGAGGACCAAGGTTAGGCTCTAACATTTAGTCACCAAATTTTGATAAGAAGGTTCAGTCACTAAACTAAATGCATATCTAAGACAGTAGGAATTTTTGGCTGCAAGTTGGAAACCCCTGGTAGCTGCTCCCATTCGCTGCTGTTTTTCTGTCTCTCTCCTCCTCCTCCATTTAGCTTCTCCTTCTCTCCTGTGTTCTCCTTCTGTGTTGTTGTGTTCCTCTCGTCCCTCTCGTCTTTCTTTGCTCAGATTCTCTGTTATTCTATTTCTTCTTAGTTTCTCTTCTCTTCGTTTGTCTCCCACTCTCCCCTATTCTTTTCTTATGTCCTTCTCTATTTCTTTTTTTCTTACTTCTCTGTTTCATCAACCAAACAGAAGCTTCCCCTCTTTTATCCTCACACACCTCACAGGCAAGAAGAAAAAATCTCTCCCCCATAATGGACACGGGTCTGTAAACCGATAGAGTGGTGCATGCCACTGGAATCAAGTCAGCATAGCTGTCTCCCTCATCACCAAAACATCTTCCTCCCTCCCTACTTCACAGAAACCCATCTCCCCCAGTTCCACCATTTGCCATCAGTCCCTCTGCTACAAAGCCCTTGAATCCCCCCCCACCCCCCCAATACCCAGAGATAGCCTCATCACTATCCCATACTTCACGGCCCAAGCCAAACCAAAGGGGAACTTAAAAAAAAATTCTCCTCTAGGTCCATACTCAAGCAAGCTACCAAAGGTTATAGCAAAGTTGCAGTGCGATAAAATCCTCCTCTAGGTCCATACTCAAGCAAGCTACTAAAGGTTATAGCAAAGTTGCAGTGCGATTGCTTGACTTCCCTCTTACCCAAAACCTAAAGCCTCCCTCCTAGTAGTCCACTCCTGCTTCCATTAACTTGGAACTCCTATTGTTGCCTTAACAAGCATGACCATGACCAAAATCACTTTGTTGGCCAGTCCGAGGTAGACTAAGAGGCTCATCCTTCCTGCTTTAGCTAGCCCCACCCAACTCCTCCTTCCTCTCTCCACCTAAGAAGCATCAGCTCACCTCCCTTAGAGGAATACGTAGAATGACCCCTCCCATAGCCCCACCCTCGGCCAAAAAGTGACGAAGGAAGTGTGTCTCGAAGAGCTTGGTCCAATTAAGCCATGCATTTGCACAAAACATGCTTTTTGAAAAGCCTCTCTGGGTGCTGAAGAAAGGGTAGAATGGGCCGCCCCTTATGGCCCAACCCTAGCTTTCTCCTTACCTCCTCTTGGCCTGCCTCATGCGTCACGTCCAAATTTAAGCTTACAAACCTAGGCCCAAATAGCCTCCCCATGACCGTGTCTTGTCTATCCCTTTCTCATTAGAGAGCCCACCCCCAACCATTGGGCCTAATAACATCTTCAACCTGCACAATTGCACGTTGCCTCAACTTAGACAATCCGTCAATCCAACCCAATACCTTATGGCCTGGCTCTCATCTCACCCGAGTTTTGTTGTTCTCCATTAAAAATTTAAAGTAAACACCCCATCTCTACCTTCACCATGTACCCTCGTCCACCTACCCTCCCTTTTGCCCCTCATACTCACAATGCCCCTAAACCACATGCGTTGCCTACTTCTTTGCGTCTGACTACATAATAGAACCCCTCTACACTCTATTCCACCCATAAAAAATGACCCTAGGCTCTAGCTCAAGCCACAAAGGAACTTTAAACGACCACCCTCCAAACTCATCTAAAATTTTGCCAAAACCTTCCTACCCGTTGGAGATGGTTTCGCTCCACCGTCTTTCCATCCACTCCCAAATACTCTCCGCAACAATCCCCAGTGGCCCTGAATATCTAGTCATCCCAAAAATGAGTCAAGTGACCCCCACCACCCTAACCCATACCCATACCCATTGTTAACTTAATATACATTGTTGGAACTCTTACTTAACAGCTTAAACTTTTAGGTCAAATGATGACTTAACATAATATTAGAGCTCTGATTTCAGGAAATCTTGGGTTCAAATCTCATGGCACGGATGTGCTCCCCTGCTGTGCACTTTGTTCTTTCTTTGTTCGTACACCTGTTATGTTTTGTTTGTTTGTCTCTCCACATGCGAGCCGAGGTCGCATGTGAGGAAGGGTATTAGCTTGATATACATTGTTAAAGTTTTTACTTAACAGTTCAAGCTTTTAAATCAAATGGTAACTTAACCCCACTTTGGCTCCTCTTATTAATAGCACCATCCCATGGTCGACGACCAGGTCAAGAGAAGGGGTTTTCCCTCAAAGCTCATTCTTTGCTGTAGAACTCTCCTAGCCTTTTCCTTAAAGGGGAAGATGAGCAATAGTATGCCTCGTTATAATCCAGCACCTCTACCTTCGTCAACAACCGACAATATTAATCAACCCTCTCTCTCAAACATATCGACTCAGACACCTCATGAACCACACCCCCCAACCTTCCCACAAGACAACACTCCAAGTAACCTATCATCTCACAAACTCCATCCCCCCTGTTTACCACAAACTCAACTAGCCCCAAAGGCCACTCCGAATTCAAAGTTGATTCCAAACAAGACTTCTTGCAAACGGGAGCACCATTACCTCCTTCCTGCACCTCCGTACCCCCTCACCCGCCGGGTCAAACTCCATAAGTCTCCTCTACGATCTCTATCATCCATCACCAAACAATGACTCCAGCAAGCATACCCTCTCCTTCCAACCAAATAAGAGTAGAATAACTTTCAAATACCTCCATCCATGTTAATAAGAAGGCGACCCCCACCCTCCTACCCCCGTTACACACTTCACCCAGCAGCACTTTGCCCTTATCCTGGTTGTGGCCTTCTGCAAAACCCCACAAAATCACAAAAACCTTTAAATTGTGGAGAAGGATGGACTACGAGTGACACTCCATCATTTCACAACTTCCACCCATCCATCCTTGCTCGCGACCCTAATCTCAATTGTCATCTTTAGTAGCAGGACAAATCTTCTCTGTGTAGGTGTCCCCGCAAAGCCATCTTCTCTTTTAAGGCCATAATTCATTAAAGAGAAGCAAAATATATAAAACCAATGCCATTCTATGACCTTCTGCAAAAGTCTCTGTTTGACGGAGAGACGATCGATAGAGTACTAAAGAGATGGAGAGAGCAAGAAGAAATTCCAATTTAAATGTTCCCTGCTCTCTCTTCTCTGTTTCTCTATTTCTCTCTTTTGATTCTCTTTTTTCTCTACTAAGACATTTCAATCATCTTTGGTAGCACAACAAATCTTCTCTGTGTAGATGTCCCCGCGAAGCCATCTTCATACTCTTGTTGTTTATAATTATTACACTACTATTATCATGGCTTGGATCATTTGGGAAGCTTAAGTAGTTTCCTGACAATTTTTTGCACTACCTTAGGCTAACAGAAGTCCACATAGTGATTGCCCAAGCCGTAGTTTTGTCGAGTTGAAAGTGTCCTCGTTTGGTTGCATACCTCTATTGACGACTGATGAGCTTACTCCTAAAGTTAGTGGTTTGATTATCCTTTGTTGAGTAAGTTCGCTATCTGAATAGTTTCTGCATAAATACCTAGGTTGTGGTTTGATTTATTATTAATTTTCTCTTAGTTGGAGACTCAAGTACCCTTTCACATAAAGTTATCCACTTTTATCTCCAAATTAGTCTTTTCGTAAACCTAAGGCTAAATTATGAGGAAGAATCAAAAAGAGCCATTCACAATATGTTTTGGAATTGGCAAGAGGATTAATGGTTAGTGGTTGGTAAGTTAGTTGTGAAAAGATAATATTCGGACTTGTGGAAAGACAAATTCTCTCTTTTGCATCAAGTGACGCAGCGCTCACACATGCAAGCATCAAAGCAATGAACTAAAACAAGGCTTGAAATAATATATCCATGTGGAGGCAAAGAAGAAACTCCACCTGAAAATCATCCAACATGGCATCTCCAGCTCCATCCTGCTGCGGTATGTATCCACCGCTATGATATTGCGAAGCAAAATCCTCACGTTTCCGCTTCCCAGAAGACATCATGAAGAAGTCCTACATTTTTCTCCAACATTAAGACGTATAATGAAACACATTGGTAACACTAAATAATCAGTTTAAGATGAGAAAATATGCAGAAGACAGTGACAAACACTAGGTATCATTTCCAGCTTCAACAAGAAAAGAAAGAACAAAACAAGAAATACAGGGACATGTTCCTGATATCTTTTATTATTATTAGAAACCGAACATCAAAAATTCTGGAATTCAGGGCACATGAAATTAACAGAAAAATTCTGCAACAAAGAGAAAATATGGAGCAGCATATGCCTTCCATCATCAAGCAATAAAAATATCAAATAGTTTTTATACAGTGGAGCAAAAATCAGTTAAACGTCCGCGGTGGGGGGGAGGGTTCACCACTTTCAATAACCACTTCACAAGCTCTAATTCTTTTTTTCGTGCCTTCATTCCAACTCAACTCAATCATGCCCTCTGCTGGAGCATTAGTGAATAAGAAAAAACAGAGAAGCCTTGCCCTCTACATTCTATGGATCAGATTTCATCTCTCCATAATCTCCTTGCTATTGTGATTGCAAACTTGCATGTGACATTTTGCAGATTTGGTAATCTGTGATAGATCAATGTCCGCTGGAAGTCCACTGGAAGTCCTGCCCTCAATATTCTATGAATCAGAGTTCATCCTTCTCCATTATTTCCTTGCCTTTTTGGTGATTGATTACAAACTTTAAATGTGACATTTTGCAGCTTTGGTACTCTTTGGTAATAAAAATCCGCTTTCAACTATATTTTTTTTACAAGCTTCCAACATCAAAGCCCAAACTCCTTGACAAATGTTATGCCTTATATTTGGAGATTATGCAACAAAGTGAATATGCTTTGAGGTAACACCATCTCTTAACATCTGCAACACTCTATTTTTGCCCTCAAATTTTTGGAATTAATTTTTCCTAGTCTTTCATGGTTTGTGTGGTAGGGACAGTTTGTTTGTGGGATCTTCGGCATAGCCCCTTTCTTCTTGTTATTATTTGGGTATTTAAGCCTTATTGGTCTTGTTACTATACAATTCTAAGATTGCAAACACTTTTGCCTTCTTTATGTTATTTTTTCCAGGGGGGAGGCTCCAGCTGTGTGATTGCCTAGTTTGAAGCAGTCCAAATGTTTCCAGAAAGTGAAGACCAAAACAAATTAAACAGACACTTGTTTCCATTTTTTTACAAGTTCAGGCACCCAAAGAGTCTAAATTACAAGTTCTAGTAAAACCCAGACATGATTTCACAAACCCCAATGCCAACAACAGGCAATAATCACCTGTGTCGTGGGTTGATGAGATGTTCCCCTGTCCAACTCTTCCCGCCCTTCCACATAAGCTACAAAAAGCTGAAAATAATTAATGCACAAATGTTGGAGACTGCATATAAATAGCACACATTTTTACCAAATACCTACCAACATTAACATCAACGCTTAGAGGGGGTGGCCTTGGATTCATCCAAGCAGAGGGTGGTTGCTGCACAATGCAAGAAAGTATAATTCAGTCCAATGACTAGGCCCAAATAACCAAACTTAAGCCACAAATCAGAAAGAAAGAGTATCATTCACTTGCCAATGAGATTTCAAAGACAAAAACAAAATGCAACCATCTCTACTCAGTAGAAAATTAGTAAACCAAAAGCTTGCACTGCTAACATATATAAAAGTGTTTACCGTGTATGGGTTAGGCCGCCCAGCTTTCATCTCAGTGACACCACCAGTATTATTAACAGAAGGATAATCATTAGGGGTGATGGGCGTGCCAACAGTAGGACTGTTATACATTGAGTTGTCTGCAGTCCCAGGTAGAGGCGTTTGGGCAGTTCCCGGTAGAGGTGTTTGGACCATTCCTGGTAAAGGTGTTTGGGCTGTTCCTGGTAAAGGAGTTTGACTGGGAGTCTGTACCGGTGTCTGCTCGTAAAACCCCATATCAGTTATGTAAACATGGAATTATATAACACAAAAAATTACTTAAAATTTAGACTATAACAACACTGATGGCAAAAAAGGCCACAGAAGTGAAACTTACTGGAGGAAAGAGTATATCAGCTGTGGGAGTTTCATACTCCTCAGTCCCATCATACGGTACATTAAGATCATGAACAGGTGTAATAGGGCCCCCTGGCGTCGGCTTCGGTGCCAATGACCTCTCAATAGGACCCAATATAACACCGGCTTGCATCATTTTCATTTCCCATATCTATTAATTCCCATAAAACCAACAATTTCTGTTACAGATCCATATGCCAAGAGATCAACAAAAAAAAAAAGGAAAAAAAAAAAACCTAAAACTTATCAGATCAAAACTACCAAACCAATCCGATAAAAATTATCAATCTCGACGCAAGCAAAACCCAAAACTATAAATGTTCCCAGAAAAAAGAAAAACCTAGCAAACCAATCCCTAAGTGACCAGAGAAAAATAAGAAGAAATTATGGAGGAGATCGAAAAATTACTCCTTGAAGCTCGTTGAGAACACTCTCGTCAGGACCGCCGTTGTTGACGAACTCGTCTCGGACCTTGTTGATGACGTCTTCGATGACGTGGACGTAGACAAGGCTCGTCGTCGAGCTAGCCATTTCCCGATTCATCGAAGCTCTATCCACGTTCGAATTCTATTCTATAAGAATCCAAAAAACACCAATCAGACGAACGGTGACCGATCTTCTGGAGACTGATGATAGAGAGAGATAGACAGAATCGAATGGGGTCAGGGTTTTGGGACGTGGGCGTCCTGAAGTGAGAACTAGAGAGAGAGAGAGAGAGGAGAACGGCGGAGGGGAGGCTGGGGAATGGAGCGAGAGAGAGAGAGATATGGAGCGGACCAGAAAGGGGAATAAAGGGTGGAATATAAATAGGTTTGCATCCGTTTTTATTCGGGTGCCACGTGTCGAGATCTGCACTCTCCCGTCTCTTGCCTTTGTTTCGGGTACGTTCTATTGTATACTACAGTGCGAGTACAAATACGATTTTTTTTTTTTTTCCGGGGTACCGTTTCAGACAAAATGGATCACAGCGTCCAGCGGACTCTGCAGTCATACACCACAGCCAAGGGAAAAATGATTTAGTGTTCTTGGAGCGTCGTCACGTGTGGTGTTTTACATCTTATACGAGGATAAAGTTTATCACTTATTAAAGTAAGTAAACACTATTCTCATGTGAGAAGTGGTGTACCACATGACGGTACTCCCGAAACACTGAATAATTTATTCAATCAAAAAGAGAGAAAAAAAAAAAAAAAAGGATGTTTGGATGTAACATTTTAAGAGTTTATGATTTTTTAAAATTGTGTTTAGTACCTCATTAAAAAAAATTAATTTTTTAGAACTATCTTTAAGCTTGAAAAGCCACTTTGCTTAATTTTATGTTTATGATTTTTTTATGGAGCAATCCAAACATCTCTAATAATAGAATGAGACGGCTAAATTTCTTAATTTTTCTTACTTGAAATAAAAACTAAATATAAAGAATCAAAATTAATAGGCACTTTGATTAAATTCTTCCATTTGTTACCCAAACAAAAATTAATAGGTAAAACTATTTTTGTTTTTCTCATTAAATTTTAGAACCAAATATAGCAATATTATATTTTGTGGATCCCATGCTGCAAATTTTTATTTTTATTTTATAATGAATTGTTCATACATTATTAAGTTAATCGTGACATGCAAAAGCAGTATGATCTTGTAACTCATATAAAGGCTCATTTTCAATTGTGTGGTTGGGGTGGCCAACTTTGACCCTTTTTTTTGTGCACCACTCGATTTATTGACTCTCTTATTATTATAATATTTAAATCTAAATATAGTGAATATTTAGGATATTTATCAAACTCGACCTTTGGTACATGGCCTTCTTATTTTCAATATACCTCAACTTTGGCACATATGACAAGAGATTTGAATCTACATGCCATAGTTGAAATGGAGATCTTTATTCCATCGATCAATGAATTATATTAGGTCTTATTAAATGTTTGAATTTTTACCAAAATGCATCATTTTATATTAAAGTTTATTTTCTTATATATGACCACAAAATCATTTATTTTAAAATAAATTTTAAATCAATTCATCTGAACATTTTATTATTATTCTAATTGTTGTTTCGACTCCTTAATCAAGAAATATAGATATCCCTTCCAACTATGGAATTGAAAGGAAACTAGAATGTTCAATCTAATTACTGATGTAATTAGAAAAATATTTTGTAAAAGTTTTCAAGTAATTAAAAATAAACAATTCTTATATTAGGCATAATTTTGAGGTATATTTATTTTAAAATCAATACTACAATTATTTTGTCGAGGGAGTGGGCACGTGTCCCTATAAATTTGGCAAAAAACTCTTTGTACTGTTTGTTTTGACTCTTTGATTTCTTATGGCTTGGAAAAAAGTCTTGTAGTCATACCAACTGCTCACTACTTATATATGTTAAATTGGAGTATGTGATGTTTTATTATATTAATAATAAAATTTTATAATTAATAAAATAACTTTTAATGTAGTATATAAATATAATATATGGTAAAATATGATGTGTATGAGTAGCAGAAAGTCTCCTATTACGATTTTTTTTTCTAACTAGGTGTCAACCCGTGCAATACACGAGAGTAAGAATTGTTCAAATCATAAATAATTAATTATACAATCGTATCGTATCTTTAAAATATAAATAGATATTGACATATTTGATATTTTATTTAATTATAATCACATTTTTAAATATTAAGTTCAGAAAAAGTCTAGACAATCTGAAATTATATATATATATATCTCATTTATCTTACAAAACTAATCTTATCTTATATATATATATCTTACAAAACTAATATATCGTATCGTATCTCTAAAATGTAAATAGATATTGATATATATATATATATATTTTATTTAATTATAATCACTTTTTTATAAATATTAAGTTCAGAAAGAGTCCTAACAATCTAATATGATATATATGTATCTTATCTATATTACAAAATTAATCTTATCTTCTCTTATATATATATATATATTACAAAAATAATACAATAAGTTTAATCAAATAATAAATTCAATAGTTATCTAATAAATTGCCCCTGTGGCGTGGCATTTTAAAAGTATCTGAACATTTAGAGCGCCACGTAAGAGAGAAGTAAAATATAAGGATAAACATAACTTTTATATATATATATATATGACTAGGGTAGTAACGGTTCTCTAAGGACATGTTTGGTTGTCCAAAAATATAAATTAGCCCATTCATAAATTGGAGGATTAGATGTATTTGGTTATTAAAATGAAATAATGTAAAGATTGACAAATTCTACTTTTTCTATAGAAAAAGTAAAAATATGTACATTTATCCTAAAACTTAAAACCTCCCAATTCATAATAGATTTCCCAACCCAAGCCTTTTGACTCTTCCCACTTTTCCAAATTTTATTTTCCTTTTCAATTCTCTAATGTCAAGCTCAACATACGATCTAATAGCATATTTTTTCATGTTATAGGGTGTCTGTATTTTTTATCGACTACTCTGTCGAGTTTGTGTAAAGCTATTATTCAAAAAATAAATAATAAAATTTTATACCTTATATGAATAAGAGTTGATTCTATGTGAGCCAAACATGAGTATCAATGACCACTTAGCCAAAATTTGATGGCATTTATAGTTGTAAGATTTATACTACGTAAAGATACGAAAGCATATATTTACAACCTATTTGAAACTCAGAGAAGGAAAAGAAAATAAGGGGAAAACACATAGAGTATAAGCAAATAAGAGAGAGAAAGAGAGATAGAGTGATTTTTTTTCCCTCACTTTTCCTCCATTATTCCTTCCCTTTCCCTCTCTTAGGCTCCATTTAATTGCCGAAAAATAAATTCAAAAAATAATTTTTTTTGTTCGAAAACATTTGGCAGTAAAAAAATTTGTTTTCCCTTTATTTTTCGTGTTTTTGGTAAAAACTACAAAATTTTTGTATAGATATTATTTTAGTCACAGTTGTTATTTGGGCCATGCAGTGATTCAGACATAAAGAGAGAGAGAGATTATACAATATTAGAACTCTTATTTATGAAGTAGAATTATAGGGGATTGGGTTATGATAGAGAGAGAGATTGAGAAAAATTTGAACTCTTCATTTTTTAAGATTTGATCCAATCCTTCAATTTTTTCACCCATAGAAAACAACTTTTGAGATAAAATATCAAATGTTATTTTTCAACTTTTAGCTTATATGTGGAATATTTTTTCCTAGAATTTAAGAATTTTCAACCAAACAAACAACCGAATTTTTTAAAATTTCCCAACAAATAAAGTTTTTCAATATTATCCAGCGAGACAAACAGAGGCTTAGGTATAATCAACCAAGAAAAAGAAAAAAAATAATAATATTTTTATTTCTTTCCACAAGTCAAGAAATAGAATGAGAGAGAAAGAGAGAGTGAGTGATTATATTCTCTCTTTCCTTTACTGTTTCAAATGAGGTGGGAAGGGAATGAAAGACAATGGAAGGAAAGTTGAGAGAAAGAAAGAGATTGATTTACAACCTAATTGGAACTTGGGTGAGGGAAAGGAAAGAGAAAAGTAGTTTTCATTTCCTGTTTGGTTTTGTAAAGAAAATAAAAAGAAAGCAGAGGGAAAGAAGAGAGAGATTGATTTAAAAATTTTCCTCCATTTTTTCTTTCCTTTCCTGCATTTTTTCTTTCATTTTCCTCATAAGTAGAATTAAATAGAAAAAGTAAAGCAAACAGTGATCTTCCATTTTCTTTCCTTTAAATCCCCGAGTTTCAAACAGTCCATTAAAAAAATTCCTCATCTTTCTCTTCCCTCATCTATTAGGTAGAATCAAACCGGAAAATAACAATAAACAGTGATTTTCCCTTTCCCTTGAGTACCAAACAGGTTGTTAGGGACTAGGGAGTAGGGTTGGCTACTGAGCTAGTTGGGTTGGGTTCGGGCCCGGTTTGACTTACATAATAACATTTTAGACAGTGCTTCAAGCTTGACCCGATCCGATGTCGGGACTTCACTTTGTTGCCCAAGCCCACCCAAAAATAAAAATAAAATCCCAAGCCAACCCACCGGCCTAACCAAAGTACATATTTATTTATTTTTTATAAATATAAATGAGCATATATATTTATTTATTTTTTAAACTAAATAAAAATATTCAGGTCGGGCCGTGCTTTGAAATATAATCCCAAGCCCGGCCTGACAATCAAACAGGCTTAAAAAAAAATTAGCCTAACCCGATCCCACAAGCCTTAATATTAATCTCAATCTGTTAAAAAATCGGGTCGAGTCGGGTCAGGTTGGCGGATCTATTGGGTCAACAGGTTGATGACCACCCTACTACAGAGCAGAAGTGCACAAAAGAATCGAAAAATTCAAGAACCGAACTAGTTTGACATCTTTGGGTTGATTTGATTTGGGTCTATCATGTGTTTAATTCGGTTATGGGTTTAAAAAAAGTCAACCCGATCATTTCGGTTTGATTTTGGAATTTATACTTTTTTGAACCAGAATCGACTTGGGAACTAAGCCAAATCGACCTAACCTAAGAACCGAATCGAGACTAATCTTATATTTATCAATAAAGTTTACATATTCTATATATGCCTTAAAATCATGTTTATTTAAACTTAATTATTATTTATTTATATTCATACGTGGTTTTATTATTTAAAAAAAAAATTAGGATACAAGATTAATCTTATTTTTTAAATTTTTAACAAAAAAAAATAGACCCGAACTAACTCAATATTAAACAAAACTAACTCAAGATATAAAATCGAACCGAATTAACCTGAACCGTTTCGGTTCGATTATCTAAAAAATTAATTCAATTTTAGGTCAAAGTTTTTTAAAATCAATCAAAATGGGTCGATTATCAGCAGCAACGGACGGGTGGGAATGGGTAAATCGTAAATATGCCCTTTGGAAATTAGGGCAATCATGCCCTTTTCTGCACCAAGAATAAAGTACTCCATACGCACGCTCTCGACGATAGGCTTCGGCTTCCAGAGTTGAGACTCTACCAGACCCTCGTTCCCGCTCACCTCAGTTCCCTTGTACCCATTTCCCTAACCCTAGTGTACGTTGTAGCCAAAAGTACCAAAAACACGCCGTAAAGTCGATAAAACTGTGACCTAACACATCTATTTCTAGAATATCTCGTTCACCATCTCAAGCAGCCACTTCACAGCCTCCATCAGAAACCCTAGAAAATGTCGGGCGGATTCTTCCGGGTAAAATTTAAAATCGCTCTTTGTACTATCAGTTCGTGTCTAATTAGATTGATTTCTCGTTGGATCTAATTTTATTGCATGTTTGTGGTTCATGTCTTCGTTCTCTAAGTGATAAATTAATGGTTTAAACTTGTGTCTTCAGGGGACATCGGCTGATCAGGACACTCGGTTCTCGAACAAACAAGCCAAGCTGATGAAATCGCAGAAGTTCGCTGCTGAATTGGAGCATCTGGTTCGTATAATTCTATTTGGTCTATATGAGATTTGAGAATTACGTGAGAATTGAATTTTTCTGGGATTCTGGAACTTTGGTTGGGGTATTTTAGTTTGTAGGGTTTTGATTTTGCTTGAATAATGTGTTTAGGTGGACATGACGAAGGTGAAGATGGATGTTATGAGACCATGGATTGCGAACCGGGTGACCGAACTCCTTGGATTTGAAGACGAAGTTCTTATCAACTTTATTTACGGCCTTCTAGATGGAAAGGTTCGGAGATTCTTAGTCAACTATTTTGAGCTAACTCTGAAACATGTGCTTTATGTTTACTAAAGGAAATAAAAAAGAAATCTAGTTGACTAAGCTGAGTTCACTAATACGTTGGCTTATTGTGTGCAACATGACGAAAGCTTGAGCCATAGATTTGGAAGTATGCTTTTCTCTTAATACATTTTCTCAGCAACATAGTGTAGAGGGAAGATAGGGTTTTGAAGATGTCACTACAATCCAGTTTTATACAAGAATTTGTTACTTATATGTCCTTGTGATTTACCAACAAGAGATTTAGTACAAAAGTTGGTTTTCCCCTGCACCCATTATATCTGACTACCAGATTTTTGAACTGGTCTTCTCTTTGGCTGCAGGTAGTTAACGGAAAGGAGGTTCAGATTTCCCTAACTGGATTCATGGAGAAAAATACTGGAAAGTTTATGAAAGAGCTTTGGACGCTTCTTATCAGTGCACAGAATAATGCAAGCGGTGTCCCTCAACAGTTTCTCGATGCCAAAGAAGAGGAGACTAGGAAGAAGAAGGTTTTTTTCCCCCTGGAACTATGATATGGCTCCCATTTTGTAAGTTGTAGCTATATTTTGTAGTTTTTCTTATATATCTTGCAACATGGGCCATTGCAGGTTGAGAATGATAGGATAGCAAGTGAAATTCAGAAGAAGATAGAGAAGGAGGGTAGAGAACGTGACCAAGAGAAAATAAGGAAGATGGTAACTAACCTTTTTTTCCATGTTATAATTAGTTACTGTAGAGCTGGTTTTTTGTTATAACTTCCCTTTGTCTTTGTCATGCATTCAGCTTGCTTCTGCAATTATTTGGGTTCATGTCCTTTACCTCAAAATACTGTAGGACGGCGAGGCTGACATCTTGAGAGCTAATAATGCTGGTTTGGAACCAAACTCAAAGCATCAGCTAAAGGCTTCTAGTCCTCTCTCTGCAGATGAGAAAGGGACTACTAAAAGAAATGGCTCAAGAGGAAGGATCAGGTTAGGGATGTACATGTTATTTGCTTAATTGTGATAATATTTATTGGTGTATGTACCCTTTTTACCCCCTTTGCCTTAACTGTGTACATTTGCATTCATGTCGAATCCGTTTGATGTGCACTAGCGTAATCTGAATTATGGAGAACTTAGCTGGTTTTTTTTTTTCCGATCAATCAATTAAGAAACTATAACTACCAAACAAAAGTCAGAAACAAATTTATGTTGAGCTATTGGTGATAAAGGAAGGATTGATTTATTGAATAATGAAACTACAACCACCAAACAGAAGGCAGGACAAAAAAATTATATTGAGCAATTGGCGATTAAGGAAGGATTAATTTATTGAATAACTGTAACCCAAGTTTGGAATGGTATCAGAACAACCCACCAAAACGAATAAGGTTACGAGCTTAAAATAGAGTATGTCCATAGGCAATGGGGCACACATGGGTTTACTGGCTTTAATGTCAGCCATAAAAGCCTTGAATTTGCTAACCAGTAATTTGGATATAAAAATGTGGCCAGATTTGAAGTTATGAATTTATGGACCTCTAACTGCGAGGAACTTCTCAGTTTTCACAATACTTAAGGAAAGGAGATATTCTGGGAACAATGGTTATATATGGTGGATGAGAAAAGTGAGGTTAAATACCATTGTGTGTGGGTCCTCCACCTGAAAGACTCCATTTTGGTTGGTTTCACTGTCATGGAGCACCCAAGCACTACTACTTGACTGTCGTGACATATCATCAGGACCTCTGTGGTTATGTGGCTTAGTGGCTAGAGCTGATGGTTTATTGGGGTACTTGTCCTGCTCTTCTTAGAGAGATTTGTGCCTTAGCTTGGGTTAGAGAGAGATTTGTAGACGATGACAGTTCCGCATCAAGACTAAAGGCACGTGCCTTGATCCATCTCTCTCCATATCAGAGGAGCACATCCACAACTTCTGTGGCCTTTGGCTCCACTTCCAAAAGGGATTGTACTAACTGGATGTCTGAATAAGTAGAGACAGTCATTTATCCTTGGCCCCGTGTGGTGAGTTAGCCTCCATGATTTTTGCCACCCCTATATGTAGTGAGCGTCCTTTGTCTCCAAGTAACTCCCTCTCACGGTTTGGAGACTAGTTTATCAACACTAGGACTCCATAACTGCCATTCTCTATTGCACCTCCCCACACTAAAAAAAAAAAAAAAAAAAATTCTAAGGCCCCATAAGTTCTCACCAAGCCCATGTTCGATGGTCTATTGTGGCAGTACTTCCTATATGCCTACTATACTGCTCATGAGGCTCCCTCAACCGTCTAACTCATTTCTCATTCATCTCCCACAACCAACTTGAGAGATTATTGAGCTAAAGTTGCTTATAGTTTGGAGGTCTTCAATGTTTTGAGTTGTGCTGAACTACCTATGATTTTTCTTGTCTAACTTGTTTACAGCCCATAACGGCAAGAGTTGAGTATGTACCAATTTACCCTTCCTAGTATTTCTCATTTTCAGAGTAAGTTAAGTCACAAGTTTAGAAGTTTTATTTGCCTGGTCTGTCTTAAGAAGTTGCAATTTCTTTGAAACTTCGTATATTCTAGTACTATTTGAACCAATTAAAATTTAAACTTGGGCCACAAATTAGTTGTTATCTGCTTTGGAAAGATTTTTGTTTTGAAATTTGACCTATCTGTTAAACTATTTTAGTTAAGTCTTGTGTTTTGCGTATGTTGTTGGTTCTTGTGGGTGGAAAATTGCTCAAGAGATGAGTGCAATTTCGTGCATCAAAATTGGATTTTTTTCCCTTTCTGCTCAGACTCCTTGCTAGTTGACTGGAATTGTGTGATATCCTTAGTCGATTGTATTAAAATTGGATAAGAAACAGTGTAGGTTTCTTACTGCCAACTGGTGTTGGTTAAGGTTCATGGCCGGTGCCTTTCCTTTGAACATCTAGCCATTAGGTATTTGGTATCACTTCGTATAGAGTTCAAGTCAGGTTGAGATATGGTCGTGAAATAACCTCAAGATGTTATGTGTGATAATTTGTGTCCTATAACTGATGATAAACTGATGGGCTCTAGGTATTCTTGTCAATTTGTGCTTCTTATCGGACGAAAAACTTGCTTAGTGTTTTATTGTTCTACCAGAGTTTATCAACGAGGTAAACAAAGTTAAGAATATACTCAGTTGTGCTAATATTTGAGTGCAGGAGGGAAGTAGTAGCGATTGGGTATCTAAAGGTTGGATCCATCTAATTTTCATATTCAAGGGCATGGGAACACGAAAAAATATTCATATTTGTATATATACTTCTTTTATTTTCTAGGATAAAATAGTGTTTAGTAGATGCTATAGATCATTTCATGCATAATATGAGAGATTTATGTCCATACCCATACCCTTGCCCAAGTGTTGTCGAGTACTCGAGTGTCTGACACAGGTACTTTATACATTTTGAAAGTATCCATGTAAGGTGGCGTATGAGTATAAGATGAGGGTATGTTTTCAAGAGTTAGATCTCTCTAAACCCTTAATTGTAGGATATAGGGATATCATAATATGTATCTACTTTTGGGTAGCGGTACATGGACATGTAGTGAATATTCTTATATATCTCATATTATATAATATCCTGACTCAAGATATTATGTAGAAATGTACCGTAAATTAAATGAGATTTAGGGAAAAAAATTGGGATTTTTATCTCCCATCCATGTGGAGGTTAGAAAATGTGGGCTTCGTCTTCTTTAAAAATTGTCAAAAATTAGAGAATCTAAGTGTAATTTGGATATGAGGGGTCGGACAAATAGTCCAGTGGAGATGGGTATAGTTTTTTTGTGTGTTTGGGGGGTGGGGAATACAAGAGTCCATGTAATACTGTATATGGGGGGAATACGAGTCCATGTAATACTGTATACCATGTATTGTGTAGTGCTTTGGGTTCATTTTTGCATTCATGTGTTTGGTTAAACTTTCCTTTCTTTTCCCAATATTCTGAAGCTTTATGTTGAAGGAGTGACAAATTCTAGTTGAAGTTCAAATTTGTCAAATTTGAGATGCATGGTAGACATAAATAAGCTTGTAGTGGCTTAGAATCATCTCTTGTCATGGTAATTTTAATACCGGAAAAGCCTTTTTTAAAATTTTTTTTTATGTCATTTCTTTAGTTTTGGAACTTTGAGTTTAATTTCAAAACAAGTAATTTTCTAAGCTGCATTGTGTCATTTGCTGTTTAGGCTTTGATATATGGAATAGGTTGTAATGAAATGCCTATTTCAGCGTCATATTTCCACGTTTGATACAAAAAATCTGTTCTGGAATGGCTATTCCCGCAATTAATTGGAATGGTCATCCCTCTTCATGAGGGAGATAATGGTGGGATCAACTATGATAGGTCTGGTGCTCGGTTTTAGAGAGAGAGAAAGGAATAGAGAGGAAGGAGAGTGAGGGAGAAAGCCTAAGAGATAAGAGATGGAAGGTGATGGTGACTGAAGCGGTGACAGTGACCAGTGATGGAGATGGGCTGCTGGCTAGAGGTGGCCAGAAGTTGGTCTAGTTTGTAATGAGAGAAAAAGCGAAGGAGAGAGAAAATGAATGAGAGAGAAAAGGAGGTGGTGGGTAGCAGTTGTGGTGGAGGCTGAGGGAGTTGTTTGCTAAGGTGGTGGCAATGAGTTATTCATCTTAAAAAAATTTTGGCGCCAATAAGTTGGGCAGTGTTGGCTGGCGTTGGGTCCGGTTACCAGAAAGATAGAGAGAGAGCGCAGAGGAGAAAGAAAAAGAACTGGACTGAGAGGAGGGAGATGGTGGTGTTGGCTGGCAGTGTGTCTTGACTCTTGTTGCAGAGATGGTGGTGTTGGCCAATGGTGGGTCTGGTTGCCAACTTGCCAGAGAGATGATGGTTGCGGATGGTGGTGGAGGTGTGGTAACTGGTAACTGTGGTTGACTGAGGCTGTGTTGCAGAGAGAGAGAGAGGGAGAGAGAGAGAAGCGGTGCTTGTTGTCTCTCTCTCTAAAACTGTGTTGCTGTCTCCCTTTTCTCTATTAAATTTGTCTCTTTCTCAAGTTCGATTCTATTCCAACATTTAATCAGCTCCTATCAAACATGAGAATTATATGAGCAGATTAATCAACCACCATTCCAACGTTATTCCATCTTGGCAACCCAATTATGGAGGAGGAATGAGTATTTCATTCCCTTGCCACTCTTATTGCACATTCTTGTTTACCAAGTGTGGCCTGAATTATTCACGTTTTATTGTCAATATATAGCAAAATTAAGGTTTCAATGGTTCTTTGACATTATCTACCTATTAAATTGTGTGTAATGGGTTTGACGTTATGAAGGTGTGTGGCAAATATGGTTCAATGTAGCATGTTTATTTTTTTCCATTTTATCCCATCGATTTTCCTTTTCTTTTAATTGTGTCCTGTATTTTATTTTCCTTTGTTAGAGTTATTTGTCTGTATGTCCCTGTCTCCAGGTGTTGTATGTGTGTGTTGCACTTGCTGCAGTCAAACCTAATAACTCCTGGTAGCTGCGTAATTTTGGTTGTACTTGGCTATATTTTAAGCTACAACTTCCTCCCTTTGAATTTGTATGACAAGCTAAACCTGACCTGGGTATGAGAAAGATGTCAGGATCTTCTGATGGTAGGCTATTTCTTGGATATTTGTGCTGATTCAACATTACAATGTTATAAGACAGTGAAATATGTGAGTGAGTGAAATTATGATAAGCTAATGCGTAGGTGAAAATTGTGGTTTTCCCCTACCTTCTTGGCCAGAGGAAAGAAATTGCAATTCATTATATGCATTATGATGATAGACAGCATGCACCTTCTTTGCGAAAATATTACAGATGTACTCAAAGTGATATATGCAAGGTCTTCTCTGAACAAGATATTGTACACGAGTAACTTTTTTTGCTAGGGAAATTTAAATATAGAATTAGTTTTTTTTCTATGTTAATATTGTGAGGATTCAGATCTTACCTTCATTGATCTATACTATTAAAGGCTTTGTTGTGCCTTGTCATCAACGTGATGAGTGGAGTAATGAGTTTCTGGTAGACAGGTATGGAAGACTCATGATATATTTTCTTACATTTACAGGGTATCTAGATCTCCGCATTCAGCTGACCGTTCCTCTTTGTCTCCTCGGTATGTGTTCTAGTCACTATATTTTACTTCCTCTTTTTTTTTTTTTTTTTTTCGTTTTCCAATTGGTGGTCTGGTTGCATCTATAGAGCTTTGAAATTTAAATCTTGGGTTTCTTGTGCAGAAAAACAGATTCTAGATCAATTAGCAAGTCATTTTCCAATTCCAGAAGTCATTCAGAGTATGTTTCTTATAACATCTGAAATAGTTATCTACTGTCATTCAGTTCATTTTGACTTACTTGCATTTTCTTGTTTGGTTCTTCACCTTTCTGATCCTAGTGTGTGATGAGTTAGATTTTGCGTGACTCATCAGATTTACATTTTTCAGTGAAAGACGCAAGTCAAGAAGTATATCTGAATCTCCTCAACCTAGAGGACGCTCCATTTCTTCTAAAAGGGTGTATCAGTCTCCTCCAAGACGGTCTATTACACCTCGTCGGAGGTATTATTCACCTCAGCGATCTCGTTCCCCTTCAAGACGCAGATCATCTCATTCTAGGCGAAGATCCACATCACGCTCACATCGTAGATCCCCTTCTCCTATACGGCGTAGATTGCGTTCTCCTTTAAGGCGTAGGTCGCGGTCTCCAATTCGACGTAGGTCACGATCACCTGTACGACGTAGATCCAGGTCCCCTGTGCGGTATAGATCACGGTCACCCATGCGACGTAGATCCCCATCTCCTGTGCGACGGCGATTACCATCTCCAGTGCGGCGTAGGTCACCTTCTCCGCTGCGGCGTAGATCACCCTCTCTGGTGCGGCGCAGATCACCCCCTCCTTCACGACGGCAGTATCGGAGATCTCCATCTACTCCACGACACAGGTCTCCGTCTCCAATTCGACATAGGTCCCCTATTCCCAGTCGCAGGAGATTACCAACGCCCTCCAAACATAGGTCTTCACCTGAAGAGTGGAGTTCTCCATCTCCGGTGCGCCGCCTGTCCCCTTCACCAGGCAGGAGGAAATCACCAATACATCAGAGGAGGTCACCCGTCCAATCTCCTAGAGAAAGAATCAGGTATTTTGGCATAATGATATATATATATATATATATATGTTTGTTTGAGAGTTGCGTGTTTTGGTTATCAGTATTCTTATTATGCTTTTGATTGACTTGGAGTTAAATGCTAATAAAATCTTCTTAATAGTGGGGAAATTAGAAGGTATTGGAATGAGTGTGCCTCTTGTAGTTGGCTCTCTTGCATTTTCAGTAGTTCCCTTGCTGTTTGATGTTCATTCTTTAGTTTTTTTTTTTTGTTTTTTATGTGTTTGGTTAAGGAATTGAGGCAATTTAGCTTAGTTGTAAAAATAATTTTGTAGGACCCTTGAGAAGTTCTCTCCTGTTCGACATGCTCGCCATAGAGAGAATGTTGAAAGCTCTGCTGAGATTCGTAAAGGACCAGATTCTGTGGTGCGTCGGCCACCCATTTCTTTGAGGTCACCACAGAGAGATCCAAGGGGTCGAGACAATAACCGTAAAAAAGTGCCATCTTCATCGCCTTCACCATATAGGTCTCAGTCTCATTCAGAATCTTCACCAGGCTCTAAGAGAAGTCCTAGTGTAGATAGAAGGTATTTATGCTGAAATAAAATTGTTATTTTTTAGGGATGCATTGGCGTTCCCCTCTTTTCATTCTAGTTATTGACATGGGAAGGAATGAAGAAGATTACGGATATAATCAAATATCCGCATGACTTATCACCCCCCCACCACCCCTCCTTGTTTTTTTAGTGGAGGAGGGAAGAAAAAGAATAATAGTGATTCAACATTTGCAAGACTGGGTCAAAAGTTCCAATTAAATTATTAATAGGGGAGTAGGGCTATAATGAAAATGTGGGTTTTAAATTGTGTAATCATTGTTAATTGAATACGTGTGTTGCTTACATGCCTCCTCCTAAAGGTCATCTAGCCCGTATGAGAGTCCTGTGAAGCAAACAAAGGAACAGAAAATCCGAGATATCAGTGCAAGCTCTCCTCGGAAACCAAGAGATCAAAAACCTCGTCATGACAGTCCAAAAACTAGTGGAGAAGAGGAAGAAACTAACTTTGCCAGGTTTGTGTTGATGTCATTTATTATTTAATATGATAAATCAGGATTTGTTTTGAATTCTCTGACTTTTATGTGGAATGATGTTGTTTCATTCATGGTCCTGAGTTGCACTGGATTTCTTTGAGTTTAGGGACAATGGGGGTCAGAAAGTCAGGTCTTCAGTAAAAAGATCTGCATATTCATCAACAGCTGATGAGCGTAAAGATTTACTTGACAAGGATGACTATTCTCCTGAAAGAGTAGGTGGTCGCCGGCCTAATGAAATTCGGAGTCGCGCTGATGGCTTGAAATTGAGAAATATAGACCAGGAGATCAGGAGGTTTGTTATTTTTGCTATCATGTGTTTTTGTTCTGCTTGTTTACTCGCATGCATACATACATGCACCTAATTTACTTCTTTTTTTTGTTTTGTTTTGATTGTGCACAGTGAGAAAACTTCTAGGATGGTGCTGCATACTGAAGTTTCTGATCGACGACAGTTATCAACTATTCATAAAGAGACTTCATTAAGTGAGAGGCAACGAGCATCATACCCTGAAGAAGCTTACAAAGCTGATGAGAAGAATCACTCACTTTCAAATGATGTCAAGGGTAGCAAGCTGCTTCAGAAAACAGAAACTGCACTGAAGTTGACCAGAAAAGTTGATGAGAAAGATAAAAGCAAAGTTGATGAGAAAGATAAAAGCCGTTCCTTGAGTTCTGGCTATCAGGAAAGTGATAAGCACCGTCCTCAAGCTCATGAAAAAAGAAAACATAAAAGGTCTGAAAGGCAAGAAGTGGCATCTGATGACAGTTCTGATTCTGAAATAGAGGATAGGAAGGAGGCCAAGAGAAGAAGGAAGGAGGAGAAGAGATTGAGAAAGGAGGAGAGGCGTCGAAGGAGGGAAGAGCGGCGTCGCAGGAGGGAAGAGCGACGTGCAGAGAAGATGAAGGCAAAGTCAATCGACACTGTCACTTCACCTTCAGGTTGTGAGAAAAATAATTATGGTAATGCTTCTGATGGTGAACGCATTGTGAGGATGGAGTCTGGTGCAAGCGATGCTGAAGAAACAGAGTCTGAGCAGAAAAGGCTTGAGATTGAATTACGGAAAAAGGCTCTTGAATCACTTAGAGCTAAAAAGGGCGTTGGGCATTAAGTTTATTTTGCTTTAGAATTTCCAAACTGTTATTTCAACATTTTTATCTTGTTGATCAGCATCTTTCAAAGTTTACTGGAAACTTTATGTTTTGAACGGGAGTGTATGATTGATAGTTGTTTAATGTAGCCCGTGTTTACTGCTGGCAGCTGAAATGGATAAATGAGGATTTCCTGAGTCTCTTGAGTGCAACTTTATGCAGACATTGCTGCTTGATATGCTGGTAATAATGTCTTCCCTTTGCTGGGAATTTGATTTTCTTCTTTTCGAGGATATGGTAACAGTGGATTTGAAGGTGTCTAATTGCCCTATCTGGTGTTTATTATTTGTTATAGGTATCTGTTTTTAATTGTTGTGTTATATTGTTTGGAACTTCTTGTATTATTTGCTTATGTGCTTTGAACTTTGAATTGAAGTAGTGTTGCAGGTAAAAGGATATATCAACATTCTAGGGTTACTAATTATTTATTCTTAGGGATGAATGAAGTAAAAACCTGAAGGTCTTGGCATTTTCAATCTAATAAACTGTTGATACTAAATCGGTTTTCTGGTTAATTGATAGATGAGAATATTGTCAACTAGTTGATTTCGTTGAGCAGATCTTGTGCAGCTCCATGTTTTGGAACATCGAATCAGGTGAAGTTTTTCATTCTTTAATGGGCTCTTGTAGAAGAAAAAGTCCCATGTATAAAGTCCATTTATGTACATAGTTTCTCCTATCTCACCAAGATTTGGTTTAACCTCTGTATGGTTGGCAGCTTGAGAGTTGTTCCTGGAACTATGTTTTATAAAATTCTCCGTGGTGCTTTAGGCTTCTGCTCATCCTGTCCCGATGTTGACGTCAGCTATTAAACCTATTCAGATGGCGTCGTCCTGTATGTATACGCTCTGGTTAATACTTATAACAATATTTAAATGATTTCTCCTTTGATTTTGGATGTTATTAACCTATGCAGTTGTTATGGACTATTTAAGTTGGTTTTCCCATGGCTTCTGCTGAGCATTGTCTATTAGTCCAGGTTTTATTGAGAAATTCTTATGTTTTAGTTTTGTTGGATCTTTTTTTGTAGCGTTCTTTCCTTCAGTAATTACACAAATTTGATGTAGTATCAGGTGAATGTGGATGCAATAGGTGCTCCTGCTTGCAGACTGACTTTTAGCACCTTTATAACGTCTTTGTCTGTGGCGCTTGACATGTTAGCTGCATCAGGCTTGACTTGTTTTCTTTGTTCAACTAAGTTGTTGAATTGTGCATTTTCATTGACTTTGGATAAGTTTTCTCTTACATGCCTTGAACAGAGTGCTTCTCCTTTTCTTTGCATTCTGAATTCAGTGTTCAGTATAAAGTTACTTGAACTTCTATTTGGATGCATTGCTTTTACTTTAACTGCCAGAATTGTAAATGATTTTGTGAAGCATGTCCGAATGTGAGGTGCTGCATAAGTAAAGGAGGTGAACCATATATATAGGTGATGTTTGAATGCAAGAGTTTTTGGTAGGTTTTGTGGTATTCATTTTAATCACAAGTAGGTGACCTAAATCTTATTTCGGCCTTTTGTAATAAATGGTTGAATTTCTGTGATTTACTCAAAACTTGTCTGTTTAAATTGATGTGCAATATGGTTCCCCTGCAACTTCTCTGGTTGGAATCATCACAGGTATTTTGTTTACCTGAGCTGCATCTCTTTATTTTAGGCATTGTCAGATTCATCAGGCAGTATTAGTTCTACATTATAAAATGTCTCGGCCTTATTAGTTATCTGTGTAAATCAATGCCCTGTTAATGAGAATTTCTAAAAATATAGTCTGGTCAGAGTTTAAATAAACCTGCTGGCAGAGGGAGATGGCTTTTGAAATAGGTAACTTGCCTTGGCATGCATCATCCTTACACCGCATCATGACCCAAGAAAAAAAACAGAAATTTTGGTTCACTTCACAAGTCGGTTGTGGAGTACAATCTGTTTGTACTAGAAATGGATGAATGCTTGATGTCATTGACAACCACAGCTCACTGTGTTGATCAATTAGTGTGAAAAGCAACTATCACAGTCTAATCATAATCTAGGTATGATTCTTGAAGATTCACATCTAATGAATAATGGAGAAACAAACATTTGCTGGTATCAAATTCATTTCGAAGTTGGAGTGAATGGGTTAAAGTCATGGAGGAGAGTAATTTCAAAAAATGGATGCGAAGTTCCTGTTCCGTTGTCTGATAATTGAAATGGCTGCAGAGTTCAGTGGAGTACTTGTTTTATTGGTCTAGTGTGTTTCTATTTTGAGTTCAGTAAACTATATAAGGAAAGGAGGCGACTATTCTTGGTTTAAATGATGTGCTCTTTGGGTAGGGTATAGCAGGGATGATATTTAAGGGGGCGTAGGTGTTGCTAAATGCTTTTTGCACTGCTGAGTGCCATTCCTTTAGATGGCGACTATTCTTGATTTAGATGATGTGCACTTTGGGTAGGGTAAAGCAGGGATTATAAGGAAAGGAGGCAACTTTATAAGGAAAGGGGGTGACTATTCTTGATTTAGATGATGTGCAATTTGGGTAGGGTAAAGCAGGGATGATATTTAAGGGGCATAGCTGTTGCTAAATGCTTTTTGCAATGCTGACTGCCATTCCTTCGGAGTGTTGGAAGTTTGATGTTTCATTGTCAAGGGGAGTGAGGAATCTGATAGCCAACCCTTGTTTTTTAAATGTAAGATTTCATCCCCTTTCTAGCTTGTTATTTTCTTTTCTAATTGTCTTATTTATTTATTTATATATATTATGAAGGCCAAATAGAAAACTTTTCATGAAGTAGATTTCTCATCAATTTGTTCTCGTTAGTTCTGCGTGATGTTTGTCATTAATATTTCCACAACCATTTGATTAAATCTTCTGTTGTGTTGCTCATGATAGTATTAGGTGTCGTTAAGGCGGTGACAAAATAAAAGCTGTTGGTACTAGGTTTCCCATTTTCATTTTGACTTGTCAACAACATTGACAGGTTGAGGAATATGGCTTTGCATGGAGAAGGGTAGGGATATAGTGGACTCTGAATATAATCTTTTTAAAGAAACCAACTACTTAAAAGGATGGTGATTTAGAGTTTCCTTCTCACTTGGTTTTAAGAGGAAACTAGAATTAGAAGAATTGTAATGTGAAAGTTCCACTTGGGGCAAGTAAAGACGAAGAGGGAGTTTGGAAGGATGAGTTCAAGGGTATGTTTGGTACTAAGGAATGGAATTGAATGGAATGCCTATTCTCTCGTTATATGTATGAAATATGTATACATAATTATAATATACATATATATATATATATATGTTATATTCCCTTTCTGTCTCTCTCTCTCTCTCTCTCTCTATTCCTTATTACATGATGGAGTAAAAAAAGAGAGAATATAATGAGGGAATGAAATTGAATGGAATGTCCATTTCCACTATTCCCTCGTTTGGTACCACAAATGTGAAAGTTCTGCCTCATTGAAAACAATGGCTATTCCCTCGTTATATTTCTTCTTTTTTCATTCCATCATGTAATAGGAAAGAGAAAGAGAAGAGGGGATAGAGGGAATATAACATATATATAGTATATTATATGCATGTATACATATTTCATACCCTCACCATCCCAAACAAAAGAATGAGAAGGACTATTCCATTCTTCCCTTATTCTATTTTTGTAAGCAATCAAGGGAATGAGAATGGTTATTCCATCCCATTCCATTTCCTTTCCAACATTGCATTGCATTTCATTCCGTTCCATTCCATCATTCCAAACGTGGCCTAAGGGTGGATGTATAGAGGTGAGTAGGATGGTTGAGGCAGCTTCCTAGGAAGTACGGTATACGCTAAGCTGGCACGAGACCACTTGAAATGGAGTGGATGAGAGTTGATGCAACCTGAGAGAGAGAGAGAGTATTTTATAGAAATGGAGGTACCAGGATGGTCAACCAGATTCTCCAAGGTACCTAAGGAGATTGCTTGGAGACAAATATTGAGGAGGCTCATTATTTATATATGGGTTAGGCCATGGAGGCTAGCTCACTTGGACATGCCAAGGGCATGTGCTCGAGTGGGCACGTGGACAAGTATGGCCTGATACCCCATTAGTGGAGCAACCTTGAAAGGTAGTGGCACCAATATCATTTGAGAAGTTTAGAGGCTAGAGAGGTAGTGGGACGGGCTCCTCAGGTATGCTGGGATGTATAGCACGCAATGTGTCTTTGTCTTGGTCTAGAGTTCTCTTCTCTCTATCTAAAAGACCAGTCAAGATGCTAGTCCCTCGAGCGAGGGTGGATGAGTAGCTTGACGAACTCTCAACTCTAGCCCGCAAGCCATGTGACTCCAATGGTCCTGCATGAAGGTCATTGGGGCGCTGGGTTGGTGTGAGTTCATCTTGGTGCCATTATAGATAAGGGATTAATGTGTAGGAGAAACATATCTGGCTGGAGGGGCGCTTAGTCAAGCCGAAGGGTACTAAGCGTGTCATCACTAGCGGGAAAAGCAACATGCTAGAGCTAAGAGTCACTCAGCCAAACCAAAGGTGTGTCAAGTGCATCCAAGTGGGCTTGCTAAGAGATGGCTCAGAGATTGTCCTTGAGTGCTTAGGTTTGAAGCTAAGGCACCATGTGCATTAACCTCGTTTGGCATGGCTTGATCCCCAGAGGATAATTAGGATGCATGGAGATATTCAATTGGTCAACTTGTGGTGGGACCTGAACACATTGAGATAGTGACGTGGCATGCCAGGTGTGAGAATGGCCACATGTACCGACATTAGGTAAAGGAAGGGGGGAAGAGAGGAAGAGGGAGGGGGGTGGGGAGGAGTTAATGGAAATGGACAATTCTTTATTAGTAATTCAAAACAAAAAAGAAGATATATAGGGTATGATACAGTTCATCTGCACCTATGTGTGACACCTTTCAATTATAAAGATCGAGCCCTTACAATAAATGTGGCCAATCTAAATATTAGGCCCAGTCCCGTAGCTTGTCAATTGTCTGTAATGGACCTAGCCTGCAGGTGTTATAGCCGATGCTCTACCGTTGGCCAGGTCCATAACCGTTTAGATTTTGTGTTCAGTAGAACTTACAGTAGCGTGCACTTAGGCTATTCATAGAATACTGACAAAAAGATAGAAGGAAACATTGTGAATGCACTCTAGAACCAATAAGATTGGGAAAAATTGCCAAAACAAATACATCATTATCAAGTAAAGGAAATAATAGAATTGGACTTAGCTGAGTCCGTTGATGTTTCAATATTTGATTTATGTTTCAAATTTCACAAACTGCTTGTAGATTGACGTAACGGACTGCTTTTAGTTAATCATCCCTTGTTTGTGGAATTTGAGTATTGATAAAATGGTCCAGATAAAAGTTGCCGCATTTTATTGTGAATGAGGGGATTGGCAAAGGAGGTAGGTGGAGGGCTATTGAATGGTATGCCATTTGGGTAGTAGGGCTTGATAAGAAAAATTAGAAGTATTTTTATTTTGGACTGTTTTTTGGTCTAATCTAGTGTTATTTCTTATTTTGGACTGCATGTAGGGTTGCAATGATGCAGTGTCTTAAATTTAGGTAATAAATTTATAAACATTTCCTTCAGTTGTATGTTCTGTCGTAGAAGTGTTGAACACATGAGAGGACATCCTGGCTGCTAAAGCTTGGTGCTGGACAACTTGGATCACTGCTGACTAACTGTCCAATCAGTTAGTCGTCCTTGTTGCTATAGTGATTTGGCTGCTATGTGACTTGTTGAAATTGGAATTTAAGGTGTGTCATCTATGTCAGATCCGATCACCTTTTGTTCTTTGTTAGTATATAAGAAAAAAATAAAGCGGTACATAAGACGTGTTTGGATTGAAGATAGGTTGTGATGGAAGCTGTGGTAACAGAAGATGTACCTGAGATCTACATGATCTGTTTCAAAGGATTGTAAAGATTTATGAACGATTTGCTGTAAGATGTCTCCAATTAAGAGAGCTATTAATCTTACTTGGCTCCTCTGGCATGGATGACAATGTTTCAATGGATGAAACCATTTTGCCACAGGGCAGAGCTGGGGTTCAGGTTTTTTCTTCTCCAACCTTTGTTTGAGCCGTCAGAAATTTGCGTGTTCTGAATTGCTGAACAAGGTGTTTTGGTGCTGTAAAAAGAGCCTGTTTGAAGTTGTACCAAACACACTGGTTGGAGCGCTGGTTTGATTCAGATCCCTACTCTTGGGATATTTACTTAGTATGGTCTCAGTTTTTGGTATTGCTTTTCTTTATGATTGTGTTCATTTTGCTGAAACTGATCATGTTGCTTTTATTTTTATTTTTGTTTGGATGAGTTCTTCAGGTTGCATTTCTACCTCTCCGCAGTAAATCCATCCTAACAATTTTCATCTTAAATTTACCCACAGTGAGTCAATTGGATTATGTGACCTCGTTGTGAGGCACCACACACGCTCACTTCTGATATAAGCATTACCTTTCACACATGTTGATCGTCTAACTGGTTCGCCATACAAAGAACGTACTTTCTAGTAAGAGTTCTTCCAAAATGTGTAGCAATTGTCTTGGTGATAGTTTTGCTCGACAGTGATTTAGTGGGTTCCAGGGGCTGTGCGTTTTGGTGGAGACAATGAATTGCAGACTGGAGGATTTGTTTAGAAGATTGGTATATAGTCTAAAGGTATGGAGGACAGGATTTAATAAAAATTTCAATTTTTGAGGAGATTAGAGCTGGCAAGAAATGGAAGGAATGATGAAAGATACAGGAGACACAAAGAAATAGGTAGAGAAAAGGCTCTGAGGCGAACAAAGCCGCCGTGAGTGATGGTTCCCTATTGTCATAGAAAGCTGAAGGGTTAAGGTGCTTCTATTTGTGAGAAAGCAACAAGAGAGGAGAACATTTTACTTGTAGGCAGCAGCTTCTTTTGAAATTAAAGTAGTTGAGATTTCCACTACCCTCAAGCTGTTCATCACCCTATAGAGTGTGAGTTGTAAATGGATACATAATTATTGTCATCGTGATTATAACAATGTCCCTATTCCCTGTAAGATGTGTCTCTCGATTCGCTTAGCAAGTGGGACTCCCTGCATTGTGAGATGAGATGAGATGAGATGAGAAGAGAATGATGCGGTAAAGTTTCCAAAATTTTTCATTACTATTGCTTTTTGGTTGGGCCAATTTTTTATATTTATTCTCGGAAGGCGTTAGGTATTGATAATTTTTTTGCAGGAGAAATTCGAAGTCTAGAAACACGCACAAGCAGTGTCAAATCGCATTGGGTATTCATAATTGGACACGGAGAATTCTCTCTCTCTCTCTCTCTCTCTCTCTCTCTCCATTTTGAACAGAAATATAAGTTTCTGTAACGTAAATAGGACACCAGAACCAAGTATTCTTGCCTCAAAAGGCTCATCATATGCTGGAAGTAAACTCATGTACACGGGAGAGAGAGAGAGAGAGTATACCATATTAATAAGGTTTTATATGACTCAATGAAAATAGGGTAAATTACACAAACTTCATCTCAACGTTTGCAAAAATGGAGGGACTTTCCTCAATTATTACGATTTTACACTGACCTCTTTTACTGTATTAATTTTGTTAATAGATTTATCCTTGTGTTAGTAAACCGTTAGTTTAGCAAACGGCAAAAATTGAGGCTAGCTTTAATGATTTCTTTTATTTACTATTTTATCCTTAACCAAACATCTAGCCACGTGACATGTTTACTAGGGTTTCTTCTGCATTATCGATCACCGGAGTTTTTTCTTTTTTATCCCTCCCACATTGCATTCTCTGGCTTCTTCTACATTTATCACGCAAAACCCGCCTAAAATGGGTTTATTCATAACACAAATCACCTTATACCAACATATATACACCCACATATACACAGCGCCTTATAGAGCGGTAATCTGTGACGGGTAAGAGCAAAGCCAGGATTTTTCATTTGCCTCAGGCTAGTCAAAATTTAATAAATTACCAGAAAAAAATTATAGAAAATGTATATGCAAAAGTTATATGGACCATATGGTTTTACAGTTAATAGATAGCAAAAGTGTGCAAAAAATAGTTAGAAAAAATAATAATAGTTAGACAACAACATAAAGTGTTTTAAATAATTTTTTTAATGGTTAGATGGTAGCTCTCTCTCTCTTCTAGGGTATGTTTTTAATGGTTAATTAATTAATTAAATTTTCATTAGGTTTAAGAATTAAGATTGAAATAGACTGTGTTAAATAATTGGGTTAGGTGTTGGGTTGAGTAATGAGAAAAGTGAGCTAAGCAGAGCAATATTTAGGTAGGTTAAATTTAAATATTAAAAAAATTTATACATTAAAAATAGAGATTGGGATGGATTTCTCTATGCTACAGCTAGGAGAGCCTTCGTAGTCCCTTCGCTTTCGTGATGAGTGTGGAAGCCACAAGCTAGATGTGTGATCTATGGCAGTGCCATACATATAAACACAAATTCCCATATATACACAAACATATATGCCCCAATATATTCTCACATATACCTATACATGCACACACACACACATATATATATATTAAGAAGTATGAATATGGACACGAGTACGGATACAAATACGAATATGAATACAGATATAGACACGGGATACGATATTTTTAAAAAATAAGAATACGAATACGGTAAGGACACGGTAAAAAAATTATTTTTATATATTTTTATTTGTTAAGAATATGAAGGTAAAATTCATAAATCACTAAGAACAAGATGAAAAACAACTAAATAAGATCACATTTATAATACACCAACTAACAAGTAGGATTTCAAGAATTGAATTTAGGTGTTTTATGCTCTAATGTTTTAAAGTTTGAAATTTATAAATTCAATTCTATTTAGTATTTTTAATAATAACATTTTAATCTCATGGCGTGTTTGAAGAGTATGTGTGTCCGTCGTGTGGCCGACATGGATACGACACTCTAAATGATGTATTTGTGCTTCCTAGTATATATATATAAATATATGCATTCAAGCATACATATGCCACTACACAATTAAAGAGGAACACGACAGGTTGAAGCCCATAAACTGTTACAATATTATTCAGTGCTAGATGAAGCGATAACGCTGGCGGTGCGACAAAGGGGTGTGGGTGGCGGGGTGCGCCAGATGGTGGCTGGCTGAGGGTTGAGGTAGCCAGCTACGGCGGCAACGACGATGGAGATGGCTGCAGCAGCGATGGCAGCAAGGACAGGGCGGCGACAATGTTGGGGATGACTAGAGGGTGGTCGACTGGGGTGGGGTTACGGTCTAGGCACCAGAGCAGAGGAAGATGGGAGGTCCAGGACTCCATGTCTGTTTGCTCTGTCTCTAAGTTTTGTTTCTCACTCTAAAAATATCTCTCCATTCTCTTTAAAATATTTTATTTATGTTTAGTTTTAAAAAATTGGAATCTTTCAATTATTTTATTTTTGATACCAAGGTTATTATTGTCTTTTTCACATCTTTTGTTAATACCGTTTTGTTGATATTTAAGAGAAAAAATTTGTTAATGGCATTTCAAAAAGGTCAATGTAAATTTGTAACAGTTGGGAGATGTCCTGTATTTTTGTAAATGTTGGACAGAGATTTGTGTAATTTAATATCTGCACGAACAAGCTACGCATAGGGAGTAGAAAAATCTCTCAAGGGAGCACATGCTGAAAGAGCACGGGAAGCTAACATCCTGAAAAGTAGAGATTGGTCTCAGCTAAATCAAACTCTAATGATCCAGCCTGTAGGTATTATATGTAAATATGGTCATTGATAATCGTCATCCTGTACGTGGCTGCAAAATTGTTCTTGCTGGAAGTTCCAGAAAACGTTCCACAAATTACTCGATATTTAGGCCACCTAATATATGCATATAGCAAGCATTTTTTTGAGTTAATTCCCCCCCACCCACCCCCCAAAAAAAAAAAAAAAATTGGAACCATTCGTACCATAGTTGATAAGTCAGCATGAGTGGGCAAGTACCTGTTTTATTCAAGTGAGTGTGACATTCTTTGATGGTACAACACAAACCCAAATGTGATATGAAAACGTCTGGTGTCCAATTTTCTTTTGTAGATAGAATATGCTTACGTGGCTCAACACCATTGGGTGGCATCTCCCACCTCCCCAATCCGGATAATATCCAGCCAACACAAATCCCCCGCCGTTGACACACATCCACATAATCAGAAGCTTCCCAAGTAATGTTTTTGGCCTGGAAACTGAAACTTGATTACCTGATCAACAGATACAAGCCATGGCTCCAACTCTCTCCTCCAACTCATTTCTCATGAACACCACCCCCTATTCAAGGTTAACTCTAAGGAACCCAAGGCTCACGGTGTTTGCCAAAAGGGCTGGACCCTTCCCGCCTTTCGGCAAACTGGCCGGTGGCTCTTCCTCCGAAGAAAGCCAAGCAGATGATGATAAAGCTAGTTCCAACCCATTTTCTTTTAATTTTGGGAAGGCCTCGGACGTGAAGAGTTTGATCCCAATTGTTGCTAAGCCATCTACAGGGTTGTCTTTTGGAAACCAGAGACGCAAAGACTCTGGCACGGTGTTTGTCGCCGGAGCAACGGGGCAGGCCGGCATTCGTATTGCGCAAACACTTCTGCGCGAAGGTTTTACAGTTAGGGCTGGCGTGCCGGACCTTGGTGCCGCCCAGGAACTTGCTCGCCTCGCTGCCAGTTACAAGGTACTACAGCCTAAGCAAATGTGGTTACCTATATTTTAAGATTTGCATTGTTAAATCTATTAGTTTCATCAGAAAGATCATAATTAAGAGTTGTGGATCATGGAAAATCAACAAAGCTCAGCTCGACTTTGCATTTTTTGGGGTCTGTATGAGGATTTTGACCAAGTTTTACACTGATTGTTAATTACTAACGCAACCTTCCTCTCAATTTGGACTTGGGACCGATCGTAGCTGAATAGGGTCGAAACTGAAAAAAAAATAAGAAGATTCTATAAACCGCAATCAGAGAATTCCTGAATCTTTTAGGCGAATTCGATCGGCAGATTGAACAAATTCTTTATTGACAGAAAAAAAAAATATGAAGGATCTGACTGATCAAACAAGCATAATCAGAAATAAAATAAAAAGAATTACAAAAGAGAAAAAAAAAGTGACTCCAGAAATAAATGTTAATCCTAATAAAATTAGTTATAATTCTAAAAAATTTGAACCACGAGAAAATATTTGACAAATATTAAAAAGAAGAAATGCTCGATTAATCTGTAAATTACATTATTTTTAAAAAAATTTCACTAAAAAGAAAAAGGAACTAAATTATTCGAACTCAGCTTATATGTGTCATTTTAAAAACTTGTTCAATACTAGGTTGTTATATTGACAAACCAAGTTTAAATATATTTTAAAGCTTGTAAATATTTTGAGTTCGGCTTGAACTCGATAAATTTACATATACAAAAAAGTTTAAATTATTCAAACTTGGCTCGTAATTAATTTAATTAAAATTTTTTTTCAAATTAATTTAAAAATTAAACAAATCAATTTAAACACATTTTAAAACTCATTAAAATTTTTAAACTAAATTTAAACAATTTACTGCCCACCTCGATTCGTTAACGCAGCATCGTACCCATTATACAATATGTAGGCTAGTAATTTCATTGTGTAATTATGTAATCCTCTAGTGTTTTAGTTCTAATATCTGCATCATGACTGCGCAGATCATCTCCAAGGAAGAATCAAAGCGCCTCAACGCCGTGGAGTCCACCTTCCAAGATGCGGAAACGATCGCAAAAGCAATCGGAAACGCTAGCAAGGTCGTAATCACCATTGGCCCGGCGGAGAATGGTCCCACCGGCGTGGTCACCACGTCGGACGCCGTAGAAGTCGTCCAGGCCGCTCAACTGGCAGGTGTGGGCCACGTGGCGATAGTATACGATTCTTCGTCGTTGATTGGGGGCGCTTCAACATTCAACGTCCTAGACGGCATCTCGTCTTTTTTTAGCAACCTCTTCTTGCGATCTCAGCCGTTGACGATGCCGGAGTTCCTGCAGAAGGTGGTGGAAACCGACGTCAGCTACACCCTCATCAGGACGCGGTTGACGGAGGATTACTCCCCGGAGAGTTCGTACAACGTCGTCGTGGCAGCTGAAGGGAGCGGTGGTGCAAACGACTACAAAAGTAATGTAATGTATGCGATAAATTCTTCTTTTTTTATTGCCCAAAAATGAAAGGAGAAAAGTGATATTATATTTATGACAAATGTTAACATGTGTCGTAAAGGGACATTTTAAGTTTGTTTTGTCTGGTTGTATAAAGCGTTAGAATTTGTGTTTTTAGTATTAAAAATTATAAAAACACAAGTTCTAATACTTTGTACAACCAGATAAAACAAACTTAAAATGTGCCTTAAAACACATGTTAGTAAGACCCTATATTTATAGTCTGTTTTATGTGTTTTTGTTGTTTAATGCGATGGGATGGATGTTCTTATTCTTACATTAAAAAACCTATATATATGTATAGGTAGCCAAGTCGCAGATAGCGTCACTGGTGGCTAATGTTTTCTCCAACACGGCAGTAGCAGAAAATAAGGTAGGCATGCATAGACTTTACAGAAGAATGTTGTCTCTCTCTCATCTGTTTCTTTTCCTGAATTTGATTTAGACCTGTTGCCAATGAATTTACGGTCCGTCTCCGTTAATCGCTTGGGCATGGACTTAAGAAAGAATTCATTTTTAAGCTTAGCTTAGTGACAACACATGATCAACTTTTTTTGGTGGTCAGAAATGGGTTATAATTGTTGGTCCTCATAAAATCAAAGGAACTTAGAATTAAGAGTGATGGATTTGGTATAGGCTAAATTTTGACAGAAGTATAAACAGCACCAATAGAAGAGGGCCAGCGGCAGCCTGATAGGTGTGTATCATTGAAAAATTCTTAAATTTTGGATATTCAAGGAAAAATATTTTAAATTTTGGAGGGTCAATATACTATTTCTTATAATAAATACTTAAAAAATTATAAAATATAAACAGAATTTTAAAAAATTGGGGGCTCCTCCTAATCTATGCATAGTTGCGCCCTGTTTTTAACCCAACAATTTGTGGACTCCATCCCAAAATTTGAGAACAATTAGTAATGATAAACAAATAGAAAAAATACACAAAAAATACAATACAGAACGAAAGGATGTGGGTGGTTAAATTGAAACTTATCATTTTAAAACAAAGTTTCTAACGAGATAATTGTTAATTACAAAACTACCACTGCTATATCATTTGGTGTTCTCTGTACAAGATTGAGGTAATAATAGAATTGTTCTTATACTAATATTTCCGGTATTATTTGGTATATGTAACATGTCCTATAGCCCAACTCTGTGGATCATCTACTTCAAATTTTATTTGCCTCCCACCATTCATCGAGCATTTGGATAATTTTCTCTCTCAGGTTGTGGAAGTTTTTACGGATCCAGCAGCTCCATCAAAGCCCGTGGATGAACTATTCAGGTAATTGCAGTTCTCCTAAACACCCTTTTTGGCTGTGAAGTCCTGTAAAACCTATACAGTACATAGATATAGTATGTACGAGGAAAGAAATATTAACATGCATATGAAGGGCCCTATGTCCTTGCAATAAGGAATGTTCCTACATTGTGTGTATATATATTGCCTGTAGTGCTATTCCTGAGGATGGAAGAAGAAAAGCCTATGCAGAAGCCATTGCAAAGGCAAAAGCCGAGGAAGAAGCTAGAAAAGCTTCTGAGAAAGCTGTTGAAGCAGCGGAGGCAGCAAAGAAGCTAGAAGTAGAAGTGAAGAAGCTCGAAAAGCAAGAAGCTCGGGCTGCTAGTCTTGCTGAAGAGGCACAAGAGAAGGCAGCAGCCGCAGGGGCTTCAGTGGAAAGCCTCTTGGATAAAGCCAAAGAGATCGGTTCAGGACTGTCTTGGGAAAAATTCAGCTCACAGCTTGCCACAGCAGTTCAACAGCCAACTAAGAAACCAGAAGTGCAGATTGCCACCGTAAGGGGACAGGCCAAGGCTCGAACTCTGCTGGCCAAGAAAGCAGTCATCAAACCACCAACCCCAAAACCTCGCACTTCGAAACCAAAGGCCCCGCCAAGGCCAAACGCAAAACAAACAGAGTCCAAGCCAGAAGTGAGGAAGATTTTCGGTGGGCTGTTTCAGCAAGAAACCATCTATGTTGATGATTGAGAACAGCTCTCCAATCTAGATTCAATCTTTATGGCTATAAGTCTTTGAGACTGGTTTAGAGTTCATATTGTTGATGTTCGAAGGGTGAACTATTCGAGCCTCAGCTAAAAATGTCTAAATTCTTGCATACTTTATTGAGGCTATTGAATTATTTTTTTCTAACGAAACATATCATCTCCTGAATTCATGCTTTCTTCTATATTCCTAAACATGATGTAATCTTTGAGCAATGATATAAAATTTAGGCTTACCAAAGTTCTAGTGCATCAAACCTTTTTCTGAGTCACTAATCTTCAGAAGCTAATGATATTAGGTTAGGCTTACAGCTCATATTATTGATGTTAAAAGGGTGGGTCAATATCATCTCAACTTTTATTTTCAGGGCCATAAATCCGTGTGTCTTATCAATTCAACTTCTAAAGCCAAATCAATGGTTGCAGAATAGCATCTGTGTCGCATGCCATACGGCCCATACATTAGTAGTAATAAATCATTTCCCCTGTTTCCATAAACTTAGGTATAACCTAAATAAAACTTGGCTGGGGATTAGCATACTATAGATATAGGTATCATCTCTAATTGTTTTGTTTTGCAAGTCATTCAATACTTGCTTTCAATATACTCGACACTGACACAAATAATCCTGTAAGGTTGCAGTTATAGGAAAAACTCAGCAGCACAGAAATGGAAATCAAGAACTATTATTAGAAAAGAATTCCAGAAGATAAAGCTAAGATTTTCAACTAATCTGTACTATTACAGGATGCAGTTATAGGAATAACTCAGCAGTACAGAAATGAGAATCAAGAGCAATTATACGAAAATAAATTTTCAACTACTCTATAATAATTTATTCAGCCTTTTTGTTTTCTTCAATGAAATTATCGCATCAATTAGAAGTATATGGGTATCAAGATTAATCGAACCATATAGAAAATATGACTCAAATCTGGGAGTTCACTTGGATATGCAATATTGAACCCTCACCGTCACTGAATGTGAATGATGGGGATGAAAACTGAATGGTAGGTCTGAATTTCTCAGTAGAACAAGTTTTTTCTATCTCTTTAGATTGCTATCTGATAGATGAAGATGTGAAGTTAATAAAGCACTGTTTTTCCCCCCACTTCAATTGCTGGAAAAATGGTGCAACTTTACAGGATAGTGTTCTCTACCAAAAAAAACTTTGTAAAACGGAAAGATTAAACCTTTGGTCATTCCCTCTATTTTGTATATAAAGGAGGAGGGTTTACCCTTGCGTGGTGAAAAATCCTTTGCAACTCATCTTCCATTTCTTGCAGTATGATAGGTTTGCAAATAACACCATGGAGTCCATACTGAATACACCTATTCCGGATATCACTGTCAGACCTTGATGTCAACACAACGATTCGAAGCAAGCTATCCAATGTTAATTTTCTTATCTGAGCAATCAATTCACTACCATCTTCCTTGGAAATATCTAGGTCTATCAGTAGCAGCTGATAGTAGTTTTTGCTCGAATGAAGCATTTCCTTGCATAGCTGCCAAGACGACACTGTTGTTAGATGACATCCCATGTTTTCTAAAATCTTCCTGGTTACATATTGGTTGAAGCAATCACTATCTGCAAGGATTGTTTTCATTCCTTTCAGAAGGCATCGGGGGGTCTCAGGGTCCATAAACCTCGGCTGAATCAGACCTCCATGTAAATGCTGAATGGGTAGCCTGATTGTCAATTTCAGGGTTCTATCCAGCTCTTCTGAGTTGGGACCAATTGATACACTCCCATGCATGAGCTGCATATACACAAACCAAATTTTAACAATTAGAAGTTCCCAATACATGAGATTTCGAATACATAGACAATGTAAATATGGTGGTAGATAAATATTAACTGTATATTTGGAAGAGAAGTGATCATCTTAGAAAAGATTAACTAAACAGAGTACCTACTTAGAATCTAGCTAAATTGATTTTAACTTCTTTCTCAACACTTTCAAATAGCTGGTCCTAAGCCAGGAGAAAGGTGCGTTTATCAGGTTTCAAGCCTCGATCGACATTAAATTTAGTTGTGCTTCTACATACAACAAATACAAAAGAATTCAGGAAGACATTAATATCAGATACATGTAAAAACAAAGAGTGATATTTATCCATAGTTTAATATCTCTAGAATCAACACAAAAATTTACCTAGGCATGTATCAAACCGAAAAATTTATCAAAATGAAGCTACTGGCCAACTACATAGACAAACTAACCAATGTTCTCACCTTAGCCAGTTTTTCGCAAATGCTGAAATCAATCCGAGGATTTCTATCTTCAAAGCTGTTCTTCTCACAATCCTTTTGCAGCAAACTCCGGTAGTCTTTTCTCAAGTTGACTCCACGGATGCCAAATTTCAAGAGAACCGATCCCTCGTATGCATATTGCTTCCATGTCATGTAATTAGGATCTGATGTTCTTTGAGATCCATTCTCTACAGCTACAGAGAGAACAACATTGCCACATTCTTGAAAACCCAATATTTTCACAACCATAAATAAAATGGCCTGAATGATCTTCATTTCATCCCCAATCAGCTGTCCTGGCACCTTCCCACGAACCTGAATTTCGAAATTCAGGCCCCTGATGGCACATAAAAGCTTTGAAACTCTGGCAATCTCCTTCAACAGCGAATTAAGGCTAAAAGCACGAAACTTCAACTCTACTCTATTGTCCCCAAACCCTGAAGCACCAGTAGCATCTTCAACCAAACCAGACGATAACAGACCCACCTTTGCCATGGTATCAACTATCATCCTCTGCTCTTCTGACGCCCAATTCTCTATCTGAAGGACTGACAAAATTGCGGCAATTGATCGACTCGATTTAATCATTTCTTGATTCATCACGGTCCAAAACGAACACATTGCTTCATTAGCTTTCATGGCCAGTTTTTTAGCCTTATGTAAAGCAATGTTCCGTTCCATTAGCTTCTCTCTGACGAGCAATGACTCTTCGATAATCGCGGTGTGTGATAACGCCACGGCCACCTGATCGGCCACGCCTTCCACAATTTCAAGTTCCGCGGAGCTCCAAATTCTATCTCCATCCTCAGGTACCAAAACCAGAACCCCATAACACGGCTCCACCGTCTCCGCCTTGCTGCCTCCAAAATTAGACATCAGAAGCATAGGCAGCCGAATCGCCACCGCCCCATTTCCTAGCTTCGAATTCCACCGCAAAAGTCTTACGCCCCTTCGCGCCAAAATCTCTGCCATCTCCGGGTCATCAATTGGGACGCACATAGAATCGAACCTCCTCCTCAACTCGTGACTGAGTATCATCGCCGAGTTCGACTCATCTGGCAACCAAATCGCACAGTTGTCCAATGAGAGAGCTTTCGACAACTCAGCCACACACGTTTCCAAAATGGTGTGACGATCCAGCGATTTCCGAATTTCTCGACTCAGCATAGGGACGAGCCAACTCGCCTCCTCCTGTCTCTTCATTAACCCAACCTCGCGACCGAGCTCTTTGGTCTTCTTCACCAACAAACCCTCTCTGACCATGATCCTCAGTAGCCGAGGTATCAGCGTCGCTAGCGCGAACGAGGTGGCCCAGGAAAGCAGAGCAGTGAAGAATTTAAGGAATGTTAGAGTGAGCATGAGTTGGAACGAGTTGGGCGAGCGCGAGTGGGTGTAGGCAGCGACGAAGTGGGTCAACCCGCAGAGGGCAATGAAGGCGGCGAACTGGGTCAGGAATCGTCGGTGAGGGAAGAGAGAAGAAGAGGAGGTGAGGAAGTAGAGGATTTCGAGTGGGATGGAGAAGAAAGCGAGGGAGATGAGGAGGTCGCTGAGTTTCTGGCAACGGTGCATGTCGCCGAGGGTCCAGACTGTGTTGGAGAGGAAGAAGACGACGTCGCCGTCGTTGTCGTCGCAGGAGCAAGAAGGCATGGTGGGTGAGGAGATAGGGATTGACAGAGGAGAGGTTCTTGCAGAGACAGGGGAGAGTAGACATTTCAAGAGAGAGAGAGACAGAACGGTTTTAGAGAGAGAGAGAGAGAGAGAGAGAGAGAGAGAGAGAGAGAGCAAATGCAGAAGTAAAGAGGGGAGGTGCATGCCTGTATGGGTTCAATGAACGGGGAAGAGAGAGAGAGAGAGAGACAGAGAGAGAGGCGGGAAAGGCGATGGAGGGTGAACTGAAACTTCCTTTGGCTTTTGCTACTGTTGACACGGAAACTCTCCCTGTCTCTGTCTGCCGCCGTCAGCGGTTTCGGCTACTCTCGTCTTGGCGTTACTAAAATTTTGACTTTATTAAAGAATTCGCACTAGACGGTGTCATTATTTTAAATTTACTAATTAATTCATTTGAGAACTACTAATTAGGCCTCCAATCTTTTTATTAAGAAAATAGAATTTTTATAGAGAAAACTCCATTGGAATAAAGCGATAGTGTTTTATTTTTTAAAACAAATTCTATTCTTTTAAAATTTTTATACAAAATTTGTACTAAAATAATATGACAGTGGCAATTTTGTAATTAAAAATTATCATGAGAGTGTTTTATTGTAAAATGTTCTTATTTAACCAAATTATTTTGTATATATATTATGTATGGCTTTTTTGTTTTTATAGCGTTATTTTTTTTTTTTAACTAATGAAGTAAAATGATGGGTTTTTAGTTTGAGAATATTTGTATACAACCATGAAATTCATACAAATTTTTTTACACAATAATTTGATTGAATCGCATTATACATTATAACAAAACCTCTAACATGATAGTTTTTAATTATAAAAAATATCATTAATATATTATTTTAATAAATATTTTTATGCAAATTTTTTTTAATAATAATATTTAAATTCGTTTAAAATAAAATAACCACAAAATATGTACAAAAGAATTTTTTGTATTGCATTACTATTTTTGCTATGGTTTCACAAATCTCACCCTTCTCTCTCACATGAATGGGTGTGAATCTAACAATTTCCTTCATTTAATGGCACTACTATTCATTTTCAACTCAAAATGGTGGCATCACTTCAAAAAAGTTATAACATAAGCTCAAATCTCATGTACTTAATTCACAATCTCTTACTTTTAAATATAATCTTACACTAATTGAAAAACACACACAACTATTGTTCTATTACACACTATATAATGATGTTACGATCAAAATTTCACACCAAAATTCAATCAAATATTATGGGAGCTGGTGAAAGGTGGACCCTCTCTCCTTTGACCCAATTTGACTATTTTTTGCTGAATGATTAGTATGTTTTGGTTTGTTTTAGAATGTAGAAGCACAAATTTTTTTTTAATGCAGAAAGACATTGACGAACGTAACTTTTCATTGGCTATATGGACTAAGATAAAATACATTGCTAAATGATAACTACTCCACTTCTTATTTTGTATGTATTATTTTCTAGTTTTGAATGTCTTTAGTAAACACTTATTCATATTAAACCTCTTTAAAGATGTTTAAAAATGATCGCAATTCTCAAAAAACTTAATGAGAGGACAATTTTGAAAATATAAATAACATTTGCACTCCAAAGAAAACTTTTGGCACTCCACCCCGCAGGCATTTTGGAGCCCAATATCATATTCCTGACTTTCGCTAAAATGTGTGCATAGTCATAAAAGTATACTGGCTAAAAAAAAGAAAACCTAAAATGTATGAAATTATTAAAATGCTATTCTTACAAAAAAAAAAATTGTACATAAAATCTTACCAGAATAATGTGACAATGACAATTTTATACTTAAAAGTCATTATGATGAGTGTTTTGTTTTGAAGTAAAAGTCTCTAGTCTAGACACATTATTTTATATAAAAATTTCATATAAATTTTCTATTTATATAACATTACTTATAAAATTAATGGGAAGGCAATAGTTTTCACTAGTTAATCATACTTACGTGAATTATGGAAAGTAGCGTATCGCTCCCCGGTTAATGTTCTTACTAGAATATACTTTGTAATGGGTTCTAGGAACTCATTAATTTTTAAAATTTTGAGTAAGGCCCTGGACACCTTCCATCTATATCTCGTGCTTTACTAATATCTCATAGTTGAATTATATTTACTAGGGGTGGGTGTACATGCAATGCTTGTGTAATATTTACACAATCATTTTTAAAAAGAGAAGACGTGGGTTTAATAAAAACCGTTACAGTTATAAAATTTGAATATGAAAAAAACTTGTGTTGAAGTAATTATGTCATTTGATAAGAATTTTTTTAAAATTAAAAATATCCTTACAGCTTCAGAAACTAATCGTGCTTTTCCCTTTATAATATAAATTATTTTATTTTTTGGATATTTTGTCTTATTCAATGGCTGAAGTTATTTAGTCATTGTATTGATTTAAAGAAAAATTCAATTCTTACATAATTTGTATAAAAATTATAGCTTCCAATTCAATCATATCATCGTGTGTACTTTTTCTATTTATATAAAAGTCATTAAATTTTATCTTATTACATGTGACCAAGTTAGGTCGACTACAAAATTCCAATCAAGTTTTCTATGGTGATGTTAACTAATCGAAGTAAAGATTTGTTAAAAAGACAAATGGATGGATTAGTTAAGTTTATGTTCTATATACATGGAATGTGAGGGTTTCACATTATTAGAAAAGTCTATGCGCAATAAAGTCTAAAAACACCTAAGAGATTCATCCCAAGTAAGGGAAAAATTAAAACAGTGAAAATAACAAGTTTTTAACCAAACCCAAGTTGTAATTCTAAAAATAGAGTACTTTTTTTTAAAATTTATTTCTTATACAAACTATGATTCTAAAGCATACTTTAATTTGCATCCTCTCAAGAAAAGGCATTTCACATGAGCGTTCAAATGAAAGTGTGTTTCAGAAACACGTCTCATAGAAGCAGCTACCTGCCTTTTCATGGTTGACTAAAAGATTACAAGCGTGCTCTTGATTAAACTACATTTTAGGCAACTACTTGAGTTAGCTAAATAAAAAATGATAGTAAAAGGGGAAAAAAAAAACACCAATAGAAACCGCCAACTGACCATGCCCGAGGAATGCAACTAAGGACTAACCTAAGGATAAGCAAAAATGTGAAGATTGTATTTAGAAAGACCAGCCTTGCTATTATTCGTGAAGTTGTATGACTTTTCTCGTTCGCTCTGCATGAGAGAAGTCTAATAAACCTGTATTACAAGCATAAACAATGTACGTTGCTGATCTCAACTAAGTTGAAAAAATTGTTCCGTCCTTTAGGAGGATCACGTGCCATTCTTTCTTATGACTCATAATAGGTTTTTTTCCTAAAATTCATCCAGTTAATTCTTTATAGCTTGCTTGGAACCTGAAAAAAAGATAGGAAGGGAATGAAAAATTACTATTTACTATCTGTGGGTTAAATAAATACGAGCACAAACCAGTTAAACAAGCCTAAAAGGATTGACACTGCTAAGTTGGGTTTGGAGCAGCTCAGGAGCGATTATTACACTATAGGCCCATGTCATTTTTGTCAACTCAAGTTAAAGCCCTCATAACCCAGTTTAAGGGTATAATCATGCGGAGTGACAGAACATTTAATAGAGAACAGACTCATATTCAATGCGGGAGAGGCGCTGCACGCAAAAGACGATCACGTTCGGTCAGTCAAGCTCGAGCGTGGCGATACAGGAGAAATTACGTTTGATCAGCCGGTTCTAGCCCGCATAGACCAGTGCTGTAAGTCATTATTAATGGGGTAGGCTCAACCGAGAGTCCTACATTATAAATACCAGAGCTTTGAGAAAACAAGGTAGGATCAATCCAATTAAGCCTTATATACTTATCATTTTTATTTCATCTCTTGTTAAGATTGCTAACTTGACCGTCGGAGTGTGATCGGCCCATTGAGGGTCGGCTCATTCTAACTCCTTTGTCTCTCTACAATAGGTTGAAGACTCATTGATATTGGTTCGAGTGATCGGCTAGGCATTCCCAGAAATCCCACCTACAACTGGTGTCGTCTATGGGAAGGTCCAAGTAAACATGGGTACCAACTTCTTAGGGAGAAGAGGAGTCCATGTTGCCGGACGAGGGAACAAAGTTCCGGCAATGATAATACTGACTCGGTTGGCCAACAAACCACCCCTGAAAGAAGCAACAGGGGATGGACGAAGAGGTCGAAGAACCAGTCTCCTACTGGAAGCCCCCGAGGAACACAAGACGAGTTATAGAGGGACCCATACTACGCCAAGGGGCCAAATCTCTGTAGAGATCATCACCGGGGGCTGGGCCCTTCACTTTCCAGTGGACGTGTGCCTAGTAACCATTCACTTCATGCTATTGAAAGGGAACTATAGCAACGTGGAGATTAAATTGCCAGGCTTACTTCTCAGTTAAGAGTGATGAGGGACACAATATCCAGGACGGATGACCGAGCCAAAAGGAGATCACCGACCCATCACCAAGAAAGAAGGAGTCGAGATCCCAGAAACAAAAGTCCAACGCCTGTGCACACTATCAGGAGCCATGCCTCTAGCACCAGCCGCAATAGTAAAAGACGAGAAGATCGGCACCACAAGAGGAGCCGGACACCGCAGGATGGGGATCGGCCTAAAATTGGTCAACAATAGAAGGAATGAAAGAGATGGCTAAATGAGAAACTTGATAGCAAAGAATAACTCCCCAAAGCATGTATTACTCAGGACATGGTCAGCAGAGCCCTAGATCAGATAGCAACCACACCTTTTACGGAAGAGATCGAAAGTTGCCAGCCTCTGAGAAAGTTCGCCCCACCAAAGTTCACATCCTATGACGGAAAGATTGATCTAATCAGTCACGTTCACCACTACAAGCAAATGATGGTACTCTGGAGCGGAGATCAATCCTTGATGTGTCGAGTATTCCCATCCAGTTTGGGAGAAGTGGCCCTACAGTGGTTCGATAAGTTGCCGTCCAAATCAATTTCAAACTGGAGACAACTTGCCGAACTGTTCACTGTTTGCTTCATAGCCAACATCAAGTAACCAAGGGAAGTGGACTTCCTACTCACCTTGCGGAAGAATGATAGAGAAGGATTAGGTACGTATGCATAACGCTTTTGGACGGCCTATAATGAGATTGACGAGTGCAGCAAACAGCTAGCTATAACTCAGTTCAAAATCGGCTTGCCCAGAGAACACCGCCTGCGACAGTCCTTAATGAAAAAGCCAGCTCTCACGGCGTAAGAGTTGATGTCAAGAATCAAGCGATATGCGAGGTTGGAAGAGGACGTATGTCACGCCCGCTCCTAATCAAGCGTCATTAACGTCGTCTTAGGATGAACGTGATCGCACAAGTCACCTACCTGTAAGCGAAACCTCAACATAATCCTAAAGATAGAAATCTTATAGGAATATATAACATCATATTAAATAAATAATATCCATCTCATAATCCTCCAACATACATTATTAAGAGAACTCGTAATGCATACTTATGAATATTACAAAACCACAAAATAAACAAACTCTAACAAGACTTTAATACAATGTACAACAATGTACATGACTAATAACTCAACTAAAGAGCTTCTTGAAGCTCTCTAACTCAACACCAACAGTGGATTGGACATCTCTCATTTTCCTGCAAAATAATCTGTGTGGGTGTGAGTTATATATCAACGTACTCACAAGATAATTAAATTCATAAAGAAGGAATGATAACCATCCACTGAATTAATCATCAATAGATAATACACCATCAACAATAAACACAATGCCTCTTGTGATGTAATGTATGATACACCACATATGTGTACGCTATTTTGATAACATTGGCTTAATATATCGATGACTTGTTATCAAGGATATCCCACATCGACACCCTTTAAGTTAGCCCTACATCGGCTAAACCTTATGTTAGTCTTATATCGACTAAACCTCCTTCGTGCAATGCAAGATATGCACACAAAATGTATTGTGTGCAAATACCATCGCATAATCCAACAATCACCACCAATGTAGACAATAAAACATTTAATGCCTTATAAATAAGATCATCTTATATTTCCATAATCAATCACCATCATTCACAACAAAGCATTCAATTCAATATGAATAAGATCATCAATATCCCCATAATCAATCACCATCATTCATAACAAAGTATTCAATTCAATATGAATAAGATCATAAATATCCCCATCTGATACCGCTTATTCTCAAATTGAGCTACTCTTTCAGTTGAATTGGAATAGTATGATCCGCTTCCGAACCTACCAAACACCACCACATCAAACATGATGAAATAGACGCTATAATTCATAACCAATGCATAATTATAACTTATACTCTCTAAACATATGATTGAGAACATCCATGATGCATTATAACTCAATAGGATGTTAAACCCTTCTCCAATACAACCAAAGACAAGAAACCACTTTCACCAAAACCTAAGACAATGCACTAGGTCAATCTCATTTGAAAATAGGTTTAGATACCTTTAGATTGATAGGTTATGGGTCAAAAATAAATTTTAGATGAAGGAGTTATGTCTAATGAAAGTTGGACTAAAATTCTGAAAAATTAGGTTGTTGATAGAAATTTTAAGTCATTTTTAAACTGTTATATCTCTCAATCTAAACAAAATTAGAGTACTCACTTTATATCAATAGAAAGCCCCATGAGACTTGTTTTCAACGCTTCAAACGGCGCATCATTTTGAGTTTTCTAGAGAAAACTATAACCATTTTACTAAAGTATGTCAAGTTTGCCAGTCACAGGTGTTGACATCTTAATCTCATGTGTCGACACCTTGCGCTAGCAAGTCAAATTTTTGTTTAATGTGTCAACACCTCTGCACCAGGTGTCGACACCTTAGAATAGAGACTAAAATTTTGTAGTAAAATGCTTCATGTGTCGACTCCTAAGGTCCAGGGTCAACACCCCACATACTTTGGCTCGAAAATGGACTTCTCAAATATAGTTTTTAAACACTCATCACCATTCCAACACCATAACAAGTATCGCAAAGGTTCAAAATGAAACTCTAAGACTATAAACAAGTTCTCAAACATCCAAAAACATGCACAACATGACAAATTCAAGGCTTTCTCCTTGGAACCCTAATCACCCTCCTCCTCTCCACTTCTATTCAACCTCTATAGCATGAAATGACATGCTATCATACAACAATAGATAAAAATACAATGGAACAAGCATCAATATAGAGTTCTCACCTCAAGGAATAAACACAAAAACTTCCTCTCTTGAATTCTTCTTCCTCCTTTTCTTTTCTCTCTTTTCTTTTTCTCTATTCTTTTTTCTCTCCCAACATTCGTAGAACCAAGCTCCTCTCCTTCTTGTCTTGCAAGACACAAAATAGATACAATGTGTATCTATTATCCACACATGTCACACACACACACTTGCTAGCAAAATTAGTGAAACACACACCTCTCACACATGAAGCACACACTTAGGTGTGTTAGGGTTAAACCCCTATCTAGCACCTCCTTGCTTTCTTACACCACGTCTGATCCACATGATTAACATAATTAATTATACTTATGATAATTAATCATGATTAACATAAGCTAAGCATGAAGATTAATTAAGCTAATTAATCATGAATTAAGCTCACTAATTATGCTTAGAAATATGATAATCCCCCAAATGTAAGTTCTCATTAAACCATGCCAACAGAGTTCCTTGATTAAGGATAATCATGCACCATAAGCATGCTATTAAGCTAAGTACGATGCTAAGCAAGTTAGGGTTTCACAACGTACTGCAGCCCTCTCCTGAGAAGGTCGGCCTTATCGTTGAAAAAAAGAATGGGCGGGACACAAAGAAGTTTCGACGGGAAGACAATAATGGACGGAGCAATTAGGCAAGCAGTGGGGTTTACACTGTCTTCAAAGACCCCATTTATATAATTTTGCCCCAAATCCACGACAAGCCGTTCTTCAAATGGCCCCCGAAGTTGGGAGGAGACCCCACAACCCGAGACTAAGGGAAATTTTGCTCCTATCACAAGGAGAGGGGGCATCAAAAGGCAAATTGCCGACATCTAAAAAATCACCTTGAAGATCTGGCAAAGGCTGGCCATTTTGACCAGTATATTAACAGAGAAAAGACGAAACAAGAGGTCGTGGAGCCAAGGCTAGAGGCCCCCCCCTGCAGAAAAAAGACCAAGCGAAACCAGTTTGGGTAATCAACGTACTGCACGGATTGGCAGAATCGAAAGCTATTGACCGGCACAGATACCGGGCCAATATTCAAAAAGCCGTGCACTTGACGGGGGTGATGCAGATAGGCCCCCCTCCCAAACAAGTCAAGGTCGGCCGTGATAACGCATCCATAACCTTTACTGAGGAAGATCTCGTAGGCGTTCAAACCCCCAACAATGACGCATTGGTCATTACCCTACGAATGGCAGGGTGTGATATGAAGAGGCTGCTTATTGACCAAGAGAGCTCTTCTGAGATTATGTACTATGACCTGTTCAAAAAACTCGAGCTGAAGGATGCCGATCTCCTGCCCTTACCCAATCCATTGGTCGGGTTTAGCTTTGAATCAGTTTGGCCCTTCGGGAAGGTAACTATTCCTGTGACTGTAGATGGGCTTACCATACAGACAGAATTCCTAGTGGTCAACGTGTCATCCCCATATAATGCCATCATGAGTCGAACATGGTTACACTTCATGAAAGCTATCCCATCCTCCTACCATCAAATGATTTGTTTTCCTTCCCCAAAAGGGGTGCAAGAGATAAAAGGGGACCAAGTTACTGCCAAGCAATGCTTCTTTACAGCATGTGCCACAAAAGCATAAAGAGCTCTTTCTTTACCCCGCAATTTTGGAGCATGTGGTTGAGCTCCCAACCCAGAGCGGTAGTTAGAGGCCAGGTATTGACCAACTTTATTACCGAAATTTTTGTTGAACTTCCACAGGAAACCAATCTAACCCTGATTTTTGATACACAACAAGATGAACTCTCCTTGGCGCTTTAGGGAGAAAGTTGATCATTGGAAGCTATTCGTAGACGGAGCATCCAAATGATGGGGGGGCAGATCCAGGGATAGTCCTCATCACGCCAGACGGGTTGTGCCAAGCTATTGACCTCAGAACTGTCGAAATCACTCAGACGATCTCCTAGCTAAGTCGTGAGTTTGATCACCGAAAATTGCCAACACACAAAAATCCAGCGGAGGGGAAGCAGGCCCCAACTAGGAAGGTCCCTACACAATTACGTCCCAAGTTGGCGTGGGGGCATATCAACTGGAAACTGTCGAAGAAAGGTGACAACTACCCCGACCTTGAAATGCAAATAATCTCATCAGATTTTACTAGAAGGCCCTTCTGATTTTGAAGGGATTGTTGGCCCAAAAGGCAATCCAAGAGGGGGGTGAATTGGGTTTTTTAAATATTAATAACAATTAAGATTAATTAAAATTAATCTAAACAATATAACAGTGATCAATCTATATGTAATGCAATGTAATCAGAAGAAGAAAAGAAAATAGAGCAATAGAAAGAACACAAAGAGTTACCGAGGTTTAACCACAATCCGTGGTCTACGTCCTTACCCTAAGATCCCCTTAAAGTCTTACTCCACTATGTAATCTCCAATTACAAATGGATGCTGATTGACCAAGTGCTCAGCTCACTCTTTACACAAGAATTTCTTCCTAAGTTCTTCAGCCACCAAGTGGTTTTGTCCAATATCCACTCAAACTTTTAAAAGTTTTTCTTTCACAAGAGAACTCTCAAACTCTCACTTACAAGTATATAAAGATATACAATCAATTTACAAACTCTTTAACAAGAGTGGATTAAACAGTCAAAGCTCACACAGTGAAGACAAAGAGAATGTTTAGAATATTCAGTTTGATCAATCAATGGATGTTTGTTTCTTATATCTCTTTTGTTATAAATGCAGTTGGGAGCTTGTATATAAACCCCTGTATTGATTTCATCCGTTAGAGGTTGTTGAGGTTCATTTAATGCACGTTCAATCCGTTATAACGTTAGAAAAACTAGCCATTATATCCCAGGAGTCGACTTTTCTGGTCTGCATTTTTCAGATGTTGTCCACTGTCTCCATGTATTGACTCTTCATATCCATGAGTCGGCTTATTGATCATTCTGTCTTTAAGTCATTTTGCTTTTGTCTTCATGAGTCGGCTCATTGCACAGAAATCTTGCTTTAGTTTTCATGAGGTGACTCTTCATGTCCATGAGTCGGGTCATTGCTCATTCTGTCTTCATGCTACTTTTGTTTTCATGAGTCGGCTTTTTATTTTCCATGAATCGACTCATTGCCCAGAAATCATCATTCTGTCTTCTAATAATCAAGTTCATCTTCAGCTATATTATAAGATTTTCAAGAAGTCTTCTCTTTGGGGTATGATAATCAATCAAAACTCTTTTAACTTATCGAATTTAACTTCTATTCAACTTGGATTGAATCAATCACTTGATATTCATCTTTTCTTGATTTCCAAATTGTCTAGGCTTTACTCTATCAATGCTGAGCTCTTTTGCCGATCTTTCTCTTTCATTGCCGAGCTCTTGCTTCCATTGCCGAGGTATTACTTTCATTACCGATTTCTTCGCTTCACTCTATCAATGCTGAGCTCTTTTGTCGATCTTTCTCTTTCATTGCCGAGCTCTTGCTTCCATAGCCGAGGTATTGCTTTCATTGCCGATTTCTTCTCTAGCAAATCTTCTTTCTTCTTTGCAATCACCTCAATAAGACTTTTGTAAGCTTGATGAAATCTCTTCATGCATATCGTCTTCATTGATTCCTTACATCTCAGAAAAATTCTTCACTTGGATTCCATGTAAAGATCAGGCAATCAAGATGAGTCTTCTTCTCAAGCAACTTCCAGTCACATTATCTTGAATAGACCTTTTGCACACTGGATGAAGTCTTCTTTTGAACTTTTTCAATCTCTTCATAATCAAATCATCTTTAACTGACCTTTGCACACTTTGATGAAGCCTTTAATTCCTTTGAGTGCAATACAACTTCATTGAGTTTATGCATACTTGATGAGAGTCTTATTTGAATACCTTCAATCTCTTCGAATGCAAAACATTTATTTGAAGTAGAAATAGACGTCAATACTCTGTTTGGTTCATTGCATAGCTCTTAAAGTTCATTGCTTGATCCTGAGCTTGCTGTGCATTCACTTTGACATGTATTAGACTTAAAGTTGAATTTTAAGTCTAAATTATAAACTTTATTAATTTGCATACTAAGTAAATGCATTAGTAAAATAACAGAAGGTTTAGTTATCATCAAAATTATCATAGAGACCAACCTTGAGTCAACAGGGATGTATTTGCCTTTAGTTTGTCCTCAGAAAAATGAAACTTTCTTTAACATATATGTAATCTTTGTACAAATCAATGAAAATTAAAAGCTACTTAACAAATTTGATGCCACTCCAAACTGCCAAGAATTGAATGAAGACAAACAAAAACTAGGTGTAAAAACCTGATCCTGGATCGTTTGTGACCAGGTTGGCCAACGAAGGTCATTAAAACCAAGTGTAAAAATTTGGTCTTGTCTAAGTTGGACACAGGGTCCTAGATCATTCATGATAGGGTCGGCCAACGAAGGTCATTAAAACCAAGTGTAAAACTTAGTCCTGTCTAAGTTGGACAGGTCGGCCAATGAAGGTCACAAAAACCAGGTGTAAAAACCTGGTCCTGGATCATTCATGACCAGGTCGGCTAATGAAGGCCATTAAAACCGAGTGTAAAAGTTTGGTCCTGTCTAAGTTGGACAGGTTGGCCAATGAAGGTCATAAAAACCAGGTGTAAAAACCTGGTCTTAGATCATTCATGACCAGGTCGGCCAACAATGGTCATTAAAACCAAGTGTAAAAACTTAGTCCTGTCTAAGTTGGACAGGTCGGCTAATGAAAGTCACAAAAACCAATTGTAAAAACCTAGTCCTGGATCATTCACGACCATGTTGGCCAACGAAGGTCATTAAAATCAAGTGTAAAAACGTGGTCCTGTCTAAGTTGGACAGGTCGGCCAATAAAAATCCTTTAAAAAGCTAGCGTTCAGCCTTGGTCCTGTCCAAGTCAAGTAGGTCGGCAGAGATCTTCATTAAAATAACAAAGTTAAGTAACTTGACTCAGCCCTAATCAATTCTGGTAGGCTAAAAGTAGCGGTGTTTTTATTTGCCTAAAATTTACGAATGGGATAAAGCTAGGAGCCCCTACTTCGTTAAAGTAGATCATATATGCCTAAGTTTGGCAAGTCAAAAAATTCTCTACCTAAAGTTTGGCAGAGATCTTATTGGGCTAAGTTTGGCAGTTCTAATAAACAAGTAACAAATTGTTCGATAGAGATCTAAGTAAAAGACGACACTCATAACAGAGAAAGCATACTTTCAAGATTAATCCACAAAGTGTGCATTGCTTACAAATTGTTCTTATAGTTCAAATAAGAAAATAAAAAACCAAAAGAGAGAGGCCCTAAGGTAGCTCGACAGTTGGAGGTAATTCAGTGTTCGATGGCAGTTCGGCTAGAGGGAGCTCGGTAGGATTGACTTCATTAACCACTTGAGTTTCAGGGGCATCTTTATCCCCTTTATGTTCGGTTTCTTAATCGGCCTCATCCTCTGACTCAAGTACCGCATCAGCTCGGGCAGGAATCTTCTTCCAGAGGGAGGAAGACTTGTCCAGCTTCAACTGCCTCAGAGCTGCCCTACAGCCATCTTGAAATGTACGCTCTGCGATCTACTTGACCTGGGCCTTATAATGATCCCCAGCATCTTCAAAACCCTTGTTATATTTGGCTTCAGCCTCTTTCTTCAACTACTCCACTTCCCCTTGAGCTTTAGCCAAAGACACTTCTGCTATAGCCGCTGACTTCTCGGTTTCAATCAGTCTGGACTTCAGATCGGCAGCCTCCGTTTTAGCTTTTCGGCAGTCTTCTACCTTCTACCTAAATAAGGCTTGCGACTCAGCAAATGCACCTTGGCTGTCCTGACATGTTTGCTGGAAGCCTCTGGCCTCCCGATCTTTTTGATGGAAGTTCTCCTTCAGCTCGGAGTAGTTTTTCAGAAGAGCCCCATGTCGATCTTGCAAGTTGCAGAATCGTTGTATAACCTCCAGACCGTGAATGGCCTCCTGAGGAAGACAAGTAAAAACAAGCATTAGTGTAGAATTTTCAAATCAAACAGCCAAAACCAAGAGTTCGGCATAGAAAACTTACCGCGAATGCTGACTGAACAACTCCAAGCATCAAATCTCTAGTGTCAATACCGTTTAGCTCTTTGATGTCCTTAGGTGGTATAATAGCCTGGAAGGCCTCGATATCTGCACTAGGGTAGCACAGCATGGAGTCTTCGACGGTTATAGCCCTCTTGTCAATCTTAAACCGTGCTATGAACTCTTCAGCCAATGGCCCTCCATCGTGCCCTTGCCCTTCTCGGCAGCAGAAGGTCTCGCCAATCTATCTAGGGTAGCGGCTGTGCCTTCGACCATCTCTCGGGCGGCGGCCTTTTCAGCCACTTTCACCAACCTCCTTTTCTTCACCACCACCTAGGCCGCTGCTTCCTTGACCAGATCGACCACCTTGGTGGCAGCATGAATTCTAGTGGCCAGGGGCACGATACGCTGGGGAGCAGCATTGGTGTCGCTAACCTGAGTAACGGTCTCGGCAGAAGATAATGCCGCTCTCTTACTCTTCCTGGAACCCCTCTGTTCTAGTATTAGAGTCAGGTCTCGAACTTTGGGAGCCATTTTAACTCCAGAGGCAGATGAGGGGACTGCGGCAATAGGTGCGGGACATAGAAGTGGCAGGAGAGGTGAGCGATCCCTAATGTCATGCCTAGCTCCCTCCACTTTTAGGGCAGTAATCACGTCGACATATACCCCGTTCGTTGTAGTGAAGGACTGGTACCGAATTGGGTAGCCTAATAGTATGTGTGCGGCTCGGCCTATCCTTCGCAGTTCTCCCACGCCTTTGTATGCCCAGACTCGATCCAAGGCAGCAAGATCGACGCCAAGATGTTCGGTCTCATTGTCTTGGGGTTCGAAGGTAGTTGGGAAACATGAAAGCACGAAGTTAAACAACGAAGCAAGAAAAAGTCAAAATAGAGAGAAAGCACGTCAAGTAGCGAAGAGAGTGGTAGACCTATCCTCTTCGGTGTTCTGGGGTATTTTATCTCTGGCGCCAGTTCTACAAGAATGTCGCCAAATTCCCATGACCCCCTTACTTTCACTACGACATTCTCAATCCTTTTTCCCGAACTAGGAAGGGATTGGACCAGTTCCGTTGGCCCATGCTTGGCCTTAAAATAGTACTTGTATTGCTCCGTTTTACTACCGCTGCCCACCTCCAAGGTGGCGTAACAATAGTTGAACTCATGAAGACCTAGGTTTAGGCCCAAGCAATGGTTCAACTCAATCATCCCTATGACTCGCTCCGAAAACTACAAAATGGAGTTAGTACCCCGCAAGAGTACGGGGGTCGCGATGAAGTATAAACCGGTAATCCGGTATCGTTCTCTCCCAAGGGACCTAGCCAAATATAGGCTCTAGCACTCAACTCACACTAATCTAGCCTAGGATCGAATTACAATTATGTGAGGAATTGGATCTAAAATAAAGGAAAAATAAAATGACCGAAAATCTTTAGGTTTTTGATGGGGTTTTGATTTACTAAACTAGTGCAATGAAAATTAAAGCAATTAACTAGGCAATTGATTTAAATGTAAAGCAATTAAAATGGAAAGCTTGGATATGATTGATTCAATCCACCAATTCACAACAAGAGTTTCAATAGAGGATTTTTATAACTCAAATCAAGAATCACACCGTGGATTTTTGATTCGGAATATTTTGACCATAAAACCTTAAGTTCATATTTAGTTGAGTGTATAAATTGTGATAATTAATAGAACCATAGAAACAAACCTAGAAATGTGCAAGATTTATACCAATTGTTGAATTGTGCATAAATATTACCAAATGAGTTATGAATCTAAGTTTTCAAATAAATCCAACACTCAACCGAATAGAACAATTGAAATCTAGGAATAAAGCTTTGAAGTTCATAAATCCCCATTAAAATACTTGAAGATCCTTGGTGGATTTTCACAATCACACCCAAGAGATGTTTAGCTACTAAAATCTATAATAAAGAGCATAAATGAAGGTAAATCTAACATTAAACTAAGTAAAACTAGTGTTTGGTTGCTAAGAAAGTGAGAGAAAATGGCAAGAAAGTGAAGGAAAATAAATTACAATGTAATAAAGTTACAATTTCTACTCCTACATTAACATTACAAACATAAATCTAAGCTAAAATACACAAAAACATAAAAACCAACCTTGGAGGAGCTTTTCACACCACCTCCTTGGCTGCTACAAACCCAAAAAAATCTTCCTCCCCTCCATTTTTTCGGACAACAAAGCTTTAAAGCTCCAGATCTATATCGACCGATCGATCGGCACTGTTCACCGATCGATCGGCCGATCGAACGGCAATTGGAGCGTTCGATCGGTAAAAAACTGTTTTTACTGTTCACGGGCACTGTTCACCGATTGATCTGGTTACTGTTCACCGATCGATTGGCCGATTGATCGGTCACTGTTCACCGATCGATCGGGGTTACTGTTCACCCGATCGATCGGTAAATCACCCTCTCTGAAGTTTGCCAAGCCATTCGATCGGTTACTATTCATTCCTCCACCTTGAAGCTTGATTTTGACCACTTTAGAGGCTGATTCAGTCGATGCACATTAGAGGACAAATTGTAGCTCTTGAAGTCTTCTTTCTAATGACACAAAAATCAGATCAATTGGACATTGGAGTAAAAAGATATGGCCCAAATACTGAGACAGGTCTGAATTTTCATGAACAAATTATTTGCCTTGAACCCGCTTTGATTATTCTTGCTTTCTTTTTGCCTTTATTAGCTTATATAACCTACAAAGCACACACAAAACATAATCAAATAAATATCTAACTAAAATAAGGAAATTAACACTAATATAAATCTAACAAAGTGCGGATTAAGAGCCTATGATTACACTTTTAGGGTGTAATCACCCCATCACTATTCTATAATCGTTTGGCAGCAGTTGGATCTGGGCGATTTCGTAATTGCTAAGGAGTTGGGTCAAGAAGGGATGGACGGGAAACCTAAGGCCACTCTCTACTATTGCGATGAGGGAAAATGGAGTCTCTTCTTTGGTTACCCTCCAACTGTCATCCTTTGGCCCTACCAAGCCAATATCTACCCCTTCCGGGAAATTATACCGTTTTTTGAAAGCATTGATGGCGTCGGAGTGGTTAAGCATTCCCCTAAGCTTGGTGCTCATGATGATTGAGGAGTTTTAGGGTTTAAAGCGAGAAAAATGAAGAAGGAATACAAAGAGAGGGAGGACTTACAGAATGACAGTCTTCGTGACAGAAACGGATGCAAGGCGTATGGAAGTTCTGCTTTTGAACAATAGATATAACCCTCTGGTCTGCGAAAAGAGTATCAGCATGGCGGCAACAGATTTGGGGCAGCCCAATGGTCATATCCCATTTAAGATCGTCTAACGGTTGACGTCACCAAACCGTCCCAAGATATTAGCCCAAGACCCCTACACTCGGGGCACTAGGGCTAGGGGGAAATTGTGGGTCAAATAAATAAGGGCCCAAACCAGTTAAACAAGTTCAAAAGGATTAGCACTGCTAAGTTGGGTTTGGAGCAGCCCAGGGGTGATTATTACACTACAGGCCCAGGTCATTTTTGTCAACCCAAGCTGAAGCCTTCCTAGCCCAGCTTAAGGGTGTAATCATGCAGAGTGATAGAGCATTTAATAGAGAACAAACTCGCATTTAATGCGGGAGAGGCGCTGCACGCAAACGACGCTCACGTCCGGTTAGTTAAGCTTGATCACGACAATACAGAAGAAATTACGTCTGATCAGCCAGTTTTAGTCGGCATAGACCAGTGCTATAAGTTATGATTAACGAGGTAGACTCAACAGGGAGCTCTACATTATAAATACCAGAACTTTGAGAAAGCAAGGTAGGATCAATTCAATTAAGCCTCATACACTTATCATTTTTATTTCATTTCTGGTTAAGATTACTAACTTGATCGTTGGAGCGTGATTGGCCCATAGAGGGTCGGCCCGTTCTAACTCCTTTGTCTCTCTACAGCAAGTTGGAGACTCATTGATATTGGTTCAAGTGATCGGCCAGTCCTTCCCAGAAATCCCACCTACACTATCATTTCTCTGTTTGATTCTACCTAATAGAGAAAGGAAGGGAAACAGAAGAAAAAAAGGAATTTTTTTTTTAAAATCAATTTCTCTCTTTTGCTCTCTTCTTTTCCTTCATTTTCTTTGAAAAACCAAATGGGAAAGAGAAACTATTTTTCTTTCATTTTCTTTTTTCTTCCATTTCTCTTTCCCTTCCCTCTCCCAAGTTCCAAATAGACTAGAAATGAAGTAAAGGAAAAATCACTATTTGCTGTCCTTTTTATGTTTGATTCTATCTAACAAAGAAGGGAAGGAAAATGAAAAAAAAAAAAGAGGAAAATTTTTAAATCAATCCCTCTTCTTGTCCTCTACTTTTCTTTCATTTTCTTTGCAAAACTAAACAAGAAAGGAAAACTAGTTAACCTTCATTTTTTTTTCTTTCCTTTCCCTTCTCTCCTCTCATCCAAGTTTCAAACAGGCTGTTAAGGGAAAGGGTGGCAAAAAATTGCTGTTTATGGCCGTTAAAGCCGACCTACCATGGCATGAAAAACGCAGTTTCCAGCCTTGGCTCCACAGTGTTGTGCTAAAAAAGCAAATAAACATCACATGAATAAACACAGCACAATCAGAAATTTCATATCAATCTCTTATCTATGCTTCATTTCAACCTAGCTCTTGTTTGTGCCCCCATTTTGTAAATGCTGTTTTGATTTCCCTAGTCAGTTCAAACACTTGCATCCTTCAGCATGTCATCCGGGGTTCCTGCAAAGTTCAGTCTGATCCAGAGAAAGATTAGGCACTTACCCGACAAATTGATCGGCAGATTCTGCAAACCACTGGTTCTTTCGATATTAATCCTCTACATAATCTACATCGTCTTGTCTAACAATCCCTGCTGCCAGCCATCCATGCTCTTCATCAACTTAAGGCACAGCTGGAATCCCTACGCCGATTCTTACTCACCCACTAACATCAGCCACCTCGTTTTCGGAGTAGCAGGTTCAGTGGAGGAAGCATATGTTCAGAGGGACACTTTCCTCCCTCAAATTTTAAAAAATATATTTTTACCCATAGCATTTTGAATTATTTTTAATTTAATCCTTAAAAATTTAGAATGTTCACCTCAAATTTTTAAATATTTCATTTTTATCTACAATTTTTTCCTCCACAATTTTACAAATACTCCATCAAGTTTTCAAATAATTTTTTTTACCTATAGTTATAGAAATATTTTTAATTTTTGACTACTAAAACTTTGTAAATATTATCTTAAATAGTTATTTTGCTTTAAAGACTCCCTTATATATATATAAATTAGTATACATTATACATATATATAAAAATTAAGTGACATATTGTTGATTACAAAAATATTTTTTTTATTATATGATTAATAATTGCCTCGTGAATAAATTTTTTGACTCCACCGTTGAGCAGGTTCATCGAACACATGGAAGAACAAGAAATGGTACATTGAAGCATGGTGGCGGCCGAACATTACTCGTGGATACCTCTTTCTAGATCGGCCTCCGACGGAATATCTTCCGTGGCATTCGACCGTCGACCCTCCTTTCCGAGTCTCTGAAGACACCTCTAGATTCAAAGATTTCGACAAGCATCAAATGCCGTACGTGATTCGAATCGCGAGGGTGATCGTGGAGACTTTCAGGGCTGAAAACAACGGCGGCGTAAGGTGGTATGTCATGGCAGACGATGACACTGTTCTTTTTGTCGATAATTTGGTGGAGGTTCTGGCAAAGTATGATCATAGGAAGTATTACTATGTAGGGAGAAATTCGGAATGTATTGTGACGAATGTGCAAGGCTCGTTTGAAATGGCGTTTGGGGGAGCTGGGTATGCATTGAGTTACCCTCTTGCGGAGGCTTTGGCTAAGAATTTGGATGTGTGTATCAAAAGATATCCATATTTGTATGGAAGTGACCAGATTTTGCAGTCTTGTGTTGCTGATTTGGGCGTCTCTCTAACTCATGAAAAGGGGTTTCACCAGGTACGCACATTTATGTCTATCAACTACCTTGTGCCATTTGGTTAACCTTTTCAAACCCGACAATCCATTACATATCGAAAACGGATGTTCGTTCATAAAATTTTTACAAAACTCTCACTAGAATGACATGATAGTGTAATTTCAGTAACTAAAAGCTATCATTGGAGTACTTTATATAAAAAACGAAAGACTCTCATTCAAATATATATTTTCTATTAATAAATTTTGTACGAGTTTGTTGGGTATATAGTATTATATATCCTTATCCTTATATATTTCTTGTGTCATGATCACCCTTACTGCATGAAGAAAATATGCATACAATTTTTTTAAACTGTTAATTTCATAGCTATCTCACATGCTAGATAGAGAGGTGGATGTGGATCCAAAATAAATGTTGTGAGATTTATACTCTTTTTAATTTTGCACATGTTGCAAATTATGATTAATAATTATAGATGAATAATATAGTACAAACAGAAAAAGAAAACATAATTTCTGTACAAAGTGATATGTTTAAATTGAGATTTGTCATAAGTGGGGCTAGCATCAGTCACAACCAACACTCACAGGTTAATTGATGCTACTAGCATTATCCTTAACATAAATACCTATTAACTAATTTTTATTGTAAAAATACAATAACCACGTCACTTCAGTAAAAGATTCTCTATAAAATATTTGGAAGAATATAATTTTTCCATCAGAGCCAGTGATATGTAATTGTTTTGAAAAGTGCCATCGTTGTTGCATCCAAATCTTCCGAACCATGAGTGTCATATTAATTTGTTGATGAATTCTGTCTGTGATTTCTTGATCAACAAGCAAGTCGCATGCATTGATGGTTGCCGTTGCATGCAGATTGATCTACGTGGTGACATATGGGGACTTCTATCAGCTCACCCACAATCTCCATTTCTCTCCCTCCATCACCTTGACGCCGTAAAGCCCATTTTCCCCTTCATGAACCGCTATGAATCCGTAAACCACCTCATGAAGGCGGCAGAAGCCGACGAGTCTCGCTTGTTGCAGCAAAGCGTCTGCTATCACAGGCGAAGCAATTGGACTTTCTCCATATCGTGGGGCTACTCTGCCCAAATTTACGAGAACTTTTTCCCACCGAGCATTCTACAGAGGCCGCTCGAGACATTTCTGCCGTGGAAAAAGGGTGCAACACCGCCCTACGTGTTTAACACTCGGCCTCCCTCTGATGATCCTTGTGAAGCTCCTCATGTTTTTTTCTTTGATTCAGTGGAGAAAAACATAGGGGGATATATAGTCACAAGCTATACTCGAAGATGGCCGAGAAAATTACCGGCTTGTTCATCGACTGGCAATCATTCTGCAGATCACATCTCCAAAATTCATGTCGTCTCACCGACCGGAAGACTTATTAGTGGAGTGAGTGATTCAAACACCTCTTGTTATTTTATTTTTCTTGAACATTTGATTCTTATTGAGTTATTAAAATGTATTGTTAAAGCAAGTCTATTCTAAAATCAGATACCAGATTTTTCTTTTGGAATTTGAATCTTTAATTTTATCTTAATTAAATAGTTTATTTATTTTTTTCCTTTTTTCAGGTTGGAAGTAGAAGAGAATGTTGCAATGTTTTAAGAGTGGGTGACATGAATACTACGGTGATCAAGCTTAGATCTTGCATGAAAGATGAAATAGTGGCCTGAATGCAATATCTCTGTTGGAGAAAATCTGTAATTTTTTCATTGAGTTCGAAGGGTAAACAAAATACTAGAAATGTATGGATTTGGTGATTTTAGAAATTTTTAGAGATCTGTCCAAAAAGTTGATGGAGTTAGTAAAGAAGTGTGTTCAAGAATTCCGAGTTCACTATTATAATGAAGGAAATTAAATTATAAACTTACAAAAATAGTTATATAGAAAATCTTGATGTGACGATTTGTATTTTTTTAGTTAGGAGGCATCTTGATGTGTGTGTTGTTTTAAAATGGAAGGCTCTAATTCATCAGCTATATCATCTTATATAAAATTCAGTCTAAATTTTTTTTATTTGTATAACACTACTTGACATTTCATCTCCTAATAATTAAAAAAAACAACTAGTAGATGCAGTCCCAAATACCAACAAAAAAAAAAAAGAATGGATAAATGACGCCAAAATAGTGAATATCACAAAGAAGTTGGATTTTAGACAATTAGCTAGCATGCATTCCAGAGGGGAAAAAAAAAAAAACTGGTAGTTAGATAGCAATAGAGTACAACATTTTCTGTACCTATGTTTATTAGATTTTGCCCATGACATTTAGTTCTCTAAAAGTCTTTTTATTTACAGTACTGAAAACTCAATACTATCCACTATTCAGGTGTCTTAGTGGGATCACCCAAGCAGCCATTGGCTTGCCTCCCTGCTAAGTTGACTTAGGTTCAAGCCTTCCAACCATCAATACAAAGAAAATGAAGAATAATTATATTGCATTGACAACAACGAAGGCCCTCTTCAAATAGGCATCAATTTAGTGCGGCAAACTATAAATTTTTTCGAGAGTTTTAACATTGAAGATTTAAAAATTAAGGAGGATGGATATCCACCTTAATCAATTGTAATTTCATATAGCATTGACACTCGTATTGTATCATTGCCTGGGGAGCAAACCTTTGAAAGCCGAAGGAATTTCAGGATTCAAAATCCGGTAATGCTCACACTGGTACGGTTAAAAACCCTATAAAAGGTCAAGCATTTTGTGGGTCCTGTGTGAGGCCGGCCAATGGTATGGTGTCACTACAACAATTATGATTTTTAGTGACAAAACTAATAGTGAGGAAACAGATTTTGTGACTAAAAATGGATATTTAGTCACAAAGCATGCATCAGGTCACTAATTATAAAGTAGACAGCAATAGTTACGAAATAATAATTTCACACTAATATTTCATCACTAAAAGGTATTAAGAAATTTTATTTTGTTAAATATATACTGACATGAGAAATTATGACCTCAAATTTACCAAGTATAATTTATAAAGAGAATAATTCCACACGTGTGTGATGAGTCTCTTGTCGTCACAAAAGACGTAGTGGGCAGAAAATTCTGAAAAACCAAGTTCAGCAAAATCCCATTATGAAGAAGGAAAAAAATCACACATACTTCCACTCGCTCACTCGATCTTCGACGGGCTTCCAACCTCTCTCTCTTCTGTCCTCTCTTTCCCGGTTTCGCCTCTTTCTCACTCTCTCTCCTCTGTCCTCTCTTTCCCGGTTTTGCCTCTTTCTCTATACTCTCATCCAGATTTGAAGATGGAGACCACTACATTTACATTATCTCCATTAATTTCACTTTCGAAGCCTCGAAGGCCTTCAAACCCTACCTCCATATACAGATTCAATCTGTGTCGTTGCTCTCGATTGCTATATTTGGTCTCCGTTAATGGTGTCTCTGTTCGCTTTGTTGACTGATGTCAATTTTTTAGTTCGATTTCGTCTTCATCGTCATTGATGATATTAAATGGTTGGTTTACTCTATTCTCTCTCCCTACACGACGGCTTCTCTCTGCTACTATGAAACCCTAACTTGCTGCCAAGCCTCCATTGAAGCTCGTTGAAGATCTTTCGATTGATCAAAGTCTTTTGCAACCAAACCTGAAAGTTCTGATTTGGAATAGATTGAATCGCTCGCCAATTTTCTATTCCCAGGTATCTCTCCCTCTCTCTCCATACATGCATGAAGAATCACTTTCTGCTTCAAACGCTGGGCACTTGCTCTGACCATCCTCTACCGCTGCACTTACGCCCGTGCAGTTCGACCGCTTCCGCTAGTTATCTATTTTTTGTAGGATTTCATGCCCTATTTGCTCAAAATCCATTTGTGATACATGTCCAAAATCTAGGTAAGAATTCATAATGAGAAATAAAAGGTTTATAACAATACAACTTGATGAACTTTGTAGGTATTCATGCCCTATTTACTCAAAATCCATTTGTGATATATATCCAACTTGCATGTGATTTGAAGGCTGCTTGGTGTTAATCGTGCGGGTCTTCTACTGCCTCTCTGTCTTTCTATACTGTAATTTTCTTATTGGCTTGTTAGTACATTCATCAATATTTTACAACTTCTTGCGACATTGAAAGCTTTGCTTTGCTATATTTCATACTTAGGACAATGCCCATCATTGCTAGTTTCACAATTTTTGTCTTTCAAAATCTTTAAGGATGGGTATGTGATCAGGCTATTGTCTCTTTTATTGATGTGTAGGGTACCTATTGCCGTTGATTTTTGCCATTATGCAGTGATTCTTCTTTCTTAGGTATTTTCTTGTTTCAAATAAAAGACTATAATGTTCAGTTTGGTTGTTTCTATGCTAATTTTTATTCTCTTAGTTGGTTACTACGTTGTTTTCTTTGAACAGGGGATTCTTATCTTTTGGCCGGAAGAGATGGAGTATAACCAAACTTAAGCTAGGATTTGAAACTGGAATTAATGAGATGATTTAGAATCTGGGATCTATTTGTGCTAGCATTTGAGTTAGCAATGGTTTGATTGGTAACAAATACTTGAACCATCTAGAATCTTGAATCTATTAGTGCACCAGTTGACGGTTTATAATTATTCGATTAAAAATAAATTTCCTTACGTTCGATTCTCTGTTCTTTATTTGCTTTATTCTCTCTCTATTTGGATCCTTCTCTGTACTCTATTACAAAACCTAGCTTGATGGAAGTTCTAATTTGGAATAAAGGTCAATTGCTCCCTGATTATTCTTTTTCTTACTAAAATTAGATGCAGGTTGCTTCAACTCCAATGCTAGAAATCTAAATCTACCAAAATAAGATGGTAAGTAATGAAATGTATAAGCAAATGAGCAATCATTTTATTAATATGCACTATTTGTTCAAAGTATTTCCTAAGGTGAGGCTTTGCATACACTTAAAGTGGAAAGGTCATAAGATTGTGGAGAAATATCTGGTTCATTTTTGGGTTTTGGTAGGTAAAGTTCATTTCCACATGGTGGCATGAGTCCATGGATGGAAGTGAAGATAAAGACATTTCTCAATGCTTTCTGCAAATAGAAAGTCGAAAAAGCTATTGATGAGGCTGTCTCAATAGTGCTACCCATGGTTGATGTGCTTGAAAGATATCGCCAAGCTAAGGTAATTATGCATCATATTTTGTTTTGTTATCCTATAATCCGAGCTTTTCCCTTGCCGAACAAATTTAGGATTTTGTTATAGTCTTAAGAATTTTTCAAAATGCAGTGTCTGCAAAGATACCTTATCAGTGCTAATAATAGAAAGCGAATCATTAAGGTGGTGTTCTCTACCTCCACAAGAGTTAAAAACACCATTTTAATTTTTTACGCTGTCCTATAATTTGAATTTTTCCTTTACCAAATTAAAATTTTTCTATCCTATAATCTGAAGAATTGTTAAAATGGCAGCATATGAAGAGATACCCCGATGTGCAGATGTGTGAAGTCTCTTGCTCTTAGGTTCACAAGTGTGTTGGTCAACTTGTTTTTGTTTTTTTTTTCCCTTTTCTGGGTAATGAGTTGCTTAATAAGTTGAGTGGGGAAGGCTAGTACTTTATGTCATTTTGATTTACATAGTTGGTAGTATGGAAGATGAGTGGATTTTGATTTATGGAGAGAAAGAGATAATATATAGAGAGATGTGAACTTCCATTCATTTGACTAATACCCAGTTCTAGGACGTTTTCCAACTCCATAGTTTTTAAGGTATTTTGGTTGTGATACGATGTAGAATGGAATCCATAATGCAAGCTAAAGAAGACTATTTTGTTAACCTTTGACAAAAATCTCTCAGCTTAGGCAAAAAGAAATAAGTTAATAAGAAGATAGTCCTGCAGATAAGCTTAACCTTGATCAAACAACCAGCCATTTTGCATCCAGAAAGAGCAGAATGATTATTATTAGATCTTATGAGCAACCCTTTATCATTGGGATAGGACTTTTCTTTAATAGAAGTGGTTGCTATAAGTTCTTCATCTTTCTAATATGGTTGCTTCTGAATTCCATTTTAGTTTCTAATATAGACAATTGTTTTCTGTAGTTGCAGATTTGATTTTGGTAGATGGTAAGGAGGTAGTTTGGTTTGTCCAGTTTTCTAGTAAAATATTGGAATCCTCATTGCTTGACTAATGTATTTTGCGAACTTCTTTCTAGTGTGGCCTCTAGCAGCATTGGGTATTGAACCTATATTTACATTGCCTGAATCCACTAAAGTAGCTGAAGTAGTAATTGCCTACAGCCTTTGTGAAAGGTTACTCTGACTATTTCTTGTATGTTAAGAGAAAAAAATTCTACACTTAATCATCCAATTGTTCTTGATGTTTTGATAACAAGTTTATCATTCTTCTAAGGCATTGGGTGTGTGGATTGGATCATCTTTCTGGCAGCCCCCATTGTTGAGTCACTCACCATTCCCCTGGTTATGCTAGCAGACGTGCTGATCCATCATAGGCACTACTCACTAATTTATATTCTTGGCTTTGCTCAAGTAACTGAAAATTTCCAATCTAGCTATCTAATTTCCAATCCATGTCAAGATTTGCTGGTTAGATTTTCTCACCGATGTTCTCCACTGGAACAGGCATGCCAACATCTCGAGACAACCTTGCATAATCCACACAAATTTAAGTACACTAAGGAAATGGATGCATGGAACAATGATTATAATTCTAGTTTGATCCCGCTGCTGATTTGTGTATTGCAGTTCTAATTGACCCAATTGATAGTTTCACCCAATAGAAATTCTAATTGATGTGCTGCAGAAATTTAATTTCGTTTTATTTCTTGTATCTTATATTTATGTAATGGAGCAATGTACAAAAATTTATATGATAATGAAAATTTTATTTTGATCTTCTATGGATGCTTTGTAGTTATCAGTCTTGGAAGAGTAATTGTTGATGTTGTTGTGGTTAAGAATTCTTTATTAAAAAACTTTGTTGATGAAATATAAAGAGATACATATTGTAACAAAACAATAGTGAGCTTTTAGTGATGAAAACGGTGTCACTAAAGCTAATTTTTAGTGACAATTTGTTGCTAAAACTTTTTACTAAAGTATTTTTTAGTGACAAAATAGGGCATTCAGTACGAAATAGACACTGTTTTAGTGACAGATGTCAGTTGTCACTAATTCATTGTTGTAGTGATGGAATTTATTTGTCACTAAAACATGACTAAATAGTGACAAAACATATTTTTGTCACAAAATACTTTTAGCCACTTCCCTACAGTGATGGCCTGTTGACACACACTTCAGTCACTAAAAATGCCTTTAGTGACGAGGTTCATGTATTATTGACCAAATGATTTTGTCACTAAAACCCTCATTTCTTGTGGTGTGTGGCAGTGTGGCTCATAAAACGTTTACGCCAATAAATGCTACACCCATGACAATGAGAAAATAATGAAGATATCCTGTCCAATCCGCCGAATATACCACATAAGGATGATGGATGATGTAGCAGTCGCTACATACATAAACACTAAATTGCAAAGAAATGAATAGATAGTTTACTTATGTATATTCTCGGCTGCTTCTCCCAAACTAAGGAAAAGAAAAAAGAAGATAAAAGAGGCAACTGACAAGAGAGCATAGAAAACATTAGGATCATATAAAATTGAGTATCGTTTTATATACTTTTATTTTTTAATTCTTTTTCTTACTCTTGGACATAAGATTATAGGACCTATTCACTTATATTTAGGAGTGAGAAAAGAATTAAGAAATAAAATTACATATAGTATTTTTCTACCTTTCTTTTAAGCGTGGTGATGTACGTAGCATGTGAGGTCCATGCAAAGGGGTTTAATTTAGTTCCGTTCCATTAAAAATCTTCCGTTAATACTCCATAATCAACAAAAAAAGATCACACCAAATGTTGTAGTTCATGCTCATGTGATCAACCATGCAAAAGCTCAAATTCAGGAGTGGAGCCCGGCGTGACCTATCTCATACAATCCAGACTTTCTGGCTCAAGATCACGAGTTGGGTACCCAGAAAACTCCAACCCAAGCAATGACAGTAATTTTCAGCTGCAGCCGTTAAAGCCATTCTACAATGGCATGTAAACTGCTTCTATCTCTTTCATTTTGTGGAAAAGCTAAAATTAGAAAGCAATTCAAAGAAGACACCAAACCCACAACCACCCTTCTGAATTATTGTGACCCTGGAGAGAGAATTTCTTCAATAGCATGCTTCAGTACTCACTGACTGATCAGTCTCCATTGATTATCCTATTTGGCTCAAGCCCTCCAATCCCAATATGTCCACCATATCACAGCAAAATGTTCCATTCTTGTATGCTAAATCAATCAGAACCTTAGTCAAATCACTAGCTATTTCCGGATTAGTCCTATATGTAATCTACAACATCTTCTCCAACAATTTATGCTGCCACTCGTCTTCGCTCTTCGCTAACTCAAGACACAGCAGTAGCGTTCAGCATGCCAGCACTCTCTCTCCTTCTCCCATTAACATTTCCCACCTTGCTTTTGGAATAGCAAGTTCATCAAATACATGGCGGAAAAGAAGATGTTACATTGAATCATGGTGGAAACCTAACGAAACCCGTGGATATCTCTTCTTAGATAGAGTTCGCAGGGAGTTCTTTCCATGGCTGCCTTCTTCTCCGCCTCTTCGAGTTTCTGAAGATACCTCTAGATATAACGCATACAATCTTCACCGGACCAAACAGGCCATCCGGATGGTGCATATGATTGTGGAGCTGTTTAAGGCAGAGAACAAAGGAGTGAGGTGGTATGTCATGTTGGACGACGATACGATTATTTTTGTCGACAATTTGTTGGATGTTTTGGCAAAGTATGATCATAGGAAGTATTTTTATGTTGGCGGAAATTCGGAATGTGTTTCTTCGAACTTCTTTCACTCGTTCGAAATGGCATTTGGTGGAGCTGGATTTGCTTTGAGTTACCCTCTTGCCGAGGCATTGGTGAAGAATTTAGATGCTTGTATTAAGAGATATCCAACTTTGTATGGAAGTGACCACATGATACAGTCTTGTGCTGCTGATTTGGGAGTCTCTCTAACTCACGAAAAAGGATTTCATCAGGTGATCATGCGTTTGGATTATCTATTTTCCTCTTTGGTTTGCATTTTCTGTAACATGAATGAATCATTTGTTGGAATTTAACCCACAAAAAAGAAAGCACAACCATCACAAGCACATACAAAAAAAACCCAAAGAAAATTTAACTAATTCCGTAGAACAACAAATCTATTTCTGTACACAAGGTGAGAGATTCAAAATTTTACGACCGTTACATATATTTGCGTTGGGTTGTGGGAACTACTGGGGGTTTCAATACATGTTGTCTAATTATATGGGGATTATAATTTTTTAGGTTTGCCTATAAATAGGGAATTTGTGAGAATTTTGTGAATGAGATAAAGAGTGGGATGGCTTGGAGAGAGAATGGAGTTGTCACTGTACTTTTCTATCGACGTAGTATAATTTTTGCTCTATGAATGTAAATAGATTTGTTGTTCTACCAAACTATGTAAATTCTCTCTATGTTGTTCTCTGTGCATATGCAAATTCCCTCTATGATTTTCTCTCTATTGGGCATGTGATGGTTGTGCTTTCATTTGCACGTGAGTTAAATGCCAACATTATTCACTCATCAAGATTATTTTCAATAAGCATTGTATGCATAATTAAAGTTTCTAGAATGAAAAATGCTATTCTTACAAAAAAAAATATACAAAATTTACATATAAAATAATGTGACAGTAATAATTTTGTAATTAAAAGTCATTATGATGGGTATTTTGTTTTGAAGTAAAAAAACTCTCTAAAGCATATCATTTTGTATAAATTTTTTGTTTGTATAACATTATCTTTATGAAATTCCTTTGTGATTTCCCTGACAAGTTAACAAGCTGCATTCTTACTTGATTGCCATTTGCAGATTGATCTGCATCGCGACATATCTGGTTTTTTATCAGCTCACCCACAATCTCCTCTTCTCTCCCTCCACCACCTTGAAGCAGTAGATCCGATCTTTCCCTCCATGGACCGATACGATTCGTTCAACCATCTCATGAAAGCTCAGAAAGCAGACGGTTCAAGGCTACTGCAACAAACCATCTGCTATCAAAAGCCAGAAAACTGGACTTTCTCCATATCATGGGGCTACTCTACTCAGATTTACGAGGGAATCTACCCTCCAAGCATTCTACAGAGACCCCTGGAGACATTTATACCATGGAGCAGGGCAGCAAGGCCACCCTACATGTTCAACACCCGGCTTCCCTCTAGGAACCCATGCGAAGCTCCTCATGTTTTCTTCTTTGATTCTGTGGAGGAAACCAATGGAAGCCATGTTGTTACAAGCTACAATCGAACAATATCTCCTCGCAGATTACTATCTTGTTCATCTAATAGGAACCATTCTGCAAATCACATCTACAAAATCTGGGTCCTGTCGCCGATAAAGAGATATAGCGAGGTGATTGGGTTCTAAATATTTAGAAAGTTTGAACATCTTCTTCATACCTTCATTATATTTATCATATTTTTGTTATATATCATGGTTTCTATGAAATGCTTTTGTTGTTTCTACTTGTCCTCTCATTAATCCAGTTTACATTGCAGTTGTAAAAAATGCTTAAGTTTTACAATTAAATGTATCATGCTATATGAAATTCTTAGAAACCATGGATATATAATAATGTACATATTTGTTTTTTAATCCATTACTAACACTTTTATTCTCTCAGGCTGGAAGTAGAAGAGAATGCTGCGACATTGTGCAAGTGGCTGGAATGAATATTACGGAGGTCAAACTTAGGGCTTGTATGAAAGATGAAATTCTGGCTTTAATATAATATTAGTGTCAAACTGTATTTGATCGGTCAAGTTAATTTTGTTTCAAATTTTTGTGACAAAAAATAAAAGGAAGTCTGAATTTAATGTTAAATTGACAGAATATATCTCAATTTCTCATCTTTTTTGAAGGGTTTTCTCAACTATGGGTGTGAATTTATCTTATTTTAGAATTTGAATAATTGTTCATTCACTCACACAGTATGAGAAGAGAGAGAGAAAAAAAAGGTGAGATTTGATGGTTGGTTATGTAACTGAATGTATCAAATTACATATTAGTCTGTTTATAACCCCGATTTATCAAAGAAAAAACAAAGAAAAAAATGTGAAGAAAAAGAGAACAAAATGAAAGAGAATTTTTGTTTTATTTTTTCTCACATTTTTCTTTTCTTTTTCATCACTAAATCCTTGTAAATTATTGATTTTCAATGTAGGCTTTCCAAAATTTTATTTCGTCATAGTTGTTTAGCTCGAACCCTATGCTCGAGACCAGTCCGCGGGTTGGACACCCACCCAGTCATCCCTATATAGGGATGGGCAAGAGGTACCACAAGTTTGATGGGTTGATGATGTTCCATAAATAGATAATTAAAAAACAATAGAACTATGAGATTTAACATTGATATTATTGAAACTCAAATGACTAATTTTGCATGGCAAATATAGATTAACATTTCCTAAGTGGTCGAAACTACCATCTTAAGCGTTGCAAGTAGGCCTTGTGATTTGGTGGAAAGTGCCAAGACAAAATGGCCTAGAGAATATATCATGTGCAATTTCATCCCCAAGTGAAGTGAAGGATAAGCAAGCCCTCCCTAGTAATGGGAATGTTAATATGGCTTCACCTAGAGATGTAAATAAGAAGAAATTAGTAGAAAGAACTAAATATCTCAAAGAAGCTAGAGAACCAAGGAAGAAGAAACCATCAAACGTGTCTACTTAACCTTTTGGAGTGTGAGAGTTCTTTCATGTTTCTTTCATGCCTAGCCTCTTGGAGTGTTAGTGAATTTTGTTCTTTTAGGCTAGGCTAGGTTTTAGTGTGTTGTCATGTCCTCTCTTTGAGAGTTTGTGTACTTTTGGATTTGTCCTGAGCTTCTTTGTAATGTCTTATGTTTTGGTAATGAAATGCTCACTTACCACCAAAAAAAAAAAAAAAAAAAGAAACTACCATCTTTGAAACATTTTATCAGTTCACCATGTGACAAACAAGAGAAGAAGAAAACCAGTGAAATAGACATTCTCCATATTCTCTCCTGTCATAAGCCACCAAATTTGAACCTTCAATACAAGAAGGCTGGGAACTGGTCATCCACGGCATGTCTCTGACTACATTACACCAGAACCTTCTCGTCTTTTGATGTATTATATCTAATGAGTCAATGACGAAGAATATAAACTTTTCAAAAGATCTGCCCTATTTTGGAAGAACATATGAATGATATACTTTTGTGTATATGTATATATATACACTCACATACAAACATACGTATGTGTTATGATGTTAAACTTCAACGGATATTAAGTAGAAAAAAAACCAGGTAAAATATTGAGATGAAAGTTTTATTGAAAGTACAAGGATTTCTTCCAAACTCAGGTTGAAGAAATTTCTTTTGCCCTGTATACGTGGCAGCATATCAAGCTGTCACGTATTAAAACGGTATTAGTAATTTATTTATATTTTTTTTAAATTTTAGACACTAATCATGGGATTACTATATCTGTAAAAAATATTTAAATACAAACAAATATATAAATATATGATTAAATGATATGCTGTCTTGTACACAAGACATGAGTAATTTCTCCAACTTGTGGGTTGAAGAAAATCCTTATCCTTTGAAATGCTGAAATGATTTTCATCAACGGTCGGCTACTAAAAATAAAATACATTACATAGCTAGTTAAAGAGAAGAAAAGAAAGAAACTAGGACGAAAAAGTTGGGAAGTTAAAACATTGACAGAGAAGGGAAACGCATACCATTTAGTGATTAAAACATTGACAGAAAGGTTAGGAGGCTAAAACATGTAGTGCAAGGAGAACAAGCTGCATCCCACAAGAGTGATACAGCGACAATTAATATACCGTGGAGGATCGATCAAGAAACCTTACAAATTTATAATTTTCAAAGCCTTCATTCTCATGAAAGAGATCATGTAGCAGCCAGAGGTTTAGGGTGACTAAAAGAACTAAAGTAGGTTCTTGCTGAAACGAGCTTGCTTGAATTATGGAAAACTTGTCAACACCTCATTCTTCTTAGCTTTGAATTATGGAACAGGTTACATTAGTTACAAACCCTAAAGTTTGCTTTTGAAGTGCACTGTAAGGGTTTCATTGCTTCCCAAATATATTCAGCAATATAATTATGCCTTATTTCACTTTCCTACCCACATTCTTTTCTTTGAAGATCTTTTTTTTGTTATTCCTAATAGATGGTAGAAGGAATCTATTTTCACTGATCCCATGAGTTTGCTGGCCTCTCTGAAGCATAGGAATTCAAACTAACATTTCAATTCTCTTCTAAGGTACTTGTAATCAATTCACAGTATAGGGTTGAACTCTCTTTAAAAAGATTGAATTATTCAATAGACAAACGGTTTGAATAGTAAACAAGGCCAAATTGTCAAATGCTAGTACTGCAGAAATTTTGGATCAAGAAAGGAAAATTCAGATTTCATCGTTGTATTGAGAAAATCAGCACAAAATCCAAATTTAAAGGAACTTCTTCGTACCTGCTGCTGCCGATGAGTTTTGAGGCTCGTGTCCCAACCTGAGCTCAATATCAAACTCTGGCACTGCTGATTCTTGGACGGACAAGAAACCCTTTCCAGTGTTGGCCCTAAAATGACTGCTTTGCTCTTGATTTTCGTTATTCGATGCTGTTTCAGCAAACAATGGAAGCTGTCGCAGTTCTCCAAAATGGGTTTGATCCCTTGAAGGGGCATCAGCTTCTGGAGAAAAAGTCCAAGGCCTCTTAGTCATGCTTTTCTCTCCAGTAGACTTGGATTCCAATGGCTGAATTGTGTTAATCGGAATTGGAGAATACAAAGGAGTGGACTCTGGGATGTCTAGAAGCTTGTTCGAGCCTTGCTTGAGCTTGGCCTTGTCTTTCCTGTGGATATTCATGTGGCCTCCTAGTGCCCGTCCATTAGAGAAACCTCTCTTGCAATAGGTGCACTCATATGACCTTGCTTGAGCCGGAACTTGCTCATCTGTGGTGCAGACTGCTTGGTCAGTGTTTTCTGGAGCTGTTGAATCAGTTTCCATTGCTGTCAATTTCAGAGAGAGAGAGAGAGAGAGAGAGAGAGAGAGAGAGAGGGGGAGAGGTCAACTGACTGGTGGCGATGATGTTTATAACAAGGGCGAAGATGTTGAACGCGTGCTTTATATATTTAGAGCGATGTTGTGAGGTCATGACTCACCTCATGGTGGATGAGCCGCCTCAAATTCGACTGAAAGTTTAAGTCTTGCACACCATTTCGAATGCTTATAAATAGCAGTATGGCTAATAATTTTGTGAACAACGAAGAGAGAGAGAGAGAAAGAGAGAGAGAGAGGGAGAAATAGAAAGGAAGAGTAGAGAGAAAATAGAAAGAAAGAAAATAGAACAAAGAGAAATATAAGTAAGTTTTCAAAGTTCGTGTTGTATTGCTTTTGGTTCTATAGTATCAATAAAGTCTTGGGTGATCGAGAAGATCTAGCCCTAATTGTTCCAGAAGAACTCATATGATAAATATTTAACAGTTCTTGAAGAACTATTCACTATAGTTTTTGTTGAGTTATTTTATCTGTTCTATATGTTTTTAGTTTTATAACACGTTATCAACACGATGTTTTAAGTGCTTTGTGTTCTTCCTTCATTTTAAATTCTTTACTGTTCACTCAATTAGCATGAATTATATGCACATAAAAAAAATATGGACGATTGTACTGTTCACATATCCTTCTTTCAATAAATATTTATTAGGATAATTGTACTATCTGCGTCCAGATTAGTTTAACCCATACATATATCTTTGAAACTTGATAGAATATAACTTTCGAGGTATCTGTTTCCATCAGTTTTAAATTCTTCAAGAATTTTCATATGTATATCATTACCTAATCCACCATAGAAATAGGCTGTTATACATGACTCGCCTCCGTAATGCGGTATTCCTACAAAATGGAGTTAGCACCTCGCAAGAGTATGGGGGTCGCGATGAAGTATAAACCGGTAATCCGGTATCGTTCTCTCCCAATGAACCTAGCCAAATATAGGCTCTAGTACTCAATTCACACTAACCTAACCTAAGATTGGATTGCAATTATGTGGGGAATTAGATCTAAAATAAAAATAAAAATGAAAAGACCGAAAATCTTTTGAGTTTTGATGGTTGTTTTGAATTCCTAAATTATTGCAATGAAAATAAAGAGAATAAACACTAGACAAATAAATTAAAGCAAAGTAAAAATAGAATTAAAGCAATTAAAAAGGGAATTGGGTTCAAATGATCCAACCACTCAATTTCATCTAAGGTTTCCAATGAGGTTTATAACTCAAATCAAACACAACATTTAAGTGTGTTTAATTCGGAGGATTTAGCTTTGAAAACCAATTATTCTCAAGTAATTGAAATTAGATACATGTTCAATGGGGAATCAAAGGTTAATACTATCGATTCAACTTAGTCAATACCAAATTTGTGGTTTGTGCATTGATTAGCCAAACATAGTCAATAACCTAGGTTTTCTAAGGCATCTTCAATCAATTGTTGGGAATGAATTTCTAGTAATTGTGGAGTATTTTTTTAGTTAAGAGTCCTAAATTAATACTATTAATTTGGGTGATGAAAATCCCTAAATTTAGTCAATAATCTAAGTTTTCTAAAATTCCACACCTAATTACTAGAAATTTGAATTATAAGAAAATATGACAATTAATCCATGAGATACCTCCAAATGAATTCCTTGGATTATTTGAGTGATTTTCACATTTAAACTCAATGTAAATTCTAGCTACTTGAATACATCATAAAAAACATGTAAGAATGTAAAGAAAGCATGTAAAGACTTAAATATAAAATTTTACTTGAATATTAAATATGTTTGGTTACAAAGAAAATAAAGAAAAATGCAAGAAAGTGAAAGAAAATACAATACAATGGAAGCAAACTATAAGTTTTATACCTACATTAATATTACAAAGCTAAATCTAAGCTAAAAATGAAGAAAAATAGAAGAAACTAACCTTGGAGGAGCTCTCCCGCCGCCCCCTTTGCCCCAAAAAAACCTAACTCTCAAAAACTATGCAAAAAACCCTAAAAACGCAGCTTCGGACGCAAAAATTGCATTCTGGATGAATAGTAACCGTCCGAATATCGTCTGGACGGTGCGTCTAATGGCCATTTGAAGTGCGTCCGGACGGTACTATTCACCGTTTGGACGGGTACTATTCATCCCCTGTTCAGTCCAGTAATTTTGAAACTTGATTTGACCACCCTAGAGCTTGATTCAGCCGATGGACATTAGACGATAAGTTGTAGCTCTTGAAGTCTTCTTTCCAATGCAGCAAAAATCAGCTCAATCGGATGTCGGAGTGAAAAGTTATGACCAAAATACCAAGACGGGTTGGACTTTTCATGACCGGTTTACTCGTTTTAATCCCGCTTTGATCATTCTTTGAGTCTAAATGCCTTTATTAGCTCCTATAACCTACAAAGCATACACAAAATACAATTAATCAAATATTAAACTAAAATAAGATAATTAACTACAATCTCAGTCTAACAATGTACAAATTAAGGGCTTATGATTACACTTTTCGGGTGTAATCAATACATTCATTAGATGCATATCCAGTCCTTTTGAGACTGACAAACTAAACAATAATATGAATGTAATTGCATCCTTATAAAATAGAATTTCTCATTATAGTCAATACCAAATCTCTGCGAGAAATCTTCTGGTACTAGTCATGCTTTATATCGTACTATTCTATTTTCTTATTGCACAAATACTCATTTGTATCAAACCGATTTTACATCTTCAGGTGGGTGGACTACTGGTCCGAATACTTTACAGCTTCTGGTGTTTAGACTACAGTTTCGACATCTGCTGGTGTTTGGACTATAGTCCGATATTTTCATCTTCTCATGTTTGAACTGCAAGTTTAAATACTTTACATTATGTTAATGAATTTAATTCTAACTCAGTAATTTCTTTTCACTTTGATCGATCATCAATATCTTTCTATAGACACGTGACCTAACTATATTTTAATGTCTAGATTGAAAGTTATAATGGAACAAAAATAGTAATATTATAAATATATATATATCGATGAAGTGTATAGTAATAAATACTATGCATTAATAGTGTTCTTTCTATGTATGAGTTATAATTGATAACTACTATTTATGCAAAGTTCTTTTACTATTTATAAATAGTAATTACATAGTAATTATATAATAAACAATATATAATCAATAGTACGGTCATACTTTTTACAGTTCTGTCCGTTGCCTTGTATCATAATACGCACCTAATATTACTGTGTTCAGTATAGGTTTTTACATGATCATTAACTGATAATTGTCAGATTTTATTATGTGTGTTGCTTTAAATATTTTATATTTCGATCAGAAGTAATAATTTTAGAAATACAATGAAAGAAATCAAGCGCTCTTATAGAATAATTATTAAGGCCTGTACGTAGTTTATTTAATATTATGATTTTATAAGGTCAGCTTGCCGCCTACTATTGCTTTCATTTATATTGCTGGTATGATTTAATTAGGCTTATTATGGCCGCTGCCTATTTTAGTTTACCATTGTGTCATCATTGAATTTTTCAAAAGTTTATTATGATTTAATGCACTTGGAGTTACAAAATTATGGTTGAATGCACCTGAAGTTGTAATAATAAGGAGGTAGTACAATGTTGCCAAATAAAAAAAATGAGTACAATTTTTATTATTCAAATATGTCCACAATGAAAATAATATGGAAGAAATCTTCCTAATGAAAATATAACAGAAAAATATATTTATATTTTAGGCCTCGAACGTGCTCCAAAAGTAGTAATATCGAGAGTGTTAATTCAAACCATTATTTTGAATAATTTATTGTATTCCAATGGCACATCATGTAGTAGTTAAATAGTTCCTATTCATATGTACTATTTACATTACTATTTATGAGTCTCATACTCTTTTGATTTTGTTCCCCCATTTTGTTCCTATATTTTCATTAATGTTATATCATCTTTTTGAAAAGAATACAAATTTATAATATGTATCAATCCCTGAAGTGATAAGTGAATGGTATGGATCCAGCATGGTATAACTCACTAAATCGAGAGCTATAATTAGCTGATACATTTGACCAATTTTATATCATTCCCTGAAGTGAATGTAATTTTATTTGATGGTCATGAATATTGTCACAGATGTGGTTACAATGTAATAATTTTTGAATTTTTTTAGATACCCTGAAGATTGTAAATGCCACAAGAAGTGGAATAATGTGAGTAAAATAAAATAGAAAAAGATTTGCTGACTTTTCAAGAATTACGAAGATGTTTCGTTGGTCACGTACCTGCAGTATGATGATGAAATATTCAATAGATTACTACGATAGAAATATTTTGACAATGAAACATTACATATATTTTGTATTTGAATGAATGGATCATACCAATACTTCAATTATTACAAATATGAATGGGGGAAGATATATGTCTAGCAGACATTACTAGAAAGCACACAATTATTTGATATGTCGTAAACTTAACATTAGCTGAAATTAATGTTAAAACAATATCAAGCATTACAAATTGATTGAAGGCTCTAGACAAACTAAGCTCTAGAAGAGTTATGCTATAGAAGTACTAACATAATGTGGTCAAGAGTAACAAAACTCTATATTGATGATGCATTCTATTCTACTAAAAATACAAGAAATTTGCTCAACTCTTACATATATTTTTATTTTATTGCTATTATTTTTATACTAGGAACATATGATGAAAAAGAATATAGCAATGAAGGTAATGAAAAATATCTTTCTTTACACTTCTCTTTTCATGCTAGAAGCATATAATAGAGAAACTTGCTGCTTTTCTTCTAGGTTATATTATATTGGGATCACCTGCAGTAATAAATCAGAAGTTTTTCGACCCAAAATATTTTTATACTGTGAAATTACCTGAAGTGATACAACAGAAGTATTTATAGATTACCTGTAGTGACAACATCTAAAGTAATGCACCAGAAGTGATTTGATTCCAAAAGAATTTTATATTTTGGCATGATCGTCTTAGTCATCCAGGATCAACAATGATATGTCCAATACTAGACAATTTTCATGAATATCCGCTAAAAAATCAGAAGATTCTTTTTGCCAAATAATTATTTGGTTACTCTGTAATACTAACGTATATCTCATTTATGCATATATATACAATGGTTACATCTTTATTTACTATTACCTCTCATATTTTGCGAATAGTCCTTATGTGGAGTCAGTTTTTCCACCATTAGGGAAAAATAAGACGTAACGTGATGCTATGAGATTAATTGGACATGATGCTGTGAGATTAATTGGAATGTTGTAAAACTGTCTCATCTTGATCTTTGGACAAGTCAATGTGAATTTGAAATTCACAAAGGAATTTGAAGTTCACAAAGGAATCTGAAATTCACAAAGGATTATGTACTTATATATGATTGTAAATCATTGGCTGAAACATTTGCCGACACAAAATTGATGATCAAATCATATCGATACCAACTGCTAATGCTATAGCACATATTAATGTCCGTGTAGGACAGTATGTTAATGTCCCTGTAGGATCATATGTTCATATAATAGCACATAATTTTAAAATGCTTGAAGCGTGGGAGACATATCGGTGCAAAAATCAAACTCTTAGAAAGAGAAAAGCACAACAAAATAAGCAAATTGGTGTTCCTGAAGAAACCATAATTTCTAAACTTCCTGAAGAATGAACTTTTGAAGAGATAGAAAATTATTTCTATAATTCCTAAAGAAGAACATGAACCTCCAGAAGAGGAATCCCTATCATCTAAACTTTTTAAAGAAACTCCTGTAAACAAATTTTCAAAAGAGAAACCTCTTGAAGAGATATTCCCTAAAGAGGAGATGGTACCTGACAATAATGAGATCTCAATAAATAATAATGTGAATACAGAAGAACAATGGAATAGAAATGATATTGTTGTCAACAACATATTTCTATTTAAATGCAATTACCAGAAGTAATGAAGAGACTAAACCACAGACAATCGACAAATGTCGATAATATGATCGATCAAAATGAAAAGAAAGTACTGCGTTAGAATTAAACTGTCTCACAGCATCATGTCCAATTAATCTCATAGCATCACATTATGTCTTATCTCCCCTTAATGGTGGAAAAACTGACTCCACATAAGGACTATCAGCAAAATATGAGAGGTAACAATAAATAAATATGTAACTATTATATATATATGCATAAATGAGATATACGTTAGTATTACAGGGTAACCAAATAATTGTTTGGCAAAAAGAATCTTCTGGTTCTTTAGCGGATGTCCATGAAAATTGTCAAGTATTTGACATATCAGTGTTGATCCTGGATGACTAAGACGATCATGCCAAAACATAAAATTCTTTTGGAATCAAATCACTTCTGGTGCATCACTTCAGATGTTGTCACTGCAAGTAATCCATAAATGCTTCTGTTGTATCACTTCAAATGATTTCACAGTACAAAAATCTTTTGGGTCGAAAAATTTCTGGTTTATCACTGTAGGTGATCCCAATATAATATAACCCAGAAAAAAAGCAGCAAGTTTTTCTAATATATGCTTCTAGCATGAAAAGAGAAGTGTAAAGAAAGATATTTTTCATTAACTTCATTGCTATATTCTTTTTCATCATATGCTCCTAGTATAAAAATAATAGCAATAAAATAAAAATATATGTAAGAGTTGAGCAAATTTCTTGTATTTCTAGTAGAATAGAATGCATCATCAATATATAGTTTTATTACTCTTGACCACATTATGTTAGTACTTCTATAACATAACTCTTCTAGAACTTAGCTTGTCTGGAGTTTTCAATCAATTTGTAATGCTTGATATTGTTTTAACATTAATTTCAGCTAATGTTAAGTTTACGACATATCAAATAATTGTGTGCTTTCTAGTAATGTCTGCTAGACATATATCTTCTCCCATTCATATTTGTAATAATTGAAGAATTGGTATGATTCATTCATTCAAATACAAAATATATGTAATGTTTTATTGTCAAAATATTTCTATCATAGCAATCTATTGAATATTTTATCATCGTACTACAAGTACGTGACCAACAAAACATCTTCGTAATTCTTTAAAAGTCAACAAACCTTTTTCTATTTTATTTTGCTCACATTATTCCACTTCTTATGGCATTTACAACCTTCAGGGTATTTAAAAAAATTCAAAAATTATTACATTGTAACCACATTTGTGACAATATCTATGACCATCAAATAAAATTATATTCACTTCAGGGAATGATATAAAATTGATCAAATGTATCAGCCAATTATAGCTCTCGATTTAGTGAGCTATACCATGCTGGATCCATACCATTCACTTATTACTTCAGGGATTGATACATATTATAAATTTGTATTCTTTTCAAAAAGATGATATAACATTAATGAAAACATAGAAAGAAAATGGGGAACAAAATCAAAAGAGTGTGGAACTCATAAATAGTACCATAAATAGTAATATAAATAGTACATATGAATATGAATTATTTAACTATTATACGATGTGTCATTGGAATACAATATATTATTTCAAAATAGTGGTCTGAATTAACATTCTCCATATTACTACTTCTGGAGCACGTTCGAGGCATAAAATATAAATATATTTTTCTATTATATCTTCATTAGGAAATTTCTTCCACATCATTTTCATTGTGGACGTATTTGAATAATAAAAATTGTACTCATTTTTTTTTATTTGGCAACACGGTACTACCTCCTTATTATTACAACTTCAAGTGCACTAAATCATTGCCTTGCAACTTCAGGTGCATTCAACTATAATTTCGCAACTCCAAGCGCATTTATTGATTATCTTGTAACTCCAAGTGCATTAAATCATAATAAACTTTTAAAAAATTCAATGATGACACAATGGTAAACTAAAATAGGCAGCGGCCATAATAAGCCTAATTAAATCATAGCAGCAACATACATGAAAGCAGTAGTGAGCGACAAGCCAACTTTATAAAATAACAATAATTAAATAAATTGCGTGCAGGCCTTAATAATTATTCTATAGGAGCGCTTGATTTTTTTCATTGTATTTCTAAAATTATTACTTCTGGAATGATCAAAATATAAAATATTTAAAGTAACACACATAATAAAATCTGACAATCATCAGTTAATGATCATGTAAAAACCTATACCGAACACAGTAATGTTAGGTGAGTATTATGATACAAGGCAGCGGACAGAACTATGAAAAGTATGGCCGTACTATTGATTATATATTGTTTATTATATAATTACTATATAATTACTATTTATAAATAGTAAAAGAATTGTGCATAAATAGTAGTTATCAATTATAACTCATACATAGTAAAAACACCATTAATGCATAGTATTTATTACTATACGCTTCATCGATATATATATATATATATATAATATTACTATTTTTGTTCCATTATAACTTTCAATCTAGATATCAAAATATAGTCAAGTCACATATCTATAAAAATGTATGAAAATGCGGATTACAGATCTATAAATATCATAAGAAAAACATGCAAAATCTGGAAGAAATAAATCAACAAAGTTTCGAAATAAATATTATTCATCTCAATAGCATATGAATTGATGATTATTGCAATATACGTTGATGGTTTTGGATATTATTAATACTCTTGAAGAGATTACAAAAACTACTAGTTATTGAAAATTTAAATACCTTGGGAGAACAAATTATTGTCTTGTCTTGCAAATTGAGTATTTTTATTCATCAGTCGACATATATAGAAAAATATTATATTGAACAAGCTCATCCATGAAATTCTTTAATGGATGTCTGATCATTTGATGTACAATAAGATAGCTCATTTCCATTCTTGAGAAGATGGTAACGAACTTCTTGGTCCTGAAATACCATATCTTAGTGCAATAGCTGCTCTTATGTATCTTGTAAATGATATAAGACCTAATATAGCATTCTATGTCGACTTATTGATAAGATATAGTTCTGCACCAACTCAACGACATTAGAAAGAAATTAAGCATATACTGCGTTACTTACAAGGGACAATTGATACAAACTTATTCTATTCAAAGGAGTTACAACCAGAATTAATTGGCTATGCAGACGTTAACTATCTTTCTGATCTGCATAAAGCTCGATCTCAAACTGAGTATGTGTTTACTTATGGTAACATTACTCTATCTTGGCAATTGGTGAACAAGACATTAATTGCAACTTCTTCAAATTATTCTGAGAGAATTGCATTACATGAAGTAAGCCGATAGTGTATTTGGTTACGATCCATGATTCAATATATTCAAGAAAGCTGTGGATTATCTTCGATGATATTATATGAAGATAATGATTATAAAGATTACAGGAGGTTACATCAAAAGGTGATGGAACGAAGCATATTTCGTCAAAATTCTTTTATATGCATAAAGCTCCAGAAGAGCAGTAATATCAATGTTCAATAGACATGTTCAAGTAACAATTTGATGAATGTATTTACTATAACACTACCAACGGAGTTTGAGAAACTATCTAATTCATACCAGAAGTATGAATGAGGGAGAGCCACATACTGTACTCTTTTTCCCTTCATCAACGGTTTTTCTCACATGGTTTTTCTTGACAAGGTTTTAACGAGGTAGTTTTAACGCACCCATATTAAGTTATGTTACATAATATCACTGTACTCTTTTTTCTTCTCTAAGGTTTTTTCTTATTGGGTTTTCCTAGCAAGGTTTTAATAGGGCAGTTGTAACATATCCTAATATGTATTGCAGTCATCCAAGGGAGAGTGTTGTGGGGTCATGGCTCACCTTATGGTGGATGAGCTGCCTCAAATTCGACTGAAAGTTCAAGTCTTGCACGCCATTTCGAATGCTTATAAATAGCAGTATGACCGATGGTTTTATGAACAACGAAGAGAGAGAGAGAGAGAGAGAGAGAGAGAGAGAGAGAGAGAGAGAGAGAAAAAATATAAAGAAAGAAGCAGATAGAAAATAGAAGAAAGAGAAATATAGCTAAGTCTTCAAAGTTCATGTTGTATTCCTTTTGGTTCTATAGTATTAATAAAGTCTTGGATGATCTAAAAAATTTAGTCCTAATTGTTCCAAAAGAACTCATATGATAAATATTTAACAGTTCTTGATGAACTATTCATTATATTTTGTATTGAGTTATTTTATCTGCTTTATATGCTTTTAATTTTATAACAAGAGAATGTTTATTTTTAGTCTTATAATAAGAGAAGGTTTATTTTTAGTCTGACCTTTATTCGAGATGATGAATGTTTGCAAACAATTTAGATTATGTGGAATGACCAAAGTAGCCTCAATGGAACTACTTTCTTGGGAAGAAGCCAAAAGAGAATTGGCTATTGTAATTGCAATTTTGTTTATTTTTAACCGCTTCGAATGAAAAATGAACTTAATAGTTAATTTTTTTAAAAAAATTTAAGGGGTGTCGGTAGAGCAAATTCTTATTCAAACATTATGTATAATATACCTAGAAGGGTTATAAAAAAGTTGGGTGTCATGGCACCCACCACCTACTTTATAATTCTGCCCTTACGAGGAGGCAATTTTTTTTTCTTTTTCATGAAAGAAAAAAAAAGTTAAGAGTCTCTTCCAATCTAATTGAATGTAAGAAGTTGTACAATCTTACTAATCAATTTACACAAAAAGAATGGCATCTGGTAGTCGTCACCATCTAAGCTACATACAATACATATTATATATTGATCATACAATACATATTGTATATTGTGATCACTTTCACCTTGAATTAATAGCCTCAAAATCAAATTAAGCCTTGGTTAATCCTAACTCTCTATTACCGCCTAAAAATTTTATGGTTCTTCGCAAGACCTGACCTGCTTGATGGTGTTGAATGGAGCTTTCCATGCAGGGGCCTTTTTGTCACGGCCTTTTAGCTCCCTGCCGATCGGCAACTACTTCAAGCCATTAGAATCTGGTCAACCTCTATGACGCTCTTTCTTTGGCCAAGACCGAATCTCTCTTCTCATGTATTCCAGCATTGCTATTCAAGTCTTCGGCCGCCCTTGCAGCCCAGTTGCCTCCTAATTCCATTCATAGACGTCCCAATTCAAATGAAGGAGCCCGTCTGACAGCCAAGCTATTACACAATTTTATTTTATTTTGGGCAAGTAAACTAAGCTATTTCCATTTAAAAAAACATTGAGTAGAGGGCATTCTTGTCAGTCAAAAACTAGACTAGTGTTATCAGAAAAAGCTAATAGTCTAGTGACTTACATTTTTTGAATAGCGCTTTGAAACATGGTATAGCCACGTTCTAAAATGGTAGAATTTTTCTTCCTAGTTATTTCTTTAAAGGTTATCTTAAGAGGGAAAAATCAAATATAACGATCTAAAATCTATGGAGAAAGGAGTCTTTGCAAAACAAACTAAAAAAAAAAAGAAGCTATAATGCTCCTAAAAATGTGTTTTATATGATTACTTTTTAAAAAATACACTATTTTTACTGAATGTCAAACTGTTAAAATAAAATTGTTCTAAAAGTATCTTAAATTCTAGTGGTGTAATTTATACAAATATACCCTAATGTACTACACTGTTGCAGGTTATATTAGACTAGAGCAATGCTGTCAACTGCCCTCAAATATATATAGTAGCATAATGAAGAAATTTAAGGAAATGTTGTGGTCATCTACGAGGATACTTTGCTACCCATCCAAGTCGTCACGTCCAGAGCTTGTCCCAATTTTGACGTGCCATGTGGTGCAATGTAACTTGTTGGTGAGCTACAATGGTGTAACTTAAATCTCTGCTTCATTGTTCATCATCGATAGTTTTCTTCGAGTGTAAGCTTCAGTTAATCATGCGATGTTGCATGGCTCCTTCTACGTAGAACTCAACTCAACACAGGTTTGTTTTCATGCATGCATGGTCGTACGGGTACTAGGCTAATGTATTATGAATATATTTTAAATAATAATAAATATAATTAAAGAAAATATTACATTTAATATAACTATCTTTTATCTAAAAGTGAGAAATAAAATTACGTACAACATTACTCTTTATTAATCCTCAAAGTTGGGATTCCAAAGTGTTAAAAGAGCCTCTTCCCATTGTCTTGTTTCAGGTTCAGTTGGAGGATTCGTCATGTACTTCGAGCGTGCACGAGTTCCTGAATCCTTCAAAAAAAAGTTTAGCGAAAAGTCTAAAAATGTCAATATGTTCGTTTTCGGTCTAGTTTTAACAAGAAAATTAAGATACATGAATCCACTTTTTTTTTTTTTTTTGAACAACAAAATTCATTGAAGAACAAAGATACAAGAAGAGAGGAGGGGAGTATCAAGACTGAGAAGCAGCTAGTAGCTTAACAGAAAAAGATACAGACCACTCAACTCAGAGCAACAACAATAACAGGAGAGTATTGGCAAGAAGCCAACCTAAACAGGACACTTAGCTAACATTTAAGCTCCTTAACACCTTGTAGACAAAACATGTAATCGTGAAGAGAAAACATTGTATTTGGCATGGCAACTTTCACCCAAAAAGCAGAGAGAATTTTAATACTTTCAACGACCTCAGACCAGTCAAGAAGTGCTTGGTTAAATACCACGTCGTTCTTTGTTAGCCACAGCTTCCGGATGATAGCAATAAATAACGAATGCCAGATTGTTTTCTTAGTGTTCCTAAATCTGAAACCAAACCACCATTGCATATGTGATTTTAGATCCTTTGGACATACCCAATGGATCCCCCACCAATATAAGAGTGAAGACCAAACTTTCCATGAAAATCTACAATGAAGGAGAAGGTGATCTGCACTTTCAGCATTTTCCTTGCAGAGAGGGCAGAGGGCATCACTTTCTTGTTTTATACAGAGTCTCTTTAGGAGAAGGTCTTTGGTTTTAATTCTTCCTTTCAATGCTAACCAACAGAAAAAAAATAAATGTTGGAGGAACTTTAATTTTCCAGATGTACCTGAACTCATAATCAGGTAGGCCTAAGCTTGCTTCATAAGCTCTGCAAAAAGAGGTGCAAGAATAAACTTCATTATGACCAGCCCCCAATGTGATGGTGTCATTTTTGCTAGGATCTGGGGGAGCAGAGAGAAGAAGGGCTTTCAGCTCTACTAGACATTCAAGTTCCCAAGCATGTAAGTCCCTTCTGAATGTTAAATTCCAGTTGGTACCTGATGTGGCAAACACATAGATGACATACTCCCCTTTTTGAGTGGGTAAGGAGAATAATCTGGGAAATAGAATTTTCAAAGGCTTACTCCCTACCCACTGATCATGCCAAAATTTTATACATTCACCTGTGCCCAGTTTAACCGTAAGTTATCTAGTAAGATTGAGCTTAAAGCATTGTGCTTCCCTCCTACTGATTGTATGTTTTGCCAAATCCTTGAGCATTTTACAGAATTTACTTTCAGAGGGGTCCAAGAGTTTTGACAAAGTTGATACTTTGCACAAATGAATCTCCTCCATAGGGCTTGTTTTTCATTACTAAACCTCCAACACCATTTTGCAATAAGAGAATGGTTTCTAACTTCCAATGAAGAAATCCCTAGGCCTCCTAAATCCTTGCTGAGAGTTACCTGATTCCCATTCACACATATGATCTTCTTCTTGCCAACAGTGTCGCCCCAAAGGAATTTTCTCTGTAGCATTTCCAGCTCCATGCAAATTTTCTGAGGCATTTTAAATAATGATAGGTAGTAGACTGGTAGGTTAGCTAGAATAGCTTTAATTAGAGTTATTCTACCTCCCATTGAGAGCTGGTTCCTGTTCCATAAGGATAGCTTTTTTCTGAATTTTTCTAGAACTCATTTCCATGTTTTTACTGATCTTGGGTTGGCTCCTAATGGTAGCCCCAGATACTTTATAGGAAAGTGAACCATCTTGCACTTGAATAAATCTGCAGCCTGTTTCAAGAAGGAGTCATCTAAGCCTATACCACTGACCAAGCTCTTATTGAAATTAATCTTAAGACCTGATATCATCTCAAAACACCTTAGAATCTTCTTCAAATTGGCAAGCTCCTTTAGATTTGCATTACAGAATATCAAGGTGTCATCTACAAATTGCAAGTGGGACACAAATAAGCCATTGGTGTTCTCTGATCCTATAACAATCCCTTTAATTAAGCCCTAATCTTTTGCTCTTTGTATTAGAATATTCAATCCCTCAGCTGCTATATTAAAGAGGAAAGGAGAGATAGGGTCACCTTGCTTAAGCCCTCTTATAACTTTGAATTCCTTAGATGGGGAGCCATTTACTAAGACTGAGATAGTGCTAGATGAAAGGCACTCTTGAATCCATCTTGACCATTTGTGACCAAATCCCATACCTGACATCATATCTGACAAGTATTTCCAATTTACTGAATCAAAGGCTTTCTCAAAGTCAATCTTTAACACAACCCCTAATCTTTTGTTTCTCTTCCAATAATCAATGGTTTCATTTGCTATAAGAACACCATCAAGGATCTGCCTTCCTTTTATAAATGATGTCTGAGATTCACTTATGATTTCATGCATTACCATCTTGAGTCTACTTGCTAATGTTTTAGCCAAGATCTTATACATGGAGGAAACCAAGCTTATAAGTCTGTAATCCAATAAGGAATCAGGAAATTCAGATTTAGGTACTAGGTAGAGAAAGGATGCATTAATACCTCTAACAAGCTTTTCGTGTGAATGAAATTCATTCATGAAGGTCATGATGTCTCCCTTTAGAATATGCCAAAACTTCTTGATGAAGTTAAAATTGAATCCATCGGGTCCGGGTGCTTTACTGCAATTGCACTCATTCACTACTTTCCATATTTCTTCCATAGAGAAGGTTGATTCAAGCCACTTGGAACTTTTAGCCTTCAGCATGGTGGGAAAAGTACCTTCCAGTCTAGGCTTGAGGATCCATTTTTCTGAGAAGAGACTTGAGAAGAAGCTAGCTGCTTCCAATTTTACTTGGGCAGGTTCCTTATTTGACCCACTTCAATCCTTATATGTTTTTAGTCACTTTCAAGAATTTTGTGGATGATTTTGACACATCGCACATGCTTGGATTTTCTTTTGCTTTTGTTTTTTTTCCCTTTTGAAGATATACCCAGCAAGAGATGCGAGTATAACGGGTGTTTTAACGGGTTCAAAACACGAGAACAATCCTTCAATGTGCATAATAAAACTACGTTCATCTGACTCACTGTGAGTATGTGGTTGGGATATTGTTATCCTCTGCTTCTTGCAATGGGCTTGTCTGGCCTTTCTTTAGGGGTCGACCCATGTGTGTTTGTCCAACAGATTGGCCTGTGTTTACATGCAGGAACCAGCAGACTGTCTGGTTCATGGGAATCCAAGTCCGTCACCTAGGCAATCTAGTGGGCGCCCAATCCATTCGCTTGAAACCCAGGTTCACTGCAAAATTATTAGCCCATTAGATTCACTTCACATTTTTTATATCACTCTTAATATTTTTGGCCTAATAATTATCAAATTTGTATGAAAAGAAACTACATAAATTTGGAAATTAATCGTGGTATGTGTAAGTTAGTCCGAACACCTGGTCATAAAACAAAAATATAATGCAAACTTCAGCATTGATTAGCTTGATACACTTGCTGGCACTGAATAATTTCTCTGAGAGAGGAGGAAGGCCACCGTGGGGTCCTAGCGCAGTAGCACTGAATAATTTCTCGTTTGATGCACCGAGGACCAGCTAACTCTGGCTGGGGTCGAGTGTTTTCGGCTGTAAAGAATCGTGCAGCGGTACATGGCTCGTCACGTGGCACTACTTCCATTCTGCTGTCACTTTCGTGAAGGAGAGAGTGCAATTGCTAGCCAGCCGGATTTTACACGTGGAGGCCTTCGCGAAGTTTAGACAGTTCACACGTGGTCCCCACGTACTGTACTGTTCCATCTGCTAGGGTACACGTTTTCCAGTGACCTCTTGTCACGTGGGGAAGGAATCTAATTAAATTGATTTTGCCATACGACCCCAAAATGAAAAAGAAAATAAAAAATAAAAAATAAAAAATAAAGCACCATAAGAATGATGAAATTGTTTTTAAATTGATTTGACTATTTCACCTCACCTTTTGCAATGACTTTAATGAAGTTTCTAACCTAGTTTTTCTTTAATATTAAGTTACAGATATAACTCATTATTAATAGTCTAATATAATTAGAATACTTATAGATTTGACTAAATTAATAGAGCTAATCAACTAAATCAATATTAATTCTATTTTATGTAAAAACCAAATACATAAGATATCTTTAAATAAATAACAAAAAATAAAAATTAAGCTTCATATGCGCTTGTTAAGGCTATTGGTGATAAATATTTATTGATGAATTAGACTTGATCTAAAAATAATACTCTAGCCTATACAATAAAATTTTCATTTGAATATTATGTAGATATTAAAAATAATTAAAAATGAGTTCATATTTACCTAGGTATAATAGAAAATTTTGATTACTAAGGCTATACAACTTAATAACTCTTAAAAAATAAGAAATTTCTCAAATACTTGAAAATATATGAATTATTCCTTAATTGAGAAAAAAATAAATATAATAACTTAAGTTTCACTAGGGCTTTCCAAAATTTTGAATTATTTTTATTATTTTTTTTAAACATATTTGAAAGTATGTGATTAATGAGTATTTACAGCCGAATGACAAATTAATCAATAATAAGATATTCTTTTTAACATAGGATTAATAATTTTGACATGTGAACTTCCTACTATAGAAATTTAAAACTACTTTTATATTCATTAAAGAATTTGAAGGAGCATACTTGAAAGAATTTTGATAAACTTGTAATATCGATCAAGAGTCAAATTAAAAATAAATTTAAAACAAAGCCAACAAGTTAGAAAGGACCAATAATATCAAGATACATACATATAATTTAAAAAGGTTGGATCGTGACTTGTGACTTTAAAGGCACCATAATCAATTACTATAATATATAGTATAAATAAATGATTATAATATAGATAATTAATAATAGATGTAAAATTGGAGAGAGAAACTTTAAGGTTCTCTTTATTTTCTATTTATGACTGCTTTGGGGTTTTTGATCAACCAAAATTAGAAGTTGTATAGTTAAGTATACGAAATCCAAGGATATAAGATATTCAGATTCAATAATGAAATTATAGGGTTTGTTTTTATTTCATCTAAATAATTTTTTAAATTTTTTGACCAATCATATATTTAAAAAAATTGCATTACATTTTTTACCAATCCAAATTGGACATTTATGGCAGTACTTAATAAAATTTTGAATTTAAAGAAGAACTTTCTAAAATTGTAAGAGTGAAATTTAAGGAAATTTAAAATTACAAATTTAATGTATTTGATTTTAGGTAAAACTTTCCAAAGTAATTACTCGTCAATGACAGAAAGTAAAAGTTTCTATATTAGACCAATAATATGATGACACATGCAATATTAGTAATTTAAAATTTCAAAAAAATTAAAAAATTAGATTGAACTTTTTAACATCAAAGAGCCAACAACTTATTGCTATAATATGTAGTATAGATGAAAATATATTTCTATAAAATCTTAAAGTATTTGACTAATTTATCTTTCGTCAATTTAAAAAAAAAATCAAATTGTACTAATATGGGACTGAATTTAAAATTAAATGTACCTACTATAGTAGTACTTATAAATAAAACTTATATAACAATTTTATGCTAGCGTTTTTGCTCTAGGTGGTTTCTTGGGGTTGTGGCGCACCAAAAATGTGAGCTTTAGTGTTCTTTTTAACACCTCTTAATTCTTGTTCTTGGGATGTCAATTTGTTCTGACACTAAACAATAAATAGAATTCAAATATGGCATTAAGAAATTCTCATTTCAAAACCCACATTTCTTTTGTCAATTTGAATAATTAGAATACTTAAATTGTTATTCAACCAATCTAAGTAAAAGATATTCAACGTCTTTCTCATGAGTTATATAAATAGAGGTGAAAAATATCGTAATTTTAGTTGGCCCACAAACTACTTACCACTGTGGCCAAACGGAGATTTCCAATTTCCTGTGGGTTGCTTGAATATAATGAATGCTATATGTACCGAAAATCCATGAAACGTGTCCCGCTCTCGGCTCCACCAACGAGGTTGGCCTCCTGATTAGAACAAGTGTCAAAGAATGAGGCAACTACACATCAGATATTCTAATTAGGCGTCAACGACGTAGACATGGTGGCCCACACATCAACATCAAAAGCCCGCTACGTACACGTCTCGGATTGGCCACAAGGCCCAAGAGGCATAAAGACGGAATTTTATAATCTCACAGCAATCTCGTATTCCACGATCGTCACACGTGTCACGGAGTTTTAAAATCAGAAAATTTTAAAGTTGCGACGTCGTCTGAGGACCTCATGCGTGTCACCGAAGGAAGTTCCTATAATCTCCCCTGTGGGACGGTGATTGGACCACGTAGAGAGATAAGGAGCGCTTTGTGTACACGTGTTGGATTTGAACGGACGGGTGGAGAGTTAGTAGGAGACAGATGAACGGTCGTGATTGGTTTGGTTTAGGCAAAGTAGCACTACGTCACACTAATTGTACCTGCAGGTAATTTTTCAGTTGGTGGTACCGGGGGGTGGTTGGGGATAGTCGAGATTTGTAATGGCGGAGATCTGTTGCGGATCAGCGAGTGAGAGCGAGACATCGACGCGGTGCGATCCGAGTTCACGTACAGCAAGACGTCGGAGAATGGAGATCCGGCGGTTTAAGTTCATCGGCGGTGTGGCTACGTCTGAGACTGAAAGCGGAGAGAAGCGTCAGAAACTAGAGCTCAATACCGCGTCTGTGTCGCGGGTGTGCGATAACTCCGTGGAGAACAGTGCTAGGGACAGAGGAGAACGGCTTTTATTGGAAAACAAAACGTCGCAGATGAAAGAGATGACGATTTTAGATCAACCTGCGATTCTGTTGACTCCTATTCTGAGTCCATCTCTATTGACCACTCTGGTTGGTCAGGTGTATCCGAGGTTCGGTGTGGCCTCAGTTTGTGGTAGGCGTAGAGACATGGAGGATGCGGTGGCGATCCACCCGTCCTTATGCCGGAGAGAAAATGAAACCGACACTGAATTGCATTACTTCGGCGTTTACGATGGCCACGGTTGCTCTCATGTACGTAGTACAAAAAATCACATAGCTTTACTGTGATGTAGCATTTCTATGGTTTGAAATTTACCAGAGTGTTTACCGTTGAATTCCTTGTAGGTGGCGATGAAGTGTAGAGACCGGTTACATGAGCTGGTGAAGGAAGAGTTGGAGAGCAAGGAATTGAGTGCGGAGTGGACGAACGCGATGGAGCGAAGCTTCTATCGCATGGATAAGGAGGCGATCGCATGGAACCAAAGCGCGCTGGGCGCTAATTGCCGTTGCGAGCTCCAAACGCCGGAGTGCGAAGCTGTTGGATCCACGGCCGTAGTTGCCATCGTTACCCCCGATAAGATCATCGTCGCTAATTGCGGTGATTCCAGAGCTGTTTTGTGTCGCAATGGCAAGGCCGTCCCACTCTCAACAGATCACAAGGTTAGCTCCCGACTGTGCGTACGTAGAGAGAGGAACGTGTGCGAGTCTATTGTTGCCTCCTGCAACTTCTAATAACAACCATTTGATTTCGCAAACCAACGTTCCAGATTGTTTGTTAGTTTCCGTTCTGTTGTTCATGAGAAATTACGCTTTACTATTCTTTTATGTAAATATTTTGCTTTGAAATGATAGCCGGATCGTCCAGACGAGCTGAGCCGGATCCAAGCCGCCGGAGGGAGAGTTATATACTGGGACGGACCACGTGTTCTCGGTGTTCTCGCCATGTCAAGAGCCATTGGTAAGATCGAAGCTCAAGAACCCTCTTCATCTTCTCTATCGGCGCAATTCCAAATCCTTACGTCGTTATGCATGTGTATATGCAGGTGATAACTATTTGAAGCCATACGTGAGCTGTGAGCCCGAGGTGACGGTAACAGATCGGACGGCGGAGGACGACTGTCTGATACTTGCGAGCGACGGACTCTGGGACGTGGTGTCGAACGACACAGCATGCGGCGTCGCGCGCATGTGCCTCAGAGGGAAAGTGCCGCGCTCGCCGGAGAGTGAAGCCGCCGGAGAAAACGCCGACGAGGGCTGCTCCGACGCGGCGATGCTGTTAACGAAACTGGCGTTGGCCCGGCGGAGCACTGACAACGTAAGCGTGGTTGTGATCGATCTCAGGAGCGACACGTAGCGAAAGGACATCACTTCTGCTTAATTTTGATTTTTCCTTTTTCTTTTTTTTTTTAATTTTTTAATTGTGGGATTTCCGGGTTTGGTTAAGTGTCGTGCAGAAAGGCTCGAGAGAGAATTGAGTTCTTCGGGTTTGGAAAGAAGGCGAAGTCGTTGTATGGGAGAAAATGAACATGAACATACAAAAACGAGCCCAGCTTTTCTTATTAGTTGTTTTATTTATTTATTTTTAAGTTTTGCAACTTTTCATTTAAAATAAAATTTTATATCTAATTTCTATACATAGGGATGTACATGATAATGGTTTTTTTTTCACAATATCATTCAAGAATCATCCTAAAATCATTTTTGTATGATTTTTTTTCATATGATTAGCTTTACAAATTGTCTAATGCTATACATACGAAAAAAGGAATAATTTTTTTTTATACAAAATAACGTGATTAAAATATAGTCTTTTACCTTAAATTTATCATTTATTATGATAATTTTTAATTATTATTATTATTTTTACATAAATGATGGTTTTTAAGTAGAATAATTTTATTGTCCCATTATTTTTGAGGAGTTTTAATTTGTTGATCTTTCTAAAAAATTTAATCCATGGAATTAACCATTGAATAATGCTCAAAATTTTTTTTATGCAAAACAAAGTCTCCCATAAAAAAAAATTCATTCAAGTTGGGTCGCATGTCAACGCCCATATTGTTCAAGCATCTGGTTGGTTTATCTATTATCTCAATAAATAAATATTTAACTTTATATATTTCTCATTATAAAATTATTTCTTATTGAATGGAAAAAAAAAAAAAAAGTGAATCATATCGATATTGATTTAAGAATCTAGGGTATGTATTGTGGGATAAATGTTGTATGACGCTTACTTGTTATTCCATATACACTTGATTAAATAACGATAGAGATAGGGTGGGATACGCAATCAGGTAATTCAAGGTTGAACGTCAAATTATAAAATTATTTTTTGTTTTATTTGTAATCCTAAAATTTAATATCCCGTTATTTCTCATCCTATCGTCTCCTCTTGCAAAACAAACATGCTTAAGACCACTCGCATGACTAGCTAATGCTTGATATATGGAAAATGTTAGTAGTGTACAATAATCACATCATCCTCTTCTGTTTTAATGGTAGATGCTCTTTATTTGCTTATTTAATTAATTAAAAGTTTATCTCAATAGAAGACACGCTATTGTAAGGTTTAATACCATACTAATACACTTTGCAACTTATCATTAATTAAAAATAGAATTCAAAATTTTTACATTTAAATTCAAGACTGTGATTGAAATTTACTCCCAATTCAATTCACTAATTTGAGTATTAGAGCTCAATTACGGGTTCTAGAAAGATTAGGTTACTTCTTATATGCACGTATACATATAAATATACATATATAATCAACAAAAGCTAAGTAGGAGGGGACAGATGTGATCAGAAATCTAATAATGGGGTCCACATTAGATTCGTTGGGTAAACTAAAGCTCTCTCCCAAACTGAACTGATGTGAAGGAAAAGGAAGGACGCTGAAATACGGCCTTAGCCCTTTGCCAGACTTGGAAAAATTGCCGAATCAATCAATTTTCTATATTAAGTTCTTCAAAAAAATCCAAAAAGTAATAGGGAGAATTCAGTAGTAAGTCATAAGAGAGATTCAAAAATTAAGATCAAGAAATGCTACTTTTGAAAAGGGGAATCAAGTATACCATTTTTGTGAAAAATGAAGAATAGTGGCATTTTGAAACATACCAGTCCCTCATGGATAATGCAAAATGTATCACTTTAGTACATTTTGTATTACTGATAATTTATTCTTAAACAAGTGACACTGATTCATTCGTGTGTGTGGTCATTCTTTATTTTTCTTGAAAGTAATAGTGTGATTTCCATTTAATTTTGAGTTACTATTATTTTCAAACTTGATTTCCATTTTGCAATCTTTCTAATAACTTAACATAAATTCTCCCAAAAAAGTATTGTTCGAGTGAGACTTGACAGCCACGTATGTCACATCAGTAACCAGGCAATTTATATCCTATACAAAAACAGGTTTATAATTAGATAATCATAAGAACAAATTTTGAATCTCTCAAATTTGAATGAGGTAATCTTATTTTTTTTTTTTACAGAAATGGTTGAATTTAAATTTACATAACAAAATTTTAATTTCTAAATTCTTGAGTAGTATTATTTTTAGAGCCAAACAATTTTATATTATTTAAATTGTACTTGAGAAAATTGTAAAATTGCCCTATTTACATTTTTGGACTAATCAAACAAAGCCTTAAATTTCTCAAATGGTTTTGGACCCTACCCATGACATTTTCCTCATGATGCAATGGTTTGAAAAAAATTGGACCTATCAAACAAGCCTTAAATTTCCCAAATGGTTTTGGATGGAACCCCTAACATTCATATCTTCCTCCAGGAAAGGGATAGATTCTGGCAAATTCCCTCCTAGAAGGAAAAAAAGAGGGGAAAAAATAGAATGAGCAAAAAATAAGAATTGAATGCAATTATTTTTAGTTATGTGGTTAAGAAAGTCTAGACCAGTTTATTCATATCTTGATTAATTTATTTTTTGATTTAATTAAAGACAGACTATCCAGGATAGAGAATTCAAGATATTTTCTAAAGCTAGCATGCTGAGTCCATCAATCTCACATCATTATTCCACAACATAGTTGATTTCAAGAAATGAGATTAACCCAAAGATGGTGGCGCCACCCTAGGCTAATAAGTCATGAGTTCAACTCACTTTCACATTCTCCAAGGACTTTGGCACTCTAATGTACTCAAAAAAATAAAATAAAAAATAATTGACTTACAAATTCTAACAAAGCTGGCTACTTGGTACAAGTGAATAAAAATGAAAATAGAATGGAATAGTCATTTATATTCCCTTATTTGTTTGCTCAGTGAAAATGCAATGATCATTTTCATTTTCATTCTCTTATTGGGTAAAATAAATTAATAATGCCAAAATGAAATGAAATTTTAGTACATAGATATACATGTACTAGAGGGAAATATTAAAAGATTTATTGGAAGCAAAATGTGATGAAGGAAGATAATCTGAAGAACACAGCCTTCATTATGCTCCCCATGTTATGTTTCGAAAAAAACATAATTTCACACGTCCCGTTCGGTCTTCGAAGCCTTCGGCCAGCTCTAATTAGAATTCGAAAGGGTGATCATGATACAACAAGAGACAGAGACAGAGAGAGATGAAAAGCAAATCATTTTCTCTCTCCATCCCCTTTCCCAACTGTTTACCAATTCCCTCGTGGACAACTCTTGAATCACATGGCACTTGCACAACCCAAAACGATTTGTAACTTTCACTTGGAGACCATTATGCACAAATCATGCGGCTGAGAACCCCACCGATGCGAACACAAGCTTAAAAGAAGGCAATAATCTGACTGGTGAAAACTCATCTTGGATAACATTAGTCTCCGCAGTCATAGCACTGCATCTAGCGATGGCGGTGGTGGTGGAGGCGGCTGTGGGTTGTGGAGGGTGGTGGCAGCGGCAGACGGTGGTGAACCGGTGGTGACGGCAACGGTGGATGGAAGAAAGATTTGTTTTAAAAATAAATAAATAAATATAGAATTATTTTTGAATTATTAAATAAAAAATAAAAAAGTTTATTTATCAAACATGTTTTATTTTTTTCAAGAAATTTTACAAAAAAAATGGAAGACCATTCATTTCACCTTTAAATAGTTGTACAAAACAAGAAAATAGAAATGACAGGTAGAATGACCATTTTATTTCTTGTACCAAACATAGCATAATTAGAGAACCCAGAGAGGTGGAAGGCATAGAGATCTAGCATAGTCCAGTAATAAGGACTCATGACTGATGGGGCATGAAATCAAGGACAAAAAAAAAAGCAGCTTCATTCATGTAAGCTTGGGCAAACTATCCAAAGAAGCTTTGCACAGATTCCACATTACACAAGCTGTTACCTACAACAGAAAATAAACCTGAAACACAAAAGATGAAGAGTAACAGATGAGACCTCTCCCGAGATGCTCTCAATTAAGAACCCACCCTGAAATGTCGAACCAGGCAAAAAAATTCTTTCTTTGTCTGCTTTTTTTCACATTTGCTTGCCCACGGCCTCATCTTCGATACTTTTCAATGCTTTCAATTTTCTGAATCCCTTATCAGTACCGAATATCCTGACAAAGTAGTCAGTTAAACCAATGTCATATATTCCATACTACCTTCCAAGCATTATTATATTCTTAGACGCTAAGAATAAGCATCAAATCGAACAGCAAAAGCATGTTATAATTCTAAGAGACCATATCCGGATTGCCTCTCAAATGCCATTATTACCTAGCTGGTTTACAAAAGGAGACACAACTAGAACATGCAAAAATGATGCCACTCTCGGAATTCCTGCCACATATCACACATTACCCACTTCTCCTTAGAATAATGCTATCTTTTCTACTACACCATTCAAAATGATGTTCAGACAAGAAAAAGATGGTGCAGTAAGCCACCATGGAGCAAAAGCAATAGACTTTAACAGGGTGGTGGAAAATAAAAAAATAAATATATTTGGATATTTTTAATCCAACATCACTATTATATTTTACATAATTCATTGAGCTCATGGTATTATTTGAATAACAAACACTTAATTTGAGGATGGCTCCGAAAACTCTGAATAACTAATTGTAATTTAGAGCACGTGCACAAACCACAAAAAATATAAGTAAAAATAAAAACAAAACTTCTCTAAAGCTGATGTATAATCATTAGTGTATCTCACATGTTTCTCATATGGAACAATAAGTCCTTTCAATTGTCAAGTAGGCTTTTGTAATAACCAAATGATCATCTATGCACACATAGCATATGACAAACAAACTATCAAACCTCTAAGTCAATGAAAATTTTCATCATCAATTTAACTCAACTAAACAAGTACTAATCCCAATTATTTGGAAATGGCTACAGGAATCCATCTACTAACCAACTCTACTTAGAGCCATATCATAGATTTAAGTCCAAGCCAAACATCATGCTCATTCCCATGGCATCCAACAACAGTATTTTTGCATTACTCTCGCCTTCAACGTGGACCAAATTGCTCCTACACACCAATACATTAATTCATCACCAATGTATGTAGCCAAACAATATCAATTGAGCTTACTTTGTTTTTTTTTTTTTTTTTTATCTCTAATAGGCGCCACTTCTAACTTACATGATTTGGAATTATTTTGTATTCTATTTTTCTTGTAACATCACTCATCCATCCCATCATCCTCATTTCTGCTACACAAATCTCTTAATTGTCCAAGATTCTAAACCATGACTAGTCTAACAGCCTTCTTATGCAAGTTGTCAATCAATTTAACAGGAATTATACAATCACATTACGGTCCCAAAGCACTTCTCCAGTTCATTCATGCTACTCCAAGTTTATGGGCAACATCCTCCACAATATTTTTGTATAATTAATTGAAGATATCAAAATGTTGCTCTTAGGTATCTCTTGGCTATCAAGTTATACTTCACAGGTTACATATTAGTCCAATTCAACCTTAAACCCTTAGATTTTAAATTGTTCTTCCACATTTCTGACTGAGTTCTAACAACTACACCAATTTTTCTTTTTTTCTTTTGACAAGTAACAACTCCTCTAATTTCTTTAATTAAAACCATGACTTCAACAAGTAAAATACACCTCAAGACGTATATAGCACCAACTTGGTTCAGTAAATTTAACCAAAGAAAAACGTAGAACATTCAAAAAATAAAGCGACCATAGAACTCAAAAACATGTGTCTGTCTTAATCAGTATCAAATGTATCCATGACTCACCAACTTGGCTTGTAAATAATATAGAATACAGAAGTATACATTCAACCATACAAACCAGATTGTTTACCCGTTAATACAATGTAACGAAATCTTACCAGTCCATGTATACAAAAGTTGAAGAGTAGTTGCCAGACTTTGTGTAGAGCAGTCGGTGATGGTAGTCATGAAAATCAGCGCTGTACCATTAATGAAACAAAAGTTGGGTATATCAAGCTAAATGGTAGTAAGTGAAATGAAGAAGGATACTAAGAATAATCAAGAAGAAAATAGATGTACTCACCCTCCATATAAGGGCAAGAAGTTTGAGAGGCTCCAGGGGAAATGATAACCACAGTGCGCCTCAACTGTCTCCAGAACTCTGACTACCATCCACAACCATAGAGTTATCAGATGGGGCCCAGTGATGGCAGGACCAACAATTGTAGCAAACCCAAGAAACAAAATCTCAGCAGGGTGAGCATATTCAGATGTCAATCCAAATGGTGTTGCATACCTATAAATTCAATAAACATACTGAACACAGAACAAACTGGACAGAATAAACACTTCAAAAACTGTGCAATTTTTATAAGCCCTTGATGCTTTTCACTTACTCATGATGAACACTGTGGACATGCTTGTACAGCCATTTTGTATGTAAAATCCTGTGCCCCCAATAGAATACAAAATCTTCCAGGATGAAGTAGAATAAAATCTGTGTCGAAACTACTTTCCTGCTCAACCAAAAGTTTCACAAATCACTCTAAACAAGATCTATGCATCAAATAAGATGAAAGCTGTATAAGTATTCAACAGAATGGACACAGCTAATTTATCAAGAGTACTAAATGAATAACAGACAACAATATCTGCAAAATTAAGCTTTAGCATATAAAGAACCTGGAAGTACCAGGATGGCAATGGGAGACTACTTCTCATGCCCATGAATCTGAAGACAGGATAGGAAAGAATCATCACTGGAAGATTGACACAAAAATGATACAGCAGTAGGCGAGCAATACATTTCTCCTGAGCTGCAGGAGAGTTATTTTTTGCCTGCAGTGGACCACAAATTAATAATAAACCCAATAAGTATAGATCCAGCAACATGAGGTTGAAACGAATATGCTAAATAGATTGGCAAGGATCAAAATATTTATTAAGTAGCTCATCAGTAGCACTAATAAGAATTGTAGAATATTTTGGCTTTAAGTTATAAGCAAAAACAACATCAAACACTTGGTAATATGTAGACAGCTTTCAGTATTACATTGAAAAGCATTAATGTATACTACTACAAATACCAACTCCTTTTGCTTTCTGTTATTTTTAACATCCCTCTCTCTCTCGCTCTCTCAATTTGTTGTCTTCATCCTCAATATCTCTAACATTCCCCTCAGACAACGTATCTAACTTGAAGCACAAATAATGACAGGGTACCACAACTAAGGAGAGACATTAGGAAAAGCTGAAACAGATACGAAACTTCTCAGCAGTGCATCACAGATGACAATAACTGTGAAGAAGATGAGAACAACGACAATGACAAGGGTACCAATATGAGATGCAAAGGAAGTTATGAATATCAAGTGACCAGATGAAGACGTATGGAAAGGGTTTAAGATATCTGCTAACAAGGGCATTCCTGGTTTACCATTTTATTCCTTTGTTGACAGACAGCATGCATATCAAAGAATGACTTTGGGTCTCAACAGCAGCATCAGGTTTGTTTGGTTATAAGATTGCTGTATCATACCTCTAGTCTCTAGCTTAGATACCTATGTATATTATCAATATATTAGTCAAACATAGCAAACCTCATAACGAAGGTATAAATGATCTGACTACTACAAGTAAAGATGCAATAGCATAGAGATGAAATTGAACATTGAACAGGAATATGTTGGACTCAGGATTTTGCAAAGACCAATGATGCGATCATCTAAAATAGGGAGAAAAAGGGAAGGGAAGAAGATACAATATTGATAATGGTCTAGATATAAGTATCTGGAAAAAAGAAACAGCATCCAGTTTGATTTCAGAAACTAGTATTAATTTGTTGCTAGCAGATAATGGATATGTAGCTGCTTTGACTCTCAGAGAACAGTACTGAGTAGTTACCCATCCAAATGCATAATAATGGAATGGATAAGAAATAAAGCAAAGCAGCCCCTTCTGTGTGCGAAGATCTGAATTGCTGACTAGATGTGCTTTTGCTGCCTAAGCAGCAATAAAGAGAAATAGTATTAGTAACAGGGCCTATATCCAGCAATACTATATATGAACAAGCATGTAAATCAAAGACAAGTGAGCTCAACACTTCCACCTTGCATGGTTGGACCAGTGTTCCTTTTTTCTTTTAGCTAACCAGGTGTCCGGGCCAGCTTGCATGCACCTCGACTAATCCCGAAAACCCAGTCCCACACAAACAAGGTAATTATAGGGTCAAAGACCCTAGGGATGGCCCCAAGAAGTTGATAGCACCTAAAAAGTTTCGAACCTAAGACATTGGAGGGAGCAGATCCCCAAGTCCCAAGCTTTGACCACTAGGCCAACCTCTTGGGCCAGTGTTTCTAAAGGATAAAAACTATACCATGGTCCTTCAATCAAGAAGCAACGGTAAAATTTACGTAGATGGAAAAAACTCTCTCCATGGAATAATAGATAATGTGATGCCAAAACTCAAGGCCAAAACATGAAAATTAGAGACAAATAAAAAAAAAATTTCCGTCACTAAAGTAAAGCAAAAACAAAACAAAACAAAACAACATTTGACAAAGTTACGCCATTTACTAATTTAACTTAAATTTTTAATTCTGTCTATCATGTACATCTAATCGCATGATGAAATTAATCATTCTCATTCAGTAATCGAACAAAAGCCAGGAGTAAAAGACCTGAATTTTGTACTTGCTCAGCCATCCTGCTCTTTCCAAGTATATAAAAGGTAGTCCCGAAAAGAAAAAGACACTTTCATGAAGAAAGAAACTCCCGAGACACGCCAGTTGAAAATCGTTGAAATGAGTGATCAGATACTGCAGATAAACCAATAAAAATTTCACAAAATGATAAGAATATTCCATTACAACAAGAACTATATGAAACGGGCATATAACACAAAGTCCAAAATCATCATTCCAAACCACAAGAATCTCAGCATTGAATCAAGACATTTTCCAATAACCATCTGAGACGAGATAGAACAAATTCCCTTATACATGGTACAAGGGAAAACACAATGCAGGCACCTTTACTTTTCCATACTATTAAATGAAGGCAACCATTTTTCTTCTAAACTTTTGGTGCAACCCACACTATTTATGTATTCCAAAAGCACCATGCCCCTTTATCCATAGGAAAACATAAAATGTATAGAGGAGCGGAGCTAGCCCAATGGTAGTGGTGCCCCCCACCTAGGCCATGAGGTCATCCCTCCCCCTCCCGAGGGCTTTGGCCCTCCAATGTACCAAAAACATAAAAATAATGTGTAAGCAATTAGAACTGTGTGATATCATTCCCAACTCTGACTATCCACCAAATTTTCCCAATGAAAGAGTTAGTTCATGCACATAGCACATCCACTTCTATATACATAAAGTATCGACCAAAAACTGCTACTGAAACTTATATCAATCAAGGAAAGAAAAGCAAAGGAAAACATAAATAATCCTGATAAATCTCGCACCTGCCTGTAGAACTATTTCACCTGATTCACGGATCCAAAGAACTAGTTCAAGGCATTTGGCATATACTTGATGGTGTAAGGTTTCAGTGATTTGACAAAAAATTCCTATCTAAAATCCTTTTTATACCTTTATAGATATCATTCAAAAATGTCTACAGGAGAACTCATAACTACTCATATTTACAGGCAATGCTTACTCGAGAAAAGTAGCTAAAAATGATCTTGGTACAGATTTTTTATTTATTTTATTTTCACACGTTGCAAAATGGCAATTACTTAAAGATACAGAACCTCATAGGTACTTAATGGGTTCACAAAAATCTAGCCAGAATGCTTCACAAATTCGAATTAAAGCATGTTACTGTTAAATCCCAAAACCAGGTACCTAAATGAGTATATTCTCAAACAACTAAAGACCACTTCTCGGATCGAATATACAAATCCAATGCTTATAGTTCCACAACTGTAAATTTCCAAATCTCCAAGGACAGATCTAAACCAAAAATAAAATATTGGAGAAAGAGAGAGAGAGAGACAGAGAGAGTCCAATTCTCCTCTCACAGAGATTCGGAAAAACAGTAAATCACGGATACACATTCAAGATAATGCCCTGCTTTCAAATGTAGCGCTTAGAAATTCCCTTATATGTGTGTACAAATTGTAGATACATACATGCAGACATACATATAGACACGTATATGAATTATGTTTAACGGATCCAACAAAAAACAAAGCTCGATGTGGTAAAAGCAATTTCAAGCCAAAAAAAAAACGTTAAATCTATAGCATGAAAAAAAAACGTATATAAATGTAGGGTAGTCGAATAGTAAAGTAGCAGAGAAACGGTACCAGCCAACCAGATTCAATGATCGAAGCCATGAAAACCGGCGAAGCGGAACTTGATCTCCGGCCGGCACAGAGAGTCGTGGAAAAAAGAGAGACTAGGAGATACTAGAAGGAGAGTGTTGGATGAGCACTGCTAAGAAGCGAGAGACAGGGCCATGAGATGAGACAGACTGTCAAGGGAATCTGCGCCTGTGGCCCTCATATATATATATACAATATATATTGGGTATGGATATATATATATCTCTATACATAAGACACGTACGCTCTATGATTCATGACCTCGTCACCACGGGCACTGGGTTGGGTCGCGGCTTGTCGCTACGTGCTCTGTCCATGGGTGCACAGAAGAATCAATTGGGTTGGGTTGGGTTCGAATCAATCAAATTTCGGTTTTCAGGGTAATTATGTAACCTAAAGTTAGGGCGGGTAAAGGAGCCGCTGAGCCGAGTCAATTGTTTAAGTTTTGTTTAAAAAATTTAACGAACTTAAAAATATATTTATTTTGATTTGTTTAATTTTTTAGTTTGATCTAGTCATACACTAGCCGAGTTTGAGCTGATCTTTAAAATATAATCAAATTTGACTTGTTTACATAACGAATCGATCTCAGATAAACTGTTAACGAGCTAAATGTAAGTCGAGTTCGAGAAATTTGATTTATTTTACAGCTCTACCTAAACCAATCTAAGAATTAAAATTTTCACGTGTTAAATATTAAGGGTCCATTTGGTACAGTTTTTTAAAACTTTTTTTATTTTACTTTTTCATCTAATAAGCAAAAAAAAAAAATTTAATATTTTTTTAGCTTTTCTGCTTTTATAAGCTAAGACAAGAAAAAAAGCAAAAAAAAAAGCAAAAAAAAAGAAAAAAATTTGACTTTTTTTTTTTGTTTATCTATACTATTATAAAGCAAAACCTTTTGGTGAAGCCTTCATTTTTGGTGAGATTTTTTTTTTTTGGTTGACAAAAATGACTGTAGGTGGGATTTTAAAAAAGCTTGGTTAAACTCTCGAACCAAATTGATGAGCACGAATAATTTGCAAGAGAAAAAGACAATGAGAATGCGTCAACCCTCTTTGGGCCGAAGACGCTATAATGATTAAGTTAGCAAGCTTAATCACAGTGAATCGAATAAAGTATTGAGAGCTAGAACTCAAGTGAATATACCTTACACTTTAGTAATATGAGGTATTTATAATCTTCAGAATGTCGTAATCCTATAGAAAATTGTACTCTATCTCCTCCTGGAAATTAATCACTTTTGGACATTTCTTAGTGTCCCAGTCCTTTTAGGAATGGACTTGCGTACGCTAGACAAACTTGGTCTTTGTTGGGTCTAAGTTGTAACTACCATTGTTGGAGCCAGCATCTAAGCATTAGTGAGTTTGGGCTTCGCCTAGCCCAAGTCGGTAACCTGTTCTTTGTTGGACATAACCTATTATATTTGGGCTTGGTTATTTTGGCCTGTAATTGCCCCTGACCCTAATGCCCTTTGGAAGGGAGCTGGGGCTGGTGTCACACAACTGTAGGCATACGGTGCATGCTTGGTACAGTCATCAAGTACCAGTTAATGAGACGTGACTATTGGGAAGCCCGATTCCACTGCCGTCGTTTCACGCTTTTCTGTAGCCGAAGGGTTTACTTTTCCAATCAAAACAACTAAACGCTGATACTTCAGATACTCTACCTTTGCTCATCACATGAAGGAACAAAATTCTCTGTAAGTCTCTCTCGTTTGTTCTTCTCTCTTTACTCCCAAGTCGAAACATTAGGATTCCTTGTTTGTCTTCTATGGCGAACAAGCTTAGGAATATGCTTGACAGTTCAACCGCTGTTGCGGCTTTCAAACGTAGGTATGATTTTCCTGAAGGGGTAAAGATTAAGTTAATCGGGCCCAAGAACGACAGCTGGTTTAAGAACGAGGAAGGAACTCCTTTTCCTTTAATCGCCATTGTAAAGGGTGGACTTAGGTTCCCAATTCGCCCTTTCCTGACTGCAGTCCTAAACCACCATGGGATTTCTCCCATCCAACTCCAATCTAATTCCTATAGGATAACCACAGGAATGATCGAGTTGAATATGCATCTGAACAAAAATTTAGGTCTCTACGAGTTTGATTACTATTATTCGGCTATAGAGTTGAGTGGTGCTAATTCAGACCGAAAGACGTACCGTTTTCGGGTTAGGAGTGTGTTGAGAGAGTTATTCCAGTTCCTCGCCAGTTTGGGAAAGGGGGTTGGCAATGTTACTGTGAGGGTAAGCGGGTGTAAGCATTCTATTTTTGTCCGCTTGGTAATCTCTGGCCCGACCAGACTCACATTCAAACCGGCACAAACACATTTAAGTCCAAATCAGTTTTCAAAATCAATCCAGTCAATTAATTGCTTCGTGGGCTCGCCGAGTCTAATAGAGACAAAATGACAAAAATGCCCTTAAGGCATTGGTTGGTACAATTCCAGTTGGCAAGTCTTCTTAAAGACAATAAGTTCGTATTTCAATCTCAACCCTAATTCCAATTCTATTCCAGACCAGTCAAATTCAATCCACCATGTTTATTGAGAAAACTCATCGAAACGGTAAGTCCCTTCAAACCCGTCGACCAAGACAGAACCCAAGTCCTCAAGGTGATAGAGCGGTTCACTTTTGGCGCCTACTAGCCCACCAACGTAGAATGTTTGCTATCTGTCACGTCAATCGGGAAAGTACCTAAGGCCCTGAGACGATAAGACCATTCAGCAGCTTTCCAAGATCAGGCAGTCTCCGAAATGAACGCACACTGTCATAGTGACGGAAACACTCACAAACATCACAACCGTTAGAGTGGCAAAAACACTTGCAAATAGGTCGATATTGGAAATTACCAATAAACCCTTATGTCACAAGACCAAAACTCGCCTCTTGGTCATGGAACGTTTACCAAATGACGTAATACCTTTGGAAACCAAGTCATCACACACCGTCAGAGTGACAGAAATACTCAAAACCTAAGTCAACACCAGTGCCTGCTAGCCTACTCCGGTGAAAAATAACCAAACTACCCATTGGGCCCTACCGACACGCTTATCGAAAAAGTACCTAAGTCCTAGGAAAGGTAAGTCCACCCTTTTAGGATTGTCCCAAAGATAATCCGGCACATTAAAGTGCCTTCTAGTTACTTCCGGATCAATTTCTAGAGTATCCCGTCAAAATAACCATTTTGCCCCTAGTCATTCGATTGCCTCTGAGAACCATATCGGCCCTGGGTATCAAACCGATTATCTTCTAAGGATGCTTTTAACAATAATCTCAATCTTCTAGTACCCTTTCAGATCATTCCAAGTCCATTCTGGTAAACACAGTGTAAAATGATCGTTTTGCCCCTAGTGAGCTGTTCACTCTTTTCAATCGCACCGGCTCTCATTATCAATCCAATTATCTCCGAGACACTCTTTTAGGGATTCCTGTCCATCCCCGACTTTTTGAATCAATCTTAAAATTTTTGAAGTCACTCTTAGTGGAGCCAGGTTAAAAATTGCATTGTAGTCACGAGGACGGGTGCCCAAATCTTTTGTCTTATGTCCCAAAGGTTAAAGATCTGTTTTTTGCCAACTTAACAACTTTCCTAAGGGGGTGGCGCCACTAGTAGTGGCGTCAAGGCAAAGTTAAGCCTAACACCATTACTAGTGGCCCCAATGTCAAAATACGTCTGGCGCCACTGCAACAGGTGTTAGGATCAATTCAATTGCCTATAAATACAGGCCACCCCCCTACGCACTCTGGATCCGCAAACTCTCTCCTGAAACAGTGCCTCACTAAAAATAGGCCTCAAAAATCTAGTTTTCTCAAGTCACCTTCAAACCCTAGCCTCCCTTCAATCCATACACTCAAACCCTAGCCTTTATGCACTCTATACATTCAAACACAAGCCTCCAAATATCTATTGAAGATCAAAGTGCTGCATATTCAAAGCTCTCAAGGTGCAAGTAAAGCAAAGTAAACAAAGCAATCAAAGCAAAAAATTAAACAAAGTAGGTTTTCGATTTAGTTTATGCAATCCTCTCTCTTTTCTCTCTCCCAACCCACTTGGGTTTTTTTTTATTTTAATCCTCATCTTTTACCTACTCTTCTTGCATGCTTGAAACAAGGGACTTCCTGATTCATGCTTATGAAGAATTGTTAAAGGTCACCATGTTGGGGGCTTTCTTCAAGTTTAACCTAAGACGGTGTAGGTCTGCCCCCTTGATTATGTGGTTAAGTCTAACCTTGTATGTTCACGTTCCTACTGCATTATGGTTATCATGTTCATGCAATGCATTCAATATTGCATTCAAAATTTTTTTAAATTTGCATCAAAGTCGTCTTTCAAAATTTGCATTCAAAACCATCCTTCTTTCAAATTTATTTTCAATAAATCGCAACCCTAAGATGATTCTAGTTATTCCATGGTTAGAGTCATTTTAGAAAAGTGTTACATTTAATGTGACCATTAAGGTCCAAATTTTGGGTTCAAACCCTAAATTATTTTTCAATAAATCACAACTCTTAAAATGACTCTAATGTCATTTAATGTGATCATTATGGTCCATATTTCAAACCCTAGTTGTTGTTAAAATCACAACCCTAGAATGGTTCTAAAATTCTTATGATTAGAATCGTTTTAAGAAAGTAAGACATTCAAGAGACTTTTCAAAGTCTACATTCAAATATTTCTAAAATAGTTTTTGCAAATTAACTTCCTAAAAACTCTTTTTAAATATCTACTTTCTAAAATCTCATCGTTTTGGAGTCCAAGTCAAAACCCTATAACCCATGATTAGGAAACCCTAATTCTTTTTCCAAAATTATGACTTTCTGGTTACCTCAAATCATAGGTTTCCAAAACCTTTTTTCTACCAAATTATAGATTTTCAAATTCAAGATTTTCAAAACTCAAACTTTTTAATTCCATGTCAAATCAAATCTTTTTTAAAGAGAAAATCAAATCAAATCACCTATTTTTTGAAATAAAATCCAATCTCCAACTTTAGGAAATAGAAATAAAATCTTTCCTAATTTAAAATCAAAACTTTCTAAAATCAAACTTTTCTATTTCAAGTACATGTTTCAACTCTAGGTTGTATAAACCCTAGGATACATAAGTTAAGCCCAATTTCAACCATAACTCTAAGTTAGGAGGCTTCAACTTTTATTTACACCAATATGCTTTTCAAACTCCAATTCAAATCAAGATGCTTTTAAAATTCAATTCCAATTTTCCAAAGTAAGTCCAAGTTCTACTTCAAAGTTTGATATCAAATCAAAATTAATTTCAAATCCAAGTTCAATTTCCATTCTCCATATTAAATTTCAAATCAAACTTTATAAAGGCCCCAAATTATCTTTTCAAATCAAACAAGACCACAAAGTGTCTATTTTCAATCAAATCCTGAGTACGAACTACGAGTGACCTGATTCCCAAGAAATGGATGCGTAGGCAACCTTCATGGGTGCAGTTACAACCTTTTCCAAGTTTTCAATTTTCAACACAACCTTTTTCAAACTTCAAATCTCCTTTTCAAATTTATTTTCAAAATCAAATTATTTTCTTGCATTTGCATATTATGTATCATATCATCCAAAAGTAATGACTCAAATCTCTCTTCTAAAAGTCTCTTCAAAGTGGATATAATTGGACATTTGTTAATTAGATATTCTAAATGAGTGAACTTAGGGTGAAAAGACATGCAGGTATCGCAAAAGCGGGATAAGGTGATAGCCTAGTGCATCTTCTCTATACGTAACCAACCTCTAAACTTAGAATCACTATTTTCAAAGATAAAAAATAAAATAATTTTCAAAAAGGGCTTAAAACAAAGTTGCCAAATAACCTGTTTTATCTATAAAAAAAACCCTCTCTTGAAGAAGTTTTCTAAAACCTTTTCAAAAACTCTAAGGTTAATCTTCAGATTGCAATTAGTTTTAGGTGACCTAACTCACCATAACAAAGTTAGGTGGCGACTTCAAACTTTTTTCAAAAACCCTTATTCAAATCAATTTTCAATTCAAATCTAGTCACACTTATCATTCTAGGAGGATGAGTTCTAACGAGAGAGTACTGTGTTTTTCTCACTTATGTTTTCTCGAGTGCAAAAAATTGAGGCACAACAGCGGGCATGGGAGTTCAGGAACATTCCAAAGGAGGTTCTCCCAACAATGAGATGAGCCAAAGTACCGAAGACAATAGGTGGAACTCCACCTCCTCTCACAGGTTTTTCTTTTCTTTTATCTCTACATGCACCTGTTTTTGCTAATTTTGACATCCTATTTTTGTTTTTCAAGTTGACTGTGACGTCAAAAACAAGGAAATTGAGCACGTTGGCTTTGATATTGTCGTTGTCGACCAAGTCTTGGCGTATAAGGGCTAAGGCGTGTTGAGAGGAATTGGTTGGGCTGCTCACATACTGCTAGGTTACCCGATTCGATACCAGTCCTTCTCGGTGACTAACAGAGTACCGACTCATGTGATTGTAGCCCAGAAGGTAAAAGGAGGCCAGCACCAACTTAGAGACTTTCCGACGGTCCTACTACAACTTCCTGCTGTTGAAGGTGGCATGGAGCATCCACAACCCCACAATCTGGCAGCCGTCCTTAAGAAAAACAGCACCAAAAAAAGGAAGGGGGATGGGGAGATTGAATCCACTGACACCATTGCTGTTGTTTCTGCCACTGGTGCTTCTACGTATAGCACCTCCTGTTGTCATGGTCCCTGTTGCTCCTATAATGGCAAATCTAATTAAGCCAATGGTGTGTCAAGAAGCGAAAAAGATGAGAAAATTGATGAAGGCTGCCCAGGCTGAAGGTGCTTCACAAGAGACGACATGCCTCAAACAGGAAGACAAGGGAAAGAAGGAGGGGCTAGGACTAAGGAGTACGTGGTGCAGCCAAAAATTTATGATCGTACTATGACTTCTCGAGATTCCATCCTCCTCAGCGATGATGTTGCTGTTGGGGCTCTCTAAGCCGTTATGTCGCCTAGTGATATCAAGGAACTGAGTGACACGGCCACTGAAGACTTGTTGATGGGAGCGGCTCACGTATCGATGGTTGATTCTTTGCCGAGCTTTTTACTAATGTCTTCTTCTGTTTGGTCTGATTAGGGAGCAATTCAAAGCTTCTGTAGCCTCCAAGATAGGCATAAGAGCTTGCTAAAAAAAATACGACGAGCTGAAGAATCACTTCTATGACCGAGATCAGAACGGTCATACTCTGGAAACCGCACTGAAGAACAGCCAAGTTGCCCTTGCTAAAACCCAAGCCTGCTTTAAGCAGAAAGAGAAATATTTTAGTGTGGTGACAGCTGAAGCTATAACTCTCAGGGCTTAACTTGCCGAAGCTGAGAAGTTGGTATCTGAGGCAAAGGCAAGCTTGGTGGAGGCCACAACTAATCTAAAGAAGTTGAAGGCGGAGTCACAAGCCCAATATACAAAGGGTTATGAGGATGCCGAAGACTTCTATGAAGGTTAAGTCAAACAGATCTGCGAGCAACTCTTTCGGGAAGGCAGCCTTGAGAAAGCAAGCTCTGTACAAGTCTTCTCTTCTTTGGATGGAGATATTTGCCTGGGGTGAAGCTAACTTGGGATCCGATGCTGAGGCTGATGAAGATGGAGAAGAAGAGGCTCCTCTTGGAGTCAAGCCAGCTAAAACTAACTTTGCTGCCAATCTACCTTCCATTGAGACAAACGTTGCTACTATCCTGCCTACTGCCGAGATTAACCTTGTTACTGACCCGCCTTCTGTTGAGACTAACCTTGCTGCTGATCTGCCTTTTACCGAGACCAACCCTGCTGCTGACTCGTCTTCGTAGCTTTCTTTTTCTTTATATTTTTGCTTTCTTTCCTATAACTATGCTTGCGAGAAGACAGCTAGTCTATTCTTTATTTATATAAGAAGTTTTTTTATCATCTCTGCTATTGTACTTCTTTTTACTTAAGCTAAATATTCTGACTCAGGTTTTTCCTGTCATGCTTTTGTTGGTTTATTGTACTTGATCTGAGTGATTCCAATTTCTAGCCCAATTATTACCTATAGGGAAAACTTAGTTTTCTACTAAGGTTTTGATATATTTGGCCATTCTAAAGCCAATCTGCTTAACTTAAGTAAGAATAAGTTAAACATTTGGTTTTAAAAATCTTGGCCTCCGTTGGCCAACCTGCCCAACTTGGACAGGATCAAGTTTCTACATTTGGTTTTTGTAACATTTATTGGCCGACCTGCCCAACTTGGACAGGACCAAGTTTTTACGCTTGGTTTTTGTGACTTTCATTGGCCGACTTGCCTAACTTGGACAAAACCAAGTTTTTTTGCTTGGTTTTTGTGCTTGCGTTTTGGAATGGTATCAGATATGTAGATCTACTAAATGATTTCCAATTTTATTGATAATATGCAACTTTTGAATAAACTGTTGTTGTAGGCTATTACATCCTTTAAGGATAAGAAGACTCTTACTGGTAGAATTTTCTAAGATTGTTCATTTTCCAAGATCGGGGTAGTTGTCTCCCTTCTTTGACAGTTTGTAGTCAGTATGCTTCCACGCCGACTTAGGATGCAACTCTATAGGGACCTTCCCAGTTAGGGTCGAGCTTTCCATGTGCTGGATTCTTCATTGCTCCCAGTACCTTTCTTAGCATTAAGTTTCCAAGAGCGAAGGCTCTTGGCTATACCCGTTTTTATAGGTTTGGCTTAACTGTTGATGATATCCGGTAAGTTTGAGCAGGGCAACCTCTCTCTTTTCTTCAACGAGGCCAAGGTCTTTTGCTAAAGTCTGATCATTAAGGCCGATGTTGAATGTTGCCAATCTAATAATTGGAAGTCCGACCTCCAAGGGTATTACTGCCTCCAGCCCATATACCATTGAGAAGGGTGTTTCTCCAGTAGATCTTTTTAGAGTGGTTCTGTAAGACCATAAGACGCTGGGTAGTTCTTTCACCCTTTTTGCCTTAGTATTTTCCAGCCTCTTTTTGATCCCATTTAATATAGTCTTGTACTGCAGATAAGCCGGTGTTAAATAGTAGTTTGTAATCCCAAGCTTGTTACAGAATCCTCTAAACATATTATTGTCGAACTGGGTGCCGTTGTCTGAAACCATTATATAGGGTATCTTAAATCTTGTGATGATGCTCCTATATGCAAATCTTTTAGCATCAACTTCTTTAATGGTCGACAAAGGCTTTGCTTCCACCCACTTTGTGAAGTAGTCCATTGCCACTATGAGGAATCTCTTATTCCTTGGAGCTCGAGGCAACAGTTTGACTATGTCTAGCCCCCATTGTGCAAAAGGGCAAGGGCTAGTGATAGTTGTGAGGTCCTCAGCAGGCTGGTGAATTATTGGTAAGAACTTCTAGCACTTCTCATATTTCAACACATATTAGGCAGCATCTTTCTAGATATAGGGCCACCAGTAGCCCTGTGAAATAGCTCGATAGGTGAGAGATCTTTCGCCAACATGACTTCCACAAATCCCTTTATGAATTTTGAACAAGATGCCCTACACTTTGCCTTGATGAATGCAATATAGGTAGGGACTAATATTTTAATGACTTGTGCCTGACTCTTCTGGCCTCGCTCTTCTCTTCCGGCAACTCGTCCTTATCAAGATAGGAGATGATCGGGTCCATCCAAGATGTTCCTAATTGTTCGATAGCCAAAGCTTGCACTTCTTTTTGAAATATGCTTAGGCTAGGCAGTTTCTCTGCGTGAATTATTCTCTTCAATCTTGACTTTAGGATTGTCGTGAACATTTCCAAGGCCTCAACATGAGCATTATTGTCATGTCCGATCTAATAGAGTTTGTATTTGTTAAACTTGTTGAGCAGCTCTCTTGCTTTTACCATGTACTGAGCCATTCTATTATTCTTTGCCGCATATTTGCCCATGATCTGGCTAACCACCAGTTGAGAGTCTGAATGGATGACTATTTCAGAAATCTTGAGTTTTATAGCTCGGCGCAGATCGGCGAATAGAGCCTTATATTCTGACTCGTTGTTTAAGGTAGTGAACTCCAGCTTTATAGCCTGCTCTAATGCCATGCCATCAAAAGTGATTAGGATAATGCCTGATCCTGCCCCCTGCCATTGGATGCTCCGTCGACGAAGAGCTTCCAATGATCAGCAATCTCCCATAACTCTAAAGGGGGCCGTAAATTGATTGATCGACATCAGGTGTCTGATTGGGTTCCTGTGGCAATTCAACAGAGAATTTAGCAATAAAGTCAGCAAGTGCCTAACCTTTTACTGTCGATCTGGGTTAAAACTTGATGTCGAACTCCCCCAGCTCTACTGCCCACTTTACTAGTTTGCCTGAGAAGTCTGCTCTTTGGAGGAGTGGCTTAAGCTGGTGATCCATTACTAATGCTAATGCCAGTTTCTATAATGGTAGATATATGCTCATTGCCCTTAAAAGAGTTTTGCTGACATAGTAGACTGGCTTTTGTTACTTGTCTTGTTGACGGAGTAGGATGGTGTTCACTGCGTGCTGTAATATTGCCAGATAAAAGAAGAGCTTTACATGTTTGATCGGCATTGAAAGTAGTGGAGGCTGGGACAGATATCTCTTTAAGTCGGCAAGAGCCTGGTCATAGTCAAGGTTCCAGCTGAATTGCTTTTGCTTTTTCAAAAGTTAAAAAAAAAGGCCAGCACTTATTTGAAGATCGGCTGATGAATCAATTGAGGGCTACTGTCATTCCAGTCAACTTCTGGACTTCTTTGATGTTCCTCGAGGCCTGGATGTTTTGGATAACACTAATCTGATGCGGATCTGCTCCAATCTCCCAGTGCATGACCAAGAATCCAAGAAACTTCTCTTAGCTTACCCCAAATACACATTTAGAGGCATTCAGCCTCATCTTGTACTCTTTAAGAATATCGAACACTCCTTTTAGATTGTCCAGGTCGAAACCGTCGACCTTACTTTTAACTACCATATCATCAATGTAAACTTCTACAATGCTACCGATGTGCTCTTTAATCATTTTGGTGACCAATCTTTGGTAGGTAGCACCGGCGTTATTCAAACCAAAAGGCATGACTTTGTAACAAAAGATGCCCTTTGGGGTGATGAAGGCGGTTTTCTCTTGGTCATCTTCATGAAGCGGGATTTGGTGGTACTCGCGACAAGCATCTAGGAAGCTCATCCTTTGAAATCCAACTGTTGCATCTACAAGCTGATCAATCTTGGGAAGAGAGAAAGGGTCCTTGGAGCATGCCTTATTTAGGTCAGTGAAGTCGACACAAACCCTCCACTTGCAGTTTTTCTTCTTCAACACCACCGTGTTGGAGAGCCAGCATGGGTAGTAGACTTTTCTTGTTGCCCCCGCTTTAAAAAGCCTATCAACCTCTTCGATTACTACATCCACATGTTGAGTAGCTGCTTTTCTTTCCTTTTGGACCGCAGGTCGGCTCTGTGGGTCTACGTTAAGTTTGTGGCAGACCACCTCAAGGTCGATTCCCGACATGTCATAAGCTGTCCAAGCAAAGATTTTAATGTATTGAGTCAGCTGATTAATCAATAATTTCTCCCCAGTTTTGGACAAAGAAGTGCTGAGCACGAAGTACTTCTCTTCTTTCTATCGATCTATGTGAATGTTTTTAATGTGCTCAACAATCTTGTTTTTTGGTAATAGCCTGATATCGTCGATCGTGGGTGTATCTTCGTGGAGCTCCATCATTTGAACATTACCCGCCTTTCCCTTTGTGGTGCATGCTGTCAGAAAGCACTATTTAGCTACCACTTGGTCTTCTCTTATCTTTCCTATCCCTTTTGGGGTGGAGATGTGGATCAGTTGATGGTAGGTGGATGGTATGGCCTTTATGAGGTGCAACTATGTCTGACCCATGATTGCATTATAAGGGGAAGGCACGTTGACCATTAGGAACTCTGTCTAAATAGTAATCCCTCCTGTAGTTATTGGGATCGTTACCTTTCCCAGCGACCAAACTGGGTCCGAGCTAAATCCGATTAAGAGGTTCAAAGATGGTTGGAGATCGGAATCCTTTAATCCTAATATTTTTTATAGAAACTTCCCTGATCAACCAACATTTTTCACATCGTAATCCCCTACTTGTAGTGTTACCACTAGCGCATCATTGTAGGGCAATTATACTCCAACCAAGTCTTCGTCAGTGAAGGTTATGACCTCAGCACTGTTGCCAATCTTAGCCTTTTGTTTGGAGGTTCCAATAGCATTGCCTCTTTGAGATACACAACCTTCTGTATCTCGACCTAGTATCTGTGAGGGTTTACTGGTGCCGGCTCCGCCGATCCATAGAGTACATTGATTACCCGAAGGGATTTTGTTCTGGCTTCTTTCTACGGGATGGCTTCTTGCTTTGTCTGCTTAGCCTCCCGCTTCGTATTTCTTCGGTCAATATGACCAGCCTTTGCCAATTTCTCTAAATGGTTCTTACGATTTCAATAGTTTTCTGTCTGATGCCCCTTTTTCCTATGATAAGAGCAGAACTTCCTTTGGTCTTGGGTAGTGGGGTCTTCTCTTAACTTTAGGGGACCACTTGAAAAAGGGCTTATCCTTTATCTAAGGTAAAATCTTGTAAATCGGATCCTTGAAGACCGTGTTGACCCCCTCAGTTATCGTTCTGCCCCTGTTGTTATTGTTCTCATCACGTCTGGGCTTCTTACTCTCACGCTCATCTTTCTTCTTAGTTTTCTCACCTTTCTTTTCCAGCACCGATTGAGTAGCATCTTCCTCCACCTGTGCATACTGTTCCATCCTTAGCATTAGGTCTTATATCCAGGTGACTGGTTTCTTCATAAGGGATTGCCTCAGCTGGTGTTCATAGGGTAAGCCGATCTTGAACTGTACAATAGCTAACTGCTCGTTGCAATCCTTGATTTTGTTGTAAGCCGTCTAGTAGCACCTTACATAAACTCATAATCCCTCATCATTCTTCTTTTGTAAGGTTAGCAAGTAGTCCACCTCCTTACACTTCTTGCTGTTTGCTATAAATCGGATGGTGAATAGCTCGGCAAGTTGTCTGCAATTTGAAACTAATCTGGATGGAAGCTTGTCGAACCATTGTAGGGCGACCTCTCCTAGGCTTGATGGAAAAACCCAACACATTAAGGACTCATCTCCACTCTATAGTGCCATCATCTATTTGTAGTGCCCAACATGACTAACAGGATCAGATTTCCCATCATAGGCAGTAGACTTTGACAATGTAAATTTCCTCGAAGGTTAGCAACCCTTAATATCCTCTGCAAAAGGGAGTAGACGCAGTCTGGTTAAGTGCTATTCTGGCTATATCATGGGATGTTCGTCCTTTACGGTGCTTGTCCTTGTTGTCTAACTGCTCATTCAACCATCGATCTCAGTCTTGTTGCTCTGGATCGGCCCATGCCGAATCTCTTACTGGTGTTCGATTCCTCCCATGTTGTCGATCTCCCTGTCTATCTCTGAGGTGTCCTGAGCTAGAGACATGGCTCATTGTCTGACGCGTAAAAGGGGAGTTCAAACTTCTGGAACTCATCCTCCTTTCGGGGCGTCGATCTGTAGATCTCCCATGGACTTGTCCATCCCTTCCTTCGGGCAAGTGCCTCCCTCATAGCCTTGACCTGAGATTGGAGGTGGACAATTTCTTCATCCCATCAACGAAGCTCCTACTTTGCTGCTCGGGGCAATAAATTGCTACGCAGACGCCCACTAAAGGATGAAGGATTTAGATTCCTACGATAGTTTTTTAGGCGGTCCTAATTCTTGACATACTGAGGGGCCTACCGTAGTTCTTCCCATCTTCCCTGTCGATTACCCCCAAGGACATATATCTCTGATCTAAGTAAACGACCTCCTGGAGTTTGTGCTAAATCATCGTGATGACTCGACAAGTAGGTGTCATCATGGCTGTCTTCTAGCTCCATGTTGGTGGGATCAACTCATCCTTTGAGATAACTGGTACTCATCGTTGTGTAGACTTTTTCACAAACGACGCTAATTGTAGGGGGATTTTTAAGAAGGCCTGGTTAAACTCTCAAATTAAATTGATAAACACGAACAATCTACAAAAAAAAAAAAAAAAGACAATGAGAATGCGTCATCTTTTTTTGGACCGAAGGCACTCTGATGATTGAGTTAGCAAGCTTAATCACAGTAAATCGAATAAAGTATTGACAGCTATAACTCAAGTGAACATACTTACACCTTAGTGGTATAGGGTATTTATAATCTTCGAAATGCCATAATTCTATAAAAAAATTGTACTATGTCTCCTCCTAGGAATCAATTACTTTTGGATATTGCTTAGTGTCTCGGTCATTTTAGGAATGGACTTGCGTACGCTAGATTGACTTAGTCTTTGCTGGGTCTGAGGTGTAACTACCACTGTTAAGGCCACCATTTGGGCATTTTGTGAGTTTAGGCTTCGCCTAGCCTAGCCCAGGTCAGCAATCTGTTCTTTCTTAGGCCTGACCTATTGTATTTGGGTCTGGTTATTTTGACCCACAATGACGCACATCAATAAGTTTATCCAATTAATATTTAACACGTGTAAGGGTAATCTATACTATATATTATAGCAATAGGTTGTTAGGTCATTAAACTTGAAACTCTTGATTCTTTTTTCTAAATTTTTTGAATTTAGAAAATAAAAAAATATATATGTCAACAACTCATTAGTCCTTTAGTTAATACAGTAATATTTTTCAAATTGCCATAGTTCTAATATGGGGAGTTTAAAAATCATTCAAGATAATATTTAATCAGTAGTGAACCTGTGCAATGCACAAAACCTAGAAAATAAATTTTAAAACTTTTAAATAAAAATCAAGAATTGATGTTATGTCCTTAAAATTATACTATTAATATGAGTTTTACTAAGTAGTAAATTATAATTATTACTTAAAGCTAAAAATTTATCCAAATCTATGCATCTATATTATAAAAAAAAAATTCAAAATAGTTGTAACATTCACTACGAAGTTTAGCAAAAAACATAAAATTACATTAGAGTCACATAATTAAAATACTTAAACTACTTGTTATTTCTTTATTATTTATAGCATACTGCAACGTTTTGCTTTATTTTGATTAAATATTTTTTAAAATAGAATATTCTAAAGGTATTAAAAGTATAAAAAATAAAAAATAAAAATTAACAGCTCTTTCTTATTAACATAGGCAGAATTAGAAAATTTGTATATAGATTTGTTTCAATTATTGAGGTTAGACAACTCAATCATTGTTAAATAATTAAAAATATTTAAATTATTCTTTAAATAATTAAAATTTTAATTTTTTAGAAATTATTTATTTCATTTGTAAATTATTTTTTTAACCAATCATTGAAGCCATAAGATTGAACATTTTGGAATAAGGACAAAATTAAAAAAAAAAATTTAAAAAGGATTAAATGTTTCAACTTTAATGTTCTCATAACCAATTGCAATAATATATACTGTTGGTTTATTTATACATGTCTTTCTAAAAATAAAAATAAAAATGATTTGAATAGAAAATCCTAAAGTTTTGAATCTAAACAAGAACTTTCCAAAATTAGAAGAATTTAAGAAAATTCAACGTAACAATCCTAATATTATTTTCATATTTATGGAGGAGCTTCCTAAAATTATAAAATATGGATTTAAGAAAATTTAAAATAACAATTCCAAGTTTTTAAAGATTTAAGAAAAAACCTTCTAAAACTATAACCGATAGATAGAAATTTTCAAAGTAACAGAAGATTACATAGGTTTAAACAAAGATTTATAATCCTTAATAAAAAGTTAATGTCTCTATAATTCATAGTTAGACCAATGCGATTATGACACACATAAAATTAGTTATTTAAAAATTCAAAAACCTAAGAAAATTAGATTGAGTCTTTTAACCTCAAAGACCCAATAACCTATTCCTATAATATATAGTATAGATATAGACATAGATATCTAAATATAAATGTGCTTTATTCATGCTTATTCTTAGATTCCTAAAAAAATGCTTTTCCGAAATATTCTACCTTCCTTCAAATTAGTTTTTGGCTGAATTTACAAACATGTACATGTGAAATTTTTTATGGATTATATTTACTTAAATTTTATAATTTGCTTAATACAGGGGCTTAGTAACGTTCCTTAATGAGTTAATACCATTTATAAAATATTAACATTTTCGTTTAAAACCATTATAATGATAAAAGGTAATAAGATATAAACTTACTAATATTAAATATTTAGGCCTTACTTCTAGTGTAATTGATCTTATAATATAGAATCGAAAAAAACTAACATTTTTTTTGTTTATTTAATTTTACAAATTAAATGGTTTAAGTTTGGAATCAATATATTTACCCATTTTTAACTTAATCAGCCTATGGAGAGTTATTTAATCTCCGTTCATTACTTATATGTATTTTCTTAATCATAAAGTATATTAATATTTTTCTATTTATTTGAATTATCATTTTGAGATAGTGATAAGGGCCATAAGGCACATATGTGAGATAACAAGTTTAAGATGAATGATAATTTTATAATTCACATTAAGCAAAGTTAAATATATCAATGACCTTAACTATAAATATATGATAGTGGCCTATCTTCAATCGTTTTTTTTGTAATTTCTATTTTTTTTCTTTTCTATCTTGAATATGACCCAATAATTTGATTTTCAAACTTATAACTAACATATTTTCTGCAATGTAACATAGATATATTAAAAATATAACTTATCATAGTAATTATATACAAATTATTTTTTTATGTATTTTTATTTTCGGTATTGGACTAAATAAAATATTTTCAACATATTCAATTCATTTAGTATAATATTTTAAACACATCCGATCCTGTAAAAAAAATTATTAAAATTTTTCTAAAAAATATCTTATGATTCTAACATGTATAATTCCGTTCATAGCACGAGTTTACTGTTAGTTATGTAACACTCATAACTAAAATGCCTCTTTGAATTTTGTAATATCCCACTACTAAGTTAGTTGTAAAAAGTAATTGAGTGTAATGTAGCACACATATTATTATAAATTATAGGGTAAATTACACTGATTACCCTTGAGGTTCGAAAAAAACTAAGAAAATATTTTTGACATACTGACAATTACACCGACCACCCTATCAGAGTTTGTCTACAGACAAACGATGTTAACCAGAGGTGTTCAATTATATTATTGCCCTCACTTTTTAAAAATAATTTATCATCATAAAAATCATATTTTTTTAAACAAATCAAATATTGTTTCTCTCTCTATATCATACTAGCGGGTGGGCATGCGATGCTTCTGTAATCGTTGATTATCGTCGAAGTGGTAAATTGAATCACCGGAGATATGTTAATTCAATCACTGGACAGTTTGAAATAAATTAATATGTAAATTTCACTTATCACCTCTGCACTTTGACCACAATCCCACTTTAATTTCTCTAATTTTAATTGTCTCACTTTGCCCTTTACACTTTTAGTTAAATAGTAATGTGGTCCCTTTGTCAAATTTTCGTTAATAAAAGTGACGGAAAGCCCTTTTTTATTTTTTTTCTTTTAAAAAAATAAAAAAACAATATTTGTTTATTATTTTTTATTTTTAGTTGTTAACAAAATTTAAAAAATAAAACAAAAAAACACTAAAATGAGTGTTTTTTTTTGTTTTCAAAACATTGTTTTGGTACTATTAGCATAAAAGTAATCTACAAATGTATTGAAAACAAAAAAAAACCTATTTTAGTGTTTTTCGTTTTCTTTTTCAAATTTTGTAAACAACTAAAAACAAAAAAAATATTAAACAAACATTGCTTTTTATTTTCAAAAATAAAAAACAAAAACAAAAAACGTGACCAAAAAAATAAAAAACAAAAACAAAAACGTTACCAAAAGTAGTGTTTGTTTAATATTTTTTTGTTTTTAGTTGTTTACAAAATTTGAAAAAGTAAACGAAAAACACTAAAATGAATTTTTTTTTTAATTTTCAATACATTTGTAGGTTACTTTTATGCTAATAGTATCAAAATAATATTTGGAAAATAAAAAAAAAACCCATTTTAGTGTTTTTTGTTTCATTTTTTGAATTTTGTTAATAACTAAAAATAAAAAATAAAAAAAATACTATTTTAAAAGAGCTTTCCGTCACCTTTATTAATGAAAATTTGATGGAGGGACCACATTACTACTTAACTGAAAGTGTAAAGGGCAAAGTGGGACAATTAAAAGTAGAGGGACCAAAGTAAAATTATGATCAAAATACAAGGATGATAAGTAAAATTTATCCTAAATTAATTAGAGTTCTATTATTATTATAATAGAAAAACTACAACAATTTAAAATTTGTAAATAATTATAGCAGTTATTAGAGTAACTGCCATGAGGCAGCTTAAAATACCCCAATTGAAATTCTCCCTTTATATATTAGAATAAAAGGGAGAACACTGGTCGGTATGCCCCTCTGTTTGTAGCTGCCTCAATTTATTTTCATTCTAAAAAAATCCATTTTAAACCCACTTAATTAATATCTCAATTAGTTTTGCACTCCATAACTGCCTAGGGCAAATAAGGAAAACCATATCTCCTACATTTACTCCAGGTTGTGTGTATATCTTAGTGCTTCGGTTTCTCAAATTTCATGGACTCTTTACATTCCTTCCCATTGCCGACTCTACTACAAAGACCGGCCATTCCATCATCTCCGGTGATAGTGACGGCGGAACTCGAACACGTCAACGACTTTATCTTTATCTCCTCTTTAGGTTTACGCTGTTCAAGCACTACGCAAAAAGGTATCAAACACAAGAAAAAAAGTTTTGCAGTATTCTTAATGCTTCTCTGTTTCCTGCCACTACTGTTTGTTTTTTTTTCTTGGGTACACCAGCAAAGCATTGTTACAGTAGTGTTTTTTTTTTTGCCAAGAACCCTCGTGATAGCGTGTTCTAAAGTCTGAAACAAGTCAAGGGAAGCACTACCCAGAAAGGTATAAAACACAAAAATGCTTTTTTTTAATTTTTTTTTGGGTTTTACTAGCAAAGCATTGTTGTAGTATTCCTGTGAGATTCGTTGTTTCCATTCTATCTTCACTGGAAAAGCATTGTTAACTTACAATAGACCACATTATACCTGTAAATGGGATTTTACTGGAAGGCTGGGCCGAACTCTCAAGCCCAAAAATAGATGAGTCCAGGTATCTCCTGCAAGACGAAGAGGTTAGAATGGGTCGACCCGTAATGGGCCGATCACACTCCGAAGATTAAGTCAGCAAGCTTAATCGATGAAGATGAATGAAAGTGGTCAATACTAGGAGTTAACTGTCCATACCTGGCTCTCGGTGCCTTGGGTATTTATAGAACCTTTGAGGGAGTGTGTTCTGCCTTAGCCTACCAGCAGGCTCTCATGGCCTGCTGGGTAGGCGTCATCATTGACGCCGCCTGATTATTCATAGGGTCTGGCGCACCGTCGCGGGGGATTCCGGCTGACCGAACGTGCACGTTCACGTCGCGTGGGCAGACGCATGCGTATTTAATGCGAGTCAACTCTGCATTTAATGCGCAGAGACCGCTAGTGGTTTGGGCCCGCTTTTCGTGGTTTGGGCTGCGCTGCGAAAGAGGTCGACAGTCTGGCCTTCCCTCTAATTCTGATCTGGGCTAGCAAAGCAGCCCCAACTCTGATTTGCGCAGATTGGGCCTAATCCATTGGGTTGGGCCGGGGATTATTCCCCCACAATTGCCCCCCAGCCATTGTGTCGTTTGGGATTCTGAAACGGCCAAGGGATGTAACGGTCACCCGGCCACATAAATGGCGGGGATTTTAAAAAATTCAATGGTGGGGCGTTATTGAATCGACGACCGACGTGACGCTTCTGCAGAGCATTATGATTAACGTCGATTTACTGTGTACGAACCGACGGCTCTGGCGTGTATAAAAGACCAACGCCCTAATCAGTCGGGAGATACTTGCTCTTTTTCCTTTGCCTTCTGAATAGCGTGTGCGTCAGCTGTTTCGGCACCCACCACTGTAAGTGCCTTTTGAGCCCGCAACTCCTTTGCTCTTCATTGTGTTCTGCGTTTTGACGGTTGCCCCCTGATGGCATCTCGTCTTCGTAAAATGTTAGATGGTCCGTCGGCCCTTGCCTCGTTTAGGGCTAGGTTTGAAGTCCCGGATGAAATCGGCTTAGAGTTGGTCGATCCTGAGGACTATCGCATGAGGGAGACCGAAAAGGGGGTGCCGTTCCCAGTCATTGCTATCGTAGAAGGGGGGCTTAGGTTTCCCCTCCACCCTCTTCTTCATAAATTCATAGTGAAAAATAAGGTGTCGCCCTCCCAGTTAGCGTCGAACGTATATAGAATCTTCTTTGGCATGCTAGAAATAAATCGGCGCTTGGGGGTGAACCTGGGCCTTGCCGAACTGGACTACTGCTACACTCTTTGTAAAGTCAGAGGTAGTGACAAGGTTTACCTCCGGGTAGTAAAGAAGTCCTTAGAGTTAGTGAAGTGTCTGCCTTCCTCAGGGAAGGGCGTTGACGACATTAGGGTCTGGGTAACCGGTCCATGGGAGTTCGGCAACGTTCCCGAGAAGGATAGACCGGCGATTCGATGCCCTAGAGTGCCCGTCGAACTAGGTTTGATGCCGATCTCTCGCACTGTGTGTCATTTTAAGTTTCAATTCTCAGCCAAACTAACTCTCGAACTTTTTGCAGACACAAGGAAGCGGTCAAAAGCTCGCGACTGGTTGGTCAACTCTGACGACCTCGACAAGGTCTTGAACTACGTCGGCGAAGGTCGACTAAGATACATAGCTCGGGCGGCACATATCTTGCTCTCCTACCCACTGCGATACTCAACTTTCACTGCCGAGACGGGTGTCCCCCAGAGTGTACTAGCAAGATTAGCGGACGAAGGCGCCGAAGGGGACTTCGAGGAAATCCCTACTGGAATAGCGATCGCGAGGGCGCGCATCCCTATAGGCGTGACAGTCGCGGTTTCTCCTCCATCTGTATCACCTGGTGAAGAACGGCAAGAAGAGCGAACAAAATCACACAGCTCGGCATCCACCTCGTCACCGTACACTGTGCCCGACCGCCGAGTTGAGATTCCCACCGGAACAAGTGATTCGAGCCCATCTCCCGACAAAATGGACGGCATAAGCCTGAAGGAAATGATGTTTGCTCTTGCGGGACAGCCGCTAAAGTCAGCCACACCTACTCCTGCCGAAACTCCCCCAGCCGAGCTGGTGGTAACTCCCGTGGAGGAGGCCCCTCCCGCGCAACAGGGGCCGGACACTCGGCAACAAAGAAAGAGGAGGCCCGATGTCACTCCAACTCCAGCGCCCAAAAAGCAGAAAGGCAAAGGCGTGGTGGACGAGGTCGGCGAGACTGTGACCATCACTCCGGACATTCTCGGCCGTCCTTTGACGACAGCAGATTCTATGATCGATCAGCCCGAGGTTGCGTTTGGTGTTATGAAGAGCGTCCTTCAGAAAAAGGACGTAGCGAAGTTGGGCGAAGCAAGCGACTCAGCCGTTTTTATAGGCGCTTTTCATGACTCGATACCGGTAAGTCGGCTCTGCCTTTTTCGATGGCTACAGACTTTTTAGACACTCGCCCTAAAAACGACCTTCTCCGATTTGTGTAGGGCTGTCTAAATTCCTTGGAGGCGATGATGCGCTTCCAAAAGCTTGCCGAGGTTCACTAGCAACTTATTGAAGAGCACAGCCGTTTGAAGCTCGAGTAGATTGAAGCGAATAAGGAGCGGATCACCTTCAGGAAACAGGCCGGGCAGGCTTCCGCCGAGCTTTTACTGACGAAAGCCGACTTTGAAAAGAGGGATAGGGATCTTGCCGACCTCGAGAAGAAGTTTGATGTGCATTTCGTAGATCTGCACAATGCAAATGAGGAGGTGGAGACCCTTAAGACTGAAGTGGCCAAGCTGAAGATGGAATAAGAGGCCACATTGAAGAGGGGTGAAGAGAGGGGGGCGAAGCGTTTGGCCGAAGAGATGATGGACCTCAGTCGCATCATATTCCGACAGGGCTGGAATGGTGCCCTTGTCGTTGCAGAGCTGGATAAGGCCTCCGACGTGTGGGGTCTTTGCCCGGACTACTTTGATACTACCAAGGACGGCGTCGTCTGTCCGAAGAAAGTGCTGGCAAATGCCCTATACAGACGGGAGCTTAAGTTAAAGGCCGCGGCCGAAGAAGCTGCTGCTGAGAAGGAGAGGCTTAAAAATTTGAAGGCCGCAGCTGAACCCTCCGAGGATGTGAAAGAGACTTCACCAGGGGTAACTGTAGAGCCGGGGGAGAAGTCGGCATAGCTTTTCTTTCTTTTTCTTAATTTTTTTAACCATCGATGCTTTTTAATGAGAAAAACTCTTTTTGTTGTTTATTACTGAATCTGCCTTATCTGATTTTTGCTGTGAATCTGTCTCGTCTGATTTTTGCTGTGAACTGAATCTGTCTCATCTAATTTTGTTGTTTACACTTGATTTCTTTCTTAGCCTATTTCGGCCGACCTGCCCAACTTGGACAGGACCAAGTTTTTACACTTGGTTTTTATTTTGGCCTTCTTTGGCCGACCTGCCCAACTTGGACAGGACCAAGTTTTTACACTTGGTTTTTATTTTGGCCTTATTTGGCCAATCTGGCCAACTTGGACAGGACCAAGTTTTTACACTTGGTTTTTATTTTGGCCTTCATTTGAATAGCTTCATTTCATTGATTCTTCAGCAGGGCTTTACACATTTCATGGACTGTTACAGTGCATGAAGCTTTGTATTATTGGTAGAACTTCCTCAAGTTAGTTGCATTCCATGGTCGTGGCAATTGTCGCCCTTCTTCGACGGTCTCCAGTCTGTATGTGCTAATGCCGACCTGGGCTGTGACCCTGTAGGGGCTTTCCCAGTTTGGGCCGAGCTTTCCATCTGCCGCCTTCTTGGTTGCCTCCAACACTTTTCGTAAAACTAGATCTCCTGGAGCAAAGTTTCTTGGGCGGACCCGCTTGTTGTAAGAGCATTTTAGCTGTCGCTGATACTCTGTGAGCCTGATCAAGGCAGTTTCCCTTCTTTCTTCGACCAGATCTAGGTCTCTTGCAACCGTCTGGTCATTGACACCGGTGTTAAAGGCTGCCGATCTGATAGTTGGTAGTTCGATCTCCAAGGGGATGACTGCCTCCACCCCGTATGCCAAGGAGAACGGCGTTTCTCCTGTGGACCTCCTGGGGGTTGTTCTGTAGGACCACAAAACATTGGGTAGCTCCTCTGTCCACTTCCCCTTGGCTTTTTCCAGTCGCTTCTTGACCCCGTTAAGCATGGTTTTATTTGAAATCTCGGTTTACCCGTTGCATTGGGGGTAGGCTGGTGTTGAGTAATAATTTCTGATCCCCAATCCTTCGCAAAATGACCTAAAGATGTTGCCATCAAACTGGGTGCCGTTATCTGATATAATGGCACGGGGCAATCCGAATCTGGTGACAATGCTTTTCCATACGAACCTTTTGGCATCAATTTCCCTGATGTTTGATAAAGGTTCCACTTCTACCCATTTGGTGAAGTAGTCGGTGGCCATGATGAGAAACCTTTTGTTGCCCGGAGCTCGAGGCAGAGGTTCGACAATGTCCAGTCCCCACTGAGCGAAAGGCCACGGACTGGTGATGGTGGCAAGATCCTCAGCTGGCTGGTGGATGATGGGGGAAAACCTCTAACATTTGTCACATTTCAGGACGTACTGGGCTGCATCTTTCTGCATGTAAGGCCACCAGTATCCCTGCGAGATGGCTCGGTGGGCTATCGACCTTCCGCCGACATGACTTCCACATATCCCCTCGTGGATTTCAAACAAGACGCCCTGTACTTGGTTCGGATGGACACAGTGTAAATACGGACCTATAAAGGAACGTCTGTAAAGCTCCTTACTTGGTGACAGCCAATACTTGAGAGATGCATGCTTGATTCGCCGAGCTTCAACCTTATCGTCTGGCAGCTTGTCTGTGTCAAGGTAAGAAATGATTGGGTCCATCCACGATGGTCTCAACTTTTCTGCTGTTAGGGCTTCCTCCTCCTCATGAAAGATGCTGGGCTTGGCAAAGGTTTCTACGTTGATCGTCCTTTTCGAACCAGATTTCAAAGCCGTGGCCAGAGTCGCCAGGGCATCCGCATGTGAGTTATTATCTCGGCTAATCTGTCGAAGCTTGTAGTTTTTAAATTGGCCGAGTAGTTCATTGGCCTTTGCTAGGTACTGCGTCATTCTGTCGCTTTTTGCGACGTATTTCCCTGTGATTTGATTTACGACATGTAAGGAGTCCAAATATATGACGATTTCAAGAATTCGAAGCTCAATGGCTCGACGTATTCCGGCGAGCAAGGCCTCGTATTCTGACTCATTATTGGAGGCAGTGAACTCCAGCTTGATGGCTTGCTCGATGGTTAGACCGTCTGGTGTGATGAGTACGATGCCTGATCCTGCCCCCCGGTCATTGGAAGCTCCGTCCACGTAGAGTTTCCAATGACCAAATTGTTCCCAAAGGTCCAGGGGGAGTTTGTGTTGCGGTTGGCCAGTTGCTGGGGTCTGTTCTAATTCTGGTGCTATCTCGACAGAGAACTCGGCAACAAAATCTGCAAGAACCTACCCCTTCACTGCCGATCTAGGTTAGAACTTGATGTCAAACTCCCCTAATTCCACGGCCCATTTTGCAATTCTTCCTGAGAAGTCGGCTTTCCTTAGAAGGGGTTTGAGCTGGTGGTTGGTGAGGACGTTGATGGTGTGAGATCTGAAGTAATGCACCAACTTGCGGGATGCTACTATCAGTGCGAGTGTCAATTTTTCGAGGGGTAGGTACCTGTTCTCGGCTCCAAGAAGGGTTTTGCTGACATAATAAACCGGGAATTGTTGCCGGTTTTCTTGCCTAAGTAGGACCGCGCTGACTGCATGGTCTGATACTGCAAGGTAAAGGAAGAGTTTCTCGTGCTGGACAGGGGTAGAGAGCAGGGGTGGTTTGGTAAGGTAGGTTTTTAGATCGGCAAGGGCAGAGTCACACTCTGGGGTCCACTCAAACCGTTCCTGTTTTTTTAGAAGCTGGAAGAAGGGTCGGCACCTGTCCGATGAACGGCTGATGAATCTGTTGAGTGCAGCGGCCATTCCTGTCAATCTCTGAACTTCTTTGGCATTCCTTGGAGCTTGAATACTCTGAATCGCACTGATCTGCTGTGGGTCCACTTCAATGCCCCGATATGTGACCAGGAATCCCAAAAACTTGCCTGAGCCGACCCCGAAGACACACTTTGAAGCGTTCAATCGCATTTTGTAGTTCTTCAGGATACAGAGTACCTCCTTCAGGTCCGCCAAGTGGGTGTTGCTCAGTTTTCTTTTTACCACCATGTCATCGATGTAGACCTCGACAGTTCTGCCGAGCTGCGTCTTGAACATCGTTGTGACCAGTCGCTGATACGTAACTCCGGCGTTCTTCAGTCCAAAGGGTATAACTCTATAGTAGTAGATACCCCTTGGAGTGATGAAGGCCGTCTTCTCTTGGTCGTCGGGGTGGAGTGGGATCTGGTGGTATCCTCGGTAAGCATCCAGGAAACTCATCCTTCCGAAGCCGGTGGTTGCATCCACAAGTTGGTCAATTTTGGGCAGGGGGAATGGATCTTTGGGGCATGCCCTATTGAGATCAGTGAAGTCCACACAGACCCTCCACTTTCCATCCTTCTTTTTTACAACCACCGTATTCGATAACCAGCTCGGGTAGTTGATTTCCCGAATGGCCCCAGCTTCCAAAAGCTTCTCTGTTTCTTCCAAGACAGCGTCCACATGCTGGGTAACTGCCCTTCTCCCCTTTTGGACGACAGGTCGGCAGTTTGGGTTAACATTCAGGCGATGGCAAGCAACGTCAGCGCCGATCCCAGGCATGTCATAAGGGGTCCAAGCGAACACTTCCAAAAAGTTCGTCAGCAACTCGAGTAGGGACTTTTCCTCTCGTTTAGACAGAGAGGTGCCGATGACGAAGTACTTGTCTCCTCACCGATCAATGTATATCTTTTTCAGGTCCTCCACAGCTTTATTCTCGGGTGTCTGTCCCACGTCATCAATTGTGAGGGTGTCTTCATGTAGCTCCATCATCTGCACTTTCTCAGGCTTTGTTTTTGTCGCACATGCCGTTAGGAAACATTGTTTGGCGGCCACTTGGTCTCCCCTGATTTCTCCAATACCTGCTGGTGTCGGAAACCGAAGCAGCTGATGGTATGATGACGAGACGGCCCTCATGAGGTGTAACCAGGTTCGCCCCATGATGGCATTGTAGGGAGAGGGTACGTTCACTACTAGGAATTCGGTTGGCAATGTGATCCCGCCGGCTGTTACAGGAATCGTCACCTTTCCCATTGGCCAAACTGGGTTCAAGCTGAATCTGACCAATGAGTTAAGTGACGGTTGGAGGTCGGACTCATTCAGTCCTAACTGCTTGAAGAGGCTATAGTACATAACTTCGAATGAACTCCCCTGGTCAATGAGCAGCCTTTTGACGTCGCAATCCGCCATTCTTAAAGTAACCACCAAAGCATCATTATGAGGGGTCTGCACTCCCACGAGATCCTCGTCGGTGAAAGAAATTGGTATGTGGCCACTGCTGACCTTTGCTTTCTTGCTGGGTTGTTGTACCTGCATCACTTCCCTCAGGTGTGCTGCTTTCTGCATCTCGGCTCGGTACCTGTGTGGGTCGACGATCCCTGACTCAGCCGAACCGTGCAACACATTGATTATCCGTACCAGCCTTGATTCTGGTTCCTTCCATGCTGCGTCTTCTACCCGCGGTTGCTCAGCTTCATTCTTTGTCTTCTCCCGATCAATGAACTGATCAAGGTGGCCTGCTTTGGCCAGGTCTTCTAAGTGATTTTTCAGATGCCGACACTGCTCCGTCTTATGTCCCTTCTCGCAGTGATATGAACAGAATCTCTTCTGGTCTCGGGTCGCTGGGTTTCCTCCCAACTTTGGGGGCCACTTGAAGAAGGGCTTATCACGGATCTGGGGCAATATTTTATAGATGGGGTCCTTAAAAACTGTGTAGACCCCCTCAGTTCCCCTTTTTCCTCGGCCGATGTCTTCTGACCGGGGCTTCTTGGCATCCTTCTTATTTATCTTTTCGGCTGCAGCGCCGACCTTGGTTGACGTCCCCTGGGGTACGTCCTCGTCCAGCTGTGCATAGCGCTCGATCCTAAGCATTAGCTCCTGTATCGTAAGAGCTGGTTTCTTCATTAAGAACTGTCGCAAGCGATGCTCCTTGGGAAGGCCGATCTTGAACTGAGTTACAGCTAACTGCTCGCTGCACTCGTCAATCTCGTTATAAGCTTCCCAGTAGCGTCGGGCGTATGCTCGCAATCCTTCTCCTTCCTCCTTGCGTAACGTCAGCAAAAAATCAACCTCCTTCGGCTGTAGGCTATTTGCTATGAAACGAGCTGTAAAAAGTTCGGCTAGTTGCCTCCAGCTGGAAACGGATTTAAGCGGCAATTTGTCGAACTACCGTAAAGCCACACTTCCCAGGCTGGAGGGGAAGATTCGACACATCAGCATCTGGTCACTGCACCACACTACCATAAGCTGCTTGTAATGCCGAACATGGTTAATTGGGTCAGACTTCCCGTCATAGAGGGTGAACTTTGGTGGGGTAAATTTTTGAGGAATTGGATGGGATTCAATCTCCTCAGTGAATGGCGTGGACGCAATCTAATCAAGGGCCTTTCTCATTAAGTCATAGGCTGTGCGCTCCTTAGTTTGCTGCCTTCTATCCTCTTGCTTCTCGTTGTACCAATTCTCCCAGTCTTCCTTCCGCTGATCTCCCTTTGCTGGACTGTTGTGCGGTGGGGTTTCGCTCCTGTCCCTCCGCTGACCTGTGCGCCTGTTCACGCAACACCCGGTACTAGGGGTGTAACTTCCCCTTACCGGCGGTGCTGGTTCGTCCCTGGCGCCGACAACCTGCTCCCGATCTGGGGACCCTTCTCTCCCACGCCTATTTCTACCAGAGAATGCCTCCCTCATGGCCCGCACCTGGGAGGTGAGGTAGGCTATCTCTTCTCCGCGCCGCCGAATTTCCCTCTCTGCTGCACGGAGCGTATCCTCGCTCGGAACCCCCCCACTGGAGGGCGACGGGGCTAGATTCCGAGGATGGTTCCTACGGAAATTTCTGTCCCTGACATAGCCCGTATCCCTCCGCATTTCCTCTGGTGCCTCCTGGTGGCTTTCAGCGGGCGTGCGTATCTCCGACCTTAGTGTTCTCTTCCTTTGCCGATCTACTGGTGTAGATTGGCGATGCGCCGAGTTGGTCGGGTCTCTACTGGAGGAGGCTCCGAGGCCTCTCCCGTCGTGGTTTTCTCCCCTACGTCTCCGGTTGTCTAGACTCATGGTTTTTCTAAGCTTTCCCACAGACGGCGCCAATTGTAAGTGGGATTTTACTGGAAGGCTGGGCCGAACTCTTAAGCCCAAAAATGGATGAGTCCAGGTATCTCTTGCAAAACGAAGAGGTTAGAATGGGTCGACCCGTAATGGGCCAATCACACTCCGAAGATTAAGTCAGCAAGCTTAATCGATGAAGATGAATGAAAGTGGTCAATACTAGGAGTTAACTGTCCATATCTGGCTCTCGGTGCCTTGGGTATTTATAGAACCTTTGAGGGAGTGTGTTCTGCCTTAGCCTACCAGCAGGCTCTCATGGCCTGCTGGGTAGGCGTCATCATTGACGCCGCCTGATTATTCACAGGGTCTGGCGCACCGTCGCAGGGGATTCCGGCTGACCGGACGTGCACGTTCACGTCGCGTGGGCAGACGCATGCGTATTTAATGCGAGTCAACTCTGCATTTAATGCGCAGAGACCGCTAGCGGTTTGGGCCCGCTTTTTGTGGTTTGAGCTGCGCTGCGAAGGAGGTCGACAGTCTGGCCTTCCCTCTAATTCTGATCTGGGCTAGCAAAGCAGCCCCAACTCTGATTTGCGCAAATTGGGCCTAATCCATTGGGTTGGGCCGGGGGTTATTCCCCCACAATACCCTTCCTTGGTTATTAGAGAGTACTGTCGAATGAAAAATAATACAACTGGTGAATATACTACGTGTCTAGTAATATGCAGATTCTAGGCTTTTTTAGATTTATAAAATCTAATGTAATTGCACCCTTCAATGATATCTACCAGACCCCTATTTTATTGTTACACACGTATATGCACATGAGCATACATATATGGAGATATATACTCGCGTTGTTCTTAAAGAAACAATTTTGATTTACTAGCATTGCGGTTATGGTCGGTTTAGTTATCTGGGATTCTATTGATTGTAGTCTCCTTCTATTCTACTCAGGGGTTTAGTTATTTGGGATTTTATTGATTGCAGTCTCCTTCTATTCTACTCAGGTTCTTCCTCCTTCGATTAAAGATCAGATCGGAAAATCTAAAAATTTTTGCAGTGATCTTAGCTATTCAAATTCGGGCACTCCCAAAATTACGATATTTACAGTGCCTAGCCCATTCAGCGGCTCAGTCGGGGAAAGGTAGGTTCTTGCTGTTTTCACGCAAGGCCTTTCAATTTCATTCTTAAAATTTCAACTAAACTTGCTTTGAAGGGATTATTCATCCGTAGTAATATAGAGTATCCTCTATAATTTTGACTCATTTTGGCTAAAAATCCTCACCAAAAAAAAAAAATTTGCTTTGTTGTAGGAGATGATAATGAATTTTCGTGTAACTGTCTTTTCTTCATGTAGACGGTCATTAGGGAGTACTGCCGACTAGAAAATAATACGACCTGTGGATATACACAGAGCCCTTAAATTGCAAACTATTCATTCCTGTTACTAAGCTTCTATTTATTTTTTAATTATATGATTCTTCTGCAAGTTTTAATACAAGGATTGGTTTCATTTTTTTTTTTTTACACTTCTTGGTTTTTGTAGATTATTGTTTCGATTTACAGGAATAAGGAGTACGGCTGATAATAACTTTAATCAATGGTAATTGCACTACATGAATCCATAGGTTGATTGTCATGGATATTGTTGTTGAATATTATGTACATGTGACCCCTGAACTTTCTATGTTTTATTGCATTTTTTTAATAAGACCTGCTCCTTCCAAGCCACAAACGAATATTAAATTAGGTTTTCAATAATTTTGACACAAAACAGGACTTCAAGTCCACTAACATGCAGTTTTTCTATGTGTTCTTTTTCTCCTCCTCCTATGTCTTATTGTCCTTTCATAATAACACCCCTTTGAATCCACGATGAAAAATTGAATCGGGGTTTGAGTAATTTTGTTACACAACCGGACTACATGTCCAGTAATATGCAAATTTCTAGGTTTCCCCCACCCCCTTTCCTATGTTATATTGCCGACTAAATATGCTTTTTCAATTTGTTGGTTGCCGCATGACCAACTTCTTTAGGCTTTTGGCTAATCTAATTTTCTGTTGTGCTTTAGATTTATGAAATCTAATGAAATTGTACCCTTCTATGCAATGTGATGTTATTCTTTTATTCCAGTTTGGGCTAGATTAACGGAGTTTGTTATACTTTCTAGACTCAACCCAATTCCTTCCCCAGCCCGTGATCGTCAACGAACTTCAAAGAACTCAACCAAGGTATGATATGTCTTTAGAAAAATATTAGATGCATTTCAAGTCATTATTTTTCCCCAAAAAAGTAATGAATTTTGTTGTTATTTACTTATGATAATACAATACTTTGTGGTTGTAGTATTAGGAAAATGTTACTGATATAGCCTTTGGAGAATGTTTATCCTTTTTTTTTTTATGGCATTTGTGTATTTCTGTTTTAGGGAAAGATTGCTTTGGTTTTGTTTCTTTGTTGTTGGACGTGTTTCTTTGGTAATTTTTTGGCCATCTTGACAAGCTGTAGTTGTGATTTTTATGCTATCATGCTCTAGAATGATGTGTAGTGTGAAGAAAGAAATAAATAGAAAAAGGAAAAAGACATAATAAAAAAATGTATTTCAACCGGAATCATGCTCTATAATGATGTGTACTTCTACATTTTTAATATGAATATATTTATTTTCTTCAAGGACAATAGACAATGGATGAGGCAATAGATTCAAATAATGAAGATCATATACATGATATACCAGAATCATCAAATGCTTGGCAAGATAGAGAAGGAACTCAAGCAGTAGAGTGATTAGAACGAGTAAGAGAGCAAAATCGCAAGTGGCAATGACGACGTCAGCAACGTCTTAGCTTGGAAGCACTTGCACAACAAAGAGAAAGACATAGACAATCAGAGCATGTGAGGGTTCATAAAATGAATCTAGAACAACAATCCCAAAGATTGGAACAACGACGTCTCTCACAACGCATGAGAAGGTTAAATAATCGCTCTGAACCAACCGTAGTAAGGACTCATTCACAAATCAATAAAAGAGACAGGCGTCGCAATTATGCTAGACAAAGAAGAGCTTCACTGAATACTGAACAATGAGAAGAACAACTAGCGAGGCGAAGATCAAACTATAGACAACGACGCTTGACAGGTACAAATGCCAATTTTTATATATTACAACATCAAAGCACGTATAATACCAATTTCCCTATGTGCTTTTCACACAAATCATATTAGCAGCGTCAACGGCTAACTCTTTCAATGGAGTCCCTAGACGGAGTTGATCTACACACTTTAGGCATAGGCCTAGATCGTCTCCTTATCCTATCTTTTACTACCAAGGTGGGATACCGAGGGTGGAGGTGTCATCAAATATACCAATTGAAGGTACAACTCCAACAGAAGGGCTTTATAAAACTACTTTCACTCAACCTATTCAATTTTAACACAAACTGCATTGTCAGGATCAATAGACAACATTTTCAATGAAGTCCCAAGACGAAGTCGATCTACATGGCGTCGACATCGATCGTTTCCTTTTCCACCCTTCAACGATCAAGGTGGGTCTACTGTAGTGGACAGGTCACAGGCAGTACCAATTGAAGGTATTGTTTTCGCAAAACTTTTTGTGAAGCTAAATTATTTCTTCATAGCTTTGTAAAAACTCTTCTTTCATTCATAAGTTATATCGCAATAATTTCTGTGTGCACCTATATCAACTATTATTTTTGCATTAAAATATTTATTTTTGGTACAACGATTTGTACCATACATCTGCAGGTAATCATTTTCAAGAAGTGACAAGCAGTAATCGACTCGCACATGTTAGACGTTCATGTCGTTTAGTACCTTTGTCTACCATTTTAGAAGAAGGTACTACAAATCTAATTGAACATGTTTATGCAATTCCATTTAAAGTTACATTCAAATATGCCTACAATAATCTATGCAAATCTTATTATTTCATGAACTCATAATAGGCCCACAAGATACAACTGAAATAAAATGTTTACCCCAATATGCACCTACCCATTCAACTTACGAGCATGGTAGCACAAGTAGCTGCAGAGAAGGAACGCGTCAGCAATTGCCGAATGAAGGTACAAACTTAAGTGCTTAAATCATCTATTTTATTAAATTGATCCTATTGAATGTACAACTTAGGTGCTTAAGTCATCTATTTTATTAAATTTATTTAGAGAATTTGTTTTTTTTCTCCTTATATTCATACTTTCAGATAACTTCTTTTCAATTCCCACTACTCTTTAGGCCACATACATGTTCTGCAAATTTCAAATAGAAAACAAAAATATAAGAGTAGTTGTACAAATTGTTAATTTGTACAAGTTCTTCCTTTACTTACATAAAAGTCACCCCTGGTTGTAAATTAAATTTAAGGGTCCAACCTTATTATTAATTTTAAGGGTATTTTACAAGTTCTTTTTTTTTTCACTTATATACCTTTAAAACCTATAAATAGTTTATTCTTTACAGGCACATAGGGACAATTTTGAAGCATTAAACAATTACATTGACAAATAACATAAAATACTAATTATAATTTTTTTTTATTTATATAGAAGATGAAAATGAAATGAAAACTGATTACATGGGTGGCCAATCAATAGACATACAAGTACTCAGTCATATAGAAATAGGAGACATTACAATTGTGTAGGAGGTTTTTATGAGCGCCAAGGAGTACCAAGATTCCAACTACCAACACCCAGAACATGTCCACATTGCTGAGCAAGACTATTCCTTCATGAGTCATACGACATGTGTTGTAAAAATGGAAGGACTCAACTGCCTCTAATAGAAGCTCTAACCAAGATGGTTGAACTTCTCTCAGAGCAGACTACGCAAGGTCGACATTTTAGACAGAATATTCGAGCTTACAATCATGTGTTCTCTTTCACTTTAATGGGAGTACATGTTGATGAACATTTAGCTAGGAGAACAAGGGGTGTGTACACTTTTCGTGCATAAGGTGCGATCTACCATAAGATTGGCAGTTGTTACCTAACGCAAATGAAAGACCTCGCTACTTGCAGCTTTACATATATGACACTGATCATGAAGTCGAAAATCAAATGTTGGAAAATGATGGACTACAAAGGCAGTTGATTGAGAAGATAAAGTATATATTGGATGTTAATAACCCATTTGTGAATATGTTTCGTCAAATAGCACAACGTACAAATGTTCAGAACTTTAATCTTATCATTAGAGAACAACCATATGATCAGCGTCAATACACTTTTCCTAATGCTTCTCAAGTTGCTGTAATTATAGTGGGTGGGGATGAGACTGCAAATATGAAAGGAAGAGATATTATTATTCAATCTACTAGAGGTCGGCTTATCAATATACAAGATGTTGTTGGCTTCTATGATCCATTGCAATATCACTTACTGTTACCTTATGGTACTTATGGATGAGATGTAAATAGCCGCAATGATAATGGAACCAAGCTCACGTGTCGTGACTACTATGCGTATATGTTACAAGTGAAGTACATCATTTTCAATTAATATTAAATTTTTTTAATTTTTAACAATTCACATTGAACTTACTGGTTATTAATATACGTATGTTTAGATTCGACATAATCATGAATCAACTCTTTTTCGAGGGGGGCATCTTCTGCAACAATATGTGATTGATAATTTTGTCAAGATTGAGTCTCATAAGCTTAGATGGTTACGAGAACACCAGAATGACATTTGAGCAGAATTGTATGTTAGCCTCCAAGATTCCTTAAATATAGGCAGCAATTTTGCGGGTATGAATTATCAACTATGTTGGGGAAAAAATTAATATTGTAATTCTCCTTTTGTTTATACAAAATACTAATGTTAATGTACCCAAAATTGAATAGGTGACGTCGGACGAAGAACTATATTGCCATCATCATTCGTTGGTAGTCCGCGTGATATGTACCAACGTTATCAAGATGCAATGGCTTTAGTCCAGAAGTGTGGTTGACTCGCACCACACGTGCACTCGAGATTAACCCAAGAGAAGGCCGGTAGAGTAGTATTACTCAGAGTACGAGATCATCCCACAAGGAGTTGTGTGTGCACAATAACCACAAGATCTAGGACCACCCTCTCAATCGACCACTAAATTCTGGCAAGAAAAACTTCAAATGCAGAGAAAGAAAAATAGAAAAATATATTTGTTGTGGAAATGGGTTGGTTATCTGAATTAGCTAACTACTAAAAGAGAACGACTTGAATCAAATTTGATTTTTAACTTAAGGTGACAGAGTCTCGGGATTGACTGATCTAACCAATTATCGGTCTAGGAATCCCAAAAGAGGTATTCTATAACTCAAATCCTTTGACTTCAACGTGAGTCTTGGATCCGGAAGTTTTAGCGATAAAAACGGGGTGTCCTTTAGAAATCCCACACCTAGAATAAATCAAATCTTTAGAATCGAAGACGAATACCATCGATTCGTGCAGCACCTATACTGAGTATGCACTCATGCATAAATGTTACCGAACATAATCAATCGTCTAAGTTTTCAAAGGTTTCTAGAATGAAGAACAATAAGAACCATACAATTAAAAGATTTAGCTTGAAAATCCAAAAACACCCTCTTATGGTCAACCAAGACTTCTAATCGGTTTTCACATTCAATCCCGATATGGGGGAAGTTAGCTACTCATTCCTATATACGAATAATTTCGAAAATACATGAAGAAGAGCTAGAAATTCGACTTTAGAACAATAACTCCACCAACATCATGACTTTAATGCAAGAGAAATGGAAGACCATATATTAAACTAAAGCTTTAGAGGGTATATTTACATTTAAATATAAATCTAACAAATAAAAGATACAATAAAGGAAGAAACATACAAAAACCCTAAAGTCGCCGCCCCTCCTGCTCTGATATCTCGAAAATCACAAAAAGGGTTGTATTTATAAGGATTACAAAGCAAACCCTAAAATCTGGACAAAAATAACCCTGTCGTTCGAACTGTCAAAGTGGGCATTCGAACGCCCGTCACTGCATTTTCAACCGTTCGAATTGTCAAAGTGGGCGTTCGAACGGTAGGCTAATTTTCAATTTGCACGCCCACGGGCTGTTCGAACCGTTCATTTAGGAGTTCGAACGGTATGCCTTGGTTTCTCCTTTTTCCTTCTTCTTGCCGTTCGAATGGCTCTTTGAGGGTTCGAACCATAATCCCCTTTTTCGCTTAGTTCGGAATCGCCTTGTTCGAAGCCCTTGGAGTTGGAATTTGGCAAGGCTCATTAGACGCAAACATGATTGTCTTGGGGGGATCTTTCTAATGACTAATCAAATCCTCTGTTCCAAGTCACGAGCCAAAAGTTGCACGCTTTCCGAGAAAAGCACCCCCGGGGATGTTCCTTAATGATCTACGCTCTCAACTCGAATCATTTCTTTGACTCCCAATTCTCTCCTTTAGCTTTAGAAACCTGTAATCAGAATGAGAAAAAGCTTCAATGCAAAATATATTAAAGAAAACAAACTTATCCCAAAACTACGACTAACAAGGGGTCGTTTAGAGGCGATAAACTATACTTTCGTTGTCTAATCAATGGTAAACCTGATCTTTTTCTCACGATGACCTGCAATCCTAATTGGAAGGAAATTCATAATGAGCTATTACCTGGACAAGCTCCTCATGATCGTCCTGATCTACTTACTAGAGTGTTTCGGTCTAAATTTAAAGAGTTTAAAAAAGACATTTTTGTCAAACAAGTTCTGGGTAAAGTTATTGCATACGCGTATGTAATTGAGTACCAAAAAAGGGGTCTGCCACATGTGCACATCGTACTTATTTTGGATGAGAATGATAAGCTACGCACACCAAATGATTATGATCACGTCATAAGAGCAAAAATTCTAAATAAAGAAGAAGAGCCTGAACTTCATAATGCTGTTCTTACATACATGATCCATGGTCCGTGCGGTATGTATAATGAGCGGTGCCCTTGCATAAAAAATGGGAGATGTAAAAGAAATTATACTAAACCATTTTCTACTGTTACCACTTTAGGAAATGATTCGTATTCAATTTATCAAAGATGAGAAGGAGGGTCAGTTTCATCACACAATAATACACAAATATTGATTGATAACAGTTGGGTTATTCCATACAACTCGTGGCTCCTTTTGAAGTATGATTGTCATATCAATGTAAAAATATGCAGCAGTATTACAAGTGTGAAGTATTTGTATAAATATGTTTACAAGGGTCCTGATCGAGTATCACTTGAAGTTCATCCAAACCCCAACTATGATGAAATACATCAGTTTGTTGATGCGAGATGGGTTTGTGCTCCAGAGGCGTTATGAAAAATATTCAAATTCCAATGAGCCGAATGTATCCATCGGTGGAGCGTTTACAGATCCACCTGCCAAATCGACAACATGTCAGATTTTACCATTACCAAAACATCTCAGACATTCTGTCTAACGACCGGTGTACAAGGACAATGTTAACCGAATTTTTTGAAACTAATGCTGTGAATGCTAGGGCAAACCGCTATTTATATCGAGAGTTCCCGTAACATTTTAGATGGCGCAGGGATTCAAAAGTTTGGGAAGAAAGCGTAAGCCATCATAAAGTAATTGGTAGAATTTATATAGTTTCACCGTATGAAGGGAAAAAATATTACTTGAGAATTTCATTAAATCATGTAAGGGGCCCTAATTCTTTCAAAGCTCTCTTAACTGTTGATGGCATTGAGTACCCAACATTCAAGCAAGCTGCTGAGAAGCGCGGCTTATTGGAGTCTAATAATAGCATTCGAGAATCTCTAACTGGGGCATCAACCACTCACATGCCATCTGCTCTTAGACGAATGTTTACAACTACATTGGTTTATTGTGAACCAATGGGTGTTCGAAATTTGTGGAATGAATTCTATTAGTATATGGTTGAAGATTATCCTACTTCATCTTCCATAAATAATGATTGTCTCATTAGTAAACTGTTGCAAGATTTGAATGTTTTGCTAATACAACATAATAGAAACATATCTGAGTATGATCTTCCAAGCTTCTCAGTAAATTTTGATGAAAATGCAGGAATTTTGAAGCTAATAACAGATGAGCTTTCTGTTTCCATTCCCTTAGAAGATTTGAATTCAATAGTTACATTGAATACTGATCAATTTTTTGCATATACTACAATTATAGGGGCTATTGAACGTAACAAAAGTGCAATTTTTTTTTGTTAATGGTCCTGGAGGTACAAGAAAAACTTATTTGTATCGTGTTGTATTAGCATCATTGAGAAGTCAGAGTCATATTGTTATAGCTACAGCAACATCAGGTATAGCAGCTACCCTTTTACCTGGTGGAAAAACTGCACATTCAAGATTTAAGATTCCCCTAAATCTAGATGCATCTTCAGTTTGTGCAATTAGCAAGCAATCTCATTTGACAGAACTGATACAAAGAAAAATAATAATTTTATGGGACAAAACAACGATGACTCATCGTTATGCATTCAAAGCAGTGGATCGAACTTTACGAGACATCATGAGTCTAGAATTGCCATTTGGAGGAAAGGTTATAGTTTTCAGTGGTGATTTTCGACAAGTACTTCTTGTTGTGCCTAAGGCCACAAAGGCAGAAACAATTGATGCATGCATTGCTAAGTCACCTTTGTGGAGAAACATTCAAGTTCTTCGCTTGAAACAAAACATGAGGTCTATAAATGATCAAGAATTTTCAAATTTTCTGCTTCGTGTGGGTGATGGAAATGAGCCTACCCTTTTCGATGATATGATATAGATTCCAACGTCGATGGTTATACCATGGGAAGATCACAACTCAATTGATAAATTGATTGAACAAGTTTATTCTAACATGGTTAGTCATTCCACTGATAGTGCATATATGGTTCGCAGAAGTTTGGTAACTCCTCGAAATGAAGATGTTGATTGTTTAAACAACAGGGTGATTCGAAGATTTGAAGGACAAGAAAGAATTTATCTCTCATTTGATAAAGTAGAAAATGACACTCTGAATTTATATCAATAGGAATTCTTAAATTCCATTGCACCTGGAGGATTACCCCCACATGAATTAATATTGAAGGTGGGTGCACCGATTATGCTTTTAAGAAATCTTGATCCAAGAAACGGTTTATGCAATGGCACGAGACTATTTTATCGTGGTTTGGGAGATAACTTTATAGATGTTGAGATATTATCAGGTCATTTCAAGGGTATTAGAGCTTTTTTCCATCGAATCCCCTTAAAAGACTCCAGAGAATATAAAACTACCATTTGAGATGACTCGGACACAGTTTCTAGTTCGTCTAAGTTTTGCCTTAACAATCAACAAGGCCCAGGGACAAATTATTCCACATGTTGGTATTTTTCTTCCAGAACATGTCTTCAATCATGGACAACTGTATGTGGCATTATCAAGAGGAACATCACAACATACAACAAATATTCTAGTCGAAAAAGGATTAATTGAAGGACATGAAGGGGTGTACACCAAAAATGTAGTATACAGGAATGTCTTATTGCCATCCACTTGACATGGCTACATATATTTAATTTGCATTCTTATGTTAACAAAAATATTTTTCACTATGTTTAATCACTATCATCACTTTTTTCGTACTATTCAGTTTGTATTTATTTTGCATCTTCATATCTATCACCCATTTTACAAAATGACAAATGTATATTCTATATTTATCAAAGAGAAAGAATTTAAGCATCATGTATGGTAAGTTTATTTGTTTAATTTTTATTTTCAATTATCTATGATTAAACTTTTCTTTTTTACTAACGTGTTCTTTAATGATGTAGCTATACTTGAAAATTTTAAACAACTAGATGCTTGGGACAGATTTAAAGATGAGCAAGATTATCCTAATGACCCCAAAGTTACAAAGCAGATAAGCCTCCTAAATTTTCATTACCTTCTACCCAATATTGTAGTAATAAAAAAAGGGTAAAATATATATACATATTTTTTGTGAATTTCATAATCACGTGTATTTTAATAATTAATATAGGTAAAACAGTTCTCTGTTTATAGTCCCAGTTGGGATTCCTCGATTAAAGCTAATAAAATTTGGCTACGAAAGCTAATATTATGAGAGTTTAATGCACAAAAAAAATTTAGGTATGACAGGTCGTTCACAATGTTAAATTTTACATCTCTATAAGTTTAAGTATGACAACTCATTGACAACATTACACTTTACAAGTTTTATAGTACAGAAATAACACCATTTTATATTTTTAACAGGAATTCCATCATATCAAAAATTGAGTATGATTTGACAGAGGTATACGCTACATTTTTGTAAACTTTTATTAATTATTTATTTTAATATGTTTCAGATAACAAGACATTGCAATTTGAATGTTTGTAGGTGGAAATGAATTTTCGACGTCATCAATGGGATGAAGAAACAACATTTTGGTACAATTTACAAGTTCAAATTTGAGATAAATTTAAATGTATATATATACACATTTATATTCTATTGTACTTTCATCTTCTTAATATAATCCACTTATAACTATTTCACTTTAAATTTAATAACAGTGAAAACCTACGGTATCAAGACAATATAGACATAAAAGTGGTAATGAAAGCTTTTTATAATTTTACTTCTTAGGTTTATGCAAAATTTTATTGTTTTCAATTATATTCTTACGCTCTTATTTATT